>OU426988.1:262277401-263480908 GCA_911387755.1 Chrysotoxum bicinctum
GAAATCTTGTGTGAAGTACGGAATGTTGTTTTTGATTTATTTTTTTTTAAACTTTTTTGAGTGTTTTTATCGTTACTGCTTAGGTAAATTAATCAAACAATGCCCCTCCTCTGGGCCCGAACCACCAAAGTATGGCATTTCAATGCAACTACTTATGTATATGTACTACATTTCAGTGCAATACGAAGATAGAAGTAGAGATAAATAATTTTGGGGTGTTTCGACCACCCAATGCCCCTCCCCTGATAATAAAAAAAAAGTAGCCTATACGGTAATCCAGACTATAACTTTTTTGTGTGTTAAATTTTATCAAGATCCATTCAGTTGTTCAAGCGTTATTGAGTTACAAACATCCATACATCGTAACATTCACATTTATAATATTAGTAGGAAGTAGGATATATTTATATATCAATCATTTGGTGGAAAAGGCATATTCAAATCCATATCTAGTTGGAAATTGGTTAATTGTCTTATATTAACTCTTTTAACTAATTCTACATCCTTTTATATTCGAAGGTATAAAAAAAACATACATTTGAGTACATTAGATAAATCTGATCACTTGTTTTCAAGATCTAAGTTAAAAAGTGTTTCAATTAAAAATGAACATACTGAACCAGTGGCCCCCAACCTTTTTGTACTGTGGCTTAGAATTAAAAAAAAAAATGTTGGCCCAAACAAATTTAATAATTCAATTTTGGAAACAGATGAGATTTTATTATAAAAGGCGACCATTTAGGACTTGACAAATTTGAACTTTCACTGTGAACGCACCCTTAAACCAATGACCAAATTGTCAATGTCAAAGCGTTCAGTAATAAAAAAAATGTTCACCATCGATTCGATGAACGTGATATATCGAGAGATGGTCCTGTTCATTGGCCGCCTGAAAACGTGTCCGTGGTGGTAATAGAACATATGAACGACGTCGAATAGCATAAAATAATGTTTTGATATACATATACAGGGTGATTGGCATAAGGTGTGACAAAAAGCTAGGGCGTGTAGGTTGGACTTAGACAAGAAAAAAATTGTATGGGAGGGGGGGTCTATTTCCCCCCGCTTAGGCGGGATGGGCAATTTAAGAAAAAAATCACTTAAAACAGAAAAAAAAATTATTAAAAAATAACGGTGATACCTACAGAGTAATGCTATGGCATTTTGAAAAGCCAGAAATACATTCTTTAATTTTGTTTTTAAATAAAGTTGTTCGAGTGAATAGTTTTTAAAAAATTAATTTTCAAAATCAAAATTTTGAAAAAAAAAATGAATTTTTTTTTTTAAACAATTTTTTTCAAAATTTTACGTAATTAAGTATTATTTTTTTATTCAATATTCAATGCTCTTTTTAATTTTTGATCAAACACAAAAAACCGGATGTCAAAATGTTTTGTAGTTTTTGAGAAAATCAAAAATAACAAAAACTACTTTTGTTCTAAGAAAAGCCTTTTATTTTAGTTTTTACGTTTTTGGATTCTTATGTAGGTGAATTTACGATTGAAAGGATTAACTTTCTTTTTACTATTCTTTTAATTATCATCTTATAAGCATACAATAATGTGACAAAGTACTGGATTAACCATATTTCACACATTTTTTCATTGAGAACACCTGCGTGAGAGCATTGGTTTAAAATTGACCTGCCACTTTTTTATTATGGTGGGGTCGGCTTGGCTTAGGTGCATTTACGAAAGAAAGGATTAACGTTTTTTGTAAAATTTTTTTATTATCAGTCTTATAAGCATACAATAACACATTTTTTCATTGAGAACACCTGCGTGAGAGCATTGGATTAATATTGATCTGCGAATGTTTTTTAAATAATGCAGCGTTACACGCCCTAACTAGTGACAGAAAAATGCAATTGCGAAATAAGAACAAAAATTTTCCTGAATCTTGAAATCAATTTAAATAATAAATACATGCATATTTAGTTAGATAAAATACATAATTACTGCTTATTTAAAGTTAATCCTTTCTTTCGCAAATGCAGCTAAGCCAAGCCGACCCCACCATAATAAAAAAGTGGCAGGTCAATTTTAAACCAATGCTCTCACGCAGGTGTTCTCAATGAAAAAATGTGTGAAATATGGTTAATCCAGTACTTTGTCACATTATTGTATACTTATAAGATGATAATTAAAAGAATAGTAAAAAGAAAGTTAATCCTTTCAATCGTAAATTCACCTACATAAGAATCCAAAAACGTAAAAACTAAAATAAAAGGCTTTTCTTAGAACAAAAGTAGTTTTTGTTATTTTTGATTTTCTCAAAAACTACAAAACATTTTGACATCCGGTTTTTTGTGTTTGATCAAAAATTAAAAAGAGCATTGAATATTGAATAAAAAAATAATACTTAATTACGTAAAATTTTGAAAAAAAAAATTGTTTAAAAAAAAAAAATTCATTTTTTTTTCAAAATTTTGATTTTAAAAATTAATTTTTTAAAAACTATTCACTCGAACAACTTTATTTAAAAACAAAATTAAAGAATGTATTTCTGGCTTTTCAAAATGCTATAGCATTACTCTGTAGGTATCACCGTTATTTTTTAATAATTTTTTTTCTGTTTTAAGTGATTTTTTTCTTAAATTGCCCCTCCCGCCTAAACGGGGGGAAATAGACCCCCCTCCCATACGATTTTTTTCTTGTCTAAGTCCAACCTACACGCCCTAGCTTTTTGTCACACCTTATGCCAATCACCCTGTATAACCAATAATAATATTTTCAAAATATTTCAAATGTTTGTGTTATATTGTAATGAATCTTTACAACACCTATGTATATACCCCTAATCACACTATGACACTTACATACCTCCTTATTAAATAATCATATTGCACATTCAGTGTGCACCTGAAGTCATTTAACCATTACTAACTTGGAATACAATAACAAATTTGTCTCTTAGCTTCTCAATTCACTCTGACTTACAGCCGCATATTTTATAAGTTGAAGTTAAGAAAATGACAAAATTGTCTTTTATTCTCTTCCAAGTTTAGATACCAATCTAGTGTATAGAGAATTTAAGATCAGGCCGTAAACAAAAAGCTTGTATAAGGCTGTTTGTTATAAATTCTTAGGGTATAAGCTACAGTAGAGAAATCTTATTATTATTATGAGTATTATTTATTACTTAATAATAACTAGCTCATTAAACAGGTTCAAGGTTCTCCTCAAAGAGTCCTAACCGTTTTATTCTCTATAGGGCTTCTGATAACGTTCCCCACAGCCGCTTTGTTCATCTGAGCTCCTCTTCTAGTAGCTCACTGGACAGGTTCTCCTCTGAGAGCTCCAATCATTTTGTTCTCTAGATTGCGTCCTTGGGAGAAGGGCTTTCTTTAAGAATACCCGACCATTTATTTCCTTCGTATTATATGAAGTAGCGCGTTAGTTATTTTAAACTTTTGAATATTATTTTATACGATAAAATATGTTATTTGTGTTACGAGAAAAGAAGAAAAATTGTAAACCATATTATATAAAATACCGTGTTAGAAATGAAAACTAAGAAATAAAAGCTATTTCATTTGGAGTTTAGACCCTCTAAGCCCAAGTTTTGTTGCTTCTTTGGGAAGAACCCTGGCCACGACGATCTCACCTTAAGCACGAAGAAAAAGCATCACAATATTTTAAATAAAAGTTGTCAAGTCCTTATTTAAAAACCTGGTATAACGTATGTTTGGGTGGATGTTATTGGAAAAATTACAGCGCTCATCAAATTTGTGTGTCCAAGGGATTTCTATAATTTGTTTTCACAATAACTAAAACAAGAAAAATAAGCTTCTCATATGCAATTATAAACAACTGCGAATAGTAACATACTGGGATTACTTCATTTCACTCGTTTGCAGAACCCGTCATTTTTTAGCACGATATGTACTTACTTCAGTGCAGTAAATCCACAAAATGTTTTTCTAAAACCTATATATGGGTCGTTTTAAAAAAATTACATTTTTAGCGTTATTGCTTCTATTTTTTTTTTGCATTTCGATTTGAAGACTTGAAATTTGGCATGGAACTGTGTTTATATGTCAGCATTATTACAACAAATTTGTAGATCGATTGATGGTAACGAAAATCCATGGTAATTAATAATGTGTAATCTCCGTGGCCTTTTTGGGATGTGATTTTGATGCTTAATCAGTTTTATTAATATTTTTAATGATGAAAATTATTTTTTTTTTTAATTTTGGGCCTTGTCGTTTGAAAGGGTTTCTCTTAAACTTCAATTTTATGATATGCAAAAAAAAAAATTTTTTTTGTTGTCCCAATACTTAGTTGAATGAGTGTGACAAGATTTTGAAAAAAAAAAACATAATTAAACATTTTCGCTTTTTTACACAACTAAACAATTTTTAATAATTTTTTACGATGCATCATCTTATAGTACGTCAAAAAATCTTCAATTTCATGTTTTATTATAATTTAATTATTGCAGTTAATTCCTTTAAAATTTACATACAAAATAATTTTTTCATCCGAGTAAAAATTCAGTGTAATCTCCGTGGCCTTGTTATCTGTGTACCATATTAATATTTTTTAGTCTAACCACCGCCAAAAGAAAGGTATTTAATCATACTTGAACCTATAATTTGGATGACATTAAATTACATTGACTATATTAAAATTAAGAAATAGTCGATTTTGTAATCTCCGTGGCCATTTTGGTATTTTGTTTTTAATGGGTTCTTTTAGTTTATAATGGCTCATATTATTATTAATTTTTTTACATATATTCTAGAAAAATATACTGAATTTTATCATTCCTTACAGTATTGGTACCGTAAAAGTTCCAAGAAAGTTATGTGTCGATATTAAAAAATATTTTTTTGACTCTTTCATGCTTTTAAACAAAATCATTTCGTAAACAAACAACCTTTTTATTAAATTTATTTGCTTTCCAAAAAATTTCAACTATTTATTGTTACTATTTATTTTGTGGATTATTGTTATTTTATGCAAGAAAAGAACATTTTTAATATTTTCGAAATTTTCAATTTTAATTTTTATCGAAAAATACTCGTAAAATAAAAAATATTTGAAATTATTTTTGCGCAACTCAAAGAACTCCTTTTCTACTTGTTTACTATAGATTTAGAAACTAAAACCCAAGAAAAACTGAAAAAAAAAATTTTCGAAACGATCAATAAAATATGTCAATTTTTAAAAAATGACCCATATGTGCATATGTATAGGTAAAATTTTAAATAGTACTGTCCAATCAAATAGTTGTAAGCAACGGTTCTTCAAATCGATTTCATATTTTAGAAACGCACTGTGCTCTGTGACCACGGCGAACTAATTATATAATACGAAGCGAGTTGTATTTGTTAGCTCTAGAAAACTCACTGTGAATTTATGTATATAAGTAATATCTTTTGATTAAAGGGCAGGTGCTCCAATAACGTACTTGAGTCTCTTGAATATAATAAAAAAAGAGATTTAAAAATGATATTTGATAGAACTATAACAAAAACATTTACATCGCTCGCACACCACCGCAAAGTTGCTTGTCTTTCATTATTTTACCGTAATTTTTTTTAATCAGGGTTCAAGTGAAATATCTAGTTGCATTCCTACCTTTGAACAATTTAACCGTAATACTCGCGCTTCAGGGAATGCTCATATCATTGAGCCCAACTTCGGACGCATTGTTAAACACGGAGATTCTTTATTTAGTCGCACTACATGAATGTGGTATGCTTTACCCGACCCAATATATTGCCCTCCCCTCTCGGTATCTCCTTTTGAATCCTCTCCAGCTTTCTAAACGCTCACACAGTGATCAAACATTTTAAGGGTAGTCATGCAATGTCACTAAATTCGAATAATTAGAATATACAAAATACATAATCCGAATCAATTAATTTACAAATTTGAGCTTTGGTAGAATAAATATAACAGCTCATTCTAATTAGAGAAAAATGTTCACATAGATAAAATTGCCGCCTGATTTAAAAAAAAAAAAAAAACATTTTTATTTTAAAAATTTAGAAAGTTAATATTAATAACAATTTTGCTTGACCAAAATTTAATCCATGCTTATAATGGCACACCTAATTTTTTTTTATCAAAATCGTTATAGCCTTTTTTGAGATAAATAAGATTTTTCATATCGGCTGAACGTCAAGTCTCTTTAGTAGCAAATTCAACATTTCCCTATGTTTATAAATATGTATGTACATATGTACATACAAATCTCTAATTACTTTTCTTTATGATGTCCTTGTTATTGTTAAGATAGTTTTCTTCTTTAAAGTTAAGAACGGAATGAGTGATTTGTATTTTTTGGTTTTATTTTCAATCCCTCTTTTCACTTTCCAAAGCTAATTTTTCTTTATTAAAATAATTTTCTTTTGTCTCTTTTCCAGTAATTCTCAAAGATGTGACGCACGGAGTAATGTGCGAGCTTTTACAATTCATGTACCAAGGAGTGGTAAATGTTAAACACACGGAATTACAGGCTTTTATGAAAATTGCACAATTGCTTCAAATAAAAGGTTTAGCTAGTAGTGCTGCAGCTCCGCATAAATCTCCTAGTCAACTACAAACCATTTCCAGTGCAACCGCTGTCCAAAATACCTCAGCTTCCTCGACAAGTGGAAGTAGCGGTGCCAATCAAAATCAAAAACATACATCTGGAATAAATACGGCTGAAAATAATAATCTAAATGATGTAAAGAACAACGTTCCAGCACCTTCTTCTTCGTCATCAACATCGTCGCCTTCACCTATGCCCTTTTCGCATATCAAAAGTCCGCCAGAAAATATAAATCCTTTTCAAACGGGTCCTGGTCTTAAACGCCTTCCTGAATATAGTACAGAATCGCTTTCGATCTACTCGAGGAAACAATATCGACGAAACACGGACAGCAGCGAGCATGATATGTGTCCCGACTCAATGGATCATGTAAACCCAGAGGACAATTTTCTGCCAACCATTCCGCATATATCCATGTCGGAGCGTTTCGATCCAAACAGCGTTAAACGAGAGAACAACGATCATACAACAAGTCCTCTAGGATTACGAAATTCTCTTCCTCCACATTTTGGCTTTGATTACAATATTTACAAAAATAATCCCGACTATCCCAGTGACTTGCATCTACCCAATGATTACTCGAAAAGCTTTGGTAACCACATGGACATTCCTCCAAGTAAGTGGCAATTACTTATTTGTGCATGTAATTTCATTAAATTAATTGCACCTCATTAAATGTATCTTTTATGAAACTAAGCATTTTGTATGAACATCTTTTTCGTGCATGTTACTGGTATTTGCGAAATGTCCTCATCCTCATCATCATAAGTAAAGCTTTCTTTAATTTTTAATAATTTACTTTAATTTAATTTGATTTTGTCTTGAATAGAATTGATTCGCAGTCATGTCGAAAAAGTCAAATCCACCAAAGTATGAAGTTTTGTATCTACTATTTTTTATTATAATGTCGTAAAGAAAAATTGAGAATTTATATGATTTTCTATATACTATATAGTATGAGACTGACTCAATGAAAGAGATATCATTTGTTATAAAATTTCAATAGGGAGATAGTAAACAAAAGTTATGTTGGGACACTTTGACCGGCAGACAATCTTAATGAATATTAATTGTATTTTCTTACACTTTGATTAGTTATTTGTATATAATCCGAACATGGGTTGGGTTGTCTCAATTTCCATGCCACGACCACCAGCAAATGGTCTATCCAACTTACTGTTTACCTGAAACTTCTAAATTGTCACGGAGATAGAGAAAATCAAGTTAAACTTAAGTCTACGTATATCCACGTTTATCGATATAAACTAAAGATTTTTCTTGTATTTTCTACTCTAAGGGATCAAGAATGTATGCAACGGGCTTTTATAAAGCCCATTCATCAGTACCGTAAGGTAATACTGGGATTACAAAGGTCATACAAATAATTTATCTAAATGTTCAGATTGCGCCACTGTTGTTGGCTTATGAGTTTCGAAAATTGTGTTCCAATATGTCACATAAGAGCACAAACTTTTTTAATATCGAAGATCTCGGTGATTTAGCTAACAAAAATGATGGAGCAAAAAACATTCTAAATTGTTGTCATGCACAAGCAGATGCATTTTAAAGACTCGTCGAAAGGATAAGATAGTGAATAATGATTTGAACTTCTTGTACTTTCTTCGCTTTCTTGTCATTTATGAAAGTTTGTTTTTTTAAGTTATTAAAATATTTTATTAAAAGTGGAACAGTAGAAATCGAATGTTTCAGTTGTCACATCTATTTTTAATGTAGGTTTTGAAGACACCATACAATTTTAAAACTGCCACGAAAAATATATTTTTTTTTAAATATTTTCTTCTGCAGTTAAAACAACTGATTTCAATAATTAGAAAAAAAAAACTTTTTTGCCTTAACCACATTTAAAATTTCACAAACACAAACCAAACGTGCTATGTAAATAAAGGATTGAAAAATTATTTTCTAATGGAATTTTGGGAAAGCGGATACTTATATGACCATTGGGTATTTCAGATATTTACCAAGCATTTTCTGTAGATATAAAGATGCAAGTTATGTGTTTAATCGGGCGATGTCAATTTTGAGAAACAAGAAAGAGTGCATACATTTTACGAGGGCGGTCCGATAAGTACTTATCCTACAAAAGAAAAACACAAATTTTGGAAAAGTGGCGATTTATTTCTCAACATAGTTTCTAAGGTATAGCGTTTCGATGCATGTTGTTCGGTCTGCAGGATTTTAACACCTTCAAAATCTGGATAATGGCCGTTTTCGATGCTGTGACTCACCAGGGCTGTCTTCGCAGGATTATTAGATTTGATGTCAGATCTATGATTTGAAATGCGTTGTCGAAGGAATTCTCCAGATTTTAAAGGTGTCAAAACCCTGCAGACCGAGCATAAACAACATGAACAGAAAACAAGACACACAAAACATTTCTGCCGTCTATTGCTCGCTTGTCCCTTAATTTATGACATTTTGAAAATAAGTTTCCTAGACTAAGTTTCATTTGAAGTGTTCTTTTCTTTTATTCTTTGTTTTTTTTAACAATCATTTTATGTTAAAAAACAAATAACTTATAAGCAAGAGAGTTTATTTTATTGTTTTAATTGTTATTATACTCTTGATTTAACTTATGTTTTTTTCTCTGTATTTTTTGTGTTAATAAAGTTCCCCTGAAGAAGGCAGCAAACACTGCCGAAACGTCGGGAAAGTCAATGTAACATAGTTGTTTCATTGCCAATATTACAGGGACCAAAAAAGCCAAAGGAAAGATTTCAAATCGATTCCACTCAACTTATAAATTCCAAATTGGTCAATAAATCATCTTAATTTGTTATCGATCAAAAAATCTGAACTGTATGTCACCCACAAAGTTGTACTACCGTGGTTATAATGAACAACAAACTTCAACTTCTGTAAATTAGTTTGATAATTATTGTTTATCATAAGAATTAGTTTTTTTGTAAATTGGAATTTGGAAATATGAAAATATTATGTACATAACACGCACAAAATGCACATCCCTTGGCATTCCATCATTTTCACATGTAAAAAGTTGTGTACAAACACTTGTAGCAAGGCTTAGGTTATGATCAGAAACATTTTCACATTAAAAAAAACTTTTAAAAAATGTACACATCATTGTTATCAAAAATATCAGTGCCCAAATATATGAGTCATTTTACATAGTCAATCGATTTCATTCAGCCTTTTAATTTAATAAACTCCTGTATGAATGAAAATAATATTATTTCTATTTCTTCTTGGACAACAGAGTAAAATGTGTCTCCATTTTCATTTAAAAATGACTTTATTTATATTTCGTCTCGTTGAACCTAAACTACATTCATTTAAAAGAATACACATTTAAAAGTGAATGGATTTTTTAAGCCGCAAAATTTTTCAGTAGAGCTCAACATTTTAAATTAGTTCTCATTGCTGAAATTGTATAACGTTTCTAGTAGAATGGAGCTCCATATAAACATGTATTTAAGACAGAATTTCATTCGACAAATTTTGGTTAAGAATCTTGACTAGATGACAAATAAGTTTCATAATCATAATTCTTATTTCTCGCAATATTGAAATTGTTGATGAATCTTTAAATTGTGACTCTCAGGATAATCAATGATCGGCTTTACAACGCGTTTTGATTTAACTATCTACCTTCGAGGCTTGCTGTCAGTTTATTTTTGGTTGTATTTATTTTTTTACATAGGAGGATATTAGAATTTCGTCAACTCAACTTAGATAGCACTAGCGTGGAAGCTTTATTGTTCTTGCCCTGCCTAAAATATGCTTCAATGCATTTAGGTTGTCTATAACTATTATGAACGCAATTTTGGCAGGACTCCAGAAGTTTTATAATTACGTCGTTATAAACGCCCATCTTCTCCTTATCAAATAATTGTTTCATCTTATTTTCTTTTTGCCGATAATATTTAAGAATTTGATGAGATTAGCAGAATCGGCTATTCCGAATTCTCGAATATTGCGCAGTAAAATATTTACTACTTTTCCAAACAAAAAATATTAAGTTAAATTTATTTGTATATACGTTTCAACAACATTTACGTTAAGGACTTTATATTTTTATTTTTTCTATCAGAATTAAACAGCTTGTCATACACTTTCTATGCTTTATTTACTTTTATTAATTTATTTTTTTTAATGAATTCTCCTTACATAAATTTTAATTCGTTGTTTTTATATATATAAAATTTCTTCTGTAAATCAAATTTCACTGCACATTTTGTTTAATATACAAATTTATATTTTTTTTATAACTGTGCATTTTGCTAACAAGTTCTCAAGCCTTTTGTAAATAACTGCTTCCTCTTAAAAATAAAAAAAAATACATTGAATCCACTCATTTATTCTCTAATTGCACAAAATGTCTTTCAACAAACAAAAATTATATAACGTAAAACGACAATGATGATTATTATTAATGTATAAACTAAAATTAGGCGGCGGTAATGTTACAATGCTATCCTCTACCTCATTGCTCCATGCGAACTGTGTCTTTAATCGCAATAACACTGTTGCCACTCAGCAAGGAATGAAAACGTACTGGCTATGTAAGTCATATCGCATAAGTATGTGCCGGGCAAGGTGCATAACCCATCAGGGACGTGTGATATCGGCAACTGGCGTTCACAATCATGCACCGCATATGCGCAACGTAGCTGGTGGCTTGGAAATGATGCCGCCCCAGCAGAACAATTCAAGTCTAATGGTTCCAAATAGTTCTGCAAATCTAATGCAAATTCCCACATCTAGTGGAAATTTAAACAACACTCTATCCAACATCCGCCTGCCTCAAAGCGCCACTAATCTTTCGCAGCATAATCTGTCGGTTATGAATCACCAGCAACATCAGCATCAACAACCACAACAACAACCGCCACAGCCGACACCGCCACATCATCATCACCTGCCACAGGGAATTTCTTCAAACCCAACACACCACCAAATGCATCAAAATGCACCTAGTCATCATCACCATCAAACGCAGCATATATCACCACACAGTCAAAGTTCGGTAATTCAGAACATGATGCACAATGTGAATCTCATGCATTTGTCGAATATGGCACCGATGTTAAATACGCTCCCAACACAGCACTCCCCTCAAATGAATTCGATGCAACAACAAACGCATCATCACCAATCTTCTCATCACCAAATACCACAGCCTCCGTCGAGTTTGGAAATCACACCAATTTTAACTGAGAGCCCCTGCGTCAATAGCCCATCGAATCGCAGCAGCAATCCGTCCCAAATAGAGAACATAGATTCACCCATGCACTCCTCGGCTGGTCCAAGTGGGTCGGGTGGTGTAGCCTTAGAATCGCCATCCCACGGAAGTGAAGGCAACGGCTCTTCACATGTTCCCGATGCAACAGCTTCGATTGTTCCTAACTCGGCAGTGTCACCGGATGACATCAGCAACAATTGCCAGGACTCTCACAATTCATCTCAGCACTCGCACATAATAAGTTCCATAACAATATCGCCAGGCAGTGCACATAATTTCAAAATTGAAAACATGTAACCAGAGTTCACTGATATCTGCGATCTGACACAGGATAACGAGCTTCGCTCAACCTATGGTTTGAAATTCATTTGATATAACAATAAAAACAAGTGCAATATTGTATTCTTTATTTTAATTTAATTTTTTACTTTTTTTTTTGTAACATTACAATAAATCAATTCGTAGAGAAAATTGTTGATCCTCATGCTTCTATCATCGTGTATATGGCAGAATCACATGGTTTCATGCATTTTTACTAAACAGTATAAAATTGCCTTCGGTCTATTGACCAATTGAATTCATTGATTTTATAGCAGATAATAATCAAAGGGAGTGCGATAAAGTCAGCTTAATAAATTGGCTGAAATACTAAATTACGATATTTTATCACACATATTCTCTCTTGTGTACTTGTATGTCGTGCGAGTATATCGCCTGCACTCGAAGATTTATTTATTACTCTACTATGACATCTGATTAGCTATACGCTGAGTTTTGCGATAAAAAAAACCTACCAACGTTAATCGTGCTTATTAAACTTTTTTATTTAGTAAATAGATATAAAAATGTATCTACATATAAATGGCTTTGATTTGTTATTTTTTTTACAAACTAAAATAAAATATAATAAAGCATAAATTGTAAATATGAAATAAATATTTAAATATTTTTACTATAAGAGTTTTTTGGGTCCGTACTTAGAATTAAAATTTAAAAAAAATAACAATATTGTGTTTAACATTTTATTAATTTATAAATAACATATTTTTTTGTTGGTGATGTTATATTTCAAATATTTATCTATAAGTTGTGTATTTATATAAAGTTAAATTAAAAAAAAGAACATTCTCTTGTTTTATTCGAAATGTTTCTTCGTAAACCTAGATTATATTAAAAAATTAATAAAGAAAAATATAATTTCTTTATCCTTATGTATGTATATCATGAAATAAAATTAATAAAAATGAGAAGTATATACAATTTCAAATTGAAACTTTGCGTGTATGTTTGTCAATCCTTGGTGAAAATATAAAAATTGGGTAAATTCATATAGCATGTACGATATAGGGAATTCTTTTTATTTGCATGTAGTTATAAAGGGAAATATTGAAATTATTTTAAGACAATTTAAGAATTTTTGGTTGTTTTTATTGTTTAGGAATGAATCGAATTGATATTTCAGAGATAAATTGAATTGCAAGTAAGTTTTGTTGTTAATTATTTCAGTTAAGTGTTTCATGTTTATAATTTTTGAAAATACTTTGGGTTAGTAATTTTTAATCGCTGATGTTTCAAGCATACGATTTAGACAGAAAAGGAACAAAGAAAATAAAAAAGGATGAATAAATTATGAATCACTGAAGCTAAGAACCGAGTCCCTTCGCTTTTCATATTTTTCTATTTAATTATTGTTGTAGTTGCATTTAAATTCAAAGCACCAAACGAATTTTCACTGCATTTTTTTCGAAATATAGACAATTTTTGACATATGTTCCTCTTTGTTTTATTTCAATCTGTGGTAATTTTTCTACCGATATTTCTTTCTTTCTTTTCATTTTTTTAATAAAATATACGAAAACAAATACAATTTCTTGTTATAGTTCATCCAATTTTTGGCATTCAATTTTACATTGAATTTAATGTTTTTGGTGCAATTTCTTTTTAAAAACGATAGTCAATAAATAGTTTAGCCAGAAAAATATCAATAAAAAATAAAATATCAACAAAAATATCCAGATTTTTCACTTTTTTGAAAATTCGGAAATTTCATATAATGCTAATATAATACACAATTAAGTCTATAATCAATTGTTACAATCTTTAAAAACACAATTCATCAAAATCAATACAATTATATATGTACGTCGATTCCGTGGGAATAAAAGTCGACGCTCACAAAAAGTTGGTGTGGAAACGATTTTTACCAAATGCTCTGTGTGTAGTGACTTTGATAATTTCTCGGTGTCAACAAAAAAATATTTTTTTTTTTATTTTCTGAATAAAAATTTTATAATTATTGTATTGTTTTTTTATTTTTGTATTGTTTTTATTGGAATCTGGTGCATTTTCGTATGGTTCGGCATTGCAGAACATACAAGTAAGGAAAGCGATTTAAGTGAGTGTTCGCTATCTCCCAATCTTAATTTTGTACTTTGCTCAAAAAAGTCAATAGTTCCAACACATTATTTTTTTTTTTGAGTTTATTTATAAAAGGAAACGTTCTAAAACTTTTGAAAAGGTTAAGCCTTTAACGAGAAATAAGCATAAAATATTGCAATTTTTTTCAAAAAAACTAAGAAAAACCGGCCGTTAAACGAGTTTGTATGCAAACACTTGAAACCCAGTTTTATTAAAATATGAATTTTTCAATATTACTAAAATGAAATGTAATCAAAATATTAAGAAATGTTTTTGAAAAAATTGAATAAAAAAACAAACTTGTTGTATGGCAAAACTCTAGATGAGAAGGTCAAAAATTTGCGCTCACTACCTTTGGGGTCTAAAATAGTTTCTACACCACTTTCGTAAGGCAAAAACTGCAGTCTAAAATATAAAATTGAATTATTCAAAGTCAATAGTTAGCAGCTTCTAAATTAAATTTTCAGCTGGTTTTTATTTTATTTTTTCAAAAACACGATAAGACCGAAAAGAAATTATATTTAAATATTTTGATTTTAACTAGACGGAGACCAGGTAGTCTTAAGTCTCGTTGAAGCCTTAAAACATATAATCAAATTTGTGTGATCAGCCACAGAAGAACCAGTAAGACTTTTTTGAATGCAAATACCTCACAGTAAGTACTTACAACAAAAACTTTTAAACCAACAAAATAAAATGGTAATTTTAGTTAAATAATAAGTTTTATGACATCATTTGTGTGCTTCATTCTGGGATACTACTAAAATCATCTAGCTCATCACCAATTTTTCGTTGCTCTTGATCTACACATTACGAATACGAATTTATTAAAAATCTTTTAAACTCCCTTTTAAACAATTATAGTAGCACCAGGTGAGCGATGGTTCCATGGTAAGCTAGAGTTTATGCTAAGCCAGCGAGGTAAGCCTTTACTTGTGCACGACGGCCATACTTTTGGCATTCAATACGTGCGCAAGGATAAAAAATACTGGCAATGTAATTTGTCGCGCAAGTTCAATTGTAAAGCTCGTGTCACAACAACTGACACAGGAGAAATAATTGTAACTAACAACGAACACTGTCACACCGAAATTCGCCAACATCTACGCAAAGACTATCAACGTAATAAGGTCATGATGAATGCCTTTATAAACCTCAGTAAGAGTCATCTCAACGAACTGCATCGTCAACAAAGTTGCAATAATAACCTCAACAATTTTGGAAATATCAACAATCTCAGTACTTCTAGCAATAGGTCAGAAAAAGATTACCGACCCTATCTAGAAATGACTCATGAGGCAATCAATGCAACAATGCCGGAATTTAAAACCAGCACGCCGACTTCATCAAATTCCGACAAAGTTGATGGCAACATTAATACCAAAGACATAAGCGATACCCCTATAGATGTCAGTTGGAAAGGTAAACACAACGACTCGGCCTAAACCGCAACCGATTTTCCTAAACTCTATTTTTATAAGGGTGTGGATTAATTGATTCGATCAATTTAAAATTTACTATGTAAATTTAAAATCTAATTGCCCAAAAGCCAAATAGACAGATAGCAAAAAATAAGGATTAATTTGTAATACTTCTATAATTCGATTTAAACAAAGTACAAATTAAATTTTAAAGTCAAACAAAAATACTCGTCACGTTGTCTTCAAAGAATTAAACTATACCTTTAATATTTTATCATGTAGAGAAAGGGTTTAAGTAAATAAATAGAGAATAGAGACCAATTTTATTTTTAATATTATTCCTAAGTTATAATACGAATAAAGATAAAATTCCTTTTTTGTTTTGTTATTAGTTTTATATTCCATTTTTATTATATATTTAAGCATTCTGGTTTTTATGCTTATAATTCTTATTATTGTTCATTAATTATATGTTCTTGTTGACAATGTTTTTTTTTGCAAATAATTTAATTTTTTACAGTGGATATTTAATAGGAGCAGCCATGTTATGAAAAAATAAATATAATATAATATAATATAATGTAAACATTTTGGGTAAACAATTGTATATTATTTCAAGGCGAGATATCTAACACGTTCAAAGAAAATTGTGTTTATATCTAATAATATATTCTTCCACTAAATTTGATGTTAAAAACGAAATTACGGTATTTGCCACAGAAATATACGCATATAATGGTAAGTAGTTGGGAGACGAGATGAAACATTTATTCGTTTTAATTCCTTATTACAAATTCTGCTACCATAAAAACTTTGTAAATGAACCTGGGAAAATATAACACCATGTGAAAAATCTCAAGAGGATTATAATTTGTAGAAGCTTAAGGGAAAATGAAGAATTTTTATGTTCAAATAGGGCTTAAGAATGGCTAAACCCGAATCGCAATTAATTTTTTTTTATAAAATATTTGGAATTATATATTACCAATAACGTCAACTCATACATCATTTTGAAGAAAAAAAAGCTATCATCGTATAAAAAAACACGTCGTTGAAGAATATTATCAGTATAAAAGAAGTTCCAATTTCACCGAAGAACCGAGTTATTGAAGCTATTATGCGATCAATTATGCAAAATATTTCTTGGGGTTTCAATCAAGGAAGTTAAGGAACTTCACTTTTTCCTTAAAAAAAGAAGAGTATTTCACCTTCTCACGAGCACTTCTAACTACGTTTAAGTCTAGAGACGAGTTTCCCATACCTTTTCAATTTAAAAATATAATTTTGGCTACATAAAGTCCTGAGTTTTCTTGCATATACTCTAGCCGACATTCTCACTTAATACAATTTCGAATATAAATTGGAAAAATGTGAGACAAACAAAATATCTAGCGCATATTAGTTTTGAAGCAACAATGCTTTAATCTGATGCAATGAAAGCATAGTTAAAGCAAACTTCCCTATTAACAACGATCTGTAAAACAAAAATTATGTTAATGAGTGCCGTAACTTGATATGAAAAGCAAGACGCGAACTTTAAATTAAAACTGATCCGCTAAAAAAAATGCACAATTTTCAATATCAAAGTCAATAAAAAGATTCATGTCCAATCTACAAAGATATATGACTAGTTTATTTTGGAAAGAGTTCATTGTTAATAAACTGCATGACACTCCAACGCACTAACCATTATGCCATAGTATAAACCAATTTTAAAAATATGATGTTTGTATAGTATGTATTTGGGAATATTAAAATCCTTTTTTTAAATAATACAAGAACAAACATTTTATTACTTGAATCTTAGATAATTTACCATTTAAGATAGATGAACAGTTCCGTATACAAATAAAAATATTTAAACTTAATTCCAAGAGCTCTTAAATTTGCAAGTGTTTTAAAAGATTTTGACATACACAGATCTGCTGGCCCTCATAGTATTCCCCCCATCGTTCTGAAGAATTGTTCTTTAATGCTGGCAAAACAACTGTCCTACCTACTGTTCTCTTTCCGATTAGATGGAAAACAATCAAGATGGAAAACGGCGAATATTCTTCCTTCTTAAACTATCGTCCAATTGCACTTACGTCATGGAAACTCTGGTTAATTATTAGCTTAAGAAATATCTTGAGGAACAAAAGCTTCTTAATGACCGATAGTACGGCTTTCGTACAATAGGTCTGTTGATCTGATGGTATATCTCACCGAACAGTGGAACCAGTCTTTACATCGTTTTGGAGATATTAAGATTTAGCGATTGAGAGTTTTCTATCAAGCTCTCTAATAGAAAATTCGTGCATTTAGTATTGCTTAATCTCTTCGTTAAATTAGAAATTATCTTTCATACCCCTCAATACAAGTCGTATTGGATGATGTCAAGCCCGAAATTCATAAAAAATGCTGGTGTATCTTAGTTCTCCGTTTTGTTTCTGACTCTTCCTCATTTTTATCAACCACCTCTTGTCTGAAACTTCTAATCAATTAAATTGTTAATCTGATGACAGTAGCTCCACCTTCCCATATTCGTTTCAAGATTCATTTCTTTGTTCGTTGGATGTGGAACTTGAAGTATGATAAGCTCATTAAATTCTGATCTCGCCAGCATTGTCCATTGGGGAATAAAAAATCGATTTGAATTTAATGCTTCAAAAACTCAATGCCGTCTTCTGTCGTTAAAACGAAATCCTCCCCTTATGCAACTATTCATGAGTGGCACTTACATTAAGGAAACCGAATATCATTCAATTCTTTTTATATGCATCATAAAACCACCTTGTGTGGACTGGCTGTGATCTATAAAGCCTTTAATCGTCCGAATCTCGACTACAATTCCTTTATTTTGGCAGTGGCTCCAATAACCCACTTGAGCCTTTTGGACAAAATTCAAAAGAGAGATTTAAAAAGTATAGTCGATAAAAATATAATAGAAATAATTGCATCTGTTTAACACCGCCGCAATTTATTATGTCACTCATTATTTTATCGCTATTTTTATAATCATCATCGGCTCGACAACCGGGTTCCGGTCCTGGCCTCTTTCAACAAGTCTCTCCACCTATCCCGGTCTCTAGCCGACGCCATCCAGTTGCGCACCCCAAGGCTTCGGGCGTCCTGGTCTACGCCATCTCTCCAGCGCAAGCATGGTCTACCACGCTGTCGTCTACCATAGAATATACCACAAAGAACTTTCCGAGCAGGTTCCTCTTCGCTCATGCGAGCTAGGTGCCCTGCCCACCGGAGTCTACCGAGCTTAATTTTTGTCACGATATCTGCTTCAAGGTAGATTGCGTACAATTCATGATTGTACCGTCTCCGGAATCGTCCTTCCTCACATACGGGGCCAACAATTCTCCTTAAGACTTTTCTCTCGAACGCAGCTAAGAGGTCGGAGTGCCTTTTGCTAAGCACCCAAGTCTCGGATCCATATGTGAGTACTGGCAGGACCATGGTCCTGTACAGCAGCAGTTTTGAAGTTATGGTGAGATTTCTGGATTTGAAGAGCTTTGACAGACTATAGTAGGCTCTGTTGGATTTGAGAAGCCGCCCGCGTATTTCTTCTTCTATATTGTTATCGGCTGCTACTATTGACCCAAGGTATTTAAAGAATTGCACCACTTCAAATTCGTGCTCCGCAACCTTGATTGTTTGACCAACTGTTCCTCTCGCATTCGACGCCACCATGTACTTTGTTTTACCTTCACTAATGTGCAGCCCCAGATTTTGTGCCGCCTGCTCGATCTGGATAATGTTCTAGTTAAATATCGAGTTGCATTGCTCCCTTTAACAATTCAACCGTAATACTCGCGGTTTAGGAATGCTCATCAGTTTACCCTTGGCCGACTTCGGACGTACTATGAAGTATAGTCTTATTATGCGCACGCTTGAAGCCATTCGTAAAGAACCTGAGAAGTTTATACAAGTAATACATTAGGCGAAAGAAATTCGATCGTCGATCATCGATCAAAAATTCGAAATACGGCAGATCTTGAAAGAAAACTAGGAGCTTCAAATCGAAACCCACTACTTTTTCGCCGCGAATGCCTCGATGTATAGAGACGAGCTATAGTCGTATGGAGTAAGACTGTATAGTTGCATTTGGGGTTAAATCCTGAACAAGTTAGATTTTTGATTTTTTTAACCATTAAGATAAAATAAAAAATATATAACTCGACTTTTGTTAAAATAATCTGTCCTGGTATTTGATCTAAAAGCTTTATTTGTGCATGAGATAGTTCATAAATACTTAAGAAAATAACCCAAAAAATAGTGTACAATGCTTTTTTAGTATTCGAATTTTAAGAACAAACAACAACTAAACTCATATCTCAAATCCAACGTTTATATAGTTTATTATGTATGAATGTATATATGTATACTACTTACGTTATTTATAACTGTCACGTTTTCCTGGAAAACTAAAAATGCACCATGTAGCAGTCTTCAGAATATATATCTATTCTTTAGCTCCTCTTCTCCGCTCCGAACATCCTTGCCTGTCTTCAAGTGGAATCCATGATTAAAAATTATAAGAATGTGAAAAGTATCTTCTTTTCCATTACACTTATTTAGTCATGTACAAAGTTAATAGCTTTAAATCGGTTCAAGTTAATATTTTATTGTTCAATATGTTAATACAAAATATTTAATTAAAAGCAAAAGGAGAGATATTATTAAATAATTACAATCTAAATATTAATAACTCTACTCAATTTTTGTATACGATTAAGCAATAAATCCCCTTGCTTGATGGTGGCCTGGTATTGCCAGTTTTTGTTATCGGGACGATTTGTTTCCACAATTCCGCCAACACGATCAACTTTGCAATGTAAGCGACCAGCCGCAATAAAACGTGACAACTCTTGATCAATGTAATCTACATCTACACCAAATGCTTCAGCCATGTATTGTAGGGTTAGTGATCGGTATGACTCCAAGAGCTGAGTATAAGCTAGGATACGCATTTCGCGGACATAGAAACGATAATGAGGATTGGCCAAGTAATCATTTCGGAAAATAATCTCGACTTCGGCCAAGTGCTGAAAGAACTCGGCATAGTGACAGTTGTACAACGAGAAAAGATATTTCTTGACGTCAGGTAAGCCGTGAAGCACTTCTTGGATTTCGGCTCCCTTAACAACTTTGTCCCTCAATTCGTTGCGAGGCAAACTAATCATCGAGACATAAACGGTATAGCGGACGAATGTGGGATAGTCCATTAGTTCGTAGGATGTAAATGTGCTGACAGTATCCAAAAAGAATTCAGCGGCAGCTTTGAAATCACGGATAGCCACTGAGTAAATTCCTTGATAAACCTGTGCGGAAGATAAATATGGAAGTAAATACCTTCTGAGAATAAGAACTTATTTAACTTAAACAAAAATATATAGCAATACAAATTTTTAATGGGTTATCGTTATAATAGGGTCTATGTCAATCGATCGATTGCTCTTTTTTTCCTTAACTTGCCGTGGCTTAGAATTTCTTAGCAAAAGTGAAGATTTTGAAATCGAGCTTAGTTTTTAGAAATATAAATTTATTCCTATCTAACTTTTGTTGTTTTTTAGTAGTTTTCCAATTCATCACAAAAGTATATCCCAAGGGCTACTCTTGTATTCTGAGCTAGACTGGGACATTCGTAAATAATTTGAGCATCCTGCACAAATCAGAGAAGTTAGGTGCTGCGCAAGTACTGGAATAGTATTAAAGCAAAGGGAGCGGCTTTTTGGTAAAATGCCCCTCTTTAAATGCTTAGCGGAAAGACAAAAAGCTGAAAGATATATGTTCAAACGCCAACCTCATCTAAAACACTCGAGCTGCCGGGATTTTAGTACGAGTATAATTGTTGGTTTTCAAAAATTTGACGAGCCTCTAAACGCATTAGCGCAAGAATGTAGCAAACCACACAAAGAAAGGATAGGAATAATAAGAGCGGTTCATATAAATGTAGTTGTGATAGTTTATAAAAACATCAACAGTTTCTTGAACAAACCTTCAAACGATTCCGACGATCCCAGTCACCGCCTTCCTCAATGAGGTACTTGGCTTTGTCGATATTTCGGGTAATGAGGTCGTGATCCAAGTAGAACAAACCCAGACGAATCAAATGGAACACAATGTCCAAGCGATGACCAAGAGATACCGTTTTTTCGTAAGTCTTTCGGAATGCTGACTCCGCACCCGCCTTGTCACCAATACGACAAAGAAATTCCGACTTCTTAAGATTTGCCTCACGAACTTCCATCTCACCAAGACTTTTCTCTGCATCCTCGATTGCTGCGTCTAGCTTCTCAAGCTCAGTCTTATTGTTTTCCTTCATACGTATGAGCAGATCTTTGTCCACAGGCCAATTGAGTTCAGCGCAGACGACTTCATACCAAGGTGCCATATTATCGGCTTTGATTGCATCGAGGAGTTGTGTCTTGATGGCTACATCGTTTTTGTGTTCGCCCAGAGTTAACAAAAACTTAGATTGAGCCAAGTCTAGGTTGGGATTTTTTTCAAGACCTTGTTCTTCGAGGTTTTCAATAGGCATTGTTGAAATTTATTTGGTTAAACTTATTTATTTAATTAAAGAATAAGCAACACAGCACAATTTTCCAGGGAGGATTTTTTTTTAATTTTATGTTTGACAGAACGACGATGACGGCAAAATCCGCAAATCATGTACGAAGCGAAGTGAGGTGCATTTGTATGTAGGCTTTATGGTTGAATTCAGTCTCATACAATTCAGTTATTCTATTCAACAATAGATGTCTTATATCGTTTTTCGATTGCACAGAGTACTAGTGGCCTTGTATATAAAAACTATAGTACTCTCATGGAACAGAAAAAAATGTTATGGAATACACTCTACCGAGGGCGCTGTCGGAGGAAAAAATTTCGTGGAGACTTTTGATTTAGCGTGGGGTGGTAATTGAGGAAATTTTTTTAGCCACGTGGCAATGAGAAAGACGAGAATGAGAAAATGAAATTTGTTTTGTAGCATTTTTCTTTTGAGGGATCTTCTGTGTGTTTTGTTGTTATATTTTTTTGTCAAGAATATTTGTTTTGTTTTGTCTATTTCATACGCAACAAAGCAACGTTGTTCAATTTCGGCATATCTAACCAAAATACAACGTTGCTTTTTATTTGTATGGACACACATACCTATTTGAATAGATTTAAGTAGGAATAATTTTGAAAATTGATTCTTGATATTCGTAGGATTAGGCTTTTTTGGATTTTAGTATATCTTCATAGAAACTTTATCTTAATTTATTAGGTAACTTACAGTCTTGTGCAAATTAATTGGGACAAACAAATTTTCAAATGAATTTGGTAGTAGGCTTTGATTTTTGCGTTAACTTTTTGAATATTTTGGTAAGTGCTCCATGAATTAGTTTTATTTAAATATTTCTGATGAATTTTTGAAGGTAGGTCGTATTTTTACTAAAGGTTTTGAAAAGAATAGAATTATTTTTAAAATCATGTTACTAGGTACTCTGTATATCAAAATTTCGGCTTCAAAAAAAAATATGGATATCTCGGTGGAAAACAGATCAAAAGTCATCGCTTTACATGAACATACAGGAAAAACCATTAGGGAGATATCGATTGCTGTAGGTGTAGCAAAATCAAGCGTCGGTAGGATAATTGCATTGCACAAGGCAACAGGATCAGTTGAAACACGGATAAAGGGCAAATGTGGTCGAAAACGGAAAACAACGGCCAATAACGACAAAATGTTGGTCCGAAACAGCGTCATAAATCCTGGAAAGACAAGTGGTGAGCTTCAAAGGGTCTTGGAGACAGCTGGAGTACATATAGATTCATCAACAGTTCGAAGGGGTCTTCTAGAAGTGGGCCGAAAGGCTCGAAGACCATTAAGGAAACAGCTTTTGACAGACGCTACGTGCAAAAAAAGATTAAGATGGGCCAAAATGCATAAGAATTGGACTGCAGAAGACTTGGAAAAAGTAATTTTCTCGGACGAGAGCCATTTGGAGGTCCAAGGATACAGGGTAAGTGTCGTGAGGAAAAGTGACAAAGAAAAACTCCGACCTGAACATATCGTCCAAGCCCCTAAACACCCGCCAAAAGTTATGTTTTGGGGTTGTTTCACGTCTGAGGGTCCTGGAAGCTTGAAGCCCATCGAAGGCATGATGAACAGCGCCAAGTATGCGGATGTCCGAATGCATATGCTCCTTCCTGCTATCCAAAGATGAACTTCGATGCAGGAAACCATTTTTCAGCAAGATCTTGCTCCGTGTCACACTTCCAAAAAAATGAAGCAATTCTTCGCGGAGAAAAATATTAAGGTGCTGGAGTTGCCTGGCAACTCACCTAATCTCAATCTGATTGAGAATCTATGGGCTATTTTAAAAGCGAGGCTCAGGAAAAAAGACTGTACGACTAAAAGCAAACTAATTTCAGCAATTATTGAGGTATGGTTCCACGACCAACAAATGAAAAATATATTCGAGAAACTAGTTTCATCAATGCCGAAGAAAGTTAAAGAACTCATAGATGCTAAAGGGGGGCATATAAAGTACTAATTTCATATTTTTATACTTATTTATAAACATTATTCAAAATAAATGGAAAAAATGCTCAAAAATCTGTTTGTCCCAATTAATTTGCACAAGACGTACCTATGTTGATTGCAATTATTATTATTGTTGTTATTCAAAAGTATAATAATTGGTGTAATTTTGAAGAACAAAAATAATAATTGCATTGAACTAGGTTAAATGCCTACATTAGATGCAGTGGGTGGTTAGGTAGTGGAAATTGTTTTTTTTTTGCAATTAATATAATTATGTACATATATAGGTATAAAACTATTTCTTTAAGCAAATCTATTAGGTACGCCCAACTAACAATTTTGCTTCCGATTTCGGAAATTAAAGAATCATTCGTAGCTATAGTGCTCATATAACTATTCTTGCTGGAAGTCAAATAGCTATAGGAGTAAAAATTGATATAATTCATGTCCTAGACATTCTCTGGGTCACTTTTTATCACCTTTATAGGTGTAAAGACTCAATATTCCTTTAATCATTCTATATTTATACTATAAGATCACAGGCAGCTCATACTCCGATAGTCATCCGAAGAAACTGCTATAAAAGTCCTAATTTGGTATTCGTTATCTTTATAGAATCATTATTGGACAGTTTAAGTCAAGGTGGAGTATAGTTCCTGTAGTACTTTTATAAAACTGTGCAAATATATGCAGTCAAAATGAGTCATTGACCCAGAATGCACCACGTGCTTTTGTACACATGAGGGACATATACAAGTACAACAACAAAATGCGCAATCTGCGTAACTCTGTATGAATTAAATGTACGACTGCGTCGAACGAACTTGAACGAAAATGTAAAAAAATGCAAATTTTAACAAATTTAAGTTTTTAAACCAAAAAAAAACTTTTTTTAAAAATTGTTTTAGTACGACAAATAAAAATGAAATGCCATGTAATTTTTTAGAAAATATGAATTTATTAAAAAAAAAACAAAAATTAAAAAATTTAAGCTGATTCTTAACAAAAATAAGTTTTTATATACAAAATTTTTAAAACATTTTTGAGAAAAACATTTGGTTTATCTACTTTCAGTATTTATAATTTTACGGATAAAAATTAAATCTAAAAAAAATATTGACCTGTTTTTTTTTAATTAAAAAAAATATTTTTTTTAAGATTGGATTGGATAGAAATTTTTTTAGCCAGTAAAATCTTAATTTAAACCTTTTATCGAATTATACATCGTTAAAATTAATCGAAAAGAAAAAAAATATTAAAATTCTCTAGGTGCCGTTTCCGATCAAAATACGATTTTTGAAAACCATTTCTTAACATTTGTAATTGTTTTTTTCATATCTTGTAGATTGTAAGCAAATTTTAATTAAGTTTTAAAAAATTAAAGCATGGTGTTTTTTTACGAATGCATAACTTTCTAAATAGCAGCTATGTCGCAAGTAAAACGTCAACATCGCAATTTATTTGAAAAAAATAAATTAAGGTTTCATTCATATAAAACTTAGAAAGCATCTATCTATAAAGAAAGTCTATGTGGCTTTATAGGAGATAAATCACGATAAAAGCGATCCCAATTCAACGCCGGCTCTGACATATACCAGTTTGGCCGAGCGGTTAGCGAGCAAGAGATTTGATGTGAGAGGACTCGAGTTCAAATCCCAGGTCCGCCTATTCATGTAAGTAATTTTTAAATTAATTTTAAAACTAAAAGTAGAAATTAAATCATAAATAATAATCAGCTCTTAAGATCTTCACAGAAATCATGCGGAAAACCCCGAAAAACATATGCAAGAAAAGCATCAAAATAAAAATGAAATCAAATAAGCACAAAATAAAAATTTTTTTTTTTATTTTATGCATACTCCTATAAGTATTTTATTCTTGTGACAGTAAATCTTCTTTTCATTGCCACTATCGATGCAATTGCTGCAATAAAGCATATATCACCTCTATAACATAACGATAAGTATGTTCTTCGGAGTAACACAATTTACTCCATAAAGGTCCAATAGGAGTTAAAAAAAGTCGCCCTTTTAACTCTATGGAGTTTTATATAACCCTTAAATGTGTGCAATAGACAGTAACAAGAGGCTTCTCTAGATGAATATAGAAGTAAAATTGTTAGTTGGGCGTATACCTATAATTTTATTAAAGAAAATAGCTTTTACATAATGTACATAACTGTATAAAATATGGTATGGTAGAAAATAATTTTGATTACAAAAAAAATATTTGTATTCGTTAATAGGTATTTCTATAATTAAAAATAAAAAAAAGAAATTTGATATATGTAGGTATACAACAGTTTTTAAAATTTATTCATATAAACTTTGTTTGCAAGAAATATAGAAAATTTTTGATACTTTTTATGTGTATATACACAATTTTAGAAATGTATAAATATTCACATAAAAAAATAATTTTAGAAAACTCAAATTAATTAAAAAAAAAATAAAGTAAAATTATTATTGACATAATATTTAAAAAAAAAAAGAAATTTGGTGTCAATTTAAAAAAATTATTGATGGACCCCACATGAAAAATTTTTAAAATAAAAATAAACATTTTTTTACAAAAAAATAGTTTTTATCCATATATCCATATCTATATATTTTGTAAAAATATAAGATATTTGCCCTGCGAATTTTGAATAAACAAATATTTCTTTTAATGTTTGTCTACGAATTTTTATCAAATTTGGAAATTATTAATTCATTAAAATAAAAATTTTGTTTTTTTTTGTATTTTGTTAATATAAATATAAAAAGTACGAATTTATGCAAACGAAGTTTTAAAAACCTTTTATTATTGAACTAATTTTGAATATAAGAAATTTCTGTAAAATTGTTCTAGAAAAAAATTTGGGATATTAATTTTAAGTATTTAAAAATAAAGAGTCTAGGAAATATTTTCAAAAATTAATCGCTCAAACTATTTCAAGACTTTGATGTTTCAAAAACAATTTTTTTAGATAAAAAAATATTTTTTCGTTTTCTCTATCATCGTAAAGTCAACTTTGATCAAAATCTCGACTTAAATTTTTCCACATAAAAATATTGAGCCGTTTTTGAGATATCGAATTTTCCGAGAAAAAAAATACTTTTTTTCCAAAAATTAAAAAAATATTTTTTTCAAAGCTTTGAGACGCAATGTTTTTAAAGTTTTTGGAAGCATCTCTATACAAAATTTCGATAATGAGAAAATTGTCAAATGTCAAAATTTGAAAAAATGGTTCTATGGTAGGTACAAGCTGTAATATCTTAATTTCAAAATTTAAATTAAAGATCATACAAAGAAAAAATATGTATCAAAATTCCAGGCGCCGTTTTCGAAAAAAATACGATTTTTGAAAACCATTTTTTAATTTTTTTTTTTTACATTTTTATGGTGGGTACCTTTATTTTTAGGTAAAATAAATTTTTTTCTTCTCACATCTTGTAGATTATATTGATAAACTTTTACTTATAAAGTTTAAAAAAAATCTAGCATGGGGTTTTCGAAATATTGAGTTGGGAAAAGTTTATTTTAAAAATCCAAAATTTTTTGTTTTGAAAATTTTAATACACAATTCTATTTAAGTTTTTGGGGAGCTTTAGCAAAAAAAAAATTATCGAAATCGGTTGTACCGTTTTTGATACAATGAAAAACAAAAAAAAATGGTTCCATGAAGGGTACAAAAAATACCCATTTTTTGAAAAATTTTTTTCAACCATTACCTTAAAATAAATAACCACTGCCAATCGCACAGACAATGATTATGAGAAAAAACGCGAAAATTTATTGGCAATTAATGTATAATGCTGCTCAAACACCTATACATATCCATTTGCCTCTAAAAAACGGCTGAAATATGAAAAAATAAGATATGGTTGCCACATTTAAAAATCGCCATGTTAATTATTTTAACAGAAATAGTTTTTTTCTGATTTAGTAGTTGAAGTTTACCTATTACAAATTAACCAACAAAAAAAAATACATTTAATACATACATATATTTTTCTTCCATTAGAAGTAAAAAATGTGAAAATATTTTTTTTTTCGAAAAACAAATGTTTATCTTTAAATGCGATTTGCGGCTAAACGGAGCTTCGTAGACCCCCAAAGTTGACATCTTCTAACGTGATTTCTGGCTAAACTAGGCATCTTAGCGAGTTAAAAATTGCATACTCGTGATGTTTAGAGTGATGTACCACATGATTTTTTTCTAATTGATAAAATTTTAGTCAAAATTAAAGTTCTCAAAATTCTACATTTTGAAAGTATACTTCTCCAAATTCCGCATTTCGAAATTCTACTTCTCAAAATTCTGCATTTCAAAATTTTAATTACTAAGTAAAAAAGCACAAAATTTTAAAATATTATTTCCTAAAATTCTGCATTTCAAAATTTGCCTTTTCAAAATTTTACTTACCTAACTTTCTGCATTTCAAAATTCCTTTTTCAAACTTCTGCTTTCAAAATTTTATTTATTAATTTTTATGCATTTCAAAATTTAATTTCCCAAAATTCTGCATTCCAAAATTCTACTCTTCAAAATTTTAGCTTTCAATATACCTAATTGTTCTGTATTTCAGAATAATACTCAAAACTCCAATTCTCAAAATTCTACATTTGAAAAATCTGCCTACAAAAATAATTATCTATCTACACAAAATAATTGTTCTGAGTGGTAACCGTTTAAGAATTCGTGTATTTGAATAAAAATCCTACATTTGCTCCAATATAAATACAACGCAAAAAATCAAACCTAGCAATATACCGTTTTTTCTCTATGCGTGAAGCAAAAAATGTCACCTCATACTTATTTGTATAGAAAATTGATAAAAAGAAAACAGAAAATAGCTTTCTTGTCGTCGCCTTGTTCTGCACCTTCGGTTTGCTTTTACCGAAAATATTATCACCCCTTCCTGATTATCGTCTGTCCTTACTCTCCACAACTCTACGTAAAAAGTTATGGAATACGCTCGTATGGTGCCGCATCGTTCGTTCCTCTTCATGAGAGTACTATAGTTTATATATACAATGCTAGTGGCTTTCCTTTTTCAGTTATAGCCTAGTCCCCTATTACACGATGTCTCACGAGACGAGGCTCACGTAAGTGCGAAAAAGAAAGCAGATATGAGGAAAGAAGATGCAAAAAAATTTTCCCGGTGAGTACCGGGCTGATTTTTAGTAGTTTCATTTTGAGGTTTCTTTTTCTCATATTCGTTTTATGTTGTGTTGTGCATTAAAAAATACGAACAGCAGTCAAATTTGAGACATGAGTCTCATGAGACATGAAGCCTAGTACGCAGATCGGGAAAAATTTTGTCTCTCATACATTTTTTTTCCTGGGACAAATTTTGTCTCGGATATTTTTCCGAGCAGTACGCAGTTCGCGCGCAAAATTCATACTATTGTGAATTACTCTTCAAAATGTCTCCACTAAATTTTGCCAGGAAAAAGAATGATACATGCATTATTTTGCGGGACAAATTTTGACAGCCACCGTATTTCCGAAAGTGATTTTTGCCAATTCTGATTTTATGTAAAAGGTGCTGATGCTTGTCTTGAGATCATCAAGAGGAGATTCCAAAAAGGTATGAACGACTTTTGTAAGATAACCCGTTCCAGAGATACACTAAAAAACACATTAAATTAGATTTCATCTCTCCAACTTCAAACTTTTGCCCGAGATTTGAAAAGTTTTGTAGAGAATAAAATTGTAGAGATAAAATTTGTCTTGTCTCGATCTGCGTACTAGGCTTGAGTCAACGTGTAATAGCTTTAGCCTCACGGGATACAAATTTAAAAGGAAAGTCAAAAATGAGACATGTCTCATGAGACAACGTGTAATAGGGGACCTAGTACGCAGATCGAGACAAGACAAATTTTATCTCTACAATTTTAATCTCTACAAAACATTTCCAAATCTAGCGCAAAAAATTGAAGTTGAAGAATTAAAAAATAATTTAATGTGTTTTGTAATGTATCTCTGGAACGGGTTGTCTTACAAAAGTCGTTCATACCTTTTTGGAATCTCCTCTCGATGCTTTCAAGAGAAGCATATCAGTACCTTTTACATAAAACCAGTTTTGACAAAAATCACTTTCGGAAATACGGTGGCTGTCAAAATTTGTCCCGCAAAATAATGCATGTATCATTCTTTTTCCTGGCAAAATTTAGTGGAGACATTTTGTACAGCAATTCACAATAGTATGAATTTTGCGCGCGAACTGCGTACTGCTCGGAAAAATTTCCGAGACAAAATTTGTCCCAGGAAAAAAAATGTATGGGAGACAAAATTTTTCCCGATCTGCGTACTAGGCTTATACTGTTCCAAAAATGTTTATTTGTTTCTGGATTTCTTGAAATAGGAGAGAAAAATACACGAAATAAATATACTGAATTACTTGTCAAAAGTTATAAAGTGCTTGACAAAACCATTTTGTGTAATGGTGACATTCAACACTGCCTTTGGCTAGGCGCGCACATTCAATTTTTAGTTGCGCAACTGCTTGGTTCGAGCAACTAAAAAGTTTGTGTTTTGACACAAATTAAACGATTGCCTAAAATGAGTTCGCTATTTTGTGTAACATATATATAATTACATACACCTGCGCGAACATTCTACGAAAGTTCATCTGTTTTCTATAAAGCCTAGTACGCTGGAGCGGGTTGTCTTACAAAAGTCAATCATACCTTTTTGTAAGCATCAGCACCTTTTACATAAAACCTGTTTTGACAAAAATCAATTTCGGAAATACGGTGGCTATAAAAATTTGTCCCGCAAAATAATGCTTGTATCATTATTTTTCCTGCCAAAATTAAGTGGAGACATTTTGTACAGTAATGCACAAAAGTATGAATTTTCCGCGCGAGCTGCGTACTGCTTGGAAAAATATCCAAGACAAAATTTGTCCCAGGAAAAAAAATGTATGGGAGACAAAATTTTTCCCGATCTGCGATCTGCGTACTAGGCTTTAACTTTGAAATGTTGCCTTTGTATTAGTTAATCGTCATGTTGGTGAAAATCTGCGATAGTTGCTTTTGACATTTGGGTATGTGTGTTAGTGCTTCTTGAGTGTATTCTGACTTGAAATCGAGAAGCGAAATTCTCTTCTCAGAAGAGTATTTTTTTCCCAATGGAATGGTTTGAGAAGACTTCTGGACGCTTCCAAACGCTCCTGGAAGACCAATAATGGAAAATGACATAAAAATGAAACATGCAATCAGTTTTCTCACACTAAAAAGCAATAGATCTACCAACGCGCTCCTTGATGGGTGATTCCGTTCTTTTTTGATCGGCTCTACTGTTCCTTTCTGCTGTCAACTGTCAGTTAACAACCACAAAAAAAGGGTGTCGGATCGATAAGCTAATTGGAGAAAAGAAAAATTTAACTTCTCGGAAAATCTTTGGAAAAATTTCAATAAAAAATCCCTAAAAATGATCGGTGGCTTGTTTGTCTACAACCACAAAGGTGAAGTTCTGATTTCCCGAGTCTATCGTGATGATATTGGTCGAAATGCAGTCGATGCCTTCCGAGTCAACGTCATCCATGCAAGACAACAAGTGCGCTCCCCAGTAACAAATATCGCACGCACTAGCTTTTTCCACATAAAGGTAGGCGTATTCTCCAAATTAAATCGAAATGTTTAATCAATTTTTCTTCGAATCATCTCGTTTTTTTAATAGCGTGCAAATATTTGGCTAGCTGCTGTAACCAAACAAAATGTAAACGCAGCAATGGTCTTTGAGTTTCTCTTGAAGATCATCGAAGTGATGCAGTCATACTTTGGAAAGATCTCTGAAGAGAACATCAAGAACAATTTTGTACTAATCTACGAGTTGTTAGATGAAATTCTCGACTTTGGTTATCCCCAGAACACCGACACGGGTGTCCTGAAGACTTTCATTACACAACAAGGAATCAAATCTGCAACAAAAGAAGAACAAATGCAAATCACTTCGCAGGTAAGTTCATTAACCTTTTTACGTTTTGTGATGTTTGTCAACTGCAGAAGAGTTAAAGATAAATTGAGTTTTTTCCTTTATTTTTTTTTTATTCTTGTCTAGGTCACTGGTCAAATTGGATGGCGTCGTGAAGGCATTAAGTATCGTCGTAATGAATTGTTCCTTGATGTTTTGGAGTATGTGAATCTCCTTATGAGTCCCCAGGGTCAAGTTTTATCTGCGCATGTAGCTGGAAAAGTCGTCATGAAGTCTTATCTCTCCGGTAAGTTCAAATAAAATCAACATTTGCATATCTTCCATACCGTATGATTTGCTTTATTTAATTTAGCTAGAAATATTGAAAAGCAATATTTATGAAAAGTAGTATAGTAGTAATTTAACTGAGGCTTTCATATTTTTCTAATATTTATAAAACAGATATTAAAAAACTATTATTCATTATATAATAGCGAGACACTCCTTTTATTTCAATGATAATGTTCAATCAACTTATGTAACTGTTTGAAAACAGTCAACCAATATACGAATTGGGTTCTGCATCGTAAGAACCCTAAAAGTGAATCAGATATTATGTACCTTAGATGGTCATGGCTGTTGAAATGTTGTTTTTGTCAAAAACGATTAGTACAAAACCTTTGATATCTCATGAAAGCATAATAGACAAATCTACAAAATTGTATGTGATAGTTAGCCTCCAAGGAAAATACTAAGCAAGGTTTAACGGTCAGCTTGTCTTTGCATGGGCGGAGCACTTTGCACGATTCCCTCCGGTGCACTGGACTTTCTGTTCTATCTATCTATCTATTATTCTATCTATCTAACATAGGAAACCATCCCTTTTAGAGAAATCTGAGAGGACTTGGCATTCCTGGAAGATGGTTTAATCCATTTTTACACCGAAGCATAAAAAACGGGGTTGGTAGAAGTTTATACTCAGACAGACTAAATTTAAGTCTTACCAATCACTGTATCGTGTTCAGGCGGAACTTTTTCGCGCTTAAAGAAGTCCTGACATTCGGAATCGGACAGCTATGCAGCCGTTAAAATTCTTGATTTTTTATCTACCAGCTCAATATCAGCACTTAACTGCCTAACGTCTCTAATGGAGATGGCGCAGCAGTTTAACATTCACCTCTGCTGGGTGCAGGGCTACATATAATCTTATGCTAAAGCAAGATGCTATATAGAGAACAAACCTTCGATGCAACAATATTACCACCTGCTTTGCGACGAAACAGATTCGGAAGCTCCCCAAAGGTTTAATAGCTTTAATCAAATCGTACATAATGTAGGTTCCGTAATAGGTGCTAAAACAGGATACTATTTGATAGGTAAGCACGCAACGCGGCTTGGAATTTTTTCTTCAGAAGCTGCATGAACAAAAAAGAGCAGGAATCGATCTTTCACATTCTCTGTACATATCCTGCTTTATCCCAAAGACGTAAACTCAATCTAGAAGAGTTCTACTATAATGATCTTAGTGATCTGCCAAATATACAGTCTTGGCCAAATGTATTATGTCGATTTCCTTTACACATGAGAAATCAATTTCTGTGTGAAGATTTTGATCTCTCGACAGATTTCACGTTCCTTTACACCAAAAAAATCGATTTTTTTGTGACAGAGATCAAATCCCTCGAATCCGTATTTGAAGAGGGATTTACATGTATACGAAATACGCACACCAAAAGAAAAAATTTGACAAGGGATCAAAATCCCTAGTGAGTAAAGGAAATCGACATTAGGCACCCCCAAAAAGATGCCATAATTTTAAAACCGAGTAAAATTTAAAAAAAACACAAGTATGCAGAAATGTTGTAAATTTTTTTTTTATTAAAGAAAATTTAATATTTTGTATGGCCACCCCTCGCTTTTATGACTGCTGCTATTCGTTTAGGCATAGAGCTTACGAGTTTACGGCATTCGTCAGAACTTATTTTGAGCCATTCTTGCTCAAGAACTTTTTTAAGCATCTCTTTTGATGTTGTTGGGTATTGTTGGACTTTACGCTTTAAAATTCCCCATAGATGCTCAATTGGGTTCAGATCTGGGGACTGGACAGGCCATGGAAGCAGGTCAATGGCATTTTCAGCAAACCACTTCATTGAGACGGTGGACTTGTGACAGGATGCATTGTCTTGCTGGAACAATACGCCCGCATATTTGTATTACCAAAAATATGCTGGAAGGATGGCATCAGCGTGTTTTCCATCAAATTAATGTATTTTGTTGAGTCCATGCGACCCTCACAAATGAACATTTTGCCACTCCGTCCACAGCCATGCAACCCCAGATCATAACGCTTCCTCCTCCGTGTTTAACGGTTGGAACTACACATTCTGGGTTGTATTCCTCACCAACTCGCCGCCTCACAAAGGTTAAACCAGGGTTTCCAAACACCTGTAAAATTATAAAAAAAATAACCTTTTTCAAAAGCTCAAAATAACTAAATGGATGGCAATTTAAAACAGTTTTTAAAGTTTCCGAGTTCGGAGCTTCATTACAATGCTTACCTCAAAGTTTAATTCATCTGACCACAAAACGTTACTCCAATCTTCTTCAGTAAAGTTTTGGTATTTTTTGTGTTGTGTTATGACAGCAACTAGCTTATTTGATGTTTCTTTACGTTTTTTTTTTTATAGAGGTTCGTATTAAAACCGATCTTCATCTACCGTGGTTACTTTTTTCCTGTCGGATTTTTTACGATTTAGATGGGATCCAGTTTTCTCCAAGAGAATAGAGCGTAAAATATAGGGTGCCTAACACTTTTGGCCAAGACTGTAGATGTAGGCAATCTCGCTCGCTTCATAAGAAGTCCAGATTGGTTCAGCAAGTATGGAGAAAGCCCCCAAGATATAATGTGGTATCACAATGGAACAACTCATGGTCTAAGTGTGTCGGCTCTCCTGCTGACAGTCACGTCAATCTAACATTACATAGTCTGCGTAAAAGGTTTCTTGTAGGGATGATTTTGTACCATTTTACCTTGCGTACGCTTTTACGAATCCTTCATTATTTACAAAATCATTCGAGGTGTTGTCGAAAACATCCTTAATATCTAAGAAGTCACATAAAGCACTTTGTAGTATTTTTGAGTCCAAAGAATGCAATTTTAGTTGATGTTTGCTTCTTTCAATTCAAAAATTTTTATTTTCCTCTTTTTTTTTCACTTATTTGGATGTGAACATTCATCTTTTAATTGAAAATTCTTAAAGTTCTCAAATACATAGTGTCTACTACTAGTTTCATTCTTTATTCAAAATTAAATTTAAAACTATCATATATTTCTCTAGGTATGCCAGAATGTAAATTCGGTATAAATGATAAAATTGTCATGGAGTCGAAAGGCCGAGGTCTATCAGGAAACAACGAAGCCGAAGCATCTCGTTCGGGAAAACCAGTTGTCGTAATTGACGATTGCCAATTTCATCAATGTGTTAAACTTAGCAAATTCGAAACCGAACACTCAATCAGTTTTATCCCACCGGATGGTGAATTCGAACTTATGCGTTATCGTACAACAAAAGACATTTCATTGCCATTCCGCGTAATTCCCTTAGTACGTGAAGTGGGGCGTACCAAAATGGAAGTGAAAGTAGTTCTAAAATCAAATTTTAAGCCATCGTTACTCGGTCAGAAGATAGAAGTGAAAATTCCAACGCCGCTCAATACTTCCGGAGTACAGTTGATCTGTCTCAAGGGCAAAGCCAAGTATAAAGCATCAGAAAATGCAATTGTTTGGAAGATAAAGCGTATGGCCGGCATGAAGGAGACCCAATTGTCTGCTGAAATCGAACTACTTGAAACAGACACCAAGAAGAAATGGACCCGACCTCCAATCTCGATGAACTTTGAAGTTCCATTTGCGCCGTCAGGGTTCAAAGTTCGATACCTTAAGGTCTTCGAACCAAAACTCAACTACTCAGACCATGATGTCGTCAAATGGGTGCGCTACATTGGTCGCAGTGGACTCTACGAAACTCGCTGTTAAACGCATTGATCGAAGGATCGCGTTTCAATCGTAATAAGAAAACACAAGATGCAGAAAACATTATTACATTATTTCCTAAGCAAAATGTTCAATCTTTGTCGTTATATTCCAATATTATAGATATTCATTTTTTTATTATTTTCTTATCTTTTGAAGAAAAAATACATTATATATTGAAAAAATTATGCATATATATATATAAATACTTCAAAGACCTATACGAAGCGAAATCCCCCCCAACATGGATTAGTTCTGGTAAACACTCAAAATTCCGATATTACTCTAAGTGTTATATAGAACTTTCATTGTTAATAAATATAATAATTAAATAAATTAACTATCTTATGTTTTTACTATCGATACACTTTAAAAACAGTTAAATAATATTTTTAAAATGTATCTAAATCTTTAAAAAAAAACTATGTTGGGAAGAATGAAACTCTGATATATAAGAAAAGCTCACTCTTATAACACTTTCTTAGAATAGTGATAAATCTATGGCTCTACTTTTGAGTAGCAGCAAAGAATCAATAAATATATAAACTTTATATTATATGTACTCGAATGTAAAATAAACGCAGGAAAATAATAATATTTATGTATTATTATTAAAAACGTTGAGTTTGTGAAAAATAAAAATAAAATACAAAAAATAAAAGCCAATGGTATAAATCTGTCTTAAAATGACTCATTAGTATTTAATGCCATTGATTTTGATTTGATTTTTTTTTAATTTTTGTTTGGTGGTTTGTTTTTAAGTGATGACTATACGAAATAAGAACAAAACTTATTAGTTTACTACTACTTTTTCCCTTAATAGATCGCCTGTTGAAAAAACCAACATTCCGAATACTCATATAGATTTTAACTTAGGCAGATAATCTTGGTTGTGATTCATTTCCTAAATCGTTGATATTACTCAGAGCAGATTGAACCCTTGAATGCGTGCATTGAAACTTTGATATAATACGCATCATCACATTCGACGTATGAAGAGGAAGTCAGAAAAATGCAGGCAGGCTGGGAGTGAATTGGATTCCGCAAACGGGATGAATTCTGCCGGCTGAAAACTGATGTTATTAGGAGAGGGAAGCGAAGTATGCAGAATGAGAAGTAATAAAACCTTCTACCATTGTTGAAGTGAAAGTACGAAAGTAGAAAACTAATACACAACTTCCTACATTTAGAAGTCTGCAAAAAATACCAACACAATGAAAAGTGGTACATGTATGCATTTTTTTCTACCATTCATCTTGTGTGCGCTTGAAGTAAAGTATGAAACCGGTTTCCTAACTGGTAACATTCACCCCGTGTGTGCTGGCCTAATTGTATGAAGTTACATGTTGGTGCCCCAGGATGTAAAATTGAAAGTAATTTCCTTATAGTCTGAAGTAAAAGTGAGATTTAAAAGACCAACACAATGTCTAAACATACAGGAAGCCTAATTGCTAAAACTAAAATTGAAGCAAAGGTTGCATTTGTTGCTGAAATACATGAGTTATATCGAATAAAATCGATAGTATAGAATAAATGACAACTTAAAAAGGAACAACATTTTTGGTTATTCCAGCATGTGGCAATCCAATCATTTATATAAATGTTTTTGATTTTGATCAAAGTTGATATTACGATGATAGCGAAGACTAAAAAAGTGGGTCTCGCAATTCTGTCTGTCTTGGTAGATATCATTTTTAATTTTTTCCCAACACACGTACCAAAAATAACGGTACCTGCCACACGATTTTTTTTCGAAATTTTAAAAATTTTATAAGTTTTGGGCTGTCTGCTTAGGTGTTTTGGGCCCACAACTTCCCAACTCTCTTTCCATTCTTCTAGCTTCCAAATCAGACAGAAAGTAGTCGTTTTCGTCCTCTTTTCATTGGGGGACATCGATGTTTTTGTTTTTTTTTTTTTAATATTAAGCACCGAAGTTTTTGAAATTTTCAAAATTTTGGACACTTCACGCGATGATTTATCACTTATTAGTAAATAAAATGCACGACTGGATCGCACGAACTTGCTCTTATGTAAAAGTACTTTGGAATTTAAGATACATTTTATAAATATAAAACATGGATTTAATGAGATAATAATGTTCAAATGCATAAAATTGCCGTCTGGTTTCCGGAATGAATTAATGCAAATAAACCTTGAAAAATCGTTTTATTATTAAATAAATTTTTTATATAAGAAATTTCTCTAAAATTTTTTTAAAAGAAAAATGTGGGATGCGAATTTTAAGTATTTAATAATATTGGTTTTAGGAAATAATTTCAAAAAATAATCGTTCATAGGTTTTGAAGATATTGATTTAATTTTTTTTTTTTTTTTTTAAAACCCAATAAATATTTTTTTCGAATATTTTTATATGCCTACAATATTATTTTAAACTTAAGGGGACTCCTGCTTAAAATTTTGGGTTAAAATCCTTAGAGCCGTTGATGAGAAAGTCGAAAATCAAAAAAACGGGTATATGGCAGGTACCCCTAATAACAATTTGCCCCAAAATTTTTTTTGACCAAAATGTAGTCCATGTCCATAATATCACACTTAATTTTTTTTATCAAAATCGTTAGAGCCGTTTTCGAGATAAATAAGATTTTGCATTACGGGTGTATGGGGGGTACCCTTAGTTTTGGAGCTAAAAAAAAAATTTCAATTTTTCCTCTAGGGAATCACCGAAGACCCTTAACTACCGAGATTGAAAGAAATAGGTCCAAGGGTTTAGGCTGTAGTTCGAGGTACAGACATACAGACACACTGAAACATGTTTTTTGTGTACTAAATTTTCCTTAAAATTTTTATAAAAAAAATTGGTATGCAAATTGTTAGTATTTAATAAAATACATTTTAAAACGTAATTTAAAAATTTAATCGTCTATCGGTTTTCAAGATATTGAATTTTCAAAAAAATAATTGTATTATTTTTTTAAAAATCCAAAAACTATTTTTTCGAAAAAATTTTTAGTTTATATTTTTCCAAATGCAAAGCAGCTCCTGCATAAAAATTTTGGTTAAAATCGTTAGAGCCGTTCGTGAGAAATTCGAAAATCAAAAAAACCGTTCTATGACAGGTACCCCTAATAACATTTCCCCCCAAATTTTTTTTTCACCAAAATATAGTCCATGTCCATAATATTACACTTAATTTTTTTTATCAAAATCGTTAGAGCCGTTTTCGAGATAAATAAGATTTTGCATTACGGGTGTATGGGGGGTACCCTTAGTTTTAGAGCTAAAAAAAAAATTTCAATTTTTCCTCTAGGGAATCACCGAAGACCCTTAACTACCGAGATTGAAAGAAATAGGTCCAAGGGTTTAGGCTGTAGTTCGAGGTACAGACATACAGACACACTGAAACATGTTTTTTGTGTACTAAATTTTCCTTAAAATTTTTATAAAAAAAACTGATATGCAAAATGTTAGTATTTAATAAAATACATTTTAAAACGTAATTTAAAAATTTAATCGTGTATCGGTTTTCAAGATATTGAATTTTCAAAAAAATAATTGTATTATTTTTTTAAAAATCCAAAAACTATTTTTTCGAAAAAATTTTTAGTTTATATTTTTCCAAATGCAAAGCAGCTCCTGCATAAAAATTTTGGTTGAAATCGTTAGAGCCGTTCGTGAGAAATTCGAAAATCAAAAAAACCGTTCTATGACAGGTACCCCTAATAACATTTCCCCCCAAATTTTTTTTTCACCAAAATATAGTCCATGTCCATAATATTACACTTAATTTTTTTTATCAAAATCGTTAGAGCCGTTTTCGAGATAAATAAGATTTTGCATTACGGGTGTATGGGGGGTACCCTTAGTTTTAGAGCTAAAAAAAAAATTTCAATTTTTCCTCTAGGGAATCACCGAAGACCCTTAACTACCGAGTTTGAAGAAAATACGTCCGGTAGTTTAGGCTGTAGTTCGAGGTACAGACATACAGACATACAGACATACAGACAGACAGACGGAATTGTCAGACCCACTTTTTTCGTCTTCGCTATCATCGTAATGTCAACTTTGATCAAAATCTCGAGTTCGATTTTTTTTTCCAAATGCAGAACTTGCCCTATAGTACCTATATCGCAAGTAAAAAATCTTAACAGTTAGTTATTAAATAACAGTAAAAGAAACAAAGCACAATAGAGAAGAACATCTCTCAATGAACAAACGATGTTAAATCTCTTGAAACTAAAACGTGCATAATAATTGGACAAAACCAGAAAATTATTATTTTTTATTATTATTTTATCATTTTTTTTTGTTTGTATAATATATTTAAAAAAAAAAAAATTTACTATACATAAATAAAAAACATAAAAAAAGATTTTAATTCTATTAAAAAATTTTTACTTATATCAATTTTTCAAAAAAGCGAAATTATTTGACCACTTTTGCTCGTCACTGTATATAAAACATGCACATCAAACAAAAAATTTCGATCCGGGAACGAAATCCCTAGTGTAAAAGAAATCGACATGAACGAAGCTCATTTCAACTCAATTCAGGTATACAAACGGTCGAAGCTCGCTTCAACACCATGACATGAAGGAAATAAAAATAAAAATGTTCCGATAGGAACTTTTGTTTTATCGTAGTTTTCTCCGAACGGATACGATGAGTCAATAAGAATCTCAAATTATTAGCTCACATTTTATTGTTTAATCTAATATTATCCGATCTGGCCTTTTTCATCCTTCTGGAAATTGGCCTAAGGTTTTATTGAAAGAATCGTCAAAAAGCATTACAACCAGCGTTGCCGATGTGGCACGATCGTGCCATTTTGACACGGAAATTTTCTCGTGGCACGGTTTCAATATGGCACGTTTTTTTTTCATTATTTTACCTAAATGCGTTAAGATAATTGACCCAACCTTTTTAAGAAATAATCCAAATATACAAAGTATTCTGCCACACTTCAATATTTTGGTATCAGCATTTTCTCATCTATTAGAGTGCGAGAAAGATGTTGTTTTTTGGCGAAATAAGAAAAATTTTTGAGATTGAACTAGTCGAAAGTATTTTTCTTGAAGATTCAAAAACGTTGTAGATTCATTAATAATTTAAAATTTATGTTGATTCTTCTCAGTTTGCCTCACGGAAGTGCATCAGCAGGGCGACTGTTTTCAAGGCTAAATAATATTAAAACAAACAACAAAAACAGACTGTAATACAAAACAATTAATGCTATAATGTCATATAATGAAATTATTAAGCCTAATAATTGTCAAAATTTCAAACCTCCAGCTAATTTATTTATTTATTTATGTATAACAAAGCTTTATAACGTCTTTATATTTTTAAATAATAATAAAAATAGGTACTCATCATGTGATGTGATATAGGTAGTTACATAATACATACTCATTACTTATTATAATTTTGCCAAAAACTCCTATTTCTGGAAAATACCTATACACGAATAGAGGAAGTGGTTTTTTGTTTGTTATTTGCTTGTAATAGTATTTAATTAAAATTTATTTTTAAAGAATAACTTGAGTTTTTTTTCATATGGCACGAAAATGTCACGAATGGCACGTTTTTTCAAAGTGTGGCACGAAAATTTTTTTTTTGGCGGCAACGCTGATTACAACTTGAGCAAATGGCATACATACATACATACGTAATATATATGCTGTATATTTCAATTTATTTATATAAAGATAACTCATGCTATTATGAGCTTTAGCTTCAAAAAGGTCTTGATAGTAAACTTATCTGCTTAAATAAATATAAATGTCAAATAAAAATGCATTATAATTTCCTTTTCTAGAAAACTTTTTACTCGTGATTTGGCATATTCCATGGAATGTAGTTTTCTTGAAAAAAGGTTAGGTGTTTACTTTCTTTTCATTCAGATGTTGTACGAACCCTAACTCAATATTCCGCTTTATCTTGAGTACACGGATGGAAAATACCTATGCCTAGTGAATTTTTTTTTTTTTTCAGAATTCGGAGTTTAAGTTTCTGTCGAAGCACGCAATCACCGAGTTTGTAATCGCTTAGTATTTATTTAATTTAAATAAAAATGATGGTATACATTAGTTCTTTCTTAAATCCAAAAAAAAAAATAATCTTTTTTCTTCTTCTCTACCTTATCAGTTTAGCTAAAACCACAGCGAACTTGCTTTTTTAAACTTTAATATTTTTGTAATAAAAAATTCGCAATGACTTTGTTAAATTCATCCGGATATTTCAAGTGAATGTTGTGTTTTCCTTCGGGGAATGAATAGTACCTGAAAACACAAGACCAAACCAAATCAATTCAAATCCTTTTTTATCCAAAAATACACACCTGCATCCTAGAATTCTCTTGCGTATATAAGGAATATGTTCCTCGGCTATCATTGGATCTTTTACTCCATGCAAAATAAGAGTAGGCACTACGATGTTTTCCAGTTCTTCTTTACAGAAGTCGCCATTTCGTTGTTTGAAGAACGCTACCATAGCATCAACCCACTCGGACCACAATTCGGGGAAGCGTTCAGCTCCATATAGTTTCTCCATTGGCTCCCTCATTCGCTTTGACCACGTCGAAACGTCTCGCATAGCTGTGTAAAAAAAGAAAACCAATAAAGATGCTTGAATTCTCAGACTTCTCTACAGTGCAACCTTCTATAACTTTAATTTCCTTTTCATTAATATAAGCACCAGCACCCCAAATTACCAAATTATCTATGAGATTACGGTTTTTTGCAGTGAGGATGAGAGCAGTAATACCACCATCGCTCCAGCCAAGAATGGAGAAACTGGAAAAGCCTAGAGCAACCATAAAATTCTTTGCGCATTCAGCATCATTGCGAAAGAAATCCAAACCAAATTGCCTTCGCGGAGGAATGGACTTGCCGTAACCTGGCGGATCCCATGCAATGATTGTGTAATCGGGTAACAACTGAGGGAGTTTTTCAATTTGTGGTTTGAAGTCAGTCCACGCAGAGCCAATTGCGCCTGGCATTAGTAAAATTCCATTGGAGCCATTGCCCGATTTGACGTAGTTGATATCAGCACCCCCGACATTGACCTTTCGCTCCGAGATATTACTTGAAAACCGTTTAATAGTTCCGAGTGCGGATTTTACACTTTGAAATAGCCGTGGCCTGATCATTTTTCGTAGGTTTTTGTTGTTGCCTTTTAGTTGTCAGTGGAGATCGCCGATAACTTAGCCCAAATGTCAAGGTATATAAAAATTCATGTTAGATAAGCGAAAACCAAATCCAATAATATAAAATATTGAAAGTTTGAGAATCAGGAACATTGTATATTAATGGGGATATATATATAATAAAAGATAAGATAATTTGTTAATTTTCGGAATTAATATTTTTTTTGGTGGTTCTTTCGATTTTTAGGGGTTTGTTTTTTAACAGCTGTTTGTGGTGGAATTGTTCGATGCTTATGAAATTGGCACTTGTGGTGGCGTGGATAAACTATGTTGAGAAATAAATTTCCCCATAGGAACAGATTAATTTAAACGGAAATACATAAAAGATCTGTTGGATAGGTCCAGCGTGAACAGCACTTTGTTGTGTATAAATTTTATAAGACCATATTACACTACGCTTTCACAAAGAGATAATCCTTGATTTAAGTGCATTTACCATAAATCTTCATCAAATCTCGATGATTTACCATACACATTTATTTCATAAATCTAGTAGATTAGAAATTAATCTTTTTAAATCTTCATTGGATCAATAGTTTTATAGTTCTAACTGACCTAATAGGCGTGTTTTTTGTAGAAAAAAAAAACGACATCGGGACTAAGCGCCTTAGGCTAGACGCGCACTGGCAACTGTGATCGAAATCTCTTGCTCTTCTCTCTTGCGCTTATAGAAAACAGCTCAAATGTTGCGAAGGCAATCGTTTAGATTGTGCCAAAACACAATCTTTTTAGTTGCTCGAATCGAGTTGCTCTAAGTGCGCGGTGTCCCATATAAGCCCATATGTTTCTCTTTAGCAACTAAACAGTTGCGAAACTAAAAATTGAATGTGCGCGCCTGGCCTTAGACTAGTCGCACACTGGCAACTCTTTACTCACGCTCACACTCTTTTCTCCTGCGCTAATAGAAAACAGCTCAACTGTTGCGAAGGCAAACGTTTAAGCTAGTCGCACACTGGCAACTGTGATCGAAATCAAATAGTTTAATCACCAGTTGAAAGAGAACCGCGCACTGGAAACTCTTTACTCACGCTCACACTTTTTTCTCTCTTGCGATTATAGAAAACAGCTCAATTGTTGCGAAGGCAATCGTTTAGTTTGTGTCAAAACACAAACTTTTTAATTTCGAGAATCGAGTTGCTCTAAGGCTAGCCGCGCACTAGCAACTTTTAGTTGCGAAACTGCTTGGTTCGAGCAACTAAAAAGTTTGTGTTTTGACACAAACTAAACGATTGCCTACAATAAGTTCGCCATTTTATTGAACATATAATTATCTGCAAATTCACGGACATTCCACCAAACAGTTCATCTGTTTTCTATAAGTAACCAAACAGTTTCGCAACTAAAAATTGCTAGTGCGCGGCTAGCCTAAGTGCGCGGTGTCCAAGCCCATATGTTTCATTTTAGCAACTAAACAGTTGCGAAACTAAAAATTGAATGTGCGCGCCTGGCCTTAGTTTGTGTCAAAACACAAACTTTTTAGTTGCTCGAATCGAGTTGCTCTAAGTGCGCGGTGTCCCATATAAGCCCACATGTTTTATTTTAGCAACCAAACAGTTGCGAAACTAAAAATTTAATGTGCGCGCCTGGCCTCACAACAACTACTTAAGTCTATATGGACTTATCTAACAGCCCGATTCTCCCCCTTGTGAGGAGTCACAAGTCACAAGCTCTCTCTTGTGACTATTCCTTGTGAGGCGATTGTTGTGATTCGATAACATTTTGGTATTCTCCCCCTAATCGTCACAAAAAAAACTCATAACGAAACTCACCACAGCATGGTGAGATTTTTAAGTGTCATTATTTGAACAGTTAATTATTTAAAACGAAGAAATTATTTTATAAATGTATTGTTTTGGAGAGCGAATGGATCATTAGGGTCCCGCAAAGTTTTTAAAAGCCGTCGGCGCTGCAAACTTAATAATAAGATTAGTTTCTTAAAAAAAAATTGTTTATGTAATAGCCTTTTCACACCGAGCCGAAAACCCGGTTTTCGGCTAAAAGTTTTCGAAACCTCAAAAAGTGTTCACACCAAATATTTACAAGTTTTCGTTTGTCATTTGAATTATTTTGACACTTACTGTCGTACATTTTTCTTCTCAGGAGCTGTCAGATGTTTTTTTTTTATGTCTGATTGGTATTTGAATGTTTTCATTTCATTTCAATTGAGCTTTGAATTTTTCATTAGGTGTGTTTGCTTACATCATCTCTCAATTTCAACTGGTTTTCGAGAGGTTTTATCAAAAACTTGTCAAAAACGAAAACTTGTAGTTCACAAAAATGTATGGGAAAACTTGTGTTTTCGATGCAGGTTTTCGACGAAAACCGATTTTTTTGCGAAAACCGTGTTTTCGGCTCGGTGTGAAAAGGCTATAAACATGTTACTTTTCATTTTCGTGGGAAAGATCAGCAATAATATTCACTAGAACAAAGTCAACGTCCATTTTTGTGTACTCCCAATTATACACAAATCTAGAAAATTTTCTTACAAAATTAGTGAATGTTAATCCAAGAAACTTTAAAAATTTCTGAGCTGTGACCTGCTCTGAAGGAGATCACATTTTCGATTGTTTTTGTGACTCTCACAAGTTGTGACTGAGCGGCAGAATTCGAAAAAGTCACAAAATCAATTTCACCTCTTTTTGTGACTTGTGAGGCATCACTTACTTTGGGGAGAATCGGGCTGTAACTCCAGATAATTTTTGAGACTTAGGGCGGTATTCACCGAGCGCTCATAACTTAAGAAGCTCATAAACGTATTCACCAAGCAATATTAGTGAAGATCTACGAGCGCTCTTAAAAGTTAGGAGTGGTCCCGACCACTCCTAACTTACGAGCGCTCTCTTCGAAAATTTGTTCGCTTGTGCGTGTGCCACGCACGTATTTGACTCGAATCCATGTGAGCAATGCCAAGTAGAAGAGTATCCATTTGCTGTCAAGACCAACATTACACAACATTTCACAGTTTGGGTATGCCTGAACAAGAGAGAGTGGCTCTCATTTTCGAACTTCGAAAAACACTTGCGAGTGGTTGGTGAATACCGCACAGAAATTTCAAGTTAAGAGCCTCGTAAAGTTAAGAGCCGTTTAGGAGCGCTCGGTGAATACGAACCTTAGGCTGGTATTCACCGAGCGCTCTTAAACGGCTCTTAACTTTACGAGGCTCTTAACTTGAAATTTCTTTGGAGTATATTCACCAACCACTCACAAGTGTTTTGAGAGCCACTCTCTCTTGTTTAGGCATACCCAAACTGTGAAATCAAACCTGTTTTCGAACTTGAATGACAGTTGACGTGTCAAACAAGAAAGGAAAAAAATATTGACAACATATAACCCTTTTGACGTTGTTTATAAAGTGTATAAGGGTATTCATGTAACGAGATAATTTTCCGCTTTGTAGAAAGATATAACTTTCCGCAGCATGTTTTCATGAACACCCCCTAAGAAATACTTGCGTAAATGTGGGAAATATTTTGTGAAATGTCAAATTAAAAGTCAGAATCCATACTTCTTTAGTTTACGAGGTTTATTTCTACACTTTCCGCAGCAAATTTGTGAGATAATTTTATGCGATTTGCAGAAACTTTTTCCCATACAAATTTTGACAGCTCGTTTCTGCGGAGATAAAATTATCTGGTTTACGAGAGTTTTCCGCGCTTACATGAATACCCCTTATATATTTTTTGTTTTTGTTTGAATACCTAGGGCGGTATTCACCGAAAGCTCAAAAACAGCTCTTAAATTTAAGTGGCTCGTAAATAGGAAATTATTTGTGCTATATTCACCAATCCCTCATAAGTATTTTTCGAAGTCCGAAAATGAGAGCCACTCTCTATTAACCAGGCATATTCAAACTGTGAATTCAAACAATTTTCAAACAAGATTGACAGCCCAGAAGTCAAATGTGAAATATAAAGAAACAAAACGCATCAACTTTGAACTGTTATCTCATCTTTAAAGAACAAAAAACGAAAGTCTTTTCTGTACACCAAACTTTTCATTTATTTTATTATCCAACCAAAAATTTAATTTGAATTCTCAAATAATGACTATTGCTGCTATTCAAACGGATACCCGATAAGAAATCTATGAATTGCTGGCTTATGGATCATCATAACGTGCTCCTTTTCATCTCCGTCCAGACTCTCCTGCTTTGCAAGTTTGTTGATTGCTCCGCATTTCAAACAATACCTATTTTATTTTTTTAGTATCGTTATAACTTTATATGACTCTTTAACATTTAAAAACGTCAAAATAGGTCTGTTTACTTAGTTTTTGCAAGAACTACTATTGTTTTAATGTTGCTCAGAATCAATTTATTAAAAAAAATTGCCTTATGCTAGGCGGTTTTGCAACTGTTTGGTTCAAGAAACTAAAAAGTTTGTGTTTTGACACAAACTAAACGATTGCCTAAAATGAGTTCACTATTTTGTGTAACATATAATTATATGCACCTGCGCGGACATTCAACCAAATAGTTCATCTGTTTTCTATAAGTATTCAAACAGTATTGTGCAACTAAAAATTGAATGCGCGCTCCCAGCCTTAGGACGATATTAGTTAAAAAATGTTTAAAATTAGAAAACTACTTTAAAGTTAGGAAAATAAATAAGGTATTCAAACAAAAACAAAAAATATATACACTTTATAAACAACGTCAAAGGGTTATTGTTGTCAATAACCACGCATCGAATTATACGTTTATTGTGAGAAAGGAAAAAGTACAAAATCAAGCAAAATATAATCGCCTTAAATCCTGATTGATCTCAATTAATGCACCGAAAATGACAAGTGGAAACCCGATTATTTATTTTTTTAATTTTAACGGTTGCTTATATAAAGCCGTTTATTAATTTGTGAAATTGATTTGAAACAGGAATGTAGTCATGCCCTAAATATTTTCAAGATAATTGTGGTGGGAACCAAAAAGAAATCAACAGCCAATCAAAATGTTCGTTGTATAATTTTGCATCACGGAAATGGTAACAGTTTTAAATTCGTTCCCAAGCTTCAGCATTTGGTCGAAATTTTGTGCCCATTCTAGTTAAATTCTCTGAAAGAAAAGGTTGTGTCGATTTGTAGACGGCGTTTTAATTTTTTGCTATTTTACTAATTTAAAGATCAAGAGAATTGAAATATAAATTTTCTAACAAAGGTGAGATATTCATTCAAAATTAAAAAAAAAGAAAATGTGTTTTTATTGCTTAGTTTGTTAATGATAAATACAAGACTGCAATCATACATTTGGGAAACCTTTATTCGCTTCTAAAATTAAAAATGGCCGTAGTATACACGGCTATTTCGAAAAAATTTCCCAATTTTGTTTGGCTTTAGAAAAATGGGAATTCTTCAATTTTTTTTCCTTTATTTACTTACAAAAAAAAGGATGAAAAGTTTTCGATTTTTGTTTGGAATTTAAATTTTTTTTTATAATTCTAGTTTTTCTAAATGTAATTTTTTTCTGTTTTGTAAACGCAAGCGCGTAGTTACATATATCCGTTGGTATCGATTTTATGTATAATAATTTTCTTTCTTTTTTTCACAGAAACTTGGGCGTTCATTTGGTGTTTTTTTTTCGTCTTGAGTAAATGAGTCTCCGACATGGCGGACGACGAGCAGTTTTCACTTTGTTGGAATAATTTCAACAGCAATTTATCGGCTGGTTTTCATGAATCACTATGTCGAGGCGATCTAGTTGATGTGACTTTGGCGGCAGAGGGCCAATTTGTGAAGGCGCATCGGCTTGTTCTTTCGGTATGTTCGCCATACTTCCGCAAAATGTTCGTCCAAATGCCAGCGAACCAACATGCATTCGGTGAGAAAAAACTTTATTTTTATGTCCCTTGGATGTGTATTTAATTTTGTTTCTTTTGTTTTAGTATTCTTAAAAGATGTAAGCCACTCAGCTTTAAAAGATCTAATACAGTTTATGTATTGTGGGGAGGTAAATGTGAAGCAAGAGGCGTTGCCTGCATTTATCAGTACAGCTGAAGCCCTGCAGATTAAAGGACTCACCGACGTAAGTATCCTTGCATTTGTTTTATGTATAGCAATATTATTCGGAACGATTGATTGTGCATGTTATCCGCAAAAGCTCATTTTTATTCGCAAGAGCAACAAATCTCTTGGCACTATCAGTACGCAAACTCCTTATGTAGCTTTTTCTCTACTTTAAAATGTCCTGTTTTGTGCAAAGCATCATTTTAGAAGTCATCAAAAAAAAAAATGGGTTGCGTTGGGAAAGAAGGCATGTCCCGCGTCGCGCCAAATGTTTGTTTGCGTCTGTTAACTTTCAAACTTAAACAATTGATCCTCCATTTTGTTTGACGTAGAGCGTCTCATTCTAAAAGAAAAGTGTCGACCATATTTGTTTTTAACAAAACTATCCATAGAGATGGAATTGGTCATTTATCACTATGAATATTGTAATTTTTATTTCAATTGCAAACAGCAATGCATGTAATGAAGGATTACAGAAGATTTTGTTTATGAAGCGCATGGGTTAGTTAGAATTTTTGTTTACCCCAATAAATGTGGAATTGAACTTGAATTTCTAAAAACCTAATGAAATTTATTTTATTTATTTACATTTTTCGCAATTTACCTAAGTATAAATGTGAGAAAGCGACGTGTTGAAAGTGAAATGAAATTTTCAAAAACTGTTCCTCAAATTATGACCTTTCAGTTCCGTTGTTTAATTTTCCTTGAGGTCGAATCTGGATATCAAGTAAAGTGTGGTGTATGTTAAATTTAGGTGTCACATTTCATAATTTTCATTGATTTTGTTTATATGCACTCAAATTAAAGCCTAACGCTTTAAGTTCCAAACTAACGTTAATTGAAAAACCTAGTGTATGCAAACAATTTATTAAGACAGTGCGATATTTAAATTATAAACCATAGTTGAAAGTAGTTTCAGTGTATATTGCACTCCTTATCGATACAAAATACAAAAAATATTCATAAGAATCAACTACTTTATTCGAAACGAGATTCTTCAAGACAATTGAAAACTCTCCATTCTAATGAGAAATATAAATACAAGATGCATTTATAAAGGTAGTCAATTAATATTCACTATTACATACAATAGAATTTTTTTTTTATTTTTTTTTTAACATTGCAAAATGCATGTAGTCTGTTTAAAATTCATAAACTTAGAATATGTTTGCATCACTGTTTTTGCATGATGATGCGCAGGACAGCTGATAAAAATGTAATAGCAACAACGCATAAATAATTTTCTTGATTAACGCTGCTTGATTTTTTTTTTCTCAATAATGAACTCGGTCCATCAACATTTGATATGGGTTTGGTGCACTTATTAATAGTTGATGAAAGTTACGACATACATACATGAATGTAAATTTACACATAATGAAGCCCCGATAAAGTAAATTTTTCACAAAAATAACAAGAATTGACTGTTTAAAGCATTGCATCAAGATTAATTTAAGATTCATGGAGCTCTTGCTGATTCAGACCATCTTTCTGTCATTGTCGTTGTTTTGTCAAAGGATTTTCAAAAATAATTCATTCTTTTCATTATGTTTCGAAGGAATGAAAACCTTGAGGGGTAGATGCCAACGTTAATTTGCTGATTCATACCCACCATGTGATAAGAAGCAACCCCATCCCATTATGTTGAAAATAAATGAATTAGGTATTAGGGAGTATTGCACTGCGACCTAGAAATCTGTTGTGCCCCACATGAGCTTCTTCTATATTACTTTTAGGAATCTTAATATTTAGGGCACCTTTAGAGAGGATAGGTTTGCTCTCTTCCTGGTATTGTCCCAGATGGTTTTTCCTTCGGTGCATCAATGGACGACATTAGTATGTTACCCGTGTTTCCTTACACAAGTTGCAGTTGCATTGACTCTGCTTACCACTCCAAGTAAACCTAGGTGTCTTCTAGGTTTGTAGTGTCCCGTTAAGATGCCTGTTATTATTCTTAGGTTCCTACTTAAGCTTATGCAGTTCGTGAAACGTTTCTGGGTTGTATTTGCCCAGTAGCAGTTTCGCCTGCCTTAGCTTTGAGAGTTTTTCCAGTTCTTGGGTCTCCATGCCTCCTGTTCTTGTTGAATTTTGTTTTTGATAAAGTTGCCTATTTTGGCTAAGGAGTCTGCTTCTTTGTTTCGATGAACACCCACGTGACCAGGTGGAGTGTGCCCCTGTTCTGTTTGCCAAGTTCGTTTAGCCTTTTTATGCACTCAGACTAATTTAGAGCTGATTGGTATATGAGCTCAGTGCCTTTAGTGCAGCTTGACTATGACGCGTATACCGAGGCACGAATTCAGCATTTGGTGGGTGTCGGATATATTCACTGGAACCAGAGTTTCTATTCAGGACGATTTTACTTTATTTGATCCATAAGTTTTTATGCCAATTCTAAGGGGCTAATCAGCTAAGCCGAATATTTCACATTTATAAATTCGAGCAAAAGCACATCAAGTGATTTTTAATATATTTATGGATTGTTGATCAGAATGATTCGCTGCTTTTAATCACTAGCAATGTATTTTTTTTTTTTGTCGCCATATGCAAGTAGACATACTCGTATATATAATATAATGAATATCGAAATTTTCTTTATCTTCTTTAAGGGGTTCTTTAGCTCTAATCAGAGTATCATCAGAGAAAGAACCTTGAGCATTGAATTGTCGTATATTCTAGACGAATCTGTCAAATTAACTGACATATTCTGTAAAGTTGCTTTTTAAGGAGTGTTATTTTATTCTGAGCTACATATAAAACAAATAGAGATAAATTTTTCACATGTTGCTTTGCCCCCATCTTAAAAAGAAAAATGTCTTGTCTGGATTTACAAATTGATAATTTTTAAGTGAGGGGTATACACTTGCGGATTTTTCATTGCCTTTGTTGGTAGACCATAGTATAAAACTTAAATTATTTAATGATGGGAGGTAGGCAATACGTTTTATCGATCATTCCCGAAGTTATATCAAAATTAAAAAATATTAATATTGTTCAAAATTAACTGATTAGCTTATTTGAATAATATTCTTCGACACCAAAAATATAACATCTAGTACCTACAAATGATTAAATAAAAAACACCAACTTATAAAAAAAAAATTTTTTATTTACAGAGTGATCCTGCGCCTGCACAATCTCCGGCCAAGCCATCCACACCAGCGCCCCAACCAGCGCCGCCCGCCCAAACAATAACTCAAGCTATAACACCTCCGCGTGTAAGACAGCGAAACAGTACAAGTCGGTCATATAGAATTGAAACTGATGATTCAGATGACAAAAGTACCCAAATTGTTTTGCAAGCAACTCCGGTACAACAACAAACCCAACAACAGCAACAGCAGCAAACACAACCTACCATAGTACAACAAACTACTACCACCACAGCGATAGTTAGTCAAAAGAGAACGGCACCTCGCAGTATAAGCACCCCCCATACAAAAAGAGTAAAGAATACCATCGATCCGCTTGAGGCATCTGAACCGACACAGATAACCGTTCAGACAGTTACCGAAAGCAAATCGACCAGCGACGCAGAATTTATTGACTTGCCAATTGAGATGCCGACCAAATCTGAACCTGATTATTCTGAAGAAACCGGAGAAGTTGAGACTGCTGAACAGGACACAACATATGTTGAAGATGATTCATACGGTGATATGAAATACGATGAGAGCTATTTTACAGAACAAGAAGAAACGGGTGCAGCGACGGGTGGTGCTGGTGGAGCAACAACATCAACAGCAGTCGTCAAACAGTCATTCGTTGATAATTCATATGTGGAACAGGCGGATCAATCAGCAAACGAAGCACAGGGTTAGTTGAAAATTTCATTTTCTAAAACAAAATAATCAAAAGGAAAGATTCGGTTTTGGTGTTATTGCTATCTAGCCAAATGACGTGGGTCTGCATTTTAATTGCTTTTACAGAAGTCGCAGATAGTAATGTTACCAAAACTGTGTCTTTGACAATTCGGATGGGAATTTTAAAAGGACAACAAGTGTTGTAGCGGCCTAGATCGAGTTTAGACTTCCCATTTGCTTTTGTGCTTTTGAAATTTGATTTTTGAAACTATATTGATGTAATACATATTGAATTTTTAAAATATTTTTTGGCGAACAAACAAAAAACTATTCGCGTTAAAAAATATGCTAATTTCCGGGAAAGCAGTTCCGTTCGGTTTTGAGTTTGAGTTGTTTGATTTCAATATTATGTAAGTATGTTGTGTGCATAATTCTGTTTGCTTATGTGAAGTGGTTCATGATATATAAATATGTGAATAGTTCGAAACAAGTGTGTTATAGTGTGAATTTGAGACGACCTTTGAAGATAACATTGCTGCCCATACAAAAACAAACAAATTTGAAGGACGAAGGGAAGCTTGATGTTTGGCGTTTTTATAACTTTTATAGGTGGGTTTCTTTTTTACATAAACAAAAACATACTTGATTAGACTTTCAATCGAAAGGTTTCAATTATATGGATATGTGCTCGATTAAAGGTTTAATCATTTTATTTTATCATTATATTCTAACTGAATTTGATTGTTTTAAATACTGAACTTTATGACCCTTCCTGAAAAATTCTGCTGTTAAATTCAGATTTAGCTTCCGTGTTTTTTTTTTATTAGAAACTCTTAAAATCATAAGCTAGTACCACTCTTTCTGCCCGAACTTTTGCTATGAATTTCAGTCAAACATTTTTATTTGTTCTTTTTGAAATCTTTTATCTATTGAGAAAGATTGGCTACTACTAATGATTTTAAAAGTTTGAAATAAATTTGTACAAGCTCGGATAGCTTAAAAAGAAAAAGTTTACATCTAATGTTCGGTTTTTTTAAGAGAATAATATTCGAATAAGTTTAGACCAATTGAGTGAAAAAGTGACCACCAAGTGTTGTGAAAAGTTTTTAAAAAGTGTTCAATCATTACAATGAAATATAATATAATATTCATATAATTTATTTTATTAAAAAAAATTCGAAATTTATTGTGCGATTTAACATGTTTTTTTAGAGCTATAATGATTTCGCGAAAAACCTGCGGCTCAGAAGACCATAAAAGTGTGAGTCCATTTTAATTAAATTAAAATAAATGATTTTCGATTATGGAACTCGCAATATTAAATCCTCTGTGCAGTTTTCTTCTTTTTTTTTTTTTTAGACAAAAGCCTAAATTGAAAGATCACTGCAGTACGAATTTTATATAGCCAGTTACATAGTCGGCATGAGAGTATGTATAAACATTTGAATTTCAGAATTTAATGAAATTGTAACCCATTGCGAGTGTACGTTAGATCTTAGATGTGTTAAAATTTGTATCTAAAGCTATCGGAATAACTTTATTCTTGGAATTTTTAAAACTTTGCTGATACAAACAACAACTTTGAGTATCTTTAATTTTTGATAAAAGTCCTTTAAGGTTTAGCAAATGACACTCGCACTTGGGGCCTATTTGGTATACTACGTTTTCATTAAGCCATATGAGATAATTTCGTTGAAAATTTCAATCAACTCGATTCCCGTACAAAATTAGCAAACTAGAAGAACATTTTCGGCAACAAGATTATTCCGGCTCTACTGAAAACGTAGTAGTATTTGGGTTCAGTTATAATTAATAAAAATCCAAAATATTTGAAATACATAATTTCAACAGACTTGGCCAAATTCCTAAACTGGGGATTTGCAATGCAAAAGCAGAATCAGTGGACTCTCGGTAACTTGAACATACTATAACTTGAACATTCCGATATCTTGAACAAATATTTTTTCCCTTTACGCATTCTATACCTTAAACGGACTATTTTTAAGACTCAATACCTTGAATTTTTCCCCTAAGTACTCTATATGTTGAACAAGTAAAATTTATGCGAACTCTGTAACTTGGAACAAAGTTTAATATTGAATTTCTTACATTTTTGAATTTATGCAAGGTACCTGGGATGTTGGTGCAGAAAGAAAACATTTTTTGTAAAGGGGAAGTGTTCAAGTTAACGAGCGCCCACTGTATAACAAATCAGAATACACAAAGTGAATTTCCAACATTATTATAACCTATGAAAGTGAATGCTATTTATGACACTGCTTAGCAGAGATCTCTGTGTTTGCCTTGTAGAATTTTCGCAAGCTATACGTTTAGGAATTTGTCCATTTTATTAAATTTATTTATAAATATATATACTTGCATATAGTTGCTCCCAAAATTGAGTATACAACAATAACAAATTTAGGGCGTTTTCCTAAATGTTGCAGCGCATCGTGAATTTTGATGCTTTTTTTTTAAATTAAATTGCTTCAATAAAATGACGTTATTTAATCAGCCTTATTTTGACATTCGATTTCATTAGAAAGTATGTCGAATTCGAATAGTTTGTATTTTGAGATTCGAACGATTCGAAAGTTCACCTCATCAATGGAAAGTTCATTTATCTTTCGAAAACTAAGCAAATTTTCACTTTCGAATCGTTCGAAAGAAATGTCATTTCATTTTCGTTCAATTTTTTCTGGTGAATAGATTCATAAAACATGTAAGTTTAGTATAATGTTAGTAGTATTGGATGTATAAAATGGATGTGATGCATCCATTATCCTTCTCCTATACAACTGCTCCTCACCGTTTTCTCTTTTCATACATAAAACAAATGCCATTTCGATTTTTTTACGTCTGGCTTCAATCTATCAATTATTTTCATAAAACAATTTTACAAATGGTAGTTCAAAATTCAAGTGTGACCAGATTTGTGTAAATTGAGTGGCTTTGAAGTTGCCTTCTTTTTTTGTTTATCAATTTGGAAAACAAAATTAGTTTACATGAAAATTAAAACATAAATCAATTACTTTATTATTCAGGGAAGTTTTACCCTTATTTAACATCTTTTTGATATCAATAAACTTACCATACTGTTTTCTTAATGCTCCAAAATTTGAAAATGTCAGTGTTTATTGATGTATTCAAATTCAAACTTTACCGGGCCGTTAGCATCACTTATCTTTACTTTATTTTTCTTAAATAATAATGTTTTATTTTTAGACCATATTTTTTTTTTAAATAAATATTCAGCCTTATTTTGAGATTCGAACGAATAGCTAATTCGATAGAATAGATACTTTCATTCGAATGAACTATCCATATTTTGACATTCGAACGAAAAATGTTCATTGTCGAATGATTGCATAAAATGAACCTCAATTAAATTCATTTTCGAAATCAGCTGTTTGAAATTTACTGACATTTCTATCTGATTTAGTATGACCAAGCTGTTTTTTTTTGATAATTTTTATTTCAAAAAAAAATATGGTCTAAAAATAAAACTTTATTATTTAAGCAAAATAAAGTAAAGATAAGTGATGCTAACGGCCCGGTAAAGTTTGAATTTGAATACATCAATAAAAACTGACATTTTCAAATTTTGGAGCATTTAGAAAACAGTATGGTAAGTTTATTGATATCAAAAAGATGTTAAATAAGGGTAAAACTTCCCTGAATAATAAAATACTTGATTTATGTTTTAATTTTCATGTAAACTAATTTTGTTTTCCAAATTGATAAACAAAAAAAGAAGGCAACTTCAAAGCCACTTAATTTACACAAATCTGGTCACACTTGAATTTTGAACTACCATTTGTAAATTGTTTTATGAAAATAATTGATAAATTGAAGCCAGACGTTAAAAAATCAAAATGGCATTTGTTTTATGTATGAAAAGAGAAAACGGTAAGGAGCAGTTGTATAGGAGAAGGATAATGGATGCATCACATCCATTTTATGCATCCAATACTACTAACATTATACTAAACTTACATGTTTTATGAATCTATTCGCCAGAAAAAATTGAACGAGAATGAAATGACATTTCTTTCGAACGATTCGAAAGTGAAAATTTGCTTAGTTTTCGAAAGATAAATGAACTTTCCATTGATAAGGTGAACTTTCGAATCGTTCGAATCTCAAAATACAAATTATTCGAATTCGACATACTTTCTAATGAAATCGAATGTCAAAATAAGGCTGATTATCAAAAAAAAAACAGCTTGGTCATACTAAATCAGATAGAAATGTCAGTAAATTTCAAACAGCTGATTTCGAAAATGAATTTAATTGAGGTTCATTTTATGCAATCATTCGACAATGAACATTTTTCGTTCGAATGTCAAAATATGGATAGTTCATTCGAATGAAAGTATCTATTCTATCGAATTAGCTATTCGTTCGAATCTCAAAATAAGGCTGAATACGAATTCTAAATTTTAGAATTTTTTTTTTTTTAAAGATTTGTAAAAGTAAATATTGAATGTCGGATTAAAGATAAACGTTGCGAGGGCATCAAAATCCACGATGCGCTGCAACACTGCATTTAGGAAAATGCCCTTATTCTTAAATGAAACGGATATTAAATATTTAAGAATTGGTAATTGAGAAAGAAACAAAAAACTAAAGAATGAGCGCACACCCTATTAGCAAGCATTGTACAATCGTATGATGCCGTACTGCTATACTCAGCCTTATTTTGACATTCGATTTCATTAGAAAGTATGTCGAACTCGAATAATTTGTATTTTGAGATTCGAAAGTTCACCTTATCAATAGAAAGTTCATTTATCTTTCGAAAACTAAGCAAATTTTCACTTTCGAATCGTTCGAAAGAAATGTCATTTCATTCTCGTTCAATTTTTTCTGGCGAATAGATTCATAAAACATGTAAGTTTAGTATAATGTTAGTAGTATTGGATGCATAAAATGGATGTGATGCATCCATTATTCTTCTCCTATACAACTGCTCCTCACCGTTTTCTCTTTTCATACATAACCATGCTTATTTTGACATTCTCATGAATAGTCTATTCGTTAGAATGATTCAGCCTTATTTTGACATTCGATTTCATTAGAAAGTCAGCCTTATTTTGACATTCGATTTCATTAGAAAGTATGTCGAATTCGAATAATTTGTATTTTGAGATTCGAACGATTCGAAAGTTCACCTTATCAATGGAAAGTTCATTTATCTTTCGAAAACTAAGCAAATTTTCACTTTCGAATCGTTCGAAAGAAATGTCATTTCATTCTCGTTCAATTTTTTCTGGCGAATAGATTCATAAAACATGTAAGTTTAGTATAATGTTAGTAGTATTGGATGCTTAAAATGGATGTGATGCATCCATTATCCTTCTCATATACAACTGCTCCTCACCGTTTTCTCTTTTCATACATAAAACAAATGCCATTTTGATTTTTTAACGTCTGGCTTCAATTTATCAATTGTTTTCATAAAACAATTTACAAATGGTAGTTCAAAATTCAAGTGTGACCAGGGGCCCTACTATGTAACTCGATTCTACTTTCGGTTCTATTCGAAAGTCATTTCCGATTCTACTTTCAAATAGAACTATCTAAGAAAGTAGAATCGGATGCCGGTAATGCCAATTATTTCCCACAAAATTTCCGATTTTCGAACGAGTCTCGCATTATGTTTGACAACCAAAGTAAAAACAAAAAAAAAAAACAGCTGGTGTGAAAAAATAGAATTTATAGCGAAGAAATTAAATTGAAAACAATAATAATAACAAATAAACATGGACAGTGTCGCAATTTGGTTTAATTCAGATGAAAATCCGGAACGAATAGAACAAATTGGTGTTTTCAAGTAGCCCTTGGACAAATCTGGATGCTTTTCCATGTACTGCACCAGAATCTCAAACTGTGACGCCTTCGTATTTGCAATTTTTGATGATTCCCTACGAAGAAAACATAAACATATTACTTAATTCTTTACAATATTGAATAAGATTAATTTATAAATTCTATTTACTTACATTCTGAACAAAAAAAATTCTTCACTCGCAAACACATTTGTTGTAGAATGATTATTTGCGATTTCGCTTTGTTTTGACATAAACTTTCGAGATACGTGGTTTCCCTATTTTGCGAAAGTAGTAAAGTACACTAAAACACAGTTGGCACTACTCGAGCTGTTCGATTATCGCACATTTAATCGTTCTTAAAGAATTACAGAGTTGAAGTTTTGCGAATTCGAACATTTTTATTGTAGAATCGAGATACATAGTAGGGCCCCAGATTTGTGTAAATTAAGTGGCTTTGAAGTTGCCTTCTTTTTTTGTTTATCAATTTGGAAAACAAAATTAGTTTACATGAAAATTAAAACATAAATCAATTACTTTATTATTCAGGGAAGTTTTACCCTTATTTAACATCTTTTTGATATCAATAAACTTACCATACTGTTTTCTAAATGCTCCAAAATTTGAAAATGTCAGTTTTTATTGATGTATTCAAATTCAAACTTTACCGGGCCGTTAGCATCACTTATCTTTACTTTATTTTTCTTAAATAATAATGTTTTATTTTTAGACCATATTTTTTTTTGAAATAAAAATTATCAAAAAAAAAACAGCTTGGTCATACTAAATCAGATAGAAATGTCAGTAAATTTCAAACAGCTGATTTCGAAAATGAATTTAATTGAGGTTCATTTTATGCAATCATTCGACAATGAACATTTTTCATTCGAATGTCAAAATATGGATAGTTCATTCGAATGAAAGTATCTATTCTATCGAATTAGCTATTCGTTCGAATCTCAAAATAAGGCTGAGTATGTCGAATTCGAATAATTTGTATTTTGAGATTCGAACGATTCGAAAGTTCACCTTATCAATGGAAAGTTCATTTATCTTTCGAAAACTAAGCAAATTTTCACTTTCGAATCGTTCGAAAGAAATGTCATTTCATTCTCGTTCAATTTTTTCTGGCGAATAGATTCATAAAACATGTAAGTTTAGTATAATGTTAGTAGTATTGGATGCATAAAATGGATGTGATGCATCCATTATCCTTCTCCTATACAACTGCTCCTCACCGTTTTCTCTTTTCATACATAAAACAAATGCCATTTTGATTTTTTAACGTCTGGCTTCAATTTATCAATTATTTTCATAAAACAATTTACAAATGGTAGTTCAAAATTCAAGTGTGACCAGATTTGTGTAAATTAAATGGCTGAAGTTGCCTTCTATTTTGTTTATCAATTTGGAAAACAAAATTAGTTTACATGAAAATTAAAACATAAATCAAGTATTTTATTATTCAGGGAAGTTTTACCCTTATTTAACATCTTTTTGATATCAATAAACTTACCATACTGTTTTCTAAATGCTCCAGAATTTGAAAATGACAGTTTTTATTGATGTATTCAAATTCAAACTTTACCGGGCCGTTAGCATCACTTATCTTTACTTTATTTTTCTTAAATAATAAAGTTTTATTTTTAGACCATATTTTTTTTTTAAATAAAAATTATCAAAAAAAACCAGCTTGGTCATACTAAATCAGATAGAAATGTCAGTAAATTTCAAACAGCTGATTTCGAAAATGAATTTAATTGAGGTTCATTTTATGCAATCATTCGACAATGAACATTTTTCGTTCGAATGTCAAAATATGGATAGTTCATTCGAATGAAAGTATCTATTCTAACGAATTAGCTATTCGTTCGAATCTCAAAATAAGGCTGAGTCTATACCTTCGAATGAACTTTCTTAATTTTGAGATTCGAACGAATAACATTCATTTGCGAAAGATAGCATAAAATGAACTTCAAAAAAGATTCATTTTCATTGTCAGCCGTTTGACATTTACTATCAGCCTTATTTTGACATTCGATTTCATTAGAAAGTATGTCGAATTCGAATAATTTGTATTTTGAGATTCGAACGATTCGAAAGTTCACCTTATCAATGGAAAGTTCATTTATCTTTCGAAAACTAAGCAAATTTTCACTTTCGAATCGTTCGAAAGAAATGTCATTTCATTCTCGTTCAATTTTTTCTGGCGAATAGATTCATAAAACATGTAAGTTTAGTATAATGTTAGTAGTATTGGATGCATAAAATGGATGTGATGCATCCATTATCCTTTTCCTATACAACTGCTCCTCACCGTTTTCTCTTTTCATACATAAAACAAATGCCATTTTGATTTTTTAACGTCTGGCTTCAATTCATCAATTATTTTCATAAAACAATTTACAAATGGTAGTTCAAAATTCAAGTGTGACCAGATTTGTGTAAATTAAGTGGCTTTGAAGTTGCCTTCTTTTTTTGTTTATCAATTTGGAAAACAAAATTAGTTTAATGAAAATTAAAACATAAATCAAGTAATTTGTTATTCAGGGCAGTTTTACCCTTATTTAACATCTTTTTGATATCAATAAACTTACCATACTGTTCTCTAAATGCTCTAAAATTTGAAAATGTCTGTTTTTATTGATGTATTCAAATTCAAACTTTACCGGGCCGTTAGCATCACTTAGCTTTACTTTATTTTTCTTAAATAATAAAGTTTTATTTTTAGACCATATTTTTTTTTGAAATAAAAATTATCAAAAAAAAAACAGCTTGGTCATACTAAATCAGATAGAAATGTCAGTAAATTTCAAACAGCTGATTTCGAAAATGAATTTAATTGAGGTTCATTTTATGCAATCATTCGACAATGAACATTTTTCGTTCGAATGTCAAAATACGGATAGTTCATTCGAATGAAAGTATCTATTCTATCGAATTAGCTATTCGTTCGAATCTCAAAATAAGGCTGTATATTTCTATTTGAATTAGTATGACCGTTTTACATTTTTTTTGTTTCTTAACATTTTATGAAACAAAATAAATAATACACTTTTTCATTATAAAGTTAAGTTTAACCATAAAGAACTACATATATTCATTACATTTTTTGTGTCAACTCAGCTGTTTTGAAACTATTCTTGAAAAAATAAGTTGATCATGACGCGTTTTAAATTTTTATTTTTTTTTGGTATACGCTTGGTCACACTAACATATCGAAAACAAAAGAGAAGTGTTTGTGAAATGTCAAAACCAAAAAGTGAAATCTTTGTTTAGTTTTAATTGTTTTGTTTATTGTTTAAAAATTTAAATTTCTTTGATAAAACCATAAAATAATAAATAAAAAATAAAAATATGGCATTTGTGTTGTTTATAAGTGAAGATGGTGTTGAAGAAGTGCAGATGAGAAGGATAGTGGATGCTTTCTGTATCAACGCGGGTGGTAAAAAAAACCCTTTGCTACCTCCGGATTTTCTTCCACTATTTTGATTAACTTTTCCTTTTGTTCGCGGTTTGTGCAGTTGGAATGCTACCTTTAAACATAAAACAACAGAAAAATTAATAAAAGTAATTTATTTTCCATGAAATAATTAAAAACATACATGTTTTGTTGCTTACTCGACAGAAAAATTCAAACGACACAAAAATGACATTTAATTCTATTCTTTCGAATCTCAAAATTGAATTAGCTTTCGCAAATGAATGAACTTTCTATGGATTGGGTGAACTTTCGATTTGTTCGATTAACATTCTAATCGCCGAGTCTCAAAATTAAGTTTCAACGAATTCGACTCAATTTCGAACGAAAGAGAATGTCAAAATAAGCACCAACACAAATGCCATTTTGATTTTTTAACGTCTGGCTTTAATTTATCAATTATTTTCATAAAACAATTTACAAATGGTAGTTAAAAATTCAAGTGTGATCAGATTTGTGTAAATTAAGTGGCTTTGAAGTTGCCTTCTTTTTTTGTTTATCAATTTGGAAAACAAAATTAGTTTACATGAAAATTAAAACATAAATCAATTATTTTATTATTCAAGGAAGTTTTACCCTTATTTAACATCTTTTTGATATCAATAAACTTACCATACTGTTTTCTTAATGCTCCAAAATTTGAAAATGTCAGTTTTTATTGATGTATTCAAATTCAAACTTTACCGGGCCGTTAGCATCACTTATCTTTACTTTATTTTTCTTAAATAATAAAGTTTTATTTTTAGACCATAGTTTTTTTGAAATAAAAATTATCAAAAAAAAAAAAAACAGCTTGGTCATACTAAATCAGATAGAAATGTCAGTAAATTTCAAACAGCTGATTTCGAAAATGAATTAAGGTTCATTTTATGCAATCATTCGACAATGAACATTTTTCGTTCGAATGTCAAAATATGGATAGTTCATTCGAATGAAAGTATCTATTCTATCGAATTAGCTATTCGTTCGAATCTCAAAATATGAATATCAAAAGGAGAAGTGAAATCCTGCTGCGGATAGAGATTTGACGTTCAGCCTTATTTTGAGATTCGAACGAATAGCTAATTCGATAGAATAGATACTTTCATTCGAATGAACTATCCATATTTTGACATTCGAATGAAAAATGTTCATTGTCGAATGATTGCATAAAATGAACCTCAATTAAATTCATTTTCGAAATCAGCTGTTTGAAATTTACTGACATTTCTATCTGATTTAGTATGACCAAGCTGTTTTTTTTTTGATAATTTTTATTTCAAAAAAAATATGGTCTAAAAATAAAACATTATTATTTAAGAAAAATAAAGTAAAGATAAGTGATGCTAACGGCCCGGTAAAGTTTGAATTTGAATACATCAATAAAAACTGACATTTTCAAATTTTGGAGCATTTAGAAAACAGTATGGTAAGTTTATTGATATCAAAAAGATGTTAAATAAGGGTAAAACTTCCCTGAATAATAAAGTAATTGATTTATGTTTTAATTTTCATGTAAACTAATTTTGTTTTCCAAATTGATAAACAAAAAAAGAAGGCAACTTCAAAGCCACTTAATTTACACAAATCTGGTCACACTTGAATTTTGAACTACCATTTGTAAATTGTTTTATGAAAACAATTGATAAATTGAAGCCAGACGTTAAAAAATCAAAATGGCATTTGTTTTATGTATGAAAAGAGAAAACGGTGAGGAGCAGTTGTATATGAGAAGGATAATGGATGCATCACATCCATTTTAAGCATCCAATACTACTAACATTATACTAAACTTACATGTTTTATGAATCTATTCGCCAGAAAAAATTGAACGAGAATGAAATGACATTTCTTTCGAACGATTCGAAAGTGAAAATTTGCTTAGTTTTCGAAAGATAAATGAACTTTCCATTGATAAGGTGAACTTTCGAATCGTTCGAATCTCAAAATACAAATTATTCGAATTCGACATACTTTCTAATGAAATCGAATGTCAAAATAAGGCTGGTTTATTCGAGTATCGGCAGTGATCCTACTGCGGATGTAGTATTTGTTATTCATATAAAATCCTTATTACTACGGATACATTAGGAAAAAAAACACGGCCATTATGTATGTATGAAATATGACATCGTTCAAATGCCTGTCTCGGTTTCTTATGATTGCACGGATTCTAGTGGTCCTATTTTTAATGACATACGCATAGAATCGGCTGAAATTTTCATTTTCATAAATTTTAGACATTTGAATAACTGATGAAATAGAAATTGAAATGCCTCGAGCACCGTCGGTCGCGTCGTCGTGTTATGTCTTTACTTTATCGATACTTTTATACATAAAACTGGTCGAGCAGAATGACGTAGTAGAAAGTACAAAGATATGCAATAATATATAAAGTGCTAAAATAGTCGTTTTTTATAATGAGATATAATTCATTGTATGTATGTACATATGTATATAGATTACAAACATACATATATTACAACAACAATCCGAGATCCTACTATTTATCGGGCTCACGTTTCATGTTCTAAAAAATTAGTTTTTACTCTGACGGATATGGCTTTTTAATTTTCCTTGAATAACTAAATGACTACGAAAAAAGAATATATGTGACATTGTTGTTACTTTGATCTATGTAAATATAGCGTTATATTTTTATTTGAAGATCTACATAACATAGTAGATAATTGAAAGACCTAAGTTTAGTCTGTCTCCACCAACCCAGCATTGGCTTTTTGATAATCTGTCAGTTTACAAATAAACCGATTCATCTTAATCGGCCCTAGCGAGGTATCCATTCGGAACGGAAAATTGTCGCAACGCATAGTTTGTCGGAGGCCCTGTTTGTTCCGCGAAGTATTTCTGTCCGACGAAATCGGAAAAACAATTGCATTAAGCTGTCGGAAATTTCATAAATAAAGCACTTAATCACACTTCAACGCAGTTCACCGGGTGCGTTAAAATAATGTCAGAAAAGTTCCAAACAGCTGTTCGGTAGAAAACCTCAGCAATTTTCCGCTACGAACGGATACCTCGCTAGAGCCGAATGTCGGAGAAAATTTTCGTTCGGAAGATTACCTCGAACCAAGAATCTTACAAAATCGGAGAATTTTCCGCTCCGAACGGATACCTCGGTAGGGCCGAATGTCTCGTACCCATTTTATTTTATGATCAATATTGATCATAAGCGATGATTTAGGTCTAAGGTTGCGCGTACAGTAGTGCGACAAAGCGATGCGATACGAGAAGCGATGCGACTAGCGATTAGAGATGCGAGAATTAGATGCGAGATAGTGCGCACAGTAGAAGCGATATTTTCTGCAGTTATGTTGTTAATCCCTTTATAATTATTGCCAACAAAATTGTAAAAAGTTGCACCACACAACACAAGCACTGAAATAACAAAATTTTACTCTTTTGATTTTTTTTTTGAAACCTCAAAACAAACAATATGAGCCTTCTCGCACGAACTCGCTTGAAAAAGTGGTCAGAACAGTTTGTGTGCGAGATGCTTGCGATAGGCATGCGAGAAACTAGCATCAAATATCGCTCCACTGTGCGCGCGTGTATAAGAATCAATGTAAATATTTTTCTCGCACGCAAACGCTTCTCGCATCGCATCGCTTTGTCGCACTACTATACGCGTAGCCTAATTAAAAAATAGGTGCGTTTTATTATCTACAGATCTGTATTAACTCTTAACACGTATTACAAAAACAATTTGGGATCCAAAAAAGTTGTTCTTATTCTGGCAGATAGGGGGCATTTTATGGTAAGGTAATGTAAGCTGCAGTGTAAAGGAAAAAGCCTATTTCCTATTGAAAAGAAAAAAAAAAACGCAGAAAGAGATGTATGTATATATAACACTTCTTTCAATATGACCTGTATCGTTTTCTTTCAAGGGATGATCTATAAAGATCATTGACGATAGTAAAACGGCTAATATTGCTATAATCAATAAATAACTACATAAGCACAAAATAAAAATCTAACAAATATATGTACATACACATACATACATAGAAGTATATGCCTATTTTTGTAATTATAAACTTTTATTAACCGTTTATTAAACCCATTTAAAGTGAGCTGAAAGTATTCCGATGCTGGTGCCTAAAACAATTTGTTAGTAATAAATTTAAATCTATTGTCTAATATTTATAAATAAAATACGGCCATTTTCGATCCACTTTGGAGAGGCTTTTAAACGAATGGCTTTGCTGGCGGCTGTTCATTTGCTGAATGTTTCAGAGATATGAAAGAGAGTGGCTAGTGCAGAAGAGGGTGTGGTGCGAAGTTCACATAAAATATGATCCTTACAATTTAGTATAAGTCTCGCTATGTCTAGGGCGTGTATATGAAGTTAGTAATGCGGAGTTGAAGACTTTATTTGTTTAACACAGCTTATTTTGGGAGAGAAATTTATATTTCATGGAGAAGCAATGATTTACACTGAGCCCCACCGAATCAAAATGCGTTGGCACCTCCAATTTTCTGCTGAATTTGACCGGTCAAGAAGAGGGAAACTTTCCCACGACAAGAGCTTCACTCGAGTACCCATGGACGATATATTTTTTGAAACGTGGTGTATAGACTCCAGATTTTTGGTGTGACTCACGCGGCCCTAGCGAGGTATCCGTTCGGAGCGGAAAGTTCTCCGATTTTGTACGATTCGGAGGATTTTTGCTTCGAGGTATTCTTCCGAACAGCTGTTCGGATTTTTTCTTCGCCATTATTTTAACGCACACGGCGAACTGCGTTGAAGTGCGATCAAGTGATTTATTTGTGAAATTTCTGACAGCTTAATACAATTGTTTTTCCGATTTCGTCCGACACAAATTCTTCGCGGAACAAATTGTGCCAACGCGTTTGTGTATTATTATTCTTTCCGATAGGATACCTCGAAAACAATTTGAACCTCCGACAAAGTATGCGTTGCGGACAATTTTCCGCTCCGAACGGATACCTCGCTAGGGCCGACGATGTTTATTAAGGGATACTGCAAATTCATCGACTTCCCAATACTGTTTTTCAAATTGTGATTATGAAATTCCTCGAGAGGACGGCTTACGAGTTTGATGTAGGCAAATCGTCAGCCTAGTATTGGAGTGCTCTAAACGACAAAAACCTAGTTTCGAGGAAATGACGTTTGAATTCGAATACCAAAAAAATGTATGTATAGATAATTTCAAAACTAACCATGGGTTTAAAAAAAGGGGTATTTGTGTTCAATTGTACGTATAGGTCATTAAAGACATTTTTGATATTTGACAAAAGTTCATACAAAATTATGACCTTCTAATGCAAAGGCTTATGTGGCAGACCAATACTGACCATTCTGTCACAAAATTATATTTAGATCACTTAGATCACTGATATCTTTAGCAATAGTAGATATAGGAGAGATTTAATTACACCAATAAAAATATTTGCTTTTTGTCAATAAGAAATCATTTCTAACTCAAATATGGTGAAAATGCATTATGTGTAACTCCAATAATTGGGTGACGAAATACTGACGTGCCAATCCTGATTGATGTAAATTTTATTTGTGTACAGAGCTAAAACATTTGAACATAAAACTTTACATCAAATTCGTATTGCAATGTTTCCTTCGTGACTTTTTCATCACATATTAGTATTGCTATTAACAATATGAAATAGTTCTTCAGAATATTCTATAAAACCTTTAAGCAGCAAAATCAAAAAAAAAAAGAAAGAAAAGAAGTATACATTAGCCGTGTTTTTTTGGAAAAGTTATCCGTAGTACAGTAGGATTTTATATGAATAACAAATACAACATCCGCAGTAGGATCACTGCCGATAAAAGGAGAAGTGAAATCCTATAGCGGATAGAGATATTTGACGTTTATTCCAGTATCGGCAGTGATTCTACTGCGGATGTTGTATTTGTTTTTCATATAAAATCCTACTGTACTACGGATAACTTTTCCAAAAAAACACGGCTATTATGTGAACTTTGGATTAAGATTTTTTATTAACGATATTTGAAATAATGCTCTTGTAGCAGGATGTTTGGAACAAAAAAAAAATAATTTTTGGAATTCAAGTACTAAACTTTATAAAGCTTTATTAACGAACAGAAGGAAAACGAATAAGTTTAAAACACGTGTCATCAATTTTTGACACTATTAATCGTTAAAATCTCATAACAATATATTGTTACGCACAACACCGACACAGAGCTTTATACAGCGCCATCTGTTGGAAAATGGCAACCCCTATTACGATTGTTAATTATCAATTGAAAATTGGGTTACAAAACTCAATTTATTAAAAAACTAATCAATTTTTCTTTCAAATTTTTCAATTTGCTTGTGTTTCGCAATGGTCTGAATCATTCTCAATGAGCAAAACTTTAATCAGTTGGGTTTTTAAACATTGAATTAAAAATTTATCAACTATCAAATTGATAGTTGACAATCATAATAGGGGTGAGCATATCTACTTTATGGAAGGAACAAAAAGCTCTTTTCCAATATGTCTTGTATTTCCCCTTATTCCAAACAACTAGAACATTCTAAGACGAGAACCTTCTCGATTTAGTTTAGAGAACAACGAATTTGAGTATATAAGAGAGTGGAACACAGTCTATTTTTGATTATGAAAGTCTGCAAAAGTTTTGCTTATTGGATTGTATTATTAAAGAAATGTGATTAAATCTGAATAAAAGTGTTTGAGTTGATTATAAATTGAGATTTATTGTTTTGATTTGGAAAATGTAAATAAAGGAGAAATAATAAAAAGAGCATTAAGTTTTATTTAACGAACCTAGTAAATTAAAATAAAACTTGGGTTTGTTCAACAAAAAATTTGCTCTTTTCTCCAACATATTGTTGCGAACAGAGCTTTATACTCCTACAACGCCATCTGTTGGAAAATTGCATATCTACTTTATGGTAAAAACAAAAAGCTCTTTTCCAATGTCAAATGTATTTCCCCTTATTCCACTTATTCCAACCATCTAGAACATTCCAAGACGAGAACCTTCGCGAATTGGCTTAGAGCAGTGTTTTTCAAACTGTGGGTCGCGACCCCCTTGGGGGGTCGCGGTCGCAATCCGATAAGATTAATAAACAAAAGTCCTGTGCTAAAAAAATTAAATAAAACAAAAAATTTTTAGTGCGACATATAAACCTGTTTATCTATATCTATACTATTATATAAAAGCGAAACCATTTTAAACCTTGATACGCACGATCTCAGAAAGTAGTCAACCGATTTATTTGAAATAAATTTTATTATTTTCTATATTGTTATAAGAGTGTTTATGGCTATAATGTTTTTTCATTAATAATTTGTCAAACTTAAATATTATTGATTTTACATTTTTTGTCCATTTTTTCTCATTAGTTGACTTATACAACCACTCATATCTTAAAACCTACACAATAATCAACAAAGATTAGCATTGCTTCATAAAGTCAATATTGTTGCGCAAATTTTAAGCCCAAAATCACTTCTTAGTTAAACATACAACCTGAGAAATAAATAAAAACAAATTATAAAATTATAAACTTTTTGAATTTATTTTATCCAGGAATTAGATTTCATCACAATCGTGAGGTCGCTGCTTTGTTTCATTTCATTATCATTCCAACAATTTTAATTTTCTTTTCTTCCCGCTCCCATACACTCTCTCACTCTCTTAATATCTGTTCCATTCAATAGTTACGTTTTTTCTCTTACCTACCTACCTAGACCTACCTATGTTCATAATATATTCAATTTTTCTGTATTGTATTTGTATAGTTTATCTAATTAATCGACACACACACACATTTTTTTTGTTTCTCTAATTCTATCGTCACATCGCTGAGCAATGTGGGGGTGGGCTCTTTTTACTTGCGATATAAGTAGGTAATAGGTACTAACTATAGTATAGAGCAAGTTCTGCATTTGGAAAAAAAATCGAACTCGAGATTTTGATCAAAGTTGACATTACGATGATAGCGAAGACGAATAAAGTGGGTGCGACGATTCCGTCTGTTTGTCTATATGCCTGTATGTCCGTATGTCTGTATGTCTGTACCTCGATCTAGAGCCTAAGCCACTGGAGCTATTTTCTTTAAACTCGGTACTTAAGGGTCTTCGGTGATTCCCTAGAGGAGAAATTGAAATTTTTTTTTTTTAGCTCTAAAACTAACAGTACCATCCCATACACCCGTAATGCATAATCTTACTTATGTCGAAAATGGCTCTAACGATTTTGATAAAAAAAAATAGGTGTGATGTTATGGACACGGACTACATTTTGGTAAAAAAATGTTTGGGGGAAATGTTATTAACGGTACCTGTCATAGAACGGTTTTTTTTGATTTACGAATTTCTCATCAACAGCTCTAACGATTTTAACCAAGGTTTTTATGCGTGAGCTTCTGTACACTCGAAAAAAGATAATCTAAAATTTTTTTCGAAAAAATAGTTTTTTGATTTTTATAAAACTAATATAATTTTTTTTTGAAAATTCAATATCTAGAAAACGAATATACGAATAAATTTTTAAATTACGTTATAAAATGTATTTTATTGAATACTAATAACTTGCATATCATTTTTGTTTATACAAATTTTAAGGACGATTTAGTACACAAAAAACATTTATCAGTGCGTCTGTATGTCTGTACCTCTCTCTACAGCCTTACCCACTAGACATATGTTCTTCAATCTCGGTAGTTAAGGGACTTCAGTGATTCCCTAGAGGAGAACTTGAAATTTGTTTTAGCTTCAAAACTAACGGTACCCCCCATACACCCGTAATGCATAATCTTATTTATCTCGAAACGGTTCTAACAATTTTGATAAAAAAAAATTAGGTGTGATATCATGGACATTGGACATGGATTACATTTTGGTCAACAAAAATTTTGGGCAAAATGTTAATAACGGTATCTGTCATAGAACGGTTTTTTGATTTTTTGACTTTCTCATCAACAGCTCTAACGATTTTAACCAAAAATTTTCAGCAGGAGCCCCCTTAAGTTTAAAATAATATTGTATATAAAAATATTCGGAAAAAAAAACTATTTCTAAAATTTATACTACCTAATACTTAAAATTTGGCATCCCAAATTTTGTTCCAGAAAAATTTTAAGGAAATTTGTCATATGAAAAATTACTTAAATATTAAAAAGATTAATCAGACGGCAATTCCATACATTTGAACATTTTTATCTCATTAAATCTATGTTATATATTTATAAAATGTATTTTAAATTCCAAAGTACTTTTACATAAGAGCAAGTTTGTGCGATCCAGTCGTGCATTTTATTTTTTAAGTTACTTGAATACACTCAATAGCATTTTGGGTGACAAAAATGGACATTCAATTGACTACAGTGCCGTGCACATGAACTATTCTATAAAAGCGAAACCATTTTAAAGTTTGGGTTGAATGATTTCAGAAAGTAGTCAACCCGTTTATTTGAAATAATTTTTATTATTTTCTATATTGTTATATCTATCTATACTATTATATAAAAGCGAAACCATTTTAAACCTTGATACGCACGATCTCAGAAAGTAGTCAACCGATTTATTTGAAATAAATTTTATTATTTTCTATATTGTTATAAGAGTGTTTATGGCTATAATGTTTTTTCATTAATAATTTGTCAAACTTAAATATTATTGATTTTACATTTTTTGTCCATTTTTTCTCATTAGTTGACTTATACAACCACTCATATCTTAAAACCTACACAATAATCAACAAAGATTAGCATTGCTTCATAAAGTCAATATTGTTGCGCAAATTTTAAGCCCAAAATCACTTCTTAGTTAAACATACAACCTGAGAAATAAATAAAAACAAATTATAAAATTATAAACTTTTTGAATTTATTTTATCCAGGAATTAGATTTCATCACAATCGTGAGGTCGCTGCTTTGTTTCATTTCATTATCATTCCAACAATTTTAATTTTCTTTTCTTCCCGCTCCCATACACTCTCTCACTCTCTTAATATCTGTTCCATTCAATAGTTACGTTTTTTCTCTTACCTACCTACCTAGACCTACCTATGTTCATAATATATTCAATTTTTCTGTATTGTATTTGTATAGTTTATCTAATTAATCGACACACACACACATTTTTTTTGTTTCTCTAATTCTATCGTCACATCGCTGAGCAATGTGGGGGTGGGCTCTTTTTACTTGCGATATAAGTAGGTAATAGGTACTAACTATAGTATAGAGCAAGTTCTGCATTTGGAAAAAAAATCGAACTCGAGATTTTGATCAAAGTTGACATTACGATGATAGCGAAGACGAATAAAGTGGGTGCGACGATTCCGTCTGTTTGTCTATATGCCTGTATATCCGTATGTCTGTATGTCTGTACCTCGATCTAGAGCCTAAGCCACTGGAGCTATTTTCTTTAAACTCGGTACTTAAGGGTCTTCGGTGATTCCCTAGAGGAGAAATTGAAATTTTTTTTTTTTAGCTCTAAAACTAACAGTACCATCCCATACACCCGTAATGCATAATCTTACTTATGTCGAAAATGGCTCTAACGATTTTGATAAAAAAAAATAGGTGTGATGTTATGGACACGGACTACATTTTGGTAAAAAAATGTTTGGGGGAAATGTTATTAACGGTACCTGTCATAGAACGGTTGTTTTTTTTGATTTACGAATTTCTCATCAACAGCTCTAACGATTTTAACCAAGGTTTTTATGCGTGAGCTTCTGTACACTCGAAAAAAGATAATCTAAAATTTTTTTCGAAAAAATAGTTTTTTGATTTTTATAAAACTAATATAATTTTTTTTTGAAAATTCAATATCTAGAAAACGAATATACGAATAAATTTTTAAATTACGTTATAAAATGTATTTTATTGAATACTAATAACTTGCATATCATTTTTGTTTATACAAATTTTAAGGACGATTTAGTACACAAAAAACATTTATCAGTGCGTCTGTATGTCTGTACCTCTCTCTACAGCCTTACCCACTAGACATATGTTCTTCAATCTCGGTAGTTAAGGGACTTCAGTGATTCCCTAGAGGAGAACTTGAAATTTGTTTTAGCTTCAAAACTAACGGTACCCCCCATACACCCGTAATGCATAATCTTATTTATCTCGAAACGGTTCTAACAATTTTGATAAAAAAAAATTAGGTGTGATATCATGGACATTGGACATGGATTACATTTTGGTCAACAAAAATTTTGGGCAAAATGTTAATAACGGTATCTGTCATAGAACGGTTTTTTGATTTTTTGACTTTCTCATCAACAGCTCTAACGATTTTAACCAAAAATTTTCAGCAGGAGCCCCCTTAAGTTTAAAATAATATTGTATATAAAAATATTCGGAAAAAAAAACTATTTCTAAAATTTATACTACCTAATACTTAAAATTTGGCATCCCAAATTTTGTTCCAGAAAAATTTTAAGGAAATTTGTCATATGAAAAATTACTTAAATATTAAAAAGATTAATCAGACGGCAATTCCATACATTTGAACATTTTTATCTCATTAAATCTATGTTATATATTTATAAAATGTATTTTAAATTCCAAAGTACTTTTACATAAGAGCAAGTTTGTGCGATCCAGTCGTGCATTTTATTTTTTAAGTTACTTGAATACACTCAATAGCATTTTGGGTGACAAAAATGGACATTCAATTGACTACAGTGCCGTGCACATGAACTATTCTATAAAAGCGAAACCATTTTAAAGTTTGGGTTGAATGATTTCAGAAAGTAGTCAACCCGTTTATTTGAAATAATTTTTATTATTTTCTATATTGTTATATCTATACTATTATATAAAAGCGAAACCATTTTAAACCTTGATACGCACGATCTCAGAAAGTAGTCAACCGATTTATTTGAAATAAATTTTATTATTTTCTATATTGTTATAAGAGTGTTTATGGCTATAATGTTTTTTCATTAATAATTTGTCAAACTTAAATATTATTGATTTTACATTTTTTGTCCATTTTTTCTCATTAGTTGACTTATACAACCACTCATATCTTAAAACCTACACAATAATCAACAAAGATTAGCATTGCTTCATAAAGTCAATATTGTTGCGCAAATTTTAAGCCCAAAATCACTTCTTAGTTAAACATACAACCTGAGAAATAAATAAAAACAAATTATAAAATTATAAACTTTTTGAATTTATTTTATCCAGGAATTAGATTTCATCACAATCGTGAGGTCGCTGCTTTGTTTCATTTCATTATCATTCCAACAATTTTAATTTTCTTTTCTTCCCGCTCCCATACACTCTCTCACTCTCTTAATATCTGTTCCATTCAATAGTTACGTTTTTTCTCTTACCTACCTACCTAGACCTACCTATGTTCATAATATATTCAATTTTTCTGTATTGTATTTGTATAGTTTATCTAATTAATCGACACACACACATATTTTTTTTGTTTCTCTAATTCTATCGTCACATCGCTGAGCAATGTGGGGGTGGGCTCTTTTTACTTGCGATATAAGTAGGTAATAGGTACTAACTATAGTATAGAGCAAGTTCTGCATTTGGAAAAAAAATCGAACTCGAGATTTTGATCAAAGTTGACATTACGATGATAGCGAAGACGAATAAAGTGGGTGCGACGATTCCGTCTGTTTGTCTATATGCCTGTATGTCCGTATGTCTGTATGTCTGTACCTCGATCTAGAGCCTAAGCCACTGGAGCTATTTTCTTTAAACTCGGTACTTAAGGGTCTTCGGTGATTCCCTAGAGGAGAAATTGAAATTTTTTTTTTTAGCTCTAAAACTAACAGTACCATCCCATACACCCGTAATGCATAATCTTACTTATGTCGAAAATGGCTCTAACGATTTTGATAAAAAAAAATAGGTGTGATGTTATGGACACGGACTACATTTTGGTAAAAAAATGTTTGGGGGAAATGTTATTAACGGTACCTGTCATAGAACGGTTTTTTTTGATTTACGAATTTCTCATCAACAGCTCTAACGATTTTAACCAAGGTTTTTATGCGTGAGCTTCTGTACACTCGAAAAAAGATAATCTAAAATTTTTTTCGAAAAAATAGTTTTTTGATTTTTATAAAACTAATATAATTTTTTTTTGAAAATTCAATATCTAGAAAACGAATATACGAATAAATTTTTAAATTACGTTATAAAATGTATTTTATTGAATACTAATAACTTGCATATCATTTTTGTTTATACAAATTTTAAGGACGATTTAGTACACAAAAAACATTTATCAGTGCGTCTGTATGTCTGTACCTCTCTCTACAGCCTTACCCACTAGACATATGTTCTTCAATCTCGGTAGTTAAGGGACTTCAGTGATTCCCTAGAGGAGAACTTGAAATTTGTTTTAGCTTCAAAACTAACGGTACCCCCCATACACCCGTAATGCATAATCTTATTTATCTCGAAACGGTTCTAACAATTTTGATAAAAAAAAATTAGGTGTGATATCATGGACATTGGACATGGATTACATTTTGGTCAACAAAAATTTTGGGCAAAATGTTAATAACGGTATCTGTCATAGAACGGTTTTTTGATTTTTTGACTTTCTCATCAACAGCTCTAACGATTTTAACCAAAAATTTTCAGCAGGAGCCCCCTTAAGTTTAAAATAATATTGTATATAAAAATATTCGGAAAAAAAAACTATTTCTAAAATTTATACTACCTAATACTTAAAATTTGGCATCCCAAATTTTGTTCCAGAAAAATTTTAAGGAAATTTGTCATATGAAAAATTACTTAAATATTAAAAAGATTAATCAGACGGCAATTCCATACATTTGAACATTTTTATCTCATTAAATCTATGTTATATATTTATAAAATGTATTTTAAATTCCAAAGTACTTTTACATAAGAGCAAGTTTGTGCGATCCAGTCGTGCATTTTATTTTTTAAGTTACTTGAATACACTCAATAGCATTTTGGGTGACAAAAATGGACATTCAATTGACTACAGTGCCGTGCACATGAACTATTCTATAAAAGCGAAACCATTTTAAAGTTTGGGTTGAATGATTTCAGAAAGTAGTCAACCCGTTTATTTGAAATAATTTTTATTATTTTCTATATTGTTATATTTATAATATGCACAAACATGAACAAGCTCTTTTTTTTCAAGTGTGAAAGAGAATCTAATTCGATACGGTATGTTATACATATAAACTAAAATTAATATTATTGTAGCAAATATGCTCAGTCCCATTGAGAAATGTTGTAATATGCTAATATTAATATTAAGAAAATATTCGTAGTTACGATTTGCGAAGAAACGCGAGTACGGGTCGGCTAGTTTTTCAATAAACGTTGAAATCTTGGATTAGTTTTTGACACTTTTAAGATTAAATCATTTTCCAAATTTAGTCTGTTTTTTTTTTTTTTAGTTTTAATGTCAAACATTGAAGAGTTCACACAGGTATGAAGTGGCGAATGGCAGTAACAACTTCAAAGCCTCGTTTGCCAGCTTAGGATACTCTCCTCTTCTCTTTATCCAGAAATTGTCAATCGCTTTTTTTTTTCAAATTGAATTCCATTCTCAGTATGCCATCTGCAGCTAAATCTATAAGATTTTCTTTCATCTTTACCGATGGTCGATTGACGAGTTTGACTGACATATTCAAATAAGGATTTAATACCCAGAAAGTAAGTTGATAGTTTCTTCGCTAAATTATGCAAACTCTGTACCATGAAATGAATATGAGAGCTTAATGATATCGATTCATCTGATGAAATTTCTTCGAGGATCAAAGCAGGGAAAATAATCATAACTGTTTGTTTGTAAAGACTCTGGCCAAAAACGAAGTTTTGCGAGGAATCCTCTGATTTTATCTTTTGCAGTTATAATGATTTTTTCTCTCCCTTGGAGGCTCTTATTCCATATGTTTATGTGGTTGAAAAGATTAGCAAGAAATGATAATTTTAAGAGCCAGGTGGGATCAGAAAAATGATCCGAATTTCCAGATTTTGAATTTAGTAAGAAAATCAATAATTCGGCTTTCAATTCCAAAACTCGTGTCAATTCCTTTCCTTTTGACAGCCATCTGACCTGTGTGTGAAAAAGGAGATATTCGGCCCTATCGAAGTAACCGTCGGAGCGGAACTTTCTCCGCAACGCATCCTTCGTCGGAGATTCAATTTTGGTTCGTAGTAGCTTTCATCGGAAGAAATTTTACAGAAATCCAACGACGCATTGCGATGGATATAAATTTCAGACAGAGATGTGCTTTTTAACCGATATATCGAAAATGAAATATATTTTCGATAATTTTTTATAAAATAAACACCATAAGCATTTTAAACCATGACAAATCCGTAAGAGAGTGTAATTTATTGTTTATAAAAAGTATTTTTTTTTTTCAATTGTAATGCTCTAGCGTTTTCAAGAAATGTAATTAGATGCACCGATTCTTGAATCAAAAAAGTATCGATTAAAGTCTCCTACCTATTTCCATACATGTTTTTTGTTTCCATTTGAAGTGTCAAAAAAATAATAAATTGAAAAAAAAAAAACTTTTGAAACACAATATTTTATATTTATTTGACTAAAAGTTACTTTAATCACAATGAAAATGGATCAATACACAAATCAAAAGATCACGAACATACTTTTTTTCTATCCAAACATTCATTTTCTTGGTCCCAATTACAGTGGATCACAGCTTATTTGACCCACCCTTTACTCAAAACTTTAAAAGAGAATATCTCTTCAACGAAGCAAGTAATCAACAAAATAAAAACGCGGAAATGTTAAATAAGTTCTTAACTAAAACATAACAACTTCATTTATTTATTTTTAATTAAAACTAGAAAACAAAATAAAAACAAATTAAAATCAATATTTCATGGTAACAGCTTATTTGACCCATTTCAAAAATAGAGTAAAATTATTATTATTTATTAATAAAAAGACACATTTTGCATAATTTTAGTATTTGGTATGTCCTCCCTTTAGATTTATAACTGCCTTAAGCTGATTTTGATAAGAAACCACCAGTTTTTTTGTCGTTTCCACAGGTATTCTTGCCCATTCTTCAACTAAAGCCGTCTTTAGTTCATTTTTGTTAGAAATATGGCGCTCGCGTATTTTTGTGTCAAAAATTGAACAAAGGCTTTCGATGACATTCAAATCTGGACTCTGTGCTGGCGGTTTCATGACGTGAGTGCAGTTATAAATTAGCTAAGTTTGAACAATGCCCGATGTATGTTTTGGATCATTGTCTTGATAAAATCGAAATGTATCTTTTATGTTTATATGAAGGTTTTTATAATACAAACTCTATATACTACTGAAATAAATCAGCCAAGTAGAAGACTTAGCACTGTTATTGGACTTGTTGAATTATTGATTCAAATTAGCTTTTTTTTTGGCCTTTAGTCCACAAAAATTGGCGTTTCGTCCGGGTGATCTCACATGGACTCATCAGTTGACTTGTGAGGACCTTGTCAATACGCAATTTTTGTTAAGTTCAGTTCATCTTACATGAATTTTTTGACAAAAATCCAATGTGAACTATATCCAACAAAGATTAGAATTGTAATCACTAAAGGCTAAAGGCTAAAAAAAAGCTAATTTGAATCAATAATTCAACAAGTCCAATAATAGTGCTAAGTCTTCTACTTGGCTGATTTATTTCAGTAGTATATCGAGTTTGTATTATAAAAACCTTCATATAAATATTCAATGCCAGGCCACGGGCAAAAAAAAATTCCAACATTAATGATTACAATTCTAATCTTTGTTGATAATATTCTTATTGGATTTTTGTCAAAAAATTCATGTAAGATGAACTGAACTAACAAAAATTGCGTATTGACAAGGTCCTCACAAGTCAACTGATGAGTCCATGTGAGATCACCCGGACGAAACGCCAATTTTTGTGGACTAAAGGCCAAAAAAAAGCTAATTTGTATCTTTTATGCCTAGTTTTTCTGCGCTTTGGAGCAAATTATTTTTGAGGATATTGAGGTACCTACACTAATTTATCCATGGTACTCTCAATAAATTGCAGCTTGCCGACTCCAGCTGCAGACATGCAGGCCCATACCATGACATGCCCTCCTCCATGCTTCACTGTTGCTCTTAAGTTTTTATCTTGAAGCTCTGTATTCGGTTTTCGCTACACATAAGACCGCCCGTCGGATCCAAATATCTTAAATTTGGATTCATCCGCGAATATAACACTCTTCCAGAACGTGGAATCCTTTGTTATATGCTCCTTTGCAAACTGAAAACGGCTAAGTCGGTTTTTTTTATTGATAAAAGGTTTCTTGCGTGCTACCCTTCCATGCAAATCATTATCTCTAAGGATCCGGCGAATGGTTTCGGGGCAACAAGGTTTTCCATGGGTATTCGCCATCTCACTAGCCAGTTTTGGTGCCGATAGCTTTGGATTTTGCTTTACTCTTCGCATAATATATCGTTCATCCGATGCACTAAATATTTTGTTCGGAGGTTTTCTTCCTTTATTTTCAATTCGATTCTCGAATACAAAACGGTGGATAATAGCTTTGACTGTGTCATCTGGTATGTTAACAATTTCGGCTATTTTTCGCCGAGAAAGTCCATTTTTATGATGATGAAGCACTATTTCACGCTGTTCAACTGTTGTTCGTTTTTCCATCTTAGTAACACGTATTGCTCTTGCGAAAAATAACTAAAACTGATAATGATAATTCTATTTGAATATAAAACAAATAAAAGAAAGGAGCAAAAACCACCGTTATCTCGATATTTTTTCTAAGGCAGGTGATCTCTTAACACAGTGGGTCAAATAAGCTGTAGTACTAGAAAATGTAATTATTTCTTTTTTTTTTTTAAGTTAAACATGGTATTTAAAAAAAAAAAATTATTTGATTCAAATGTCATGTTCAAGTTAAAAACTTAATAAACCTTTCTGTGTTTGTACTTTCCAAATAACTTTTATTGTTAAGGAGCCATACTCGATTAAATGTAAATATAAGGTGTGGGTCAAATAAGCTGTGACCCACTGTAATTTAACTGATTGGGCCAGATCTTCCCAAATACAGCTACAATTTCTGGTATCCTTCTGGTGTTATCCGCTCATATTGTTGCGAACTTATTTTTTCGTACAAAAAGTCTATTATAAATAGGTAACACAAGTTAACGCAAATAAAGTTAATTTCTTTATTACTTACATTTTAATTAACTATTTCTCTAAAAAGAAAACACTTTTCGCAACAAGAACTTGTCGGAGGATTTCGGAGAAAATTTTGTTTGTATGTGTCAGAAATAAGACCATTAGAAGTGCTTCATCGCACACAAATGGCATGCGTTGAATTTCGTCGGACAGAATTTCCGATCAGCTGATCGGAGAAATACCATGAAGCAAAATGTCTCCGATTCGTAGGAAATCGGATAATTCCGCTCCGACGCCGACGGTTACCTCGATAGGGCCGATTGATAAAGTGAACCATTTCATCACGTATAATCCTAAATAGCCGACTTTGCAAGGCCTTGCCTTTAATGAGTTCACAACTCTAATCAATATCTTTAAGCACATCATTTAATTCAAAAAATAACACCTGGGATGCCAGAACTTGTTGATGAAGAAAGCAATGTGTCCATAAAATGTTTGGCATTATTAATTTAAATTTTGCAATGAGCCCACTTTTGTTGCAAAATATGTATTTAGATCGCGATTACGTTCAAACAAAAACAGATATTATTTTTGATCCGAAAATAATAAAGGGCATTCAAATAAGACTTAATTTCTGAACCACAGTACTTTGTTGCTGGTTAAGGGATTTCAATTTTCGTTCGAAAAATTCTAACGGCTTATATCTGCTTCTTTGGAATATTTAGTTGAGAGATGTCGCATAAGCTTTGATGGTTTCATACTTTCGGCAGATAAAACTTCCAAACAAAGAACACATATTGAGGCTTATTATTTAAAACTGTGAAACCATATTTAAGATATTTTACGTCATAGTCTATTTTTTTTTCGTTGCTTCCTCCGCTTCCACTTGCACCGGATGTGCAAGGCTGCAAAGGTTTTGAGAAACTTGTCCATCAATACTTAGGCTGGTATTCACCGAGCGCTCATAACTTAAGAAGCTCATAAACCTATTCACCAAGCAATGTTAGTGAAGATCTACGAGCGCTCTTAAAAGTTAGGAGTGGTCCCGACCACTCCTAACTTACGAGCGCTGTCTTCGAAAGTTTGTTCGCTTGTGCGTGTGCCACGCACGCATTTGACTCGAATGCATGTGAGCAATGCCAAGTAGAAGAGAATCCATTTGCTGTCAATACCAACATTCCACAACATTTCACAGTTTGGGTATGCCTGAACAAGAGAGAGTGGCTCTCATTTTCGAACTTCGAAAAACACTTGTGAGTGGTTGGTGAATACCCCAAAGAAATTTCAAGTTAAGAGCCTCGTAAAGTTAAGAGCCGTTTAAGAGCGCTCGGTGAATACAAGCCTTAATTTTTAAATGAGTACTTACTCTCTGTTGAAAAAAATTAAACGACAATTCTGATGCGCACTTAGGAATTCAAAAAAATGAAAACTACTGCAAGGCCTGCTACAATTTTTGTTTTGGCAATACGGGAGAAAATTTCATCGCGAATAAAATCTTGTGTAATTAGACCGGGCTAGGAAGGGGTTCAGTGCATGTAGCTTTTTAAATAACTGACACATTATATGGGGGGTCGCCAAAATTTTGTTACTAGCAAAGGGGTCGCGTACTCAAAAAGTTTGAAAAAACACTGGTTTAGAGAACAACTAACTTGAGTATAATAAGGGAGTGTTCGCGGTGAGCACATGACAGTTGATTTTTGACTATGAAAGTCTGCAAAAGGTTTGCTTATTGGATTGTGGAAAGTGTTATTAAACAAGTGTGATTTAAATTTGAATAAAAGTATTTGAGTTGATTATAAATTGAGATTTATTGTTTTGATTTGGAAGGTGTAAATAAAGAAGAAATACTAAAAAGAGTAATAAGTTTTATTTAACGAACCAAGTAAAAATATTACAATATATAAGGAACACTTAATTGTATGTTTAGTTAAGAACTTAAAAATAAAATAAGTGGAAGAGTTTATAAAAAGATAATCAGCCTTATTTCGTAAGGTGTTGAATGCCAAAAAAACGTCAGTGTGAATTTGGTATAACGTAAGGCGTTCGACGCCAAATAAACGTCAATCTGTCGATTCTCTCTTGTGGAACGAGTTCTATATTTTTTTGGTATTCCTTTAGTCGTTTCTATACAAAAAACGTTTCTATACAAAAAACGTCTGTAAAAACGCTCGTGGAGAAATTTGTTGACGACAGGAGTCAAAATATAAGTTTTTTTTTTAAATTTATTTTAGTTTTTATAATTTAAAATTCTTTGTTTAGGGTAAAAATAAAGTGTCTATAAGGAGTAACAAGTAAAGGCTCGAGTGGGTACCCAGCATCGCTCCTGCAAAAATATATTTTTATTTTAAACGTTATCAGTCACGATCACATAACCAAAAGCCAAGTATTTCTTTCTCCTCTGTCATAATTCCTCCAGCGTGTCTAGCGCAGTCGCATCCACGTATCTTATACGCATTCTATTATTACAAACCTTAAATGCATGTATATGTATATATATAAATATGTATATCAAGATATTGTTATGCCTAACCATGTGACTGCCAGTATTTATTCAGGGAGGTCCATCTAGTGATTTCCTTTTAAATCATAGGTTATTTTAACACTGACAGCTGTTTCCCGCTCGAAATCAATTATCAATAATTTTCTCCAAAACAATTTTAAGATCTGTTCCATTCTTCGTTAAGATACGCCATCAGATTACAATGATGGCTACTAAAGCTGTATTGCCGGTAATTTAGAAGCTTTCGATTTTCGAAATATTTCTTGAGCTGATGATTGATCAGCGGTTTCATGAACTTGGGAAGAAGTGGCATAATTGCAATTGGTTGGTAGAAGGAGGGGAAGGGTGGGACCCGTTTTTTGGGAACAGGTTCGACAAATGCTGTTTTCCATATTCTAAGTAAGATTCCAGAATAATAGGAGAGATGGGAAACCTTACGAATGGTTTTGCCAGCGATGAAGAACACCTCTCTTCAGAATGAATGGAAGTAATATCACTTATCAAGTAAGTTGGTCAATTTTGAATCAGCGCGCATAGTTAACGACGTAAGTACGACTAGGCCTACATGTGTGGATTCTCAAATTTCAAAAAAAAGACAACACATTCTGGAATAATAAACCAAACATAAGTAAAACAGAGATGGATATATAACATTGCTGTCAATTATTTTTTTAATCCTTACCATTAAATTTTCACCTATTTTATTTATTTACTTAAATTCGACTTATTTGAACACAGAAAGATAAAATATCTTATAAAATCTTATAATTGATTAGTGCAGTTTTAGCAAAAATGTGGAATAATAATCTAGGATCAAACAGGATTAAGAAGTAGATACATATTATTTTGGCTTTTTGTTTTGGAAGCCTCATCACTTTGTTCTCTTATTACACATGGTAAATTATTCCAAAGGATAATACTGTTAACGAAAAATTGACTTAAGGAAGTAAGAGAATGACTAGCAAGAGTAGTGTGGATGTTTAGCTTATACGATCTGATTGATGAAGTCTTATTGATTCTTTGGTAAAGATATCAAATTAATTGTTAAATACTTGAGATGTAGTCACGTCTACGTAGTATCCAAATGTAAAGTATAGCACCATTAAATGGAACATTAGACGTGTTTTATTTTCATATATAATCAATCCATAGAGAACATTAGAATAAATGCATTACAACGTTTCATAATCCAAAAGTTATTGTTTACTCTGAAAAGTAGATGGCTATTCAGCTTTGCAAATGTCAATAGTATTTAGAAAAAAAGAACAAATTCTTGAAAAATAAAGAAGTACACTGCTATTACTTATCTGTATCGTTTTATGTTCATTTGATGATCCATATGGATCATTAACGATATTAGAATACGGCTATCGAGTCTTCATCCACAAGCGGTCCTCGTAGCTACAAGAGGAGTTTATTTCATCCGCAACTGAGGATGGGTATTATCAGGATTTTCACGAGAAAAAAATAAATTTTTAAGGTTGACATATTGAGACAGTTGCAATAAACGCAGGGTTCTATATAAATAATTGTTGAATTTTAAATACGCGCAGAAAATTAAGTGACATTTTTGGGACTAATAATAGACTAAGAGCCCACAGCAATTTTTGGGTGTGATTGATAACAAAAAATAATTAGCATAATTATATAGGCCTTTTATAGTTAGTTCTTTCCAAGTCCAAATAATTGTGATAAAAACTTTGCCAAAATGTAGAGTTAAGCCCCCTGATTGAAAATATCGGGGTCCAAGACGTTTTACAGACAGCCTTCTCCCTGCCAGATAAGAATAGGCTACTTCTTGCACTAAGAAGGCCACCTTCAAAACGTCTTGGACATTGATATTTGCAATCAGGGCACTTAGCTGTTCATTTTGAAGTTATGGCAAATTCTGTATTCCCATTTTTTAGAATTTGGAAAGAACTGCATACTTGATGCACTATAATGCACTATTGCGCCCACTAGAGTATGCAAGACGTTCACATTCATAAATAACTATAAAAGGCCTATCTAATTATGCTAATTATTATTTGTTATCAATCACACCCAAAAATTGCTGTGGGCTCTCGGTCTATAGTGTGCTAAAAGGCTCCACGATCCCCTGATGTGACACCTCCCAATTTCTTCTTCTGAGGGTTCTTGAAGGAATCTTAATATAGCAGAGCGAAATAAAAGACCAGCGTGTTACCTGTTCAGAGGTTAAGTAAAGAAGAAGAAGGAAGTTTATTATTTCATTGGAAGTAGTATAAAATTAAATAGATCTGTTCATATAATTGTACAGATTAATAATAGAGCACATAGGGTGCTTCTAACACTTAAGAACAGCATTAGACATGAAATTGCTGAAATTACAACAAGTCTGCGAAATTTTTATGCAAAATGCGCTTAAAAGAACTTGCTTTTGCGCCACGGTCAGAACAATAAAACGCCCTGCAACATAAAACGCGCCCAAAGACTATATTGTATCTGACAAAGTACTGTTATGGACCAAATGCAGTAGATGCTATTAAATACTATTATTTCAACAGTTCTAAGGAAGGAAACTGGTGAGATTGTTTTGCAAGGCATTAGATGCTTTTGCAATTGGGAGTTGCTTGTTCTTATGGTATGTAGGCCTTAAAGTTTATAGACCGAGAGCCCACAGCAATTTTTGGGTGTGATTGATAACAAAAAATAATTAGCATAGTTAAATAGGCCCTTTATAGTTATTTATAAATGTGAACGTCTTGCATACTCTAGTCTCTAGTGGGTGCAATATGTTGAAATGTGAAATGTATGCTGATTTATTTAAAAGTAATAAACAGTAACTGATAATGAACAATAAAGCGTCAGTATTTTTTGCCAGTAATTAAACATTAATCACTGTCAGTTCTAAGTTAATCAGAGTTTTAATACCATCTCGACATAACCATGCATAGGGTTTATATTTGTGAAGGGATCGCACTAGCGACCACTTGATTAATTGTTTCATATAGAACCATACTTCGATATTTGACACTCGATTCCCACAATATGCAATGCATTACCTTAAGCAGTGAATACATAATTATCAAAATAATTATAATAATGCCTTCCACGCCAGGATAATAAAAGATACACATGAAATAAACATATTCGACTCGTTGTCGATGACCAACCAAAAAAGTATCATATTTCCGTAATGGCACGAACGGCATAAATATATAAAGTGCATGGTGTTATGTGAATGGGTTGATGGTGTGCGATCAACGGTCATTTCTTTATGTTGACAAAATATGTCAACTAAGCATTGTAGCCGAACGATTTGTGCCACTTAAGATAGCTGGTCGTTCACCATTAGCCCATACGTACGAATTGTGATGATTTTGAATATCGATTATTTGTGAGGTCAAAAATCGAATCCGATAATCAATTTGTAAGTATAAATAGGAACAGTATTTCAAAATAAAGTTGTCTTCGCCTTAGACATTAAAGAAGAAGGTCTTTCTTTTTATTCTTGAGGAGCTTTCGAGCTGAAAGAAAAAAGGGAAAAATACTTTGAATACTTTGATTCTAGGTCAAAACCTCGAGTGCAGTTTTGCCAGAGGTCTGAGCTGAAGCATTCGTTGCTAAGCGATTTGATTTTAGATCCTTAAGGTATTTCAGTAGAACACATCGCACCTTCCAACTTTACATATTATTTAATTATTAACTCTATAGGGCAGAGCAGGATCTAGCTTTGTTCTTGGCTGGATCTGGTTTAATTTTTAACACATATTAGAAATACTGCTGTCTATATGACCATTTGCGTTTTTTTTAACGGTTATCAATATGTATCTTTAGCGATAATAAAACACAGCTAGTAATCATTTACTCTGCGATGCAGAGCAAGATCTCGCTTTGTTGATAATGTACATGGATCAAATCTGATAATAAAATCAGATAACAAAATTCCGCCACAGTTTTCAGTCTGAACTATTTGTTTTGTCTGCTCCCCATCAGAACTTCAAGATGGTAAAAGGAACAAAAATAAAAAAATGCTTTTTATGTCCGAAGAAAAAAAAAACACATCCGTGGTTACAAAAACGTAAAATGTGGATATCAATTAATTTATAACAAGCCTAGACGGAGCTTAAAAAAAATACTTGGCCCTCTATACGTCAACAGTTTAAAAATGTATTTGGTTTTGGTTGTACTAGATTCTTTCAAACGTTGATCGCTTGACAGCTCTTGCACTAACTTCGCTCGCTCGCTTGTTGGGAAAAGTGAAATAAAATAAAAATGATAAAGTATGGAAAACTTCAAAGTGTTTTCATTAAAATACAAATATTTAAACTTTACTCTTTAGTTAGTGCTTAGTTAATTAAAAAAAAAGTGAAATTTTCAGTGTTATATTAGAATATGAATTAGTGGTCGAGGAAGAAAAAAAAATATAGTGCTTCTGTGTTTAAAAATTCGTCATTCATCGAGATGCACAATAATGTCAAAAGTATTTTTTTTGTAATATTAAACTCATGGCTGTGTTCTTGAGGTAAAATTAAACTTTTTTAAAACGTTTTTTCTTGCATTCGCTGCTCACAGGTAAGCCTATGAATGTTTATTTATTTATTTCTTTAAAAAAAAATTTCCCAAGCTTCCCCGTTGTTTATTTTCTACATATTTAATATAATTAAGTAACGCTGTACAATTAGATTCTCGGACAAGATAAATGAATAATAAAAAAATCTAAGAAAAACACAAACCATTGAATTTTCACTTGCGCTTCTTTCTCTACTGTGAACTAGTACGAGATGAGAAGGCTTAACAAAAATATTATAAGATTGTTAATTAACAACCAACAAAAAAATATCTCTAAAATTTAGATAACCAAATAAAATTTGCTTGTTTTTTGTGTTTGCTTGTCTCGTTTTAGATGTAGTACGATTTATACGAAGTCAGAAAAAAAACGCCCAGTTGGTATTCAAGGGATTCATATATAACAAGAAATTGACCCAAGCCAATGGACACACAACGTGGCGGTGTATCGATGTTCTAAAATGCCGATGCAAAGCCGTGGTTATAACCAAAAAGAGTGAGCTTGTGGCAGCTCGTCGAACCCACAATCATACCGACCATATGACTCGTATTGGCCACAGACCTCTGTACAACGAGGAAGAGGATCTGGGGGAGTATATTGAAATTAAGGCGGACGATCCAAAGCTGAATGAAATCATAACAGTGTCGCATCTAGAATTCGACAAAGATAATTACAAAATTTTTGTGCCCTCACTGAAAATCAAACAATTATAAAGTCGAATTTTGTATGTTTTTTAAATGAATGATTTTCGTAGAAACTTTATTCTAATTTTGTTCAAATTTAGTTTTTGAAAAATCCATTAAATAAATAATTATATTCTCGAAATAATAAAAAACTTTAATTTTGCCCAGAGCCCTAAGATATCGATCGATCAATCTATATTTTCCCAACTGCTTGTATCCGTTCTGTAGTAATGGATAAAGAGACAACACCGTAATGATTTAGAATATATCAAACTTATTTGTAAATGATTCCTACAAACTGAGTATATCAAAAGACTCAATCTAGAATTTTAGAGTATACCATCGGAAATAGATGGAAAAAATACAAGTTCAAGAATTAGAGACTCAATACCTTAGCTCTCATTAAATATATGTAAATCTGCGTATATATGGGAGTGAATTATTAATGTTATCCAAAAATGTATTTTAAAATGTCTTTATTTTTAAAAAAGGAAAATCAATTTACATTAAAAAGTTCAATCTGTTTATTCTGTAAGAGAACGGGCACATTTAATAATATTAAAAGCATTTTCCCAGCATTTATAAGATCTGCTTACATAAATAAAGAAGGTGCTTAAGAAAGCTCTCATGCGACTATTGTGTCGACTTGAGAAAAAAATGAAAGTAATCCTCCTTCAAGATACTAATTTTGAGAAAAATCCAATAAATTCTTTTGCGTTAAAATCTTATAAATAAGTTAACTAAATTTATTTTTTTTTGCCAAAAAATACAGTAGAAATTCAGCACTGTTATTTCCAGCATATAATACTTCTATTAGTAGTATTGCACTTATTTAAAATTTCTTTTAAGAAATGAATGACTTCTTAATTTTCTAATAAATCCTTTTTTTATGAACCCAATTTTTGGAAGGACCGAGTGAAGTTTACTTTCTCGTTTTCCTAACCATTATATAATATTTTAGTTTTTAAACTTTTTTATATTCGCGATTGTAACTCATTTATATATTTAATTTACATAACGGGCTTAGCATTGACTGTGGAAGCAACCGCATTTGGGTAGCTTATTGTTGTTGTTCTCATTGCTCTGTTTATTGTTGTTGTTGTGAACTTATATAAGCTTGTTAACAGCTGTGCAGATGTCGTTCTTTCTATATTGGGGAAACAAAACGAGGAATTAAAACTCCATTGAATGAGCATATCAAAGTAATTTAAAATAACCATGTAGCTAAGTGTGCAATCTATGAACATTTAGCGATCATTTAATAAGATTTCACAACGCAAAATCTATTGCCACTCAGAGATTCCACGTACCAAGATTGCAATAAAACTGTATACAAATTTCAATCATACCAAAGCTTTAACTTTTTTTGGCGCTTGGTGCCGTTAATTAGAACAACAAAAATAAGCATCTCAAATGCGATTACTATTACATCCAAGACACCAGTATAATTTACCTAAGAGAGAATAAAAAGAATCAGATACCACGTCAAATGGAACATTGTCGAAACGTCGGGCGAAAACTTTCAATAAATTTGAAATAAATTCTTGATCGCGGTAAGTCCATTAAGTAAATTAAATATAAAAATGGTTTACAAAATTTAAATAAAATAGGTACGACGAAGTTTGCATGAACACCCGAAATGCCTTGTCCCAAGGGCTTGGTGCCTGGAATAGCAGAACAGAAGAATACCTGATGTAATTTGCAAATGGGTTTTGATGGAAACACTTACAACATAGGTATGTATGGATTTAAATTTTAGACTTCTTTAAACATATATTATTTTTTTGTTGCAGGCTGAACCTCTTGAAAGGAACTGCAATGGCATAACCAACTTGACATTAGATAAATAATATCGAAAAAAAAGAAGTTTTCTAATTTTAAGATTGGAATATATAGCAAATCTTTTGTCGTAATAGTTGGGCTTGGAGTGTCAGGTCGCCTATTTTCATGTTGCAAGCATAAGTCATTTCTTTACCCCCAAACCTTTAGCTTCCAAAAATTATTGATCTACAAATTCTAATAAACTCTGAAAGATAAAAACAACTATGAAATGTTTTACCGTTTACGAGAGTTGGTACGCTTTCTTAGACTTTAACTATTATTTTTATTGAGATTCAAAATGTTCTAAATAATGACTATAAAATATTTTTCTCAAAAATAAAAAAGACAAATGATGCTGAATATTGTACGATTCAATTTATATACAAATATATTTATAATTGTTATACAAAATGATGATCAGAAGAACTTCTGTTTAAGTATAGCGATTGCGTTTAGTAACTCATTCATAAAAATGGCCAAATAAATAACTCATTAGAAAAAAAAAGAATATGGATTTATAGTAGTTACGAATAGAAGAATACTATTAGAAGACAATAAATTATTTATTCTCTCTTTTAAAAGGTAACACTATTTATAATTTTTCTTGCCCAGAATTCGAAACCCGTCTATTAATAAACGGTTTCGAGTTATTCGAAACCCGAAGTAAAGATATTCAGTACATTTGTGATCAATGTTCCATAACGACCTAATTTTTCACCAAACATTTTGTGAAAGAATCTGAAACACTTCTTCCAATTCAAAATTTATTTTAAGAAACTGTTATTTTTTTTTAATTAAAAAAATATTTTTCCGCGATGCATGAGTTTGTGTTAGGTACATCAATACAAAACAAAATTGCACAAAAAATGTGTTAAGTAGTCTGAAATTGGATTAGAATTCAGGGCTTTCGTACATACATTGTCTTCGGAAAAGATGGCTATAATAGGTATTATTTATTAAAAAAATATTTCTATAACTAATTTAATATAAAAATATATACTATAAAGAGCACATTATATTACATTATACATACTTATTTTCACATGAATACATTCAAATAAAATAATCAAAAAAAAGTGTTACATTATTGATTTGGTTGATTTGCATTAAGTGACTGGTATAAAAATAATAATATATATAAAAATATATTTTAATCCTAAAATTATCACTTCTTCCTAAAAAATGCAATGAGTTATCGAACTTCACATCGTACACATATCCTTACTCGAATTTGTTCAAAGTGAACATTATTATTGCGTCCCATGTTAAATAGAAAGAATGTAAAATAAAGCAAACCAATATAAAAGTTCTGTAGCAAAATAAAAATTAAATTTTTAAAAATTTCAAGTAATTTTCAAAAGTTTGCTGAATCGGCTGCGTTTCCTTTTAATACATCACTGCCTCTTTAATTTTGTTTCACAATACAAATTTTATTTCTGCTTTTCTTTTATAAAGCTGAAACAGTTTCATTGCATTGATTAAAAAATTAATGTGGTAGACAGTTAGCACAGGAAACACGTGGACAACGTAACTTAAAATTTAACAAGAAATTTGATTTCAAAATCTGAACAAAGATGTTTTTAATTTTAACGAAATTTGGAAATTTTTATTTCATTAAAATTAATGCAGTTCTATACAAATTGTACAATTATAATATTAAGACTTAATATGTTTTAACATTTGTTTCAATACATTAATTGTGTCTCTTTTCAGATAGTACACTTTTATTTATCGAAAGTCCCTGGTCAACACCGTGTTTAATACTCGACAACACCTACATGTATAATTGTCACAGCAAGAAAAATGGCAAAGAATATTGGCGATGCCATAATTACTCCAAAAAGAAGCAAAGTGAGCGTTGCCGTTCAAGGTGTGTCCTCGAAAATGGCAAACTTAAATCATGTACTGGGGGCCCACACAATCACCCACCTCATATGGACAAAATTTCCAAGATGCTACAACGGAATCGTACAAAATTTAACGTTACAAGGACATCGCCACGTATAATTATAAGACAAGAACATCTCAATCAAGATGTTTCAGGTCATGCGAGTAGTTTTATGTATTTAAACAAATTGTAAATTAGTATTCGTTTACACTGTACAAATAAATAGTAACTACAATTGCTATAACAAATTAAATGAAGCTCATTATCACAAATAATGTGAATATGTTTGTTGGACACGCCTTAGTGATTCGTTTCGGAAAGATTTCAGTTCAACTTAATTGATAATTATCATCGGAGTAATCATAAAGAATGTTTATTAAAAGGTATTTATTTTTTTTTATTTAAAAAAATAATTTTTCAAATTCATCTACATATTAGATATAATTTAACTATTTTGTATTAGTGTTATGATTATTTTTATTATGAAATAAATTTATAGTAAGTAAATTGATATTTTGACAAAGATCAATTATGTTAGATAATTAAAACTAAAATGTTTACTTCAACCTTGGAAATCAGACTCGATTAACCGGGATGTTCGGGACCAGTGGCATTCAATATCATAAGAAAACTCGATTGAAAGAATGAATACCTGCATTCATATTTTATAAATTTAATATCATTAATCCAATACAAAAACATAAAAAAAAATGTTGATTGGCCGTTTTGCCCAAAGTTTTAAATAATAAAATATAACATCACAGATAATAGATTGAAATTCTGATAATCGATTATACTTAGTTATATCAAATTGTTTAGCATAGAATTTCCCCATTAATCAAGTCTCCGGTGAATCGGGAATTGACTTTAATTAATTTTACTCATTGTGCACTAGGAGTTTTTTTTTGCAGAACTCACAAGTGCGAATATCATGGAATAGGAAAGTTTTTATATCTATTACCTCCTCCTCAGTGAAATACATATTTAACTAGATAGGATTCGGCCAGTTATGGAAGGTATACAATGGCGGTTCGAAGTAAATTGCTTAGAGGTTTTTTTTTGTTAATAAATTCTTTTGTGAGAGTCTAGCTTGAAATTTATAAAACATTTATTTTTATAGAAACCTAAAACGGCTTTGTTCAGTAAGTGTCGTCATAAAAATAAGACTTACGTCCCAACAGTTTATCTGTGAATTTTGACGGCTATGGGCCTTGGAAGTTCGTCCAACTTGAGTAAGTTGGAATATTTTTAAATACTGGTAAATGAATCGTCGCGAAGGATTTCTCCTGCTTCAACTTTTGAATCTCACAAATTTTATTCTAGTAGTCTTATAGTATATCATCAAACTAAGACTGACTGCTAAAATAAAGAATTGTTTAATTTAGTAGCCTGCTGCAAATGAAATATTATGCGAAGAATATCAACACAATGAATTGATGATGGGGGTGAATAGCAGTAGAAATATAGACCCAAAAGTTAGTCGTCTCTTTTTTCTTTGCAAAAAGTACAATAATAACTTTATATCTAAAAATCTTTAATACAAAGAGTTGATATTGTTTGAAATGTTTTATTAATTCTTTTTACATTCTCAAATAAAATTTCACAGTTTTGAAAAATGCGATGCAAATTTTTTTTCTTCAGTATTGCACAGCAAAATTAAGAAATTTATCTAAGGAATTTTTTGAAAAAAAAAACAACCGAAAGTTTCGATAGAATATATTTTAAACAGAGAGACATTGGTTTTGAAACGAATTCAGATCCATATACTCTTCTTTTTCTGCATGTTTCTTGCAGTTTGAACGCACTTATTAGTAGTGCAGTTACTAACTTCAGTTAATTGAACGAAAAAAGGTTAAGAACGCTTATTTCCACTAGTAACCGTACATGAAAACAAAAATTTCAGTTGTCGACTGTTTGGTGATACAAATTTAATTCAAGCTATTCTTTTGAGAAAAAGAACACTAGTTTTGAACTAATGAATGAATAAAGGTAGGTAGGTAATTTTTAACAGAAACAAGAACAAAAGCGGGTTTTAAAGAAATAACGCTCAAAAAATCGATTCATTATTTCAACTGCGGATCTCCTCCAACATATACAAATACACATCTTTCAAGTAATTGTTGATTTCATTTGCATTTAGAACGGTAGTATGTTTTAGAAAGAAAAACCTTGTTTCTCCATTGAAAAAAGAGTATTTCAACAACGTTTAAATTGATGTCAATTGATAAGTGATAGTGAACTATGTACGATTATATGAAGATTAAATTGTGTTTTGTGGTGTTCGTTACTATTGAATTCGACGAACACCTTGGATATAAATATTTAAAAAAATTCTTACCATAGCACGAAATTACGCCACATATTAATCTCTTGCTGTAAAAAATATTTGCTATTGTCCACTCCACAGTTCCTCAAAAAGTTTGTGAATTGTTTGAAACTATTTTCGATTAATATCACCTAACATATCGATTTCTACTTTTATGGATTCTCCATTTTTAAATCAACTTAATTAAGGATTTTAGAGATGGTGCCGGGAGAATAAGATCAATCATTTAACCCACCACTTGCTCCCCTCTTCATGGTCATCAAATTATTAAAGACATTCATTCAAAGAAAAAAATCACATTGTTTTTGGATAACATATCCAAAATACTCCTTTAATATACATATATGTATGTAAGTATAATTATATACCTACGAATCGACTTGTTGTTTTTTTCTAGTTATCAGTAGAATGTGTCAAAGAGGTGTCTATCCAAATCCAAAGAAAACTCGAAAAAGAACTTGTTCGTCCATTTATTTTCAAATCGAATTACGATATCTGTAGTTAGGAACCCTTTTTAGTGCTTCTAAATAATGTAAATATATGTATATCTATTAGGGACTAAGGGAAACCACTATGAAGTTTGAAAATAAAAATTTGCCAGTGGAAGAATTAGTACTATTCATTGTTTATGTTTTTTATTCGCATTTACATATGTGCAAAATGTAATACCATAATTAATAGTTTTTTTGAAATTCTAAATAGTTTTAAATGGTTTGTATTTCCTTGTCTTTCAATAAAAACTCCTAAGTCCATTGTTTATTTTGAGTATTTCTTATGAATTTTATACTGATTAGAAGTTGAAAATGTTTCATTTTTGAGAGTTATTTATTTTAAAAAAACAAAAGACAAAGTGAACTTTTAAAGAGCTTTGATATTTGATTAAATTTTTACAAAAGGAATCTCAGTTTCGAAAAAAATCGACCCAAGAAAGTGTCCACTGAACGACTGACATTATATTGTTTTCGAATTATATTAATAGGCGTGGGTTTTGCTAATAAATGTCAAACAAAACAATTTTCCAATAGAATACACTCCATTATATGGATATTTATTAAGACCAATGTCCATTGACTGAATAAAAATGTAATTAAATAAATTAAACAAAAAATTATTCAATAAATACTGAAAAAACTAAATTTTTCTACAATTCGTTAACCAAATTTTCTTAGTTTGAATAAAATCTGTAAATATATTCAAGCTAAGGACCATTGTATAAATTCATTTTGAATTTAAATAAGGGCCTGGACATTATATTATCAAGATTAACGAATTCTATAAATGGTTTGTTGTTGTTTGTATTTTCTCACTGATTTGTTTTTTTTTTCTTTCAAAACCTATTAAAAAGAAACGAACCTAACAATATCTTTATTCAGGATCTGTGGCCATAAGATGAAAACAAACAATAAACAAAACAAATTTGCTCTGTATTTTATTTTTCAGGCTACGGCTACACACATTTTCCAAACGACATGAATGTCTTCTTTGTACGCAGCCGTTGGGGCCGAAAACTTTTGGTCTATAATAATTACACTTTTACATCTAATAAGCGAATCCATGCAACCAATACAACCTATTGGCGTTGCACATTTTCAAGTTCAAGAAAAGAAGTACCTTGTGTCGCCCGCTGCACAACTCGAAAAGGAATGATTACAAACTTTTTGGGCGTCCACAATCATGCGCCCATGCCCCCAAAAGTAGCAAATGATAGACTTCCGGTGGTAACATGTGACTACAACATTGATGATCCTTAATTTTAAAATAAATACATTTATAAATTCCTTTTAACTGAATCCTATTTGTTTTTCATTATAACCTTATAAAATTCACAAAAATAAAACGAAACAATACAAAACTTGTATAGGAAAACACAAATATACAATAATGCTTTTTCTTTATAAATTATAGATTAATAAAAAAGTAAAAAGTGAGTTTTTAAAGAATACGAATGTTTGGCTTAATGAATTTTTCACTTACACTTTGTTTTTATTTTAGATGACGACACAAAATTGGTTGATGAGAATCGAGTTAATTACATAACTAGCTTAAAAGGTACCTATCAATTGTGTCTTGATGGATTTCCTTATACAAGGCACCGCGTAAGAAGTGGTACAATATATTGGAGATGTGTTCAGTTTAGGCCGCTCAAGTAAGTTACCTTGGGAATTATTTATGCTTTTTTAAATTGATTTTAAAATTTTTATTTATCAGATGTAAAGCACGAGTTCGTACAAATGAAAAAGGAGACCGAGTAAGCATTGTTCAAGAATCACACAATCACGATGTACTTAAAGAACGACGTAAAAAAGGTTCCCTTAAGATCGTATACGAGTTACGAAAGTTGGAAAACAAAATAAAAAAAGATAGACGCATATAAGCAATATCGAAAAAAACCGAAAATCATAATTTGTTATACAAATAAAAATACATTCAAACATACATATATTTATTCATCGAAAAGACAATATCGGTTTTTGATTTGAATTTACTAAAAAAGTATCGTTCAATCTTTTATGTTTTGCGAATGTCTGGTCAATCTACCACTTGCTCTTGTAGGGCAAGTCCATAAGGTGGTCAAGCATTTGAGGTATAAAGTATTAGTTTATTATTTTTAACTTAAGTTATTTGAGGAAAATATTCAGAAGAATGAAGTTCATTTCAAATGGCTAAAACGACTCTCTTTTAGCTGGTTGAGTTAAAGAAGAATTGTAGCGTTTTTTTTTAAATAAGATTTAAGTAAAAACTTTGTCATGTGGTTTTCGAAATATTGAATTTCCAAAAAAAAAATGAAAATTTGAAGACAATACTATTAAATAGTATTGTCTTCAAATTTTCATTTCTTAACATTTAGCTTAAATAAAATGATAAAAGTCAGTTTTACCTTTTTTGAGGAAATCGAAAAAACAATCAATGGGAGAAAGAGAAATACAGACTGAATTGTGAGAACCACTTCTTTGTGCTCACTGTCATCGTAATCTCAAGTTTGATCGAAATCTCGAATGCATAACTTTTCTATGTATAGTACACTATACGTTCTCTATATAACGCAAAATGGTTCTTTATGAAACCGCCAATAGAACCGTTTGTATTTCCATATTCGCAAAACCGGTGCTAAAGCTCCGAATATTATGTATTCAAATTTTCATTTTTTTTCAAAAGTTTCACACGTAAAAGTTTTTTAACCCTGTCTGACAGATATGGAAACAAAAATTGTTTTCTTTTAAGAATAAGGGTACTATACAAATCCGTTTTCGAAAATCTTATTTTTTCTCGAAAACGGTTCAAAGAATTTTAAAACATTTTTTTCTGCATCCCTCATTTTGAGCGATTTATTATTCAAAGTATGTAAGCCAATTTCAAACTTAGCAATTATGCATTAACAGTACATTTCCATATAAGTATTAAAAGTGATAGTAACCTAATTGATTTTTATATCATAACTCGTTTTACATTGAATTGAATATATATGTTAAAATTAGGTAAGGTGAGATATTTGAGGATCGTTGCCCACGCTTCTATGTTGGTCAAAACTAACCTAAGGTATCTAGTCTGGATGTGATACTTCAATGGAACCCGTCTACTAACTTCTTATGACTTAAGTTCAGTGCAAGTGGTGGGAGGAGGAAGTGACGGGTATTATTAGAAGTTCAATCAATTTTTGTCTTCAGTTTTAATTTGAGTTTTATTATTACTCGTATTTATGTTACTATTTATCTCCATGACTTACGTCCTTGATCTTATACCTTGCAAATGGCTTGGAATTGTTGTTTTTAAGCTATAATTGACTACGAAACTTTGAAAAAAAAAAAAATACAAAATACAAATTATTTTTTAATTAATTTAAACGGAAATTTCACCATATTCTTTCATGTTAGTCCGATATCATAAAGGACGCATGTTTTAAGTCTCTTTAGATAACCAAATAACTTATTTTTCAAGATTTGATAAATGGAAAAACATTTTAGTTTGTGTATGTATTTAGTTAATAACAAATTATGTGCAAAAGGAAGCATGTCCAATGACTGAACATTCAATTCGTTATGCCCCATCTACATCGAAGATCCAACGAAGAATTACGCAGGAAACCGCTTCGGTTTGCCGAAACAAATATGTAGGTTCGTAAGACGAAGTACACACTCTACAAACGTTTTAACTGTCGGGTTTGCTTTTTGGCGCCGAGTTTTGGACAATAAGCAGAAAGGAAGACTTGATATTAAGGTGTTTCGGGAGAAAGATTCTTCTACGGATATTTGGTCCTGAGCGCGACGGGATGAAGCGAGCGTCGAATGGAGGAGTTAACACATCCGGGAACTTTATGAGCTGTTGATGGTTACGTTGTTGTCCAGAATGTCAGACCAAGTCGATTACATTTACTCGGGCGAATGAACAACAAAGCTCCAGCCAAGAGAGCCTTATGTCGTTTTTATTTGGCAATCCGAAAGCCTTCTGGACTCTTCTGAAAATGTTCACTTGGAAAAAAAATGAAAAAATGATCGGGGAGAGATTCCGGATTGCCAAATAAAAACGACATTAGAATCCGAGCCATATTATTATTGATTTCATGTCTTAACCGTTCAATGCTTTTGCTTTAAAATATCTGCATTTTTACAAGAAATTGGAAAAATTTGAATTCAACTTAGATAAGAGGGCTTTTACAGAACCTATATTATTGATTTTAGTTAACTATGACCTATTTTAATTGTACTTGCTGCCGCGGTTAATTATAATTTTTTCATTTTATTTGTATTAAATTCTGTTGTTAAAAAAAGGGTTTATTTATTGCTCATTGAAAAGAAGTCCATCATAACTCAAAATTAGTTCCTTCGCCAAAAATCTGTATCAAAACAACTGTAGTGTAATAAATGAGGCACTCAAAATAACATTATTTCAAACTTACAAAAGTAAATCGTAAAACTATTTTAAGTGCTAAACAAAATTTCAGAAACACATTTGCAGAACTTTAGACGCTTTTCTATCTAAATGTCAAACGAATATATAGGATCATTAAGAATAATAATAGCGTAATAGTAGCGTAAGTCTGTATTCTTCCCGAAAAAAAAAAAAACAAATTTACGTACAGGACAAAAACAACTTTGCTTGGATGTACTATTTTCTTTCATTAATATTTGCTCTAACGCAAAACCAACTATTGAGTAAATCTACATAATCGAAAATTTCGACGAAAATGTTATTTTCTCCGGAAACTTTATTAAGAATTTAAATTGCTTTGCAACTCAAAAAGAATACATTTCATCAGAAATAAGCCAAATGGGAAATCTACGCTACCGGTAAACATTTTCACAATAAGTGAAATTTTCAGGCAGCAGTACTTGGCTTCATTGTGTTTTCAGAAACCGAAACGATGAATTACCTGAATGTAGTAATTTAGGAAGAATATGAGAAACAATATCCGCAATTGGATTTGTCAGCCACGTCTGCTATGAAATTCGTGAATTTGGAAAGAGACATCAACATCGACCAAACAAAAAGGATTTTGTTTGTTTGTATGCCAAATTGGACAAATTCATATTGAAATATTAACAATTTCAATTTATTTTATAGGTGAATGAAATACTAAAAGTTAATGGAACGACACTTGAAAACTATGTCCGCGAATGCCTCCCAAAAGTTATAACTGATAAAGCAGCACGTAGACTAGCTTTTTTGATTGGCATAAGTGTGGAAGAGACGTTGCTGTGTTGAGAAATATACAGTGTTACAAATTCTGCTAGGTAAAAAAATAAGTAAAATAGATCGAACAAATTGTATACTCATTTTGCTTACAGATGAAGCGCTTAATGAATTTCATAAAACACATAAATATGACGTAATGCCATTCTTCGTAAAATGGTTCGAGTTTGCATCAGATCGCCGTTAGAAAAGATTGCGAAATTTGAAAATCGTATGGAAGGTACAACAGAATATAAATCTTTCATTAACAAATAAATTAGTTTCCATAACATTTGCACAACTAAAATTACTCTTATAGTGAATTATTCTTAACTATTGTTTCGGCTTGCTTATACCTAGGAATAGGCGGAAAATGTGTGACGTTATTTTCAATAAGATACAGTTATAACCATTTGTATTCTGATTACTTTAAGTCGATAGATAAGAAAGAATTAAACACAAAAATACGATTGCTATTTCTTTATTTCGAGAGTTAGTTTTTAATCATTTAATATTATCGGAAAACGTTAAATTAAATTCAATAGACTTGTTAAAAGCTGGTTCAAAATTTGGGAATCCAGCAAAACATAATCTAAGATTAATAAAAACAGTTTTTGAATATACATATTTTGTTTTTTTTTTTTTTTTGTTATTAAGTATAACCATAATAATCAACATACACGTAAAGTGAAATTAGTAGGATTCTTAAGCTACAGTTGACCTTTTGTTTTCAGACGTCAAACCCATGACATCCTCCTCTCGCAAAGTGAGGCTCTTAAGAAGGGAAGAAAATGAATTAAGGTACCAACAATCAACATCATCAGTACCAGGTCCATTAATGATTTCAAATCCGCATCTAAATTTGCCAGCCATGACTGCTGGAGAATTCCAGAATTTGGAAAGAGATATCAACGAAGACTTTACCAAAGAAGGAATTTTTGTATGTTCTGTCATTAACAAAATTAAATTGCAAATAAAATTAAATACATAACTTATTTTGCAGGTGAATGAGTTACGGGAAACTGATGCAACGACAATTGGAAAGTATATCCGTAAATGCCTCCGCAAAATGATAACCGATGAAGCAGCACGTAGATTTTCGTGGCGTGGGAATAGAAAAAACTTTCCTGTTAATTCCTATACCGTTTTAAAAATTCTTAAAAGTATTTGACATTGAAGTTATGTTAAATATTAATAATAATATTTCTATTTTTTTTACAGTTGAAGCAACTAATAAATTTAGCAATTCTGGTGATATTGATGTAGAAGCAATTATCAGAAAGTGGTTCCAGTATGCAAAGGATCGTTTTAACAAAAAAAATAGAAAATATTATTATGATTAAAAAAATTTATTAACATATTTATACAAAAATATTAATAATTATCACGTGAAAATTAAACAAAATCCGGAATGTGATTTATTTAAAATAATAAAATTGAATGTTAGAAATATATGAAGGTACAGAGTTGTTTTGTTTAAAAACTTCAGTACCCATAACGGCCATGAACTTGCTTTGTAGAATATTGAAAAAATATTTTTGTAAGAAATGCTGATCATGTGAAAGGGCCTGAACCCTCAAGAAATAGAAGCATTAAGGATTTGATATAATAATATTTCAACTTAAATATAATTTTGAGGACGATAAATATAACGCAAAATTATGGAAGTATTTCCTGCACTTCTCGTTAAAATATTTTAGTTTCTAAATCATTAATGGCTGCATTCCTTTAATTGTTTGGTCTTTTCTAAATTCATTTGTATTTTTTTGAATTAGTAACAAAAATTAATGTGAGTTCAAAAATGCAAATTAATAAAAATGTAACACAATACAAAACAGTTCAAATAATGCAAAAGTATACTTTCATTACTTTAAATTATTGATAATTCAATTGATTGCAGTCAATTAAAATGATGACAACTGATTGCAATTCATTGAAAGTCAAGGCTTGTTAAATTTGTTTGCTTTGATTGAAATTATAATAATGTGTCAATTTTTCTCTTCATTTATTGATACAGTATACATACATATACAGACTCGAAGGTTCTACAGGAAAACAGTTTGAATTATTAATTAAGATTTTTAACCTTTCTCTTTCCAGTGGTAATTTTCTTGATGCGAGGCGAAACTATTACTTAAAATCGGTTTTTAGTTAATGGAGATATAGATCCTATACTAATATTTAATTTACGGGTATTGTAATCTTGTCGGCTATTCTTTGGTTTCATTAAAATTATTTCCGCGCCCATCCGTGTTATGCAATTTTTGTTTGTCGTTGTAGATTATCTCAGTTTTGAGTGGTTGCGAGGGCAGTATCCGGTCGCAACGTAGGTCGTAAGCAAGATAGCTCTTTACTTGCGACGGATCGATCGGGTGATGTCATTGGGCTAGTTGGAACTTAAAACTTTAGAAATTTTTGTTTGATAAAGGTTCGGATCCGGTCGTCGTCGTTAGTAGCAACCATGTTTAGCGTATGTCGTGGACAAGATAGCTCTTGAGAATGCTTGTTCACTCGCGACGTCGGGTGGGGGTTGCAATAAATGTTTTTTTCTTATACCTTGTAGATTATTTTAAGAAACTTTTATTTATCAAGTTTTAAAAAAATCGAGTATGGGGTTTTCGAAAATTTGAAAATTTTTTTAAAAATCCAAAATTTTTTTTTTTTGAAAATTTGAATACACAATAGTATTGAAACTACTGGGGAGCCTTAACATAAAAAAAATCATGAAAATCGGTTGAACCGTTTTTGAGAAAATCAAAAACAAAAAAATGGTTCCAAAGTGGTACCAAAAATAATAATTTTTTGGAAATTTTTTTTCATTCATTACCTAGGTTTAATTAAATGAAAATTTATGATTTTTTTTTTTAAAATCTGTGGGACAGTTTTTGAGAAAAAAAAAATATTTATAAAATTTCGAAAAAAAATCGCATGGCAGGTATACCGTTATTTTTGGTCTTAAAAAATCGTTTGGAATAATAGTGTAAAATTTACCAAAATAAGTGCATAAGATAAGAAATTAATATTTATGCATTGTTATTTTGGAGGTGGATAAAAGCAAGCCATATGAGCACTTCATGGTATTGTACAACTAAAATTTTCTAATTTTCTAAATTTCGTTTCCAGCGATATCACCACATTTGGCGGATTTATCCTTCTTTTCTGATGTGATGCGGATAAAAAACCACTGTTTGTGCTGATCAACATAAAATTTCCAAACAATTTTTGTTAAAAATATATCTACAACTTACTGTATAAGGCGATGAGCATTTTCTCCTTGAATAAAATATGTATTGAATCTTATGTTAAGCCAGATAGGTTAAGTTAATAGATAGGTCGAAGGTTTTTAAAAAAACAAACTCATCTTCCTGCTTAAAAAAACATTTTCAGTTATATTGCATTTGCTTTGTACAATTTCAAAGCATAAGTATCAGCACATTTTTCACATATACAAAAAATCTCCAGATCTTAACTGCATTGTTAAATGTTATAGTTTTACCCACGTTTTCAACTGTGTACGAGTATGTTTTTCTTTCTTAATTATTTTCTTTCTTTCTAGTCCTTCCAGTTAGAGACATTTAAGTGCTTTCTTCTAACGGTAACTTTTGAGCAATACAAATCCTAAACTTAACTTTCTGAAGGTATATCCTTCAAAATCTAGCTTCCTATAATTTGGTAACCAAAAGATGAATAGAAGTTTGATAAAAAATATTCAACATCTCATTGCAATCGCATAACGAATCTTTATTAATGTATGTACTCATATGTATGTTTGTAAATAGTATAGAACGTTTTCAACAAGGACATAAGGTACATTTTTTTTAAATAGTTACGTAGGAAGCGGTTCATTAACAAATTTTCTGCGGCAACGATCCTTTGCATAATGGAACCATTTTCTCATTATAGTCGTTATGTCAACCGGTCTTGACTCTGGGAATTTTTTTTGTGCACATTCTACAAAAAATAAAAATAAAATATATTTAAACATACATATTTGTTAATTTATTGTATTTCATTAAAAATACCTTGAATTACATTCATTAACGTAAAATCTCCAATTGCTAAATTGTTGTTCTTGCCTTCCCATGAGCACTTATATGCCACTGCGTCATTTATACAGTACTTGAGGCAACCACTTAGAAATTTTTGCAAAGTAATATACGGCATTTTATCCATTAAATTTTCCTAAATACAAATTATTAAATACTTGATAATTAAAAAAAAAAAAAAACAATTTCATACAAATGCATATAATGATGGCAAATCATCTTGAAGTTTCGCTTCGAAAGCCAGTAATTCGTCAAGTGTGCCGCAAGGCAGTTCTAAAATCTGAATACAGGGTACGATTTCTCCGTAATTATCAGGGTCACCTCCGTATTTGGCTTTTAGTTTCTCAATATCCTGACGAAGTAGTTTTGTTTCATTCATATTAGCAATAATTAATGAGCGTAAGGCTTCAATTGCGCTTAAAATTCTGGCTATAATTTTGATTTATTAAAATAAAAAAAAATGTATATGACAAAAGTGTGTGTGTATCAATATATCTACTAATAACTACAGAAAGTGAACTGCTGAGTGCCCACTACTCTTCATAGGCACAAACTCGGAGCAGCGTAGGGCAATGCATACTATATTCCGGGCCTAATTCACTTCAAACATTATTAAGATTAAAACTGCGCTTAAATTAACAACTCTGCACATATTTACCTATGGCTATTTTCTGACCCAACGTAAGAGTGTCTGAAAGGAAAAAAAATATATGTGTAAATAATTACGAAAGTATTATATAAATAAAATTAAACAAGTCTCAAAATAATATAACTTAAGAAAAAGAACAAAACTCATTAATTACATTTTTATTATTAAAAGTTAAATTACAAAATAAATGTTTTGATAGAAATCTATATGATTTTTTCAACTTCTGTGACTCTTTTATGATTTGTATTTGTTGAAAATTTTCTAAAGATTTTGATTTCTGTACTTCTCTTCCAATATATATGTATGTAGATACGTAAAGCGTGATATTTTTAGAATTCTTAAAGCTTGAATTATTTTATTGATTGAAAAATAATAAAATACTTTTTCAATAATAGATTGTTTTTTAATAATTTGGGAAAATTGTCGTATTTTATTTCAAAATCACCCCTATCGCGAACAAAATTCCTCCGGAGTTTTTTCCCATTTTGGGAAAGTTGCTATCGTGAATGATCTTCGAAAAGAGGGAAAAATATTTCTTTTGGCAAATAGCTATCGTGAATAATTTTTTCCAGGGAACTTTTTTCTTATTTGAGTGCGAAAATTTCCCCAAGTTGATTGTCGGGGAAAAACCTGTAGCACGGCAAAATGTAAGAATTTCTTTATAAAAATGTGAAATTAAATAATAAAAAAATATAAATATAGATTTAATACTTAGTACAAGCATACTCGTAACATTTAAGCTAAAATATCCTTTACGATTGTAGTGTAGATGCTTGTTTTCTTTAGGGGCAATAATCCGAATGTGCGTTCCGTCTATGCATCCTACTACTCCATGTATATATGTTGTTTTTTTTATAAAATCGTAACTTGGTACGTCGTTTTTGTTCAACAGTTGTTTGTGAATGAATCCATGTTGGACAAAGCTTAGCTTCAAAAATTTAAAGTACTTCTGAAAGAACTTCTGAAAAGGAAGACTGTGCTAAGCCAACTTCGTAGTTTTTTGCTACACCTTTTTGGTACGCTCCTTCAGCAAAAAAGCGCAAGCATGCGCTTAGCTTCACAACAGGGGGTACTGCAAATGGTTTTTTGGATTCTGGTAACGACTCGATCAAGGTATCAAGCAAACACCTAAACATTGGCTTGTTAACGCGATAGTATTGATGGAATCTTAAGGATACAAAATGAATAATTATGAGTTGGAACTTCGATTGCGGAGATACTTACATGGATTCTGGTAACTCAAGTGGGTTTGATATATCCCTCAAGTATCTTCTGAAAGATATTTGCCTATTTCTCTCATCTTGCATTACATCTTCGACTGCTACCACAAAACCAATATTATTTATCATTTTAATTGATATTTTCTTCCTTTTAGGACACAAAACAATTTTTTTTTTTACAAAAAACACGATTTGGTGCTGTCAAGATAACTTCGAAATTGATTTAAACAGTTGAAGGTTGGTATGAATTGTTTCGTGGGAAAAAAGATTTCTTGGGAGATTCCCGATGGGAAACTTTTTTTCCCGGGTAACATTTTATTTCCGGGGAAAAAAAGTTCCCATGATATTGGCGATAGGGCTGAATATGTAATTACTATAGGCACGCTCAACATCTCTAAGCTAGTATGTTCTGCATTTCCACAAAAAATCGATATTCAATTTCACTCGTAATGAAATTGTGTGTTCTAATTTTGTTTTGAATGCAATAATACTGGCGACAAAACAATGACAGTATTATGGAACTTGCAGAAACGATGTTTGTTAGACATTTCAAATTTCGACCTTGTTTCAAGTGAAAACCATTTCAGTGTCAAATTTCGTATTTCGGCGTCACTTTACTGGATATATTGGGAGTATCCGTTTCGGATTTGATAAAAGTAATAATTAAACAAACCGAAACGAGTCACAAAAGAGATATAAATGTGAAAACAATTCTTTTCGAATTCTATAATGAGAATACAGCAGATGGAAAGCTAAATGAATTATTTGATCCCCTGGGATCAAGATAAAATACTTTATTCAATGAACCAATAAGTTTTTTGAAACTTTAAGTTGAAATTTTTGAAATTTATTGATTTGTCTTCTTTCTGCAATTAAATAAAGAATGTAGTTAATATAATCTAAATAAATACAAGGTATGAGTACTCACATATGTACATATTACTTAAGAAAGCTCTTGTTGATGATATCACCATTCTTGTGTTATTCCTTGGCCTATTCCCACTGAGAGGAATTCGCAGATCTTACTGACCAAAGTTGTTTTTTTATTTCGTACATTAACCAGCTATGGCTATCTATGGAAGTCTTTAAACATATCTTATTTTCTAGAGGTCCCAGGTCACGTAAGACTAAAACGATGAGTCCATTAAAAGTTCTTTATTTATCAGATACCTGTCTCAAGATATTCACATAATAGGAGAAACAGATTGTGATGTTAATAGCGTTAATTCTTTGCATTGTTGATTTTGCTTGTACCAAAGCTTGGATTACGGAAAATGATGCAACGATAATAAAAACTTTGCATATCATATTTATAGTAAAAGATAGGAAAAGCTGTCGCCAAAGCCATATTATTTAATTATTTTCAAGTTAACGTAGTAGGTCCCAGGAAACTTTTTACGAATCTTATTTACTTACGATTTGTGCAACTTCTTACTTAAAATACTTAAATTCACATTAATTTCCTTTTCATTATATTTTGTATTTATTTAACTATTTTTTTTCTTTACAATCTATTTTTTTTTTTAATTAGATCAAAGCATTGATAAAGTGCAAGAAATCGAATTGAATTCGTCCCCATTTTCATATAATCGTCGTGGACAACTAGTTTACAACGGATATATATTCTCATCACATACAAGGAATCCAGTTCAGTGCATGGTCTTAAGACGGTGCTCATTTTACAATCGCACTCGATGTCCGGCAACAATACAAACTAAAGGTCGTGACTATTTCCTTATAAAAGGAATACATAATCATAAACCAACAATTGTTAAAGGATATACACCGAAGGAATGGAATGAATCATGATCAAATATCTGAAATATCAACTCCTATCACGCGATTTAGTTACTGTAAATTTAATCCTTTAATTTCTATTTTTTTTTTTACAAAAAAGATCTTTTTTTATGGAATACCGAATATATAATTGTGGTTCATTCTGTTAAATTATATAATGTCTTATTTAGATTAAATAAAAATCAAAAAAAAAATACCTAATAATGAATTGTTTTATTTCAGAATCAGTTGGTTATTGAATAGGTTAAAATAATATAAAAAAAAACTTTAATTTTCAGTTATTGCTTGGTTTTTAGCAAGATTTATATTTTTGCGAATCAAGTACAAGAACAGCGAAAGCTTACTCCAATGAAAATAATAACGTTATTTTAAAAAGCTTTCCGATAAAATTAAAGAAAGTTAAAAGCTTTAATGGAAATTAACTTAAATTATTATTTCGTATGTTCTTACTCATACTAAGCTAAACTTTACAAAATTAAAGCACTTATATTTATTAAAATATTCAGAAGTAAATAATTACAATTGATATTAAAACTAATTAATTTTCTCGCTAACAATTATTTTCAGAAAAACCAATCAAAACGACGCCAACTAAAGCTATTCCCAAATCGTTAACCAAATCAGGCATTAAAACACCTGCCTACAAAGCTGGCATCGAAAAACCAATGCAATTATCTGCTTGTGCAAATTTTACCGCACCAGAAAATATTATAAAAACTGCTGAAAACAAACATACTTTGGTTGTGATTAAGAAGGCCCGTCTCAGAGGTTATTGCGTTCAGTGCATCAAAAATTCGAATAAAACCAACGAAAAGAAAATTTTGAAGAAAATAATCACATATTGTCCACAATGTCCAGGAGGAGAATGGATATGTGAACCATGTTTCGATGCTGTTCATAAAATTGTTATTAAAACCGAAAAGGATTGGTAGAATTAAAAAAAAAATATTTTTTGTAAATTTTTTTTATAGAACATAATAATAAAAATGATCTTATAACCTAATAATAATAATAATCTAATAATTTAAATTAAATTTACAAATTTAATATTATTCCATACTATGCGAACCAATTATATAGTTTTTCCTTTGGCGAATTTGTTTCGGACGATCGTGATTGTGGTCTTTGTGTAAAATGTAAAGTCTTGAATCATAGCCTACTTGCAATTTTGCAAGACATTTCGTTTTAACTCGATTCATGCATATCCATTGTACTCCCTTATTGTTTTGTAAAAGTTTTACATATTGGTAGCCATCATGTGAAAGTTGAACTCCGATCAGACGGTCAGTTGTGTAGAAATATAGAGGAGTTTTCCTTTTAACTGAAAAATAAAAGATTTTTTTTATGAATATATGTACACGTACATTTTGATGAAGAATTAAAAAAAAACATTCACGATTCACTGGATTTCGAAATGAATTTTTATATTTCAAAATGAACATACTTACCCCTGGTGTGGTAAAACAACTTAAAATTCTATTAACGCTTTTAACATAATGTAGTTAATTTTATTTAAAAACAAAAATGTAGTTTTAACTTATGCCGTGGCGCTAAAGATTTGTAATTGAATTTGTTCCTGCCATCTGGCAACCAGTCACCAATTGAGAAAATAAAACCTATTATTCATGAGACCACTCTAATTTAAAGAACTATTAATAATAAGTTGATTTGAAACATTGGTGATTAGACTTTCATCTAATTTTAATTTTCAAAAAATTTAAAAGTCTTAGATCTTAAGAAGACTTCAGAATACTTCATTGATGCTAATTCAGTAAAGAGCATTACAGGATATCGCTATAATTGTGCATGAGTTGTAGGTCCGTAATGAAATAGGGTCAGGAAACCATAAGGATTGAAAGTATTCAAAATGCATTAGTAAATTTTTGTTTGGTTTGTTTAAAAACTTAACTTTGAATTTCTCGATAATCTGAATACTTCATTGATGCTGATTCAGTAGTGAGCAGGACATTACTATATTTGCGCCTAAGTTTTAACTAAAGGTTTATCGCAGGGAAGAGTAGGGATTGAAAGTATTTAAAATTAATTAGTAAAATTTTATTTGGTTTGTTTAAAAATTAATCTTTGAATTTCTCGATAATTTAAACCTTTTTTAATGCTGATGAATATTTTGTGGACAACGCTATTTTTGTGCAAAATACTCTTGAAATGAACCATTTTTAAATAAGATTTTAGTTATTTGCTCATCATGATTTGAAAATGAAAATATATTTTTACTTTGAAGCAAAGTAAAGTTATAAGCTTGTTATTCGTAAATAATAAAACTATTATAATTTAAATTAATTGTTATAAAAAAAAATTATTTGACAAACCAAAATACGATACTTTTTAAATTTTAATAGCATTGCCTATTAATTTCATGAAATGCTACCAATAGGTCACAGTATAAGTTCCCCAAACCTTTACGCAATGCTCTTTGCTTCGGTTGAAAAAGTTATAGCCTGCGCTTCAAAAATGAGTACAATTTACAAACTCAGTACAACATTTCTAATTCGTTTATTCTAGAATACTGTCATCCAAATATACATATACATACGTCTACAGTTAATACCATAGGCTTAATGCACTCTTTATAAATAACTTAAAATACATAATTCGAATTTTTTCAAGTACCAGTTTACGTATGTATGTATGTAAAATGATAGTGCTTAATCTAAGTGCAGTAACATATTTAATTCAAATCAAATCAAAGATTTTTGTATATACAAAAAAAAAAATAACAAAATTTTTTTGAAACTCCAATTTTATTTGAATATATAAAAAAAAATATAAAGGAATTAAAGAAATGAATAAATATGTTAAAATACATATTCGTCTTTTTAATTGAAAGTTCGTCTTTTTCTACCCTGTGACAGTTTATCTCGACTGTGATTATGAGCAGGGTGCAGGACTTCTAATATTTGATTTTGATTGACACGCAGTCGTGCATGACATTTTGTTGTAGACCGAGTCGAACATATCCATTTAGTTCCGTTCCTGTTTTCCAATATCTTAACAAAATAGTATCCATTATGGACAAGTTTTATACTGGATCTTTGGCCCTTTGTATAGTAGTAACCACTTTGATTTGACTTAACTGTAAAAAAAGATAAATTAAATACAGTTATTTTATTTTAATTAAGATAGAAAATTATTTCTGTTTAAGTGGAGTGATTGAATGAAATTCAATTAAAAGCTCAAGTGACCACAACTAAATAAACTGATATGATGTATTGACTAATCTTGTTTTATAAATGTAAATGGTGTGTTGGGTGAAATGGCTGGTTTAAGGTCTAGGTTCGATTCCCAGCCACCTAAAAAGAGAAATATTTTTTTTTCGATGGTATTAACTTTTGAGAGAGAATGACAAATCATCCTAAATTATATCTTGTCACGAAAAAGTGATTGTCGTTATAGCCATTCGGACTCCGTTATGTCCCGGCATTCATGCCGAAAACACGCACACAGGTATGGTTTAGTGTTATTAGTCCTAAGACAAGCGAATCAAATTTTGTATTATTATAGTAAAAAGTAACATGACTATAATCTTTAGAAAAGACCATAAAATACGGTTACTCAATATTTAGCGCCAGTCTGTTCACAGATAATCTTCAATCAGTGTGTATTCCATGTGGCTATCATTTAATTTCTTTGCTCATCAAATCACGAAATTATTTTCCGAAAGAGCTATACCCCCCTATTATGGAAGACAACTCAACTATAGTTTAGTTGTAATTCTTAAAATTGGTATTATCGATTACAACCAGTTGACTGTCAAAGCACAACCAGTTGTCGATTAGCAGACAACTAACAAAATGGTCGACTTTTCAGTTGTCTCTTCGTATTATGTAAGTAAGTTGAGTTGTGCTTCAGTTGTAATAAGCGTCAAAATCAGACAACTGGTTCGAAGCAGTTGTGTAGAACATTTTAATGAAAAAATCTGCATTCGGATAAAAAATATGGACACAAAACAGTAAGTTAAACAACAATTTTAATAAAAATAGAATGAAATGAGTGTATTTTAGTTTGAAAACTACATGGCCATCACAATTTGAACGACTTGTTGCTCTATGTTAGCTGAGCATTTAGCCATTTTCCACAAATGAGTTCCTCAATCACATCACTTTTGCCAACTTCCTTCGCTCATGAAACGAAGAGCAGTAGCAAGTTTAACAATTGGTGGAATCGCTGAGGAACGTTGGTTGTTTTAGGAAAACTATTTCGAATCAAAAAAATGCATACTTTAGGAATAGAAGTGTACATGAATTTATTAAATATACGGATATTCTATTTTATTTTGGCTACATTAAGGAAATTTTCATCTTCCAAGCCACCGAAAAACAAATCGAGAGAACTTTCCATCACACAATTTCTTATTCTTGGTTTTGTATGTATTTCATGTTGAGCTGGTTTTGACAGCAAATCGACTCCTAAAAGACGGCAACGAATTTTTTCATTACAACTGATTTTAGTTGACTTGCATAATACGAAAAATTTGTTTGGTTGTCTAAGAGTTGAGTTGTGTTGATGACAACTCAACTAAGTTGAGTTGTAATCCATAATAGGGGCAATAAACTCTTTCTTATCTGCTTGTCTCAAAGCTATGTGAGCGTACGCGAAGGAGTTTTGAACAATTTTTTTTATTCGATTTATTTGTAATCAAATTTTCTTTGGAAAATTATTGGTTAGAAAAATGATATTATCTTAGTATTAAACTGTCACTGATAGTATGATTTTTCGCGTTCTAAGCGGATCAGTAAGTTGTAGAAATGGCATTGACAAAGATTTATGCACACTCAATTTGCAATAAAATAAAAAAACTACAGACGCAAAAAAAAAAAAACGACGATATAGCAAAGAGAACGAGAATAGTCGACGTATTTTAAAAAGCAAATATTTCCAAATGTATCTGGGCTAGACATGTATTAAGAATAGAGGACAAAACAAGTCATGAAATAATTACCCTTAAATGGGAAAAGGACGCAAAAATAAATGATCGAATTGATTTCAATGATTTAAGTACTACTTTACATGAAATAAATAAAAAAAAATGCGAAAGTAAGTACATATTTCTATAAATTGTTGGTAAATTGCAATTATGTTAAATTTAATAAAGAATAAAGCTAACAAATAATAATAATAGCCGTGATTTTGTAAAATTTTTTACCAGCACAACTTTCAAAACCCCATCTAAAATCTCAAAATTTCAACAATTTAAATTAACTTTATGTTGACTTTATATTCACTCTTATTTTTGTTATTGTTCACGGCTAATAATAATTATGTATAACCTGGCATAATTTCGTGTGGGAACAGCTATTTGTGATGTGAAAAGAATAATTGCATTACTACTTTTGAGTCCACGTGCTGATTTAGGTATTTAAAAAACTTACGTTTTGTAAAATATATTTTTAACGTTAGGAATGGCTCGAAGTATTTCTTTATACTAGAGAGAGGAATATGAACAGATGGACATATAGGACACATAAGAGTAACTGTCAACAAGAATCGACTGGTTCTTAACGGTTAGGATGAGTCATTTTCCATGACAATAGATAGTCTTCGTCGCAGATGCAGCACCCATGAAAAAAAAAAATTATGAGGCTGGGACTCTGAATTCCTTGTTAGACCTTCGTCGTGAATGAATTGTTTGCTTCGGTTTCCATGAAAATATTCACAATATATTTTAGGTCAAAAAATTAAATTTTAATGAGACCATTTTGGTTTTCCATGCGGGTCTTTTTCTCCGTTTAGAGCCGACTTCCCAATATTGTAAGCAAATACTTGGAATGTAAAACAACTTATCAACAAAAAACAATGGCAACACTTAGGATATTGTGCTTAAACTATTTTAAATCAAGCCATATGAAACATTTTTACACATATTAATTTTTTTTTTTGAAAATTGTTTGTAATTCCTGATCCGATAGCGAATGTGAAATGTGCATTGGTGATGGTTGCTTTTAGTAACAATGGAGTTATGGGCCTTAAATCAACATCTTTAATGTAATGATTGTTGACTCATGCTCTATTACTACTTTGAATCTGTTAAATCCTTAAAAGTTAAAAGGCAGATATTTATATTGCACTTATTTATTTATACGTTTAGCTTATGAAGGTTTAAGTTTAGCTAAAAAATTAATAATAACATACTTGTTTAGCTCCTTTCATCTGTAAAGCTGGAGTCAATTATATTTCTCCAATAAGATATTTATACATACATGATTTGTTGCATTATTAAAAAATTGATATACTCGTATGTATTTGCCATTGAGAGCATTTATTATAGGTACAAGTTCATTTCACGCTTCTATAACTTTTAGAATGCATATGCACTTGATTTTTTCCGATTCTAAAAGAATTTAAGGATTAGGTTTTAGAAATTTCTTGTTTGGCTGAAAGAAATAATAAATATAAATAAAATATTTGAAAAAATATAATAGTTATTAGATTCCATTGCTAAGTTTTTAAGTTATTTTGCACGCAGATAAATAAAGTAGTAGGTTGGTTATAAAATTCGATAACTCATGTGCGAATTGCTGCGCCTTTTAAGTTCTATTACATTTTCAAATTGAAGCGAAATTCAACAGTACATAAGAAAAGCTTTATACTCATTTCACAGGACTGAATCGATTACAAATAATAATATTGCAATAAATACTAATAATGAACTTAAAATAAATATATTTTCATAAACCAATTCTGTAGAAGTTGAGTAAGCTTAATGGTGAAAATCGGCAATATATCACTAGAGTGTAAATAATAAAGTAAAAAAATAATAAATAAAAGATAAATTGAAGACAATAGATTATGAAAGACGTACTCATGTTTTTGTGCGATTTTTTTTATTTTATGCACAAAACAAAATAAACATCGATTATAATCAAATTTGCATCGTACATAAAATATAAAGGCGCATGAGCTTAAAGTTAAGGCAAGAACATATTAATCTACATTATGCATGTTTTTTTTTGTTTAAATATGAACCCTCGTCAAGGCAGAAAAAGCAATATTTGTAGTGTGTGTGAAAGTGAAGTATTCTTCAATGACGGTAAACTTTTATTCACTGCCTTAGTGCTCGAGTGTTGCATATCCCAATTAAAAATTTGACGTGAGAAAAATTATACCTTCAATCCGAATTAAAATCGTATTACTACCCACCCACATTTTATTGCCAAAGCATCTAAAGCTATTGTGTTTCAAAATTCGAATAAAAATTAACAATTAATATTTCTTAATTTTCTATTTTAAAAACAAAAAAACAGTTCTGTTGTAAATTTCCTTTGAGGTCACATGCTCATAATTTTAAAACATGACCTGCAAATGGAGGATTACTTGCCCTAACTTATTACCAAAGATACTCGTATAAGCTTACGAAACACCAGTTTCCCTGCAATAAAGAATTAATACATTCCACAGTCTTTGTATGTTTGTTGTCTGTTAAATATATTGTCATTTTGTCGCCGCATAGTCGAAGCATTTCTACATTTTTTATATGTATTTATGTATATCCCGTTGAAAAATTCAAATTCAACTTGTTTTCAGCAAATAGAATTCCTTATTTAAAACTTTTTTAAGAATAAATGGAAATATAAATGAACTGATACAACTAAATTTACCAGTTAATTTACGACCATGTCTCAAAATTAAGATTTAAGATTAGTAAATAATCCATAACTCATTCCAATAATACTCAAAGTACTCTTATTGATGCTATTAGAAGAAGAACGAAAATTAATCCTGTCAAAAAAAGAATCAATAAATACATGCTAAAGTTGCTCAGGAAACCAGTTAATTAAAAATACTGCACATGCATTTGCGAAGGCCCAGACTATTAATTTATTTACTTTTAATTGTTCTTTTAGTTAACTAGATTTAACCAATACTATTTCTTCATTTAACTTTAAGTTATAAGTAAATGCTTTATTTATCTACTTAACTTAATAAAGTACCATTTTGTATAGTACCATTTTTGGTTTTTTTAAGTAACACAACAAGATGAAATCGTAATAAAAAAATAAACTTTGCAATTTATAAGGTGTTGCATTCTTTTTTATGCAACGTATTCTTTTATTTGGTTCTTTCACCGCTTTCTGGACTTCCCCCAGGATTCTCCTTTCTGATTGATACAAATTTACTAACCGTAATATAATGTTATATATAAACATTGATAGAACATCGTTTATTATTCAAATAAAATGTAGATGTTTTTTAAATTACAAATAATTACAAAATAAGTTGAGTATGATCTTGTTTAGGGACTTAGTATTTAAGTACTATTTTATTCTACTACTTTTATTTACTTTTTCAATTCAAATTTAAGCTAACTTATATTTATGTTTTGAATATATGTATGTATATAATAAATAATCTCAATCCAAAAAAAAATAATCCGTTCTTTTTTTAATAAATAATTAATTTCTAAATGTTTTGGTATGCCTTTCTTTTTAAGTATAATTTATTAATTTTTAATTTTCTTTTGAATACTTTCAAGCTTAAAATACTATTCCATAAATTAATATTTCTTACCTCAAATTATGATTTTTGTATTAAATGAAATCTGGACATGTTTTTGTTTTGTTAAATATACATATGTATGCATTTAGTATGGAAAATAAATATAATGTACCAACATTTAATGGTTGTGTGCGGGACCTGTGAGTACAGTCCGCCCGTTTTTAGTTATTGCACGCATTTTGCATTGAGTTTTTCTAAACAAACGACACCGCCAATAGGATGTGCCCTTGTATAATTGTGAACGATGGAATATTTCATTGTTGATCATTATAGATCTTCCGCTTTGATCCATATTACTGGTTGTTGGCAGAGAAGAGCCATAAGAATTTTGCCAATGCTTCCTGGGTGTGTAAATTTTTTTGCGTTTTTCACTTTGATTTCGAACGGGTTTGAAATTCTTACTTGGCGTCGCTGGTGATCCGAATTTTGTTTTCACAAAGTCCAAAGGATTGCATACGTATTCACTGTATTCATCTTCAACTAGCTCAGTTTTGACCAGACTCAAGTCGATCATACCTTCTAGAAAGATATGAAATAAAATAAAACAGAATATATGAAAATGGAGAAGACAACGAAATGACTATATACATATCTTCAAGCCTTACAGAATTTATTTAATTAGACACACTCATGCTAAATATATACTTTACCTAACCTTAGATGCATAATCTCAATTATTTATAAATTAAAGACATATTTACATTAAATAAAATGCCATTGCATAATTTCTATTTTATATATATAAAAAAAAATATTCAAACACATTGACATTTTGTTGTTCTATATGTAAATTTAAGTCATAAAATCGCGTGCAAAAATATCTATTTTTTAGCTCGGTCACGTTTGACTTCTGTTATGACAATTTCAGTGACATCAGCCACTATTTCTTCATATTTCATTGGTGCATTTGCATTAGCATTTTCCGATGATACATCCACACTGTCAGTCCGTGAGATGACATTCGGTTTACGAGCACGCTTTTTTCTTTTGACAATCTCTTCATGGGTATGGTATCTATTTAATGGCACTACTGTGTCATTGATAGTAAATACACGAGACCGACACTTTTGAGCCCACCATTGATTACAACGCCAATATTTCTTATCCTCGCCAGTGGGAAGTTTTAAGTTTTTCTCAAAAATAAACGGTTGACCACCATAAATAAGTTGAAGTCGACCTCTTGATGTGGATGAGTATATAGCAATGTTGGATTCTAAAAAAAAAAAAATACAAAAAAAATGTTAGTTGAAAGTGCAATCCATATTAAAAATACGATAGAAAAAAAACAATAAACACAGAAAATACAGTTATAACATAATACACATAGGTATGTTTATTTTATTCAATATAATTTATTTTAAACGACATTAGAAAAATATAAAAGTAGCTTGATCAATTTTCGTCCTAGAACTAATGTTCCACTATGACCTCTAAAACTTGACAATTAAATAGTATGAGAAAACAGCTTCAAACTTTCACATAACCACATAATTTTTTACAGCAGTTCCCAGATATTTTGGTTTATATTTTGTTGCACTAGGAACACACAATTAAATATGAATAACTTTTTGAATTTACTTGGAAGTTTAATCTTTTGGGAATTAGTTAATTTTTTGGTAGTTTAACTGAACTACTATGGATTTTATTTTTGGCGTTTCTTGAAATAAATTGCAACTGGAATATGCAAGTCCATAAAAACAAGCTCTTTCCTATAATCCACATTTTAGAATAATTTCGATTTCAAAATTGATATAAAAAAACATATTTTAAAGCATAAACAACGTTTTCATTTGAAACTAAATGAACCAGGCTTTAACGATTTTATGCATATAAATTTATGTAAAAGTCGGTTATGTAAATTTTATTTTTGAATTTAAATAAAATCTAAAGAATATTAATTTTACTTGAAAAAATCTTCCTGATTTTGATTCTATTACATGTGCCATACATATGTATTCAGTTTTATAATGTTACAATATCCCATATCCCGTGAATAAAAAAATACATTTCAACTTAGATTTTTTAGGTGTTTTGCTTTCATCAGCGTAAGATTTTTTTATTTGTATCGCTTGTTTTATTTACTGTACATACAATTCATCAACCCGGAGGCCGATATAAATTTGGGGATGGCCGAATATCTGGCACTATTCGGGTAGTGCCAGTTTTCAACAGTCTCATTTAACTATCTGGATAGTTGGGAACTCAATTGGTTTATTCATATATGTCCGGATATCCGAATAGTTTGAAGACTCGAATGTTGTTTCAACCACTACTAAACTTTCCAAAATCTATAATTTGTGCTCTAGGTGGCTTTATAAATATTATATATTACATAAATATTTTGCAAATGAGATAATTTGCCATACTTTTTGTTTAATTGTTTGAATCAGTTTATATTCAACAAATTTTTATCCAAAAAGTTTTATTAAAGTTGATTTGGGATCCTCGGATTCCGAGGTATGTATCTAATACTTGTAAAAATATTTTTTTTAAACAAAGTTTTTATGTGAAGTGGAATATATACTGCATTTTACAGAATTAAGATAAGGAGTAATTACTCAAAGTTTTGAGTTGAAATTAGTTTTGTGGAAGTGAGTTAAGTAGGCTAAATACTATGGAATATATTGCTGTTTTGTAAGGAAAACAAATAATAGTCCACCCAGTTTATCTTTCAAATTCCGAGTTTTACTGGATTGAAGATTCCTTAAGGATGCGGTGATTATTTTTAATTTGGTGCTATTAGTTTGCATTTACTTCAATCACCATTTCCGTTGATGTAAGAAGTCGTTAACCTAAAAGAAAAATTGTTAAAAAAAATTTCATTCTATGCACAAAGAATAAAAATTGTGTTACCTTTCTGAAAAGAATTTTCAAGGCTCCCTCCCCCTCAATAAAATTCAATGTACGTATGTCTATCTTGCTAAATTTGCTTTATAGATAGAATAAAAACGAAATTACTCTTTTATATTTAACTTTTATCTACACGGGTTTATTTTTATTAATAACAAATACAATATTTATTTGTATCTTTAAGCTTATGTATTATAACAACTCCTATTCCGTTTTAATACATTTTTCGATCTTCTTCAACATTCGCACAGATGGACTGTGATTGTGATGTGGTGTAGTAACAATAACTCTATAGGTTCCATTTTCTTGTTTGCTTGTCGTTATTCTAGCTCGACATGCTGGTTTTCCCACTTTACGACTGCGACAACACCAATAAACCGTGCCACCGCTTTCATTATTCTTTGCAAAAGTAAAACCGTTAAAATACAATAGTGATTTCCCTCGCTGACCAGGTATGAAATCCAAAGTCATTTCGGATTGTTGTGGCCTTATTTTGAGCTCCGATTCGATTGATGTTAATCTTGGAAAAGAATTTTTGTCATGACAATAGATTTCCAATGGTTGGCCATCAGCTCTTTCGGCAAGTATTCGACTGTAGTGTTTATTTTGATCATCATAGTGATCCGACATGTATTCATCTAGAAGCAAAATAAAAAAAAATACTTGTTTATTAGATAAATGAAAAATAGCATGGAATAGTAATTAATAAAAAATAATTAAAAATATTTTGCTTGCAACTGCTTACAAAAAATTGGAACAATGGAAACAAGAGCTTACCGGTTTGAAACAAAATATTTATTGTTAACCTTTTACTATCTTTATTTAAACACTTTATACCGGATAAATTAATATTTTTATCCTGAACTTTTCAAACAGCTCCATTCGTCTGTGCGAGATATGTATGCGGTGTTTTGTGCGATCGATGCTAATTAATATACTTATTTTTATTTTTCAAACACTTATCTTTCATCTGCAATTGGGCACTGGTTAAATGAATATATTGTGTCATCGTTCAATGGAAAATCTCTTAATCCATTAAAAAAAAAAAACAGAAATAAGCCATATTGAATAAAATAAACGGTTCTATGATCCTCTACTCTATTTTCATATTAAAATTTTTATAACACCTCTTATTTCAATACAAAAAAGAGGAGTTCGAAAATTTCTTTTAGGGACAACGATTTATTGTGGTATACCTGAGTAGTAGAATTCAAGTAGCTTTGGAGCAGTTAAATGATTTCAAGATTGTTTCTGTTTTTTTTTTTATTTTAATTTAATTTGTACCTCACATAGAATTTATTATCAATTTTTGAATAGAGTTGGTACTTATTTTACTAACTTTGCTATGCGAAATTATTTTTTTTATAAGATTTATTACTGTACGAAAATTTATAATTTATAATTTTACCTTAACAAAAGTTTTATTGAATGAAAACAAAATGAATAACTTAAAACAGACAAATAACAATAAATTCAATTAATTTTGTTGAATTTTAGGTACTCTTAAAATTTTTAATGCAGAAATCAGTTTATTCAATGGTAATATTTTGTCATAGTTTTTATGTCAAACATCGGCGGATGGGTGTGTAATTGCCGTGTTGCATAAATAAATGGTTTACTATCGTTTTCAAAAAATTTTGTCACTAGCCTGGCTCGACATTTTGCTTTATGGTACATTGAACATTTCCAATCACGAGATTTTTGTCCTGGTTTTGGTTTTTCATTCGGTGTATATGTGTTGAAATCGTAGAGAACTAAAAGTGTACCACGACGTGATCGTATATATTGAACGGGTGTTTTGATATCTGAAAATATAAAATCTTAGATCAATGTTGTTAATAATTGAAAACAAAAATATTTTTGTTTTAATTAAATTTTAATAAACCAAATCACTAGTTTGAAAATATTAATATAGAGAGGCTTCGTTCAGAATTCGAGGAAATACAAAATATGTGGAACCAAGTGAATTTCTGCAAAATATGCAGATTTATTGATTCTAGTTTTTATTTTCGACGATTTCAATGACACAACCAGGTAGCAGAAGAACAATCGAGTTATCCCCTCCTCAAATAAAAAACAATCATGAACAGTTTGTTTGGCTGACAGGTCGGTGTTGAGAAGATTTCAAAAAATGACTATCTATGGCAACCAAATGACATACATGTTTCAAAAAGTATAACCGAAAACGTTAAGAAACTTCATAAATACTTGCTTAAGTATCTAAGCATTAGATAGAGAAGCTATTACAAAATCCCAACATTCTTATAAAAGTTATGCATTCGACCGCAACCACTATCAGCAATACTACTCCAAAAGTTTTCGGTTCGGAATAGCCGATTAGTAATATTGCTGTAATGATATCTTAATATTTTGTTTGTTTGGGGTACCTTATCGCATCATGGAAAGGTATGACGGTATCTAACAGAAGAGCTTTGAACTAAAGGTCACAAAGAAAAACTGTTTTTAACAATCACTAGAAAAGATAAAATACATTTTTTTTTCAATTCGGGCTTAAAGAATTTGTTTAAAAAAAAACTAAAATTATTTTTATTTAAATATGCACTCATGTAAAATTTTATGTAATTTAAAAACAAATTTCCATAAACGAAATCATTATTTATGATTGAATTCTATCTAGCTCACATGTTTATTTTTTCGTCATAATCCTTTTTATAAGCTTCCTTGAATATGGGCATATTGCTTGGGAGTCCGGAAGTATTAAAATAATTACGATGATGATTGTGTTCGGGATGTGTGAGTCGTATTTTTTCTGAATCTTTACGAAATGTTGCTCTGGCTCTACATCTACTTCGAAACGAAGCACATTTTAGGTAGAATGTTGTTTTCGATTGTGAACCAATAACAAAACGATAATTGTTGATAAGTATACCGACACCAAATTTACCTAAAATTATAGAAATTTATCAATTTTATTAAATCAAAATAATAAATATATATGATTACATATATTATGATGGTTAAAAAAAGAAACAGTCTACAGGAGTTAGTTATGTTTTTACTAAAAGTATTTTTTTTTGTTGAGAATTTTTGCTTATTTTTTATTGAAAATATAATTAATTTATTTTGTCTGTTAACATAATTATGAATTAATTACTCTTTTCTATCTTTGATGTGGTTGTGTTTGAATTTCTTTCCGAATTTTATATTATTTCCTGGATCTGTTACACAACGAGCTCCACATTTTGGTGTGCAACAAACCCAATTTGTAGAAGTTTTAAAGGCAGCTTCTGTGCGATACTTGTAGCCATTCCAAAAAAGATTCTTCCCGCCACGATCGTTTTTAATTATGTAATATACAATGTTGCCATACCAGTTTCCAGGTGTTACAGACTGATGGTCTATAAATAATAATTAATAGATAGAATAATACACAATTTTGCAAGGTAGATTAAGAAAAAGCTTAAAGAAAAATAATACCGGGTATCAATTCACGGCACATACATATACACAGAAACATTCATTCCCATTCCTGCGATAGAGAATAAACTCTTGGCAATGCAATGTGCAATGTTCCACAAAACATTGAGTTGCATGAATATAAGTCACTCGTAATCTGCAGAGCCTAAAGAAATTTGACTTAACAAAATAAAGACACTTTTTCTAACGATGGTTTTAATTTATTATTTATGTTTTCTTATTTAGACTTATTATAATACATTACTATTTTCTTAAATTTAGGCACTTCATTATGTTTGCTTTTTGAATTTGTTGAGGGTTATAATTATCGGAATCATAATTACCTATAACTGGTTGATGGTTATGTAGTTTTCGACTTAGCTTAATCGTATTGTTGCCTGATGTTACACATCTGGCCGGGCATTTAAGTTGGGAATTGCTATTTTTGTTGCATACCCAGTTTACTGTGCTATTGTATTTGCGTTCGGCCGTATATAAAAAGCCATTATAAATTAAATTTAAGCCACCTCGACGGTTTGGCAGATATTGGTAATTGGTATCGAGCCAAATTCCACCTGAAAATAATTGAAATTATTTCTTTTTTGGTTGACAATAAGGCGTGCAAATTTGTGAGATTATAAAAAATAATTTACAACAAAATGAAAGAAAGAAAGAGAAAAAACAATATTTTGTTTTTTTTTTTTTGAAATTTATTACAATAACTACTAAACACTATTTTTGATTAACAATTGATTTAATCATGATTATGGGTGCCACGCATCGATACAACTTGTCCGTCTTTGGATATAACTCTGGCAATACATTTGGTTTTTTTGCACCGCAGCTTAACACACTCCCAATAGCTGGCGTCTTTCATTTTTCGATTGAGCGTAAATCGCATGCCATCGATTGTTAATAAATTATTGCCTCTTGAGCTGCGTGTGAATCGAACATCTAACGTTCCATATTCGGCATTTCTTTTTGATTGTTCATTGTATAGTTTGCTCTGGGCTAACAATTCATTGATTTCTGAAATTAAAAGGATTATAAGTAAGAAGAAGATTGGCTTGAACTTTTTTTAATACAAAATGAAAGAAAGAAAGAAAACATCGAAAAACAAAATCAAAAATAAATAAAATAAAACGTTTTTAAGTTTAATTATTGAGATATTAATTTATTTGAATTTTTAAACAGTGTCTTTAGTTCTTAAATATTGTATTTATTTTTAATTTATATGAGTTAATTCTTGTTTATATCTTGAAATGATGAGATGTTTGTGGTGATCTGCTATGGTTTTTCCCAATTGTATTTTCCAAGCTCACTACTTTAAATATCTGAAAAAGAAATTGTATTGTTAGTTTTATTTTATGTTGCGATTTTGTCTTAAATAATTTATATTTTAATTTGAAAAAAAAAATTATGATTGTTATATTTTCTCAAAAGTTATGTTGCTTCTTTTACAATGGCGCAAGTAAACCTTTGGTGGAAGTTTACACCAGCTATCATTGAACTTTCTTACTTACTTTTGTAAATTTCGTTTTGTATTGGTTTTTAGAAGGTTAAATCCTTTTTGTTTTTGGACGTACGCAAACGATTTGAATTCTTCCGGGTGTAAAACTGTTTTCATACTATACTTCAAGGGGACATTGGGAGAATTATTATGATGAACAAAAAGTATACATCTTTATTGTGTTAGAAATTTTTGCAGACTTCAAAGTGTATTAGTTATTCACTTCGGTCTACCCGTCCAAGCTTGGTAGAAGATTTTGTTCAGTTTAATACAGCACGCTGTTTTCCTTCGGAACAATTCATCGAGTAATACAGTAATATAAAAATTCATTTTACAATCCAAATGTGCACACACACTATCGTCCGCTGCCGATTTAAAATAATCTTCGTGCATTCAATCTGACAAGTAATTCGACCAAAAAAACTATATCGCTTATTTACTACAAGAGCGTCATTATTCAAAAGTTCATGATTTTGAATTAGTGAAACGGTTTAAATGCTTGTAAGGTATATAAACTTGCCAACAAAATTATTGACTATTTAAGTTTTGAAATTGTTGTTTAAAGAAAATACACAGCAAATTTATTTAGGGATCCATCATATGGAAAATTGCGATGAAGATGAAATCGGAGTTGGAAGATCTATTGAAATTTATTGAGCCTATTCCTAATGAACTAAGCCGATACGTACCTCGATACTTATTCCATTGGACCAAGAGAAAAGTAAAATCGGCCAGAATTTCCTCGGGTCTACGGGCGTCAGATGGTCAACAATTGGGTTTCAAGAAACCTACGACCGAATATTTCGAAAAAAACAGGGGTGGAATCGGCTAAGGTGATAGGTTAGGTTAAAGTGGTTGTCATTAAAGCGTCTGACACACTTAGACCATTAGAGGTCCATTGTGATACCACGATCTAATAGGGAACAAAAAGGTTTCCTCCTAGTTAAAACCATTTGGAGCTTCTGATGAAGCGAAGGAGACTTTTAATGTCTTTGTTTATGAGATCACTTGGTTCATTATAGAAATATTCTCCTAGATGAAGTTTGCGTCTGTAAGAGAGAGCAGGGCCTGTACAAAGAAGGTGTGGGATTGTCTCTTCTTCCTCCTCGTCCAAGCAACTCCTGCAAAAATCGTTTGATAGCACACCCAGTCGTGCGGCGTGTCTACCTATGAGACAGTGTCCATTTATGACACCTATTACGGAGCTGATCTGAGATCTACTGAGGGACAATAGACATTTTGACCGTTTCAGATCCAGTTTAGGCCAGATTTGTTTGGTCGCCATACAAGTGGTAGTATTAAGCCATCTTGTGTTTGATTGTTCCAGAGCGATTCGTTTCAGCATAAGTTTACTTGTAGCTATGGGCATACCTATATTTGCCTTTTCGGGTAAGATAGGCATTTCCGTTCCAATTCTGGCGAGTTCGTCGGCTTTGCAATTCCCCGGAATGTCCCTGTGACCCGGCACCCAGAATAGGTGAATGTTAAACTGTTGGCCATCTCCTCAGAGACGAACGACAGTCTTGGGCTGTAATGGAGTTTACAGAGACTGATGCGAGGGATTTCAAAGCAGCCTGACTATCTGAGAAGATACGGACATCCGTGCTAGATACAACGTTTTCTTTAAGCCAAGACAATGCTTCCTTTATCGCCAGAATTTCCGATTGGAATACGCTACAATGGTTTGGTAGGCGGAAGGAGAGACTAAGGTTTAGTCCATCTGAGTACACTCCACCACCCACTCCGTTTTCAGTCTTCGATCCATCTGTAAAAAAGTTTACTGATTTATTTCCTGTCAAAGCCCCTTCCTCCAAAGCTGACCTTGAGGGAATGGTGACTTCAAAGTTTTTATCGAAAACCAAAAAGGGAGTGATGTAGTCAGAGTGACTTGGGAGAGTTCCGAATAAATTCAGAATGGTGGTGTGGCCAATAGAGTTATTAGTACATTGAGAGATGGCTTTGAGACGTATGGCTGTGCTCGCGGCCATTTGTTTGCTGTAAATATCTAGGGGTGTCAGGTTGAGAAGTATGTCTAGTGCAGCGGAAGGTGTCGAGCGGAGAGCTCCGCTGATGCACATACACGCTGAACGTTGAACTCTGCTTAGTTTATCGCGATTTGTCGCTTTATCTAAGGCCGTCCACCATACGGTCACCGCGTAAGTGAGTATCGGTCTGATGACCGCAGTATATAGCCAGTGAGTAATTTGTAGAGACAAGCCCCACTTGTTCCCTACGGCATTTTTACAAGAAAAGAGAGCTACCGTGGCTTTCCTTACTCTTTCCTGTATATTAGGTTTCCAACTTAACTTTTTGTCTAAAATAAGACCCAGGTATTTAGCTTGATCTGAGAAAGTAAGTGGAACACCTTTAATCGATGGAGGGTCTAGTTGAGGAATTTCGTATTTCCTTGTGAAGAGGACTAGTTCGGTCTTGTGGGGGTTAAAACCTAAGCCACGTCGATCTGTCCATTTTAGTAGCTTGTTGAGAGCGGTTTGTATAAGTTGTATAATTCTATAAGAATTTGAGGATGCTTTCCTGATACGGCAATGGCAATATCGTCAGCGTATGCAATCACTTTGAATCCTTCTTCTTCTAGGTCTATTAGCAGATCATTAACTACCATGTTCCATAGAAGTTGGGATAGTACTCCACCTTGTGGGGTTCCTCTACTGACTGACCTTCTTGCAGTAAAGCTACCTAGTTCCGCATTTATAATTCTGCTTTTCAGCATGAAATTTATAAGGTTACCAAGTGAGCTATCCACATTGAGATTCTGCAGTGTCTTCGCTATTGCAGCGCTGTCGACATTGTTGAAGGCGCCTTCTATATCTATGAATGCAACTAGAGTGTATTCTTTGTGATCTAGGGAGTATTCGATTGCGCGTACCAAGGTATGTAGCGCAGTTTCTACCGATTTTCCCTTGCAGTAAGCGTGTTGTGCTGTAGAAAAAAGGTTTGGTTTTATAACACTACGCAGATGAATGTCAATCAATCGTTCCAGTGTCTTAAGAAGAAATGACTATAGACTGATAGGTCTTAGATCCTTGAGCGTAACATGGGAGCATTTACCAGCTTTGGGTATAGACTACTTTAACTTCTCTCCATATAAGGGGAATATGAACCAGGTTTAGACAACTGTTCATTATTATCTCTAACGTGGGTAAGATAATGTCTGAAGCAACTTGCAGTTCGGCTGGTATTATACCGTCTGGTCCCGCCGATTGGTATGGATCGAAGCTGTTAATTGCCCATTTTAGTTTGTCCCTTGTTATAAACCTTGGATCTTTATACCTTTGTTATTTGACTCTATTGAGTTAATGTTGCAAATGTTTTGCGAGCTACCTGGGAAGTGAGTGTCAAGTAGTAAATTGAGTGATTCTTCACATGAATTTGTCCAGGAGCCATTTAACATTTTCAAAGAGCTTGGCATGACTGGATTTGTTGAGAGGATTTTCCTCAATCTGGATGCTTCAGAAGTATCTTCTATTTTATTACAGAAGTTCCTCCATGAAGATCTTTTGCTTGTCCTCAATTGTTTCTTATAAATCTTTAAGGATTCTTTATATAAGTCCCAATCTGAGGATTCTTTTGTGTATTTAGCTCGATTGAAGAGTTTTCTGCAACTTTTCCTGAGCGGTTCTAATCCTGAATTCCACCAATAAGGTTTCTTTTTTCCTCTAACTTGCAGAAGAGGACAAGAAATATTCATTGCATTGTTCAGGGTTAGTGTCAGATCCTTGACTTTGTTATCTAGATCTGAAGTGTTGGAGGGGATATCTAGAGATTCGGCTGTAAGCGATCTTTTCAGAATATCTCTACACGTTTGCCAATTTGTTTTCCTATAATTACGAAAAACTGGCCGTGTGGTGGGCACATCATTTAAGCTAAATTGAATGTATCTTTGGTCTGAGAATGAGTGTTTCTCTGATACTTTCCAATTCGTTATCATTTGATATACAGTGTCAGAGACAAGAGTGATGTCTAGCACTTCTTGTCGGTTTCTGGTAACAAAGGTAGGTTCATTGCCGATGTTACTGACTATAAGGTTAGTACTAAGAATATAATCAAAAAGAGACTCACCTCTATCATTTATGTCCGTACTGCCCCAAACAGTATAATGGGCATTAGCATCACACCCAATAAGGAGGCTGATATTTTGCTGTTTTGCTTCAGCGATGATCATCTTGACCGTTTCGCCAGGAGGGCCAGGGTTGTCGTGGCCAAGATATGCCGACACTATCCAGTACGTCATATTTTTGGTGTGTAGTTTGGCGGCGGTTATATCTCGATCGCTGAAATCAGGGAGTAAATATACATTAGAACTACTTTTAACTAATATGCAGGATCTGGGTTCACCTGGAATCGGCTAAGGTGATAGTTGATTGTGATTGTCATTTTACCTATAGCTGTCTCCATCATATCAATAAAGAAATATAGAGAGAGCGATTCTCAAAATGACAATCACAATCAACTAACACCTTAGCCGATTCCAACCCAGAATATTTACTCAAGATAAGCAAGATTTAACTATTCATCAAAATTATAGTCTTAACGGGCCACAATTTAGTAAGAATCCACATGAGCAGATTCGGCATTAGCTCATCGCACTTCAGTATAGAGGGTGTCAAGATGAAGTGAAGTGTCAGCCCCCGGAGAAAACTTTCTTACGAATTGGGTGGCATCTTTATCCTGCCACTAAGGAACACCTTTAAATTCAGAATTCAGGATTTTTCAGTGAAGCATCAAATACTTCCAATCCACTTCCTCCTATTTCACACACCTTTCTTATCTACTTCCTGGAGAGCGCAATGGATCCATTGAGATCCGAGTGAGATGTTACGGTTTAGCCTAACCTAACTACATGACTGCTCGATGTAACGTGAATTTAGCTATCGACAATGCAATCGTTAGGAATGCAACAAAGTTTCGGACTGTGCTGTAAAATCTTTTTCAAAACTCACGCTTTGACAGTGCGAATGGCAAAATAACGAAAACAAAAAACATTGCGCGGGTGCTGGATAGATTCAAAAGTTTTTGTTACAGTTTTATCACCTATCATTTTTGAAGTTCTTTTTTTGGATTCTATCCAAGAGACTCAAGTGGGTTGTTAGGGCCCAAATATGGGAATTGTAATCGAACATTTTAACCAAGGAGGAAAAATTCAACCCTCGAAATTCTAGGCTCTACGCTCGGAGTTCTCAGGAAGCAAATGACTCAGCTCCAGCCCTTCTTGCATCTACATTTACATCTTGCAATTACAATTTTGACGCAAATCACGTTTTTGAAAAAGGCCAAAGATACTTACAAATAAAACATACAATCATGTGGAAGATAATACGTAGAAGTAGGGGAAGCAAGTAGATGTTTTTTTTGCATAACCGGTTTTAGTGTTTTATCGTGTTGGTTTTATTCGCGTTAGAGATGGAAGTAGGTTCGAATGTATAATAAATAAGCAGTTTAAGTAATATAAGGAAGTGAATATAAAATAGAGGAATATAGCAACTACATACATATGTACGAGTAGGTTGAAAATATTCGTCATTTTCATTTTTTTTAATTAAATATAGTATGTACAATTTGACTTACATCTTATAAGCGATGGGATGTCCTAGGGTCAGAGTTAGATACAGCGGCTTCTCCGTTGTCAGTTGAGATTATATTTTCATCCAGTATGTACATAACCATATATATAGTCGCTATTGGGTTGTTTTTCTTCTTATAAGCAGGTTAAGGTGGTTGGCTGAGTTTTCTACTAGCTTTTTAGCCAATAGTAGTATAGATACAAGTCCAGTGGTATTATTCCAGAGTTCTGCAAGCATATTCAAGGAAAAAGACAAACATCAAAAATAAGGTAGTATGTACATATTTGTATTTGAGAAGACTTAACACAAACAGGTGTCTAAAAACAAGAAGAGCACAGAGAAAATTATACCGAAATAAAAAAAAATAATAAAATATATAAAAAATCCTGCAAAATCCGGCGTTCCGCAATGCAGTCATCTTGGACCGATTATTTTCATCTTGACAATCAATGACGTCGAATCTGTGATTGAAAATTCGGAACTATCTACATATGCGAGGACATAATATTTTAAGAGTAATTTCTTCACCTAATGATTCCTTTCCTTTGCAGAAGTATTTTAACAATTGTTCTATTTGATTCCAATTTGGAACTTAATGTTCGCCAATGTCAAGCACTCACATATTCCCGTAAACATCTTCTCGCACCACCTCGAGACTGTAACATTAACGCAATAGTGAGCTCAACTTCAGATCCCATTATGAAAACAATATGGCTAGGGCTAATTCAGCCTTTGGTCAAAGCAAAGGAAGCTCTTGGTCAAAGCACAGTAAACTCTATCAAAAACCTTAGAAATATCAAACGCAATGATCCTACTTTCCCCAAAGCAATTTAAAGGTTTGTTCCACTCTTCGGTGAGATATGCCATCAGATTACCAGTGGAACGATTGCTGCGTATTACCGTTCATTCAGAAGCTTTCGACCTTCGATATATCTCTTGAGCTGATGATTTATCAGCGATTCCATGACCCTGGAATGAAGGGACGTAAGTGCAATTTTAGGAACAAGCTGGATAAATGCTTTTTTCCATCTTCTATATAGAAGGAGCGATGAAAAAAGCTTACGAAATGGTTTTCCTAGCGATGAGGAACACCTCTTCAGAAGAATGGGTAACACCATCAGGCCCACCGGATTTGTTTATATCAAGATCCCGAAGGGCTCTTGCAACAGTACGAGTGCGGAAATATAACGGTCCCATAGAATGATCTGCGTTCTCAAGTACACGAGGAGCATTGTTGCTATCAGGCAACGTAGAGCTAGCAGCAAAATGAGCTGCATTACAGTACATTTGCCTTATCTAAAGAGCTAGTTATCGGTTTGTCATTGTAGATAAGCGTTGGAACCGAAGATGAACTTGAATTTTTTACGTTCTTGACAAATCACCAGAAATTGCTACTTTTTTTTTTTTTTTTATAATCTACCCGTGCTCCAAGAGATTATGATTACCCTTTAAATGTTTCAACACAGCGCGGGCGTGAAGTTAATGAAGAGAAAGAAGGATATGACAATGCAGGATTTTTTGCCTCAATTTCTGGTCATGTAAGAATTTTTTTTTTTTTATTTTTATAATAGGTTTCTGACTTGTTTTTACTTTTCCCGATTTTCCTCGGTTGGGTTGGATTTTATTATTATTATATTATTATATCTTTATTATCAAGTAAATAAATTACAATTGACAATATTTGTATAAAGCCTAGCTACCAGAGGCTATCAGCTAGATACATAAAATATTTAAGAAAATAGAACATAAATGGATATAAAACATAGGTTAATGTGTTAGTTGTAGAAATTATATAGGTATACATAAGTATATGTGTTTAGATTAAGTTATGAATTTGTAGTGTTTGAAGTATTTTAAATGTTGTTTTTATATTAGATTCAGTTGGTGTTTTAAGCAAATCAATAAATGAACAGTTCAGTAGAGTGTTGGCAGCTTGGTTGATCTTTTGACATATGAGGAGGTGATCCATGGTAAGCATAGCGTTTCCATTGCAAAGATGGCAGGATGGGTTGGATTTATAAGAGCGGAAACTTACTTCTCTCAACCTGATAGCTTCTTTACAGCTTGTATCGATCTAAGACTTTTTTTAGGCTTTACACTCTTGATTCAATAAGGAATAGAAGTACGCATCCCAAGAAAAATCACTTCTGTGATCATTTCAGCAGGGGCATCAACGTCACTATCGAGGAAACATAGTGACCAGTTAAAAATTCTTAAAAAAAATTATTCAGACCGTCCCAGTTAACTTTCTCGTATTGCCAAACGTTCCAGTGGGATGCTTCTTTTTAACTGGATGAATGGGACACGAGAAATTTGCTGATATTACACAATGGTCCGAAGTGCCGAATGAAGGGTTTACAATTATGTGGGAATTATTATGGTGACCTCTCAAATTTATTATAGAGAATAATTTTTGCAAGCTCTAGTTCAATAAATTTTTATTTGAAATTTAAACAAAAAATTTACAAACAAAAAATATACAGTATCATAAAACTTACAATAAAAACAAAAAACTCCTTTTAACAACATTAAGACATTTATAAAAAAACTTTTTACACTTGAAACACTGCAATAATAATGAAAAAAAAATTAAAATTTAGCAAACAATGTTAAAAATTAAATAATTCATTACATTTTGTAAATTTAAGTCACATGAAGTTAAAGTTCGTATTAGAACATATCTAACGTAGACTAAAAGGCCGTGATGGTGAAAGAGTAACGGCATTAGGTTATAGCCAGGCAGGCGAAATTCTGAAAGATCAGTATTCACATCAACCTGTGATTTTTGCCCAACGCTGATGCTTACCCGTATCGAATTCGAATCAAGTCAAGCGGAATATTTAAATAAAAAAAATTTGGACTAGTGATATTTAAATTAATAATTTTGCCTTTGTTGTCCGTTTTAAAATTTATCTTCTAACTATCAAACCCTTAACGTCTTTAAAAATTTTCGAAAGATGATCGTTTGACGTATATGATCGTCCGAACGTTTTCCAATCGAAATAAAAAAAAATAATAAACGATTTGTCTTAACTACGAACCAACGAAAGGAGAATATCAGAATATGTTCGAATGACGTATATGGTCATCAATCGATTTCAATTTGATTTCTTCTCCTCTTTATAATTTACTACAAAATTTATAAATATAATTATATTTGTACAACGTATAGTATTGAACAATTTCAATTTGATTTGCGCCTTTACCTTTCTATGTTGTTACTCCGGTGATGACTGCAACCTTAAAGAGACTGATTTTAAAATTTTCCGGGTTTATATAGTTGCTTTCGTGCAGAAAAGTGCTTCCTACTTCTCGATTTTAGTGATGCCCGACCATAAGAATTTACTCTTATATTCACCACATGAAAATGAGAAATCAAAAATATGTATATGTTTAAATTGTTTAATTTGTGATTTATAGAATTCGTATGCGTTAAAGATTTATTTAATTAGTAATTGACAACAATATTTTTCTAAATACGCAAGTTTAGCTTGTTAAAAAGAGTGTTATGAAATAAAATGCAAATTATATATGTAACTTATGAGATTTGTTGTTTATTTTTTTTATATATATACATAGGTAAATATTGTGTCGATGACTCAACAACCTGTTTCACCCAGTGCCAAAATAGCTGGTCTGTACTTAACAGAACGGGCGTTGACGTCAAAGAAAATTCCTTCTTAGCCCACTAATATTTGTAAACACAACACAAAAATCACTTACCATTTTTAAAAATCACAACACTCAAAACACAACTCTGACGATCGATAAATAGATGGCGACTCTCGATTAAATTCGTTCGTTTTTTCCAGGATTTGCCTCAATTTGAATGGTCTATGGTGGATCTGCCGGGCCCGAAGCCGCACTGGTACTTGCCAACTATGTTACTACAGAACGGTTTAAGACGTTTAAATAGGACGTTGGATAGGATCTTATATATGCTACTAAATTTTGAAAATATTTTGTTGTCCAGATATGAACAATTAAGGACATGTATTCACTGTAAAACTAAAATGGCATCGTATGAACAAAATGATGAGCTATGGCTAAATCTTTAAGTTGATATTGTTTAATGAAACACACTTTCATAAAAATTTACAAAACAAATGTTTTCAAAGAACATTACCCTTTTTGGGACATAGAGGAAGAATTTGGCATCAATATAGCGCCATCAAGGATTTTAAAGATAATTATATTATTATTATTGTTTATTAACATAGAATTACAAATTATATGCTAATCGAAAATAGAGCTCTAGCTACAAAAGCTTTCCACTCGTACATAATTATTCATTCACTTACATATATAATTAAATTATTTCTATTGAGGTATCTATCAATTTTTAAGAGATTTTCAACATTTATTGTATTTACAAATGAGTAAATATTTTGGTCGGTATTTAAAACAGTGTTAATTTTTTTGGAAATTTCGCATGAGGATAAGCCAAGTACATGTGGCATATTTAGAGTGTTTCTGCAGGACGGACAGAGAGATGGATTTTCCTTCCTTAATAGGTGTTGGTGTGTTAATATGCTGTGTCCTAAGGGAAGGCGGGTAAAATTGGATATTATTGCTCTATAGACTGATGATGGATAGATTGGGGCGGATCGGTCAATGTTTATTTTTGCATAATGGTTTTCATAAATGTTCCAGCTGAGCATTTTGTTCTTTTTGATTAATTGATCGATATATATTTAAAAACGTATCGAATGTAAAAACAGGTGTTTCGTTGCAGTGCTTGGCAGCTTTGTCGGCATACTCATTCCCTGGTATACCGATATGACTTGTTACCCACATCAATTTTAAGTTTGTTGGGTATTTTATTAGCAAATCTCTTATATTGGCAGTTACTTTGTAGTTGTTGTTTGGGTTAAGAATGGCTTTGAGCACCGATAGACTGTCGGAGCAAATTACAGATTTGGAATCTAACTGTAATATCAATTTAGCAGCTTTAAAAATTGCTAATACTTGATTAGCGAAGATTGAAGAGTATTCCCTTAAAACCCTTAACAAATTCATCTCTATTCTCACGTAAAACAGCAATTAACAAAGTTATTGCACATGTTAATTGGTTTTTTGATAAAATTTATACCATTTCAATTGGCGATATAATTAAGAACGATTTGTTTCTTATTTTATTATTCCGTTTTAAACGTAAATATTTGTTAGTAAGTATAATAATTTGTTTGAAAATTAATTGAATTACAACTCCTCACTTTGTTTTAAGACCTTTGAAAGAGATATGGGAAAGAAAAAAAGCTGTACAAAAAACCTGAGAGAAACAATAATAAATCTTAGAAATAAAGAAAAATTATCATACAAGGAAATTTCAAGTAAGCTTAATTGCACCAAAACGATGGCTTTCAATGCCATAAAATATGTTGAAAAGCACAAAACCACAGAACTCGTGGCAAGCAGAGAAGACCCCGTAAAACCACTGAAGCCCAGGATAGGTTAATTGTTCGGGCTGAAAAAAAAAAAACAAATTTTGGAGTTCTAAAGAAATACGAAAGGAAGTTTTCGGTGAAGACCCAAATGCACTTTCAGCACGCTCTATTAGAGAACGATTGTCTGAAAGCCAGCGTTTTGGAAGATCGGCCAGAAAAAAGCCATTGCTTTCATTAAAAACCGAAAGGTTAGCTTTTGCCAGAGAACACGAGAACTGGAACATCTCACAGTGGAAAAAAATATTTTGGAGTCATGAAACTAAGATCAATAGAGTCGGTTCCGATGGAAAACAATGTATTCGGCGACCAAAAAACCAAGCATTCAACCCAAAAAATCATGTGATCATCTCAAAGAATACCTAAATCATTTTGTTTATCTCTGTGACGAATGTATAAACATATCACTTTCCCACGTTCTTTTCGCTATTAAATGTGTGAGTGACTCTACTACTTCGTTTATTGCTGACAACAATCGTTTTCATAAGAACGTTCTCGCGCAATTTCATCACTTTGATGATTTCTTCAAAAGTATCGAAACCCTTGAAAGTTCCATCGAAACTCTCGCCAAACGCTCTTACTCCAACCAATCTACATATTTTAGAAAATCATCTTTCGTCCATAGTGAAGACGCTCAACTCGCGGGTTTCTGAACACACACATTGCCGTTTCGAAAATATAAATGGTGAAATACGCTCTTCGCTCACTTCTGTCTTAAAATCGTTACCTTTTGAAAAATTTTCGATCAAATTAACAGCATCCGATCCGTCCTTGATACTTCTTTACAATCCACGTCGAATTCCGTATCTTCGGCATTCTGTCAACTGAACGCAATTCTTCTTGATCTTGTCTAAAAAATTAATGACATTAACTCCGAAATAACAGTATCACGCTCCTTATTTAATGATATTATCGACGAATTAAAAATAACTTCAAGCAAAATTGATGGAATTCCCATGAACATTCAACCAATCGAAGCTAATAACACGTCAATTTTCGCACAAATAACTCAGTCCCTCAGCGCCACAATATCTCGACCATTACCTCCCCCATCAGCCAGAGAAAATGCTGCACCGATCTCACTTACGGATAATGATCAGCCTATTTCTTCTCCTAACAATAATGGCCCTTCTACTCCGCCCGAGCCTACTATTATTCGTCTTGGCAACGTCTGGACTATAAACGACTGGAATTCAAGGCTCAATAAATTAAAAAATCTCAACGAAATTGACCCATATTATGTAACAAATATTCCTGCCAATGCCAATAGTTCCTGGATCCAAAATCTCTTCATGACCAAACTCAAGATCGTCATCGGAGAATGCCGAAAGATCAATACCAGGTTTGTTCTTTGAGCCCTGAAGTCACCCTGGGTTCGGCCTAAATCGTTTTTTGAAAAACCTGAAGTCACCCTGGTGATCAAATTCTGTGTTTTTTGAGACCTGGGGTCGCCCTGAACTCGCCATGAAGTAGATCTAGGTATTTTGCTGGTGCGAGTTCAGGTAACGATCAAACTGTCAAAAGTCATATGAGATTTCATACATATGTATTTCTTTTGTTGTCTTTTGGCGATTCACATGTGGCATGTTATTGCTTGTATTTGGAATTAAATGTTTGTTGTACTCATCGGATGAAACATTCAGCAACAACGCGAAATTGTTTTCGTTCATTTTTAAAACTAATTTATAACAAATTTAAAGTTTTATCAGATCACAAAATGATTTTGTCTTGCTTTTAGCTGTCAATAAAACAGTTGAAAGCCCTTGGGTGTTTTTTGAAAACCGAAAACCCCAGTTTTTGTTGACAACTCTGAGAGTTGTCAAGAAAACCTGGGTCAACCCTAGGTAAAGTTCAACGAACGAACCTACCTTTAGCTTTAAAGTATTTATTCCTTCCAAATATCGACGGCTGTTTTGTTCCACTAAAAAACCAATTTACCTTCAAAATAATGTAAAGATTTCAAAAATGTTTCATAATAAACATAATAGAACACATCCTAAAACTTCAATCTCAAATGTTTCTAAATATATAAAACAAAATGTAAATAGATCTAAGAATAAAGTACCCCCTCCTAAACCTTTGCCTCCTCCGAACGCAACTAAAACTTCCGTAAATTCCTTCTCTGCACGTAGAAACCAAACCTTCTATAACTTGCATTCAAATCATTCTGTATCACCTAAATCTACTGGCAATGTAAACAATAAATCTTCTAGCAAACCCTATTCTAATTTTATCCATTCCGATACCATAAATAATTCTCCTAAATCTTCTAACAACCACCTTCCTCCTTCTCCAGTTTTCGACCCAATGTTTTCACCTGTCGTTAAACTAACTTCTAATTTTGCCACCTCTAAGTCCACCAGTGATGAATTTGATGGTCGATACCTGATGGCTCTACTTTGCGACAGTAAACTTTACGATAATGTTCGTCTCTACTTGCCTACCTTTATAATAAGTCTGATACTGTTTGTGTTAATGGCAAAACTAAAATGAATGTCATAGTTTCTATTCAAAAAGAGGGCCTTCCAACTGATCCTTTTACTCTCAATAAAATTTACACCCGCTTCCATGAATCTTTAGGGATTTCTCCTTCCACAGTTTCCAAAGATCTGGCTACATATGCCTCACATTTAAATTGCAAACGTTTACCCTTCGCTCCTCCCAATCAGGAACATAGTCGTTAAGAACAATTCTGTTTTACAGCCTGTAACTACAACTATTTTAACCCTCTATTATCAGAATGTTAGAGGCCTTCAAACCAAAACTTCTAACGTTTATCTTAACTCCCAAAATCTCCCTTATGATTTCTTTGCCCTAACGGAAACTAACCTTTGCTCAGATTTCACAGAAAGTGAACTTTTTACTTCTGATTTTACTGTCTTTCGTGCGGATGGCCAAATTAACGATTTTACTCCCAATGGACGCGGTGTTCTTTTGGCTGTGCGCAATCGTCTCAATGCATCTCTAATCGATATATCTAAATCACCACTTTTCGAGTTCGTCTGCATTAAATTAACTATCTCTAAACGGTTTTTCTATCTTCTCTGTTGCTACATTCGTCCTTCCCAACCCTTCTACTCCTATCGACATAGCTCTTTCCTTCTTCTATACATACTCAATATTCGCTTGTCTTGTCCCATGCGTTCCTTTAACACTTCAAAAGAACTGTGTTTCATCTCCCTCTGGTACACAAGAGAGCTGCGTAGTATCCGTAATGTCAGAAATAGGTTATGGAAAATTTAAACTATTTTTACTACCAACAAGCATCTTCTTTCTTTTCGACTTTATGCCAATCCCTTTACCAGTCGTATCTTAATCAAATGCAGACTTCTCTCATCACTGAACCTAAGCGCTTTTACCAATTCATTAACGTCAAGAGAAAATCCGACGGCCTTCCCTCAACGCATCTTCATCTGATCCCAAAATTATAGTTAATCTCTTTGCTACCTTTTTTAGCCAATCCTATAGCAATACTTCAAATGAACCTGATCTGGAATATCACAGATTTCTATCCAATTTCACGCAAACGTCTCTTGTCTCAATTACAATTACTTCCCCCCTCCGTCTATGATAAGTTGAACTCATTGAAAGATGATTTTCCTGGCCCTGATGGAATCCCTGCAATTTTTCTTAAAAAATGTGCTAATGTACTTTGCGAACCCCTTACCAAACTTTTCCAATTACCACTTTCACAAGCTGTGTTAACCTCTCTTTTATCTTTCCCGTTTTTAAAAAGGGTTGTAAGAATGATATCTCTAATTACCGACCGATCGCTAAACTTTCTGCGTTACCCAAGCTCTTTGAAAGTATGGTTTACGATTCTCTTTACTTCCATTGTAAATCTATTGTTTCCCCATTTCAACACGGATTCTTAAAGGGTAGGTCCACTACAACTAACCTTATCCAATTTGTATCCAAAACACTATTATCTTTAGAAAAAAGTCTCGAAGTTGATGTTATAACTACTGATTTTAGTAAAGCCTTTGACAAGATCAGTCACCAAATTATCTATATAAAACTGAAAGCTCTTGGTTTTCCAACGTGCTTTACTGAGTGGACTAAATCATACCTAGTGAGCCGAACATATAGAGTTGTTTTAAGAAACGCGGTGTCTGATCCAATCTTCGCATCCTCAGGGGTTCATCAAGGCAGCCATCTCGGCCCAATACTATTTGTTCTTGCCATTAATGACGTGAGTATCATCATTTCCTTCTCTGATATCTCCATCTATGCTGACGACATTAAAATAATCAAAACAATTGCATCTTCTCAAGACTCTTCGCTTCTTTAACATGACCTAAACACTTTTTTTACTTTGTGCAATAAAAACTTTGTTGAACTCAATATAAAAAAATGTTAGTTTATGACTTTCTCCCGTAAGAGTTTACCTTCAATTCCTCGAACCTATCATTTCCGTAATGTACCTGTCCCTATTGTTTCCTCAATTACAGACCTTTGGGTAATATGTGATAAAGAGCTAAATTTTCGCTCTCATATTGATCATATACTTGCGAAAAATAATTCTTCTATTATTAAGTCTAAATTATATGATAATTAATAAAACGCTAATTCTTTTGTTTCGTATCAAGCCAAATAAAACAAATTAATAATAAATTTTACTCCCTTTATTATTTTAAAGTATAGATTTAAGATTATTATGTCTAGTTTTAAGTTCTGCTTGTATTAAGCCTATAATAAACTAAGTACATAACTGTCACCCTTAAACATCGAGGAGGAAGTATCATGTTATGGGGTTAGTTGTATGTCATATAAGGGAACCGGTCTGTTACATCGCATAGAAAGTATAATGAATGGTCAAAGCTACATAAACGTCCTTGAAGACGTTATGCTGCCCTATGCAGATGGAGAGTTGCGAGTGACATTGTAATTTATGCAGGACAATGACAATAAGCATACTGCGAGAGCAGCTAAAGCATGGTTTTCGAATAATTCTGTTGATATCATCGATTGGCCTTCATGTTGCCCGGACCTAAACCCAATCGAAAACCTCTGGAACGAATTGAAAAGAGAAGTAAATAAGCATAAAATAAAAAACATAAATGAATTGTATGAGACCGCTAAAGCAGCTTGGGAAAATATAACCCCAAAAAAATGTCAGGACCTAATAGCTTCAACGCCCAGGCGGTGTAAGACAAGGGTTTCCCAACAAAATACTGAGCTAATACTACAAATTTGGACTAAAAATCAATTGTTCTTAATTAGTTCGCCAGCTAATTTTGTTTCTTCAAAATCTTTTGAATTTCTGTAATCGTTCTTAATTAGTTCGCCACAACTGTATATGTAAGGTTTTACATTTTTTAAGTGAGAGCTTAGCTCCAGAATTATTACACCATTCTTCAATATCCTTAACAATGTTAGAAAATGTATTTTTTGCTTTCTCTAGATCAGCGGTTCCCAATCTTTTTTAGTCGCGGAGCACTTTTTACGCGAGAAATTCCACGCGGAGCACTTTGTTGCGCATATGCCATTTTTTTTATAAAATAAAATAACTTTTTTTAAATTTTTTTTTATTTTATTGAATTCAAGAAACACAGTTTCTACAACGAAGAACACAAAAAACAATGTTTACTTCTAAAAATAAGGAATTACATAATAATTATTATATTATGAATTATTATTATTATGAATTATTAATTATATTTATGTACATAATGTATGGTAGATATTTAAATAAAAAACTCAAGAGTTTCTTTTAGTGGGAATAATGTGCCTGCTTTTTTTTTTGCATAAAGCTGGAAAATCTGGTTGAATTTGGGACAACTGCAAACGTATATCAGGCTCTGCAATGAAATGGGATCTATATTTTGTTTTGGTTCCAACATATCGATACCTTCCCGTAAGCATGTATTAAGCGACATTTTTAAAATTGTTCAGGAAACAATTTTAAAAATGTCAGGAAACAATTTTAAAAATGTCGCTTAATACATTCTTACGGGAAGGTATCGATATGCAGAGAACCCTGATTCGCACACGTATGTTATTGCAAACGGCAGAAGAACTATTTTGGCTTTATCTGACAATATATTTAATTCGTCTTTCAACATACACTAGAATTCTGATAAGACTTCTTCGTTGCAACGTGTTCTTTTATCGAAGAATCTGTTGTCAGGTCAATTAAGCACTCAAACTGCAGCGATGTCAGAGAAGCTGGTTTTTCCAACGCGGCAGAGTATGGGTTTATAACCCACACGTTTTTCTTAATGTTCGGGTGGAATTCTTCTGGAAAATAGTGGAAGAAGCTATCCAGCAAACCCAGTAGGTGGATATGAAACTCGTCGGAAATGTCCAATTCTGTTTCTTCTTTAAATTATTTGAGCATTGGAAAGCTGTCTAGGTTTCGATTTTTTATAGATTTAGCCCAAAACTGGATTTTATTTTTAAATGCTTCTACTTTATGTTTATAACTAGCATCGATTTATTGCCTTTCCCTGAAGTGATACACTCAAATCAATTATTTTTTTAAATATATCTGACAGATACGCCAATTTCACAACATATCGACCAAGACAAAGTTGTGGTCAATGAGGAGGGTTCTAACTTCAGCTCTCATTTCGAAAAGCCGCGTCAGTAGTAAAGACGTATGTAGACTACCCATGTCATCACACAACACTTCAAAAAGCCTTGTATTCTTTGGCCGTGATTTAATAAAGTTAACTATTTTCACGCTTTCGTCCAACAACTCTTTAAGGGAGACTGGCATTTTTTTCATTGCAAGGGCATGGCGGTGTAGAACGCAATGGCTACTGGTGCATCTTTTAACAATTTGCAACTAATTTTGTTGGCCTTTTCAACCAACATACATTCAACAATGTCTTTAACGCATGGCTTTATTAAGTTATCAGCAATGGTATGGGCTCCACCAGTTTGCGCTATTCGGAAACTTACCAAGTAGGACGCCATCAAAGCATTTTCGTTCACTGTCTTTGAGTGATTAGTAATAATTGTTTCGAGATTTAGTAACTTTCATTTGAGATTTAGTACTTTCTTTCGAAAAAATCAGTTGGTTTGCTTTTGCACCTTATAACTACAAAAGTATACTTCTTGTTTTTTCTCGGTATTCGACTGATTGCCCGTAGGCGTACGCCTACTAGGGCTACCGTTGAAAAAAATATTGTCTAATTATTTGTTTGTAGGTACCTATGTACATTATGTTGATTTTTTAAAAATATGAATTTCAAATTCGACTGCTGCGATCAAAATTACAAGTTCAGAAGTCCAAAATTAACTACATAGTTACTAGTCTCTCTAGTGGAATTTTTATATTTTTTCAAATCTTTCCGCGGAGCACTTGAATATATTTTGCGGAGCACCGAGAAGTTTGTATTTTTCAATCATGACACTTATGTCATGAAAAAGTACAAAATCCAAAAAATCCAGAAGACTGGAGACCTATAAATATGCTTCCGACTTTTGAAAAGATCCTCGAAGATATTGTGTGCAATCAACTAACGAACTATATTGAAAAAGAAAACATACTGTGTTTAGAGCAATCGGGTTTTAGAAAGGGTCACTCATGCGAAACATCGATATGTTGGCTTATTAACGAGTGGAAAAAAGAAATCGATAGCGCTAAAACTATAATTGGTGTTTTTCTTGATTTAAAACGCGCGTTTGAAACTATAGATAGAAATATATTAATTGAAAAACTTAACAAATATGGTATTCGTGACGTTGAACAAAAGTGGTTTAAAAGTTATTTGTCAGAAAGATTCCAAAAAGTAAAGATAAGTGAAACATTTTCGGAAAAAATAAAGGTTGACCTTGGCGTGCCCCAAGGATCGAAATTGGGTGTAATCCTATTTCTTTTGTATATAAACGATATCGTGAAAATTATATCTGATGTTAAAATATCATTATTCGCAGACGATACCCTGATCTACGTTGTAGGAGATGATTTCAAGTCTTGTGAAAGTGTAATGCAAAGTCAAATTGAAAAAATTAACAACTGGCTCTGCAAAAATAAATTAAAACTTAACGTAACTAAGACTAAATGCATGTGCTTAAATAATGGTGGTTTTAATGCCAACATATTACTGAATGGTCAACTTATCGAGTGTGTGGATGGAATAAAATACCTCGGTGTTTTTATCGACAATAAACTCAAATTTAGTCAACATGTTTATATTCAATGCGCTACAATCTCTAAAAAAATCGGTTTCTTCAAAAGAATTCGAAAGTATATAACTTTAAATTGTGCGTTAACTATCTATAATACATTGATTCTACCGTATTTCGATTACTGTTCGTCGATAATATACATGTCAAATAGTGAAAATATAAGAAAACTTCAAGTATTACAAAATAGAGCAATGAGAACAGTGCTTAAGTGTGAATATAGAACACCAATTTATGACATGCTTACGGTCCTGGGATGGTTAAATATTGAACAAAGACTTAAATTTAATGCACTTGTGATGATTTTTAAAATCAAATATGAATTATATCCTACATATTTACAACGGAACGTGAGCTATATAACAAATTCGTTTTATAATCTAAGGAATACTGGTGATTTTAGACTTCCATTATACAGAAGAGCTGCAACCCAAAACAACTTACTATACAAAGGCATCCAACTTTTTAATAGCCTTCCTAATACCTTAAAGACTGAGCGAAACTTAATTAAATTTAAATCTTTATTAAAACCTCTTTTAAAGAATAATGCTGTATAATATTGTGCTTATATTTTAAGTATTATTTAAGTATAACATGTTATTGTCAAGAGTTTTTTAAACTAATAAATAAAATAAAAAAAAAAAAAAAAAAAATCTGGTTGAATTTGGGACAACTACAAACGTATATCAGGCTCTGCAATGAAATGGGATCTATATTTTGTTTTGGTTCCAACATATCGATACCTTCCCGTAAGCATGTTGTTTCCTGAACAATTTTAAAAATGTCGCTTAATACATTCTTACGGGAAGGTATCGATATGCAGAGAACCCTGATTCGCACTTGTATGTTATTGCAAACGGCAGAAGAACTATTTTGGCTTTATCTGACAATATATTTAATTCGTCTTTCAACATACACTAGAATTCTTCGTTACAACGTGTTCTTTTATTGAAGAATCTGTTGTCAGGTCAATTAAGCACTCAAACTGCAGCGATGTCAGAGAAGCTGGTTTTTCCAACGCGGCAGAGTATGGGTTTATAACCCACACGTTTTCCTTAATGTTCGGGTGGAATTCTTCTGGAAAATAGTGGAAGAAGCTATCCAGCAAACCCAGTAGGTGTATATGAAACTCATTTAAAATATCGTCAGAAATGTCCAATTCTGTTTCTTCTTTAAATTCTTTGAGCATTGGAAAGCTGTCTAGGTTTCGATTTTTTATAGATTTAGCCCAAAACTGGATTTTATTTTTAAATGCTTCTACTTTATAACTAGCATCGATTATTGCCTTTCCCTGAAGTGATACACTCAAATCAATTATTTTTTTAAATATATCTGACAGATACGCCAATTTCACAACATATCGCCCAAGACAAAGTTGTGGTCAATGAGGAGGGTTCTAACTTCAGCTTTCATTTCGAAAAGCCGCGTCAGTAGTAAAGACGTATGTAGACTACCGATGTCATCACACAACAATTCAAAAAGCCTTGTATTCTTTGGCCGTGATTTAATAAAGTTAATTATTTTCACGCTTTCCTCCAACAACTCTTTAAGGGAGACCGGCATTTTTTCATTGCAAGGGCATGGCGGTGTAGAACGCAATGGCTACTGGTGCATCTTTTAACAATTTGCAACTAATTTTGTTGGCCTTTTCAACCAACATACATTCAACAATGTCTTTAACGCATGGCTTTATTAAGTTATCAGCAATGGTATGGGCTCCACCAGTTTGCGCTATTCGGAAACTTACCAAGTAGGACGCCATCAAAGCATTTTCGTTCACTGTCTTTGAGTGATTAGTAATAATTGTTTGAGATTTAGTAACTTTCATTTGAGATTTAGTACTTTCTTTCAAAGAAATCAGTTGGTTTGCTTTTGCACCTTATAACTACAAAAGTATACTTCTTGTTTTTTCTCGGTATTCGACTGATTGCTTGTAGGCCTACGCCTACTAGGGCGTAGGCCTACCTATGTATGTACATTATGTTGATTTTTTTTTTTAATATGAATTTCAAATTCGACTGCTGCGATCAAAATTACAAGTTCAGAAGTCCAAAATTAACTACATAGTTACTAGTCTGTCTAGTGGAATTTTTATATTTTTTTCAAATCTTTCCGCGGAGCACTTGAATATTCTTTGCGAAGCACCAAGTGCTCCGCGGAGCACACTTTCGGAAACCCGGCTCTAGATCGTTGAGTCTGCACATGATGAAAAAATCGTCAGCGTAAACACAATCCTTTCTTTCGTAAATGCACCTAAGCCAAGCCGACCCCACCATAATAAAAAAGGTAGCAGGTCAATTTTAAACCAATGCTCTCACGCAGGTGTTCTCAATGAAAAAATGTGAGAAATATGGTTAATACAGTACTTTGTCACATTATTGTATGCTTATAAGACGATAATTAAAAAAAATAGTAAAAAGAAAGTTAATCCTTTCAATCGTAAATTCACCTAAGAATCCAAAAACGAAAAAAACTAAAATAAAAGGCTTTTCTTAGAACAAAAGTAGTTTTTGTTATTTTTGATTTTCTCAAAAACCAAAAAACATTTTGACATCCGGTTTTTTGTGTTTGATCAAAAATTAATAAGAGCATTGAGTATTCAATAAAAAAATAATACTTAAATACGTAAAATTTTGAAAAAAAAATTGTTTAAAAAAAATTTTTTCATTTTTTTTTTCAAAATTTTGATTTTGAAAATTAATTTTTCAAAAACTATTCACTCGAACAACTTTATTTAAAAACAAAATTAAAGAATGTATTTCTGGTTTTTCAAAATGCTATAGCATTACTCTGTAGGTATCACCGTTATTTTTTAATATTTTTTTTTCTGTTTTAAGTGATTTTTTTCTTAAACTGCCCCTCCCGCCTAAACGGGGGGAAATAGACCCCCCCTCCCATACGATTTTTTTCTTGTCTAAGTCCAACCTAAACGCCCTAGCTTTTTGTCACACCTTATGCAAATCACCCTGTATAATTTCGGGATTATAAAGCTTTTGATATATAATGGTCAATGTGGAGCAAAGTATCGGAACAGTCTCTCTTAGGTTTAAAAGCAACTTGGTTTGTGCTAATTAGTTTTTTGGTTTCTAAAAATCAAAAAAGACGTTTAGCAACGATTTTTTCCAAAACTCTAGACATGCATGAAATTAATGAAATATGACGGTAACCTTCTATAGTCTATTGTTTTGTTGGGCTTTGGCAGGGGAATGACATTTGCTGATTTCCAAGTCTGAGGGATATTTCCAAGTCTGAAAGTCTCCCTTTATCCAATTGAATTGGCCTTAATTATAGTCATATAATTGATGTGTTGCATGCTCAAAGTATCAGCTGGCTGACACAGCTTACAAAAGGTGATTTATCCTACTAACTTCGTAGGCTTACGATACAAAATTATATTGAGTTAATGCAAATTTCATTATAAATAGGGTGATGGCACTAGTAGTCGGCCACTTAACTTTTTTTTTATCTTTGATTAGCGTTTAAAAATCACTTATTTAAGTTTTTGATAGAGTTATCAGTTTTAATGATTAATTGAAATGTGTAGTTCGGGAAATTCTAGACGAATTAAGTATATTTACTACATGAAACAAATTATTTAACTTTATGGAGATGAAAGTGTGATTCTTGAGTAGTCGGCCCTTTCAGTTTCAGTAGTCGGCCGCATAGGTATCTAGTAGTCGGCCTCTATTCGACAAATAATATTTTCATACTATTTGCAATAGTAAAAAGTATCTAAGAAGCATTTTAGCAATTTTAATAGAACAGGAACATGTTCGGCAACAATGACCAGCACTCTTTAGTGATTGTTTCACAACACAAACCCACCTTTCCCAGAACACCCTCAACGCTGGAATTCTTCCTGGCTTCCTCGAACCTAGTACACACTGTTCATGAATTATATGTGTACATTATTGCACAGTGACACGGATCATGAAGCTGTTCAACTGTCGATCAATCTCAACCAACCCGTAAACTTTACAACAGAAGTTCCTGAGAATTTCAGACGGATGGATATTGATAGACTTCACAGGGACATCGAAGACATCTTAACTCTTATACCTTCAGACAGGAATCTTCTGGCTACCCAAATCGATGCAGCGATTGTCAATTTTAACATGCCTTATCTAATGCCTTGGACAAGCAAAAACAGTCTAGAACGTCAAAGGATAGGTACCAGCACCTTCCCGAGTACTTTCAGAGTCTCTATGCTCACTGCCAGCTTCTAAGAAAACGAATCAATTAAAAAATCAAGTGACCACAACTCCAAGGCGAAACGCACCTTAAATTCAATCACTCCACTTAAACCGAAATAATTTTTGGTATAAGAAAACATCTCTAGCGGATCCATCAAAGTGAACTGAATACAACCAACAGAAACTTACAGATAGTTTGTAATGAGCTACCGCAAGCCAACATCATGTTCCGGAACTCTATTCAATACCACAATAATATCCAATACCAGAAAAGATTGCAAATCAGGACGTGATGCTTTTAAAACATCAATAGGATCCATAGGAAAACAGCCATAAATACAGGAAACCATCATCAGCAGTGATACTGAAGCTACCTCTCCCCCAAACAAGGTGGAAGCGTTAGCCGACTACTTTGAAGGAAACTTCACTCCGTATCCACCTACTGACTCAACTTTATTACACGAAGTTGAAGCAACAGTTCAACAAACACTTCGAACGATCAATTTTAATATCATCAATCCAGCAAATGATTCCACCGATGTTTCAAATTTATCCAATCTAGAGAAGATGTCGAAATCATCGGTAATTCTAGGCCAAAAAAGTCCAATGGGCCAGATGGTGTCTCCTACTACATCATGAGAAGGTTGCTCATGCAGTTATCGTAATGACTTTCCTCACAAACAGTTTAAACAGCTGCTTGAATTACTGTTACTTCTCCCAGAAGAGAAAAAAAGCGAAGATTGTTCAAATTCCGAAGGAAGGTGCTTCCAACCTAGTTTCCAAGTACAGGCTGATATCAATTCTCGAAAACATCAGCAATTCACTGGAAGAAGTAGTCTTCCGAAGACTGAAGAAATTCTGCTGTGAAAATTCCATCATCCCTGATATGCAAATCGGCTTTCGAGAAAAACACTCAACCTCGCAACAATTTGCAGAAATCTGGTCCTGAGACTCCCTGAGGGATCTACTACTAGCGGCAGGAAATATACTGTTAATAACTTAAACTATTAATTCAAGTTTTTTGTCAAGAATTTAATAACACTAGTAAGTTATTTAAGTAAATCTTACATGTGTAATCCTATAGCCTTACATACAAATCGTAATAGGCCGACCTAAGAATACTGGTTGTCTATAGTCGGCCACCCCTTCTCCCTTTACGTTAACAGGCGGCCGACTAATGAAACCATGCAATATTTGTTCAAAGTGTTTGTGGGAATTAAAAGAGAATACAATTTCCCTTCACTTTGCATACTCAGTTGAAAAAAAACTAAATATGAGTAGTTTTCAGTAGTCGGCCGGGGGGGGCCGAGCTAAGAAGAATCGAAAAAAAAATGTCTTCTGAGGCCGGCCCCCCTTGTAGTTAATAACAAAAAAATATTTTTTAAGTTTTTTAGCGAAAATACTCAAATATAAACTATAAACAAATAAAAAATGAACACATAGTGCACCTACCTTCAATATCTTGCCAATTAAACCTGTTTTAAAAACTTACTTCCACTAATTTTTTTTGTTCGAAAAAGCATAAAAACACAACGAACGAAATCTCGACGCAAACTTTTATTTTCTACAAGAAAACCAGCAGCTGCAATTGAATGAAATTTTGCACCCAGGAAGAAAAACAGTTAGCCTATTAGAAAATATTTTTTGCCTGGAAGTTGAACGAAGGCCTTTACTATTACGCTGTACTTTACGACGAAGTGGCCGACTACTGGAGGTGGCCGACCTTAGGTGCCATCACCCTATATAAATTTTTTTATTTTGGCGGTGCAACAGTTTGAAGTTAACCAGGACCTAGTGACTTACAACTCTCAACCATTCCTGTTTGCGTGTTACCAGGAACATAGGGGATCTACAATTTTCTGTCGATTAAGAACGGCTAAAGAGCAGCACTTTCCATAACTAGAGATACTCTTGGAGGATTTGTCAATTCCTTGCAGGAGGCAGTACACCATGAAAAAAACTTTTTCATTATGCCAAGGGGTACTATTTTAATGTATATCTGCATTTGTATTATTTTGAATTCTAACTTTCTTAATAAATATTGCTAGGATCGGATCTCCTTGAAACGTGACATACGATGGAAGAATTTTGTACCCCTTTGATCTGTCTGTTATGTTAAAGCATATAATTCATTGGAATCTCGAGTTCAATTCACATATATTTGGGTAGGTGTTCCAATAACCCACTTGATTCTATTGTATAGAATCCAAAAAAGAACTTTAAAAATGATAGGTGATAGAACCATAAAAGAAACATTTGAATATCTCGAGCCCTCTTCCAATGTTTCGGCTTTCATTATTTTAAAGTTATTTTTATAAACAGTGTTCTCGTGAAGGTCAGTTACATTCCTCATCTTAAACCATTCAAACGTAATACTCGCGTCTCAGGGAATGCCAATCGGTTTTACCTTGATCCCCACTTCGGGCGTACATTCAGAGATTCTTTCTTTAGCCGCACTACATTTCCTTCTCATTGCAGGTTTTCAAAATCAATCTGTATCGGAATCTTCTTTAAAATCCTTTCCAACTTTCCTAGCACTTGCGATATGCTCGGGATGTTCAAGGGTAGTCATAATCCTTTAGTGCGCGCAATATATGTACATATATAAATATATTTATATTTATAAAGGAAAAAACCAAAATACCATCTAAATCGATCGCACTATTTTTTGGTAAAGGTGGTCTACCTCTCATAAGTATCTATTAATCCTTTAAGAAAACTTATGCATTTTTCTGTTTCTATGTTTATACATATTTATGAATGCGCAACATTTAAAGCAAATAACTGGCTACATACATAAATATCTTCTACTTTAGTTTAAAAAACTAGGAAATGAATTTATGGCAAAAAAAACTCAACTTATAAATGTTCAAAGTAGGTATATCAATTTTAGGACCAAGGATTTCGAAGTTTAAAGTACCCACCCCTAAGTAGTCGTTCTCAATTTTCGGTTTTTTAATAGAAAAACTTGCGACTAAAGAAATTAATTAAATTTTAAGGGCCAATGCAAGATGACTTACCTTACAAAGATTATCCTTCGCAAAAAATTAGAAAATTATTCACTTTTTCGATTTAGTTATCATTGCACTACAGTTTATTCTAATTTGTTTACAAGAACACAAAAGATGCAAAACCAAATTGTATAATTTGGCATGAATTTATTCATCACTCTTCCTTTTCTTTTTTCCATTTCACCACATAAAAATATAACAAAATAAAATCCATTTATTTTGAAGCCCAGCGTTTACACATTTATTTCAATTTGAATATTTATATTAACAAGACACACTCACTGTAAGTTTTAAATTATTTTTATAGAAATTTAAACAAGTTAAACATGGTTTTTAGACGAAACTAATTTTTATACGAAAATATTTGACATTTTCTTTTTGATTTTTATTTGCAGTGTGGTGGAGGTAGAGGTAGGCTGTTGGTAGAACAAGAGCTAGAAAAATCCACGCTGTGCTCAAAAAACGAGGGAGGTGACGCTAACGCCTGAAAATTGTACTAGAAAACTGAAGAAAACCTTAAGGCAACACACAAATTTGTTAAATATCATATACAGGTGTCGCTTCGAATTGTAATTAGTTGTCAGTAATGCGTCAGTTGAGAAAAATGTCAAAAGTGTGGAAATGGAAGAAAGCGAGGTGAGCTTGCTTGATTTTCAGAATAGTTTCGTTCGGTCGTGCAAATAAAAAAATTAAAATTTATGTGATAATGTGAAATTACAATAAACAAACAAACATTATTTAAGTTGTGATGGTAGATTAGTGAGTTTCTTATGCGTATAACATGAAAATGGTCGCGTAATTGTTTTTTTTTTTTGCAATTCTGTGTTGATTATACTTTTTATTGGATGCCATAAATAAGTGATTTATTTGCTTTAACTTTTCTGTAACTCAAGTGAGCCTAAGAAAATCGGTAAGTCTATTTAAAATATAACTTTAATACACGAGGATCAATAAAAACAATTTAATACTTTCACATTTAATTTTGACTTTAAAAAAAAAAGCGGAGAATATTATAAGTCGAGTATTGTTGATACAAATCATAGTTCCTAATCCACTTGTTTTGTATTCGACGCACAGTTTCTAGCAGAATTCTTGATCGATCTAGTAGATTATACATTCCAAGTAAGCTAATGTTAAGTAAGAAAATAATTTTTCTTTTGGATTGAAGTCACAACCATAACATTAAATTTTTGCCGAGGACACACATCCTGAACAAATCGTATATTAAACTAAAAATGTTTGCATCAGATTTTAGAGTAAAAGGCATTAGTTATTTTATGTGTGCTATGTAAATCTATTAATATTATTAATACGTGAGCACGTGAATGCTCAAGCGTGTACTATAAGTCTAGAGGATTGTCATGGGACACGGACAAAACATAAAAACTGGACTCATTTGTCTCATTTGTTTTAGTTTTAATGTGATCTGAGTTGCACAAAAATCTTTAATGGAAACACGATAAGAATCACCTATCACCTGTCTGGACTCAATCTTCCTAATCAAAGTAGGGTTCAACGTTACGAAACTGAAATCTATATTCAAGAACAAAATCTTGAAAGATCTGGAAATTCAGATCTGAAAATTGCAAATATTTCGGAAACTTAAGTCAAAATCATGTCTTAGATATTTCAAAGTCTTGTATTTACCGATAACGTTGTATACCAACAAAATAGAAATTTTTAATATTCGTAAATTACAAAATTCAGCACGAGTATTTCTTTATAAAATAGTATGTAACTAAATCTGCAACAGGTTACATTAATTTCGTTTGAACAATTTGCTGTCTATTTTCAAATGCTTCTCTTGGAATTTTTACCAAAATGTCTTACCTTGAATGAGAAACAGTAGTATTCCAAATAAAATTTCTGTAAGAATAGTTAATTATTTTGATCTAAGAAACTATTAAACAATAGGTAGTATGATATACAGGACTAGCGCACATTTAAAAACAGTATTTATTTTGTATGATGAATATCAAAGTCATTTATTGAACGATAGAAAAATTAAATTAAATAGAACAACAACTATGTGACATATAAATTAGACTCTGGCTTTATTTTAAAGCTTCATTCATGCAATTTTATATGGAAGCCGTCCTGGCGTCTATGCCAGTGGTTCCAGCGGTGGCACAGTGTTTCTCCTGGAACAAGCTAGGTAGACAAAACTGTGTTTATGTGTTTTTGGATTTATACTGTAGAATTACATAATATTTTTGCTAAATAAAACAAGAAAAAAAGTCGAAACTAAGATTTTATTTACAAAAAGTGTAAGAATTTAAGCAAAACAGATAATCTACTTAATTTATTTTTAAAGTTAAGAACAATTTGTTGCCAAATTACTTAAAAAAGAAGACTTGTTACCAGAAATGAAAAACATTGATATAATTTAAGAAATAACAATGACTTTCATTTGCAATTGTTTAGAAATAATAAAACACAAAATATGCTTTTTTATAAAGGATTACAAATCTATAATAAGCTTTCTAATAGTACAAAAATTGAAAATAATTTAAGAAATTTCAAAAACTCCATTGTACATTTTGTAAAAACGAATTATTAATGTAAAATATTGTATTTTTGTTTTCAATGGCGAATTATTGCTAAATAAAATTTTTCAAATCTAAATCAAAATAAAAAAGTATTTTAATAACCTAAATAATAATATACATACATATGTGTAACTAAGCGTCATTATCAGAATCTTCTGATGAATCAGATAAGTAATAATCTCCTTGGTTTTGAAAATTGCTTGCGCACGCTAGAGGTTGAGGTTCCAAATTTGGTGATATTATAAGTAGACCTCGGATTTTGCATACTTCCATATTTTTCATCGGATTGATACCAAATTTTGTATTTAAGCGTTTTATAGTTCAAATTTAACAAATTGTAAGGCATATCGAAAATATGCAAAATATATGCAAAAAATATGCTAAAAAATATGCTAAAAATATGCCAGATATATGCAGAATATGCAAAAAATATGCAAAATATGCTAAATATATGCAAACGAATTTCATCGAAAAATTGAATTCCACTCGTTAAATATTAAAATAGTGAAGCATTTACCAATTTCCCTTGTCCATGGTTGAAGGCGGTATCATTTTATGCAGATAAGATGGAGGGAATAACAGAGTTAAGATAATGTTTATCAACAAACTACATTTTAAATATAGCATAGTGGTAAAAAAAGTGGGTTTTAATCCATGATAAGAATCCCTTTTAGGCGACAACAATTCTTTTGAAAACGGGTTTTCGGTTTTTTACTGGCTTAGATGATGGAAAATGAACGAATGGATTATCGGTTAGAATATTGTTTGAAATTAAAATCAATATGAAGGTTTTTATAATACAAATTCTATATACTACTGAAATTAAATCAGCCAAGTAGAAGACTTAGCACTATTAATGGACTTGTGGAATTATTGATTAAAAATAGCCTTTTTGGCCTTTAGTCCACAAAAGTTGGCGTTTCGTCCCGGCGATCTCACATGGACTCATCAGTTGACTGTGAGGACCTTATCAATACGCAGTTTTTGTTAAATTCAGTTCATCTTATATCGACTGTTTGACAAAAATCCAATGTGAATTATATCCACAAAAGATTAAAATTGTAATCATTAACGTTGGAAGATTTTGCCCGTGACCTGGCATTGATTCTATATGAAGGTTTTTATAATACAATTTTTGTGGACTAAAGTCCAAAAAAGCTATTTTGGAAAAATCAATATGACTTTTAAAAAAAATTTAAAAATTTAAGATTAAAATTTTAATAATGCTGTTAATAATTTTCCAAACCACGCATTTTGAAAAGTTTTTTCTGTCACATAATATGGGGTAGGAGTCACTTTTGGCTCTCCTGAAAAATAATGGAACATCCGATAACCCATTATATTTGACAACGACGATATGCATTTACTTTAGTTTGGTAAAATAAAATTCTTAATTTACATTTTAGGTTCTTGAAATACTGGATCCAGAAGATGCTAAATCTATAAAGCTGTCAGAAGAGCTAATAAAAAATCCCCAACTATATCACGATTTTATTATATATAAAATCGAATTTCGAGAGAGTTTCCGGAATAATAACTTCCATAGAAGCGAAGGGTCTACCATTAGCAAAATCAATGAATTTAATTAAGGAAGCTAAAAACATTGTTCACAATGAATTTATTTAAGGAAGCTAAAAACATTGTTCACAATATAAATGGTGAATTTGGAATGAATTTAAAAAAGAAATTTGAAGGAAAATTATGGTTGTATGCTGTAATACCAATTATCTTGAATAATTTTTAAACCTGTAAAACATCTTATACTTGCTCTACTTTACTATAAACTCTGTTTAATATTTGACAATAATTAGTAAAATTCCAATATATGTATGTACATATATACCACCCTCTGAATCGCTTTTATATTATTTTTTGATCTGTTTAACATAGGCAATTTTTGCATGTTTTGCATATTTTTTGCATAGTTTGCATATATTTGGCATATATTATGCATATGCAATTCATGCAAATATGCAAAAAAAATTAAAATATGCATATCGTTTTCAACTCTATTTTCAATGAATAGAACCATGGTGTCATCAGAATTCACCTATCTTAATCCTTCAAAAATATGCAAATATGCAAAATCCGAGGTCTAATTATAAGTTTTCGGACTTCTTCACACAAACTATTCGTTTTCTTCTTAGGTATCTCTCAGATTCTATTGATAAGAGGATCTGATGTTACGATCAAAATAGTTAATAAGTCCATATTCGTGGCAGTACGTGAACATTTCCTTGTATTTTGTAGTCGAAACCACCGGCAATCTTTGTTCCTGGCTTCCTGCGCTTCTTCCGAAAGTTGTCCAATTGGAACAGTAGCACTTTAGATTACTTCTGGGCTATGGATCAATATTTTGTGCACTGTGGCTGCCATGTAATACCATGAATATAGGCTTAAGTAAAGTTTTCTGGTGTTCATACAAAGTTTGTTAAATTCAACTAAAGAAGACAATGTACTTAATAAGATGTTACATTGCTTGAGAAGTGTGACATCTAATCCTGTTATACGGACACTTAATTCAAGGTTTCCGATAAATCGGCGAGCAGTGTTGCCGTCATTTATAGTCCCAAATCCTGGCCTTGGTTTGTCCACAGTAAGTCCTATAACTTGTCTGAACTGTTGTTTGATATGGTCAGATCGCTGTTTTACGCAAGCCTTTTCTTCGTTACTTCTAGCCATTTTTTTATCTCTAGCTTATAGCTGATATCAAGATAACACTCAAAACAACGTATCCACGCATGAAGGGTGGACAAACCAAAGCCAAAATTATCTGGATTGCTGTTGTAATTTATTGATTCTTGGTTCATCATTTTGGGGGTGGCACCACAAATGAAACATTTCTGTGATGAGAGAGTCTCGGTTTAAGCGTTACAACAATATGTTCATTAGAAGGACAGCAAGCCTTTTTGAACTTGCTCAAACAGTGATAGGATGGAAAAATATAATGGCCAGTCTTAATAGACTACTTCCTAGTTTGGTTATAAGAGTTTGTTGTTGACGTAGAATCAATATATGTAATAAACTAAAGCCCCGTTACCACTTATTTGCCTAGAAGTCATTGGAGAACTTGTATCCTTGCAGGCAATTGACTTATTTGCCAAATTTGAACTTGCACTAATTTCTCTTATCTTTTTGGCTGTGTTCCTATTCCCTGCTGAACGTGCAACTATCTCTGCAGCAGTGATTAACTTCAATTCTTCAAAACTTCGCAATTGAAGTAGGCTTCGACACCACGTTTTTTCGTCTTAAATGAAGATTCTTCGAAGCCTTTTAACTGTCTTACAGTAGGAGTACGATATTCAGATGACGAGTAAGTTTGAAGTTGGGTGGAATATACATGGTATTGATAATTTTCAGCATCCAACCACGATTCTTCTTTATACGATTCCCGCCTTATACCACTTATCAACTCTTTTTAAAGACCAATTGGCTATATTGTTCGTTATTTCTCTTTTGGATTGCTCATTAACATCGCAAAACTTAAATTTAAAACAAACAAAATCGAAAAGTTTAACGTTTCTTTCACATTTAAGCCATTCATAAAAAAACTCATGTTTCAATATTGAGTGAAAATTATCTGAATAAAAATACTTGAACTCAATTTTGCAGGCTTAAAGATATACTGTTATAGCACTAAGGAAAGCCCCTAAATTTAGACCGGGGAAATGAGGTGACAAGTACATTACACTCTTTTAAAATTCTTACTATTAGTAAAATTACCATTATTTTTGTAAATACTTTCAAATCATCAGTAAGTATAAACTAAACTAGTCAAATTATTTATTTTTATAAAAATATATAGTATATACCCTTATTTTTTAAGTCCATTGGTAAAATATTCAACTTAATTCAAAATATTACAGTTATATGCACTCAAATGGTCTGCGATTTTGAAAATAAATAACATACAAACTTGCTCTTTACTCCTTAGTTGCTTATTGAACACGCTCTCTTGTCACTCAAATAAGTAAGACGTATATATTTTTCGAAATCTGAGCTTTGAGGTTATTGTTTACAATACCTGATTACATGTTTATTGAAAAGGAAAAAACGACATTATTGTCTACCTAGCTTGTTCTAGGCGAAACACTGTGGGTCGGTGCAATTTTTAATGACCAACAGTGTAATTCTAATTTCTGAAATAGCCTCTCGATTGTTGGCCTAAAGTGTTTTTTTCTTCTAAACCTAAATCGGAAGACGTACATTTGGAAATAAAAATAAGAAGCTGAGGCTCAGAGTACTATCTTTAGCAAAACAAGCTAATGGATTAGAAGTCTCAGACAAAAGATCATTGATAAATATGAAAAGAGATTCGGAGACAAAACGGAGGCCTTTGGCACACTAGCATTTATTTTATGAATTACAGACTTAAAATCAACCAATACAAATTTTATTGAGCTGTTCGAAGGGTAGTTTCTCATCCAAGGAAGAAGATATTCATCAATACCAAATGTACGCATTTTCGATAAGAGTGATGCCAAACTCTATACAATTCCTTTGAAATATGAAGTTCAATAATCTTACCTTCTCCAAAACGATGTAAAGATTTGTTCCACTGTTCGGTGAGATAAACCATCAGCAGTGCATCTATTGCTACGAAAGCCTTACTGTCGGTCATTGGGAAAATTTCAAGATAGAATGGACGTAAGTACAATTGGACGATAGTTAGAAGGAGGATGAAAATTCAATATTCGTCTTTCTTAGGGATAGACTGTTCAAATCCTTTTTTCCATCCATATGTCAAACGGTTCTCTTAGGATTTTTTTTTCTAACTGGGTCTCGTTGACACTAATTGTCAATTTATCGGGGTAAGAGGTAAGAATGAAGTCTAGAGTGTACGCTGATTGAACCGAAATGTCAGGAATTCGAGTCAAGTCAAGTTGTTTAATTTAGAAAAAATCTCGATATACCTTCATTCGAATGCTGTCTGACCGGTATAATTCAATTAAAAATAATTGTAAAAATTGAAATCTTCCGTAACAAAGATTTCACTGTGAGGAAAATGAGAAATTTTTTTTGGATAGAATCGGACTCGGGTTGCGATAGATAAAGCATGTATGAATGATGCGCTTGAATGAATGAATATTGACGGGATTTGCACTGCGACCTAAAAATCTGATGTCCACTAATGGACGGTGAATTTAAACGCCATGAACGCATTTAAACAAATGCCCTATTATGGTTGAAGCTGATAAACAAGTATCATTTCGTTCATATATGGCGAGGGAAGAATAGGGGCACTAAGCTATAACCAGGCACGCTGAATTCAGTGTGATGAGAATTTTCACCCACCTGGGTTATGAGCATATACAGACAACAACATTTCGAATGTTGTTACAATCGACTCTAAATAAAGTCAACCTTACAAAAAACAAACATAAAAATTCCAAATCGACATGAAACATCATCAGCCTATACTGGAGGAGTGGTTATTTATATAAAGAAAAATATTGACGACTTTTTAGTGCTAAAAAATGTACAAGTTGATATGAGTATATGGCTATTGGTTGTAGAAATATGTAAAGTAAAGTTCATAGCATTATATAGATCACCCAGTACTCGAAAAGGTGAATTTTGTGAATATTTGAGTGATTATTTGAATGACAATGTGAATGAAAACATAATTATACTAGGCGATTTCAACATAGACTGGTTCGCGGATTCAAATTATAAAAGAGACCTAGAATGTTTATTTAAAGAAAATTTGTGTAAGCAAATGGTAATAAAACCTACAAGAATATCTGCCGGTACAAGAACGCTATTAGACTACGTTGTAACCGATATTAAATCAATTGAAGTAAAAGTTATAAATGAATTGAAAATAAGTGATCACGAAACAACGGTTTTTAAATTGCCAGTGCGTACAAATAAAGAACAAAAAGTGAAAAAAGTTAACATTTTAAAATACAATAAGCATAGATTTATACAAAAAATCAGAGAAAGTGATATAAATAGAATGGGTACTTTAGTACATATAAATGATTCAATAAGTGAGCGATTTGAAAAAGAAATGCTTAAAGTTGTAAATTGTTTTGTGGTTCAAAAAACATACAAAGAAACCGACCAACAGTGGTTTAATTATGATTTAAGGAGACAAAAGTCAGAAAAAATCAGAAGTCACCTGAAGTTTGTGTTAACCAGAAACATTGAAGATTGGGAACAATATAAGAGAATTAGAAATGCTTACAAAAAAAATCTTCAAATAACAGAGCGGAAATTCATTAAAGATAAGTTAAATGGGGCTAGTGATCAAAGGAATATGTGGAAAACGTTAAAAACTTTAGTTTTGGGGCAATCAGTAACAGAAACTAATTGTGTAGAGTTTAATGGGAACAAAATAAGTGATGAGAAAATGATTGCCAATAAATTTAATGAATTTTTTATTAAAAGTGTAATAGAAATAAATGAACAAATACCGAAAGTTGCATGGTCAAATCTTTTGCTGAATAGTGAACATTGTTTCAAATTTAAAAAAGTGGAATCAATAGAAGAACTCTTAAAAATAGTTGAAATGATGCCTAATAAAAATGATTTCAATTTCATGAACAAACAAATGTTAAAAGATAGTTTTACGATTGTGGGCCCTACTCTATTAAACATAATAAATTATTCGTTTGAAAATGGGAAATTTCCAAGCTCCTGGAAATCGTCTGTTATAACCCCAGTGGAAAAAATTTCTAACTCAAAGAAATGCGAAGACTATAGGCCTATAAACATGTTTCCTCTGTATGAAAAGATACTGGAAAAGATTGTTCAAATTCAATTAGAAGAGTACCTACAGCTAAATGATCTGATAATTGAGGAGCAATCTGGATTTAGACGAAAACACTCTTGCGAATCAGCTCTAAACTATGTCATAGCAGATTGGAAGGAAACGATACATAAAAAGAAGAAAATTGCAGCAGTATTTATCGACCTCAAAAGGGCATTTGAAACGTTGGATAGATTGATTTTATTAAAAAAATTGTATGGGTACGGAATACGAGGAACTGAGTTTAATTGGTTTAAGTCATATCTAATAGGAAGAAAACAAATTGTAAAGTTTAATGGGGTAAGTTCGGATGCATTAGATTCAAATTTAGGAGTGCCACAAGGTTCAATTTTGGGTACATTATTGTTTGTAATTTATATTAATGATATAAAAAGTGTTTTAAAATATTGTAAATTAAAACTATTTGCTGATGATGGTTTATTTTACGTTGAAGATAATGATTTAACAAACAGTATAAGACAATTGGTAATGGATATTAATAACATACAAAATTATTTAAATATGAATAAACTAAAATTAAACACAGAAAAAAACTAAAATAATGTTATTGCCAGAAAATAAAATAATTTGTAAAATAAATGAATTTGAATGTGTACAAGAAACCAAATACTTAGGAATAGTTATTGATTGTAATTTATTATTATTATTATTAAATTTATTAACCATAAATTAAAATTTACATGCTAATATCGGGAAGAGACTTAGCTGCTGGGGCTACTGACTCTTAAGTAATACAAGTATAAGTAATATTATATATTAATGTAAAATTTGTAATTTTTTCTTTTTTTTTTTTTTAATATTTGATTTATATACTTAAATTTTAAGTTGATGTAGTTTTATGAAGTTGTAAATTTTTTTGATGTTTTCTGGATAGAGATTACCTAGAATCTCTGCGGCTGAGGAAGTTGCGTTGGTGAAGCTGGTGTTTGATGTCAGGGATTTGCATGCTCCAACTCCTAGGATGTGCCTGATGTCCAGCACTGCTTGACAGGCGTCACATATTGGAGGGTTTTCTTTTTTTAAAAGGTGTTGATGTGTGAGTGTTGTGTGTCCTAGTCGTAGTCTAACAAGAGTGGAATTCATTAGTTTTGAGGTAGAGGTAGGGTAGATCGGTCGTGCTTTATCGATGTTAATATGTTTGTAGAAGTGTTGATAGTTGCGCCACTCGTTAAGAATATGTTCCTTAACTTTTCGGTTAACTTCACGTAATAGATCCCGTTTTGTCAGCGTATGAATAGCACTTACTGGAGATAAATGAGCTGCATTAGCGGCTTTGTCTGCATGTTCGTTTCCTGGAATACCGGAGTGTCCCGGAACCCACATAAGCTTTAATTTGGTAGCAAATTTGATAAGGTGGTCTCTTATTTTGCTTACTATAATTGTATTGTTGTTGGGGTTTTGTAACGCTTTTAAAACTGCCAAACTGTCAGAACATATCACAAAATTGCCTCGTAGTTTTGTTACTATTGCTGCGGTGGTGAGGATTGCTGTTGCTTCGGCGGTAAACACAGAAGCTGTATTATGTAGTATTCCTGTGGCTATAAGGGAACCATCTTCGTAAGTTGATGCATAAGATGTGCTATAATGGATTTTGGAACCGTCTGTAAACACCATTTTCCAGCCCTTAGACCTTAAAGGATCAGTAATAGCATGATACAGTGAGCGATATATGTTAGGAGGGGTGTGGTTTTTCTCGTGTTCTGCTATGTCCATGATAAAGGAGGAAATTTTGATGCTCCATGGGGGGCATCTTGGATAATATTTCTCGTATTTTATAACAGGGAGTTCCATTGATTTTCCGGTGGTTATAGCTGTAGAAATGGCTGATGGTATACGCTTTACACACCTGGATTTTGTGAGAGCTTTGATCTGTTCATCAAATATAGATCTATGGCTGAAGGCTAATTTGACGTATAGCTTTGCTTTGTTTTCTAGAATACGTTCCTCTAGAAGAGGAAGTCCAGCTTCTGCCATAATGTTGCGTATTGGTGTGGTTGGGAAAGCATTTATGCTTCTGCGCACAGCTTGATGATAAGGAGCCTTAATGATGTTTAAAGTTGTCTTAGAAGAGTTTCCGTAGATTATTAGTCCATAATCTATTTTACTTAAAACTAAAGATCTTGTAATTTTACATAGTGTGTTTAAATGTGCAAAAGATTTATTACTAGATAAGTAGTTTACTATATTTACCCTGGCAGCTAGGCTCTTTTTAAGTTCTGTACAATGGGTTTTAAAATTATACTTATTATTAAAATAAATACCTAGAATACTTAGATTATCTACATTTTCTATAGTAATATTGTTGAAGTTGAAGGAAACTTCTGTGCAAGACGTTTTACGGCACACATGCATAGTTTTACATTTATCTACAGATAATTTGGCACCGGAGGTAACAGCCCAAGTCAATATATCTGTTAAAACATTTGCAAAAAGAGTTTGTTGTTCTGTGAGGCTGTTGTGCTTACATAAGATGTATACATCATCGGCGTAGATGCAATGGTCTAATTGCGGGTATCTAGTTATTATAGAGCTTATGTCATCGAAGGCAATCAGAAATAGCACGACTGATAATGGAGATCCTTGGGGGATGCCATTTTGTAGAGAAAAAGATTCAGAAAAGCAGTTATTTGCCCTAACGCAGATTTTTCTATTTGACAGAAAAGACTTGATATAATTGAAGATTTTGGGACCAATGCCCCAAGCTATGATTTTTTCAAGAATTTGATGACTGCCGATTCTGTCAAAAGCCTTTTCGAAGTCGAGGGACAGGATGGTTACGTGATTGCGAGCCGATATAACTTTTGTGATGTATTGGTCGATGTGAAGAAGAGCATCAGTACAGCTTTTGTTTGCTTTAAAGGCAACTTGATGTGTACTTGTCAGGTTTTTCGATTCAATAAACCACATGAGTCGATTGGCAATTATCTTTTCCAAAACCTTTGAGACGCAAGGGATTAGTGATATTGGTCGATATCCATTCACATTATTGTTTGGTTTATTTGGCTTTTGGAAAGGAAGAATTGTTGCTAGTTTCCAGTTTTGTGGAATAGTGCCGGTGTCAAGAATGTTGTTATAGAGCAGTATTAATCTAGATTTGGTGGAGGGTGGAAGATTTTTTAACATCGGATATGATATCCGGTCTCTACTAGCGGTTTTTCCTTTTAATTTAACCAAACAACTTTCAAGTTCTACTAAACAGATCGGAGTTTCAATATAGTTGGATTGTCGAGATAAAAGTGTGCGGTTGATTGGAATGCTTGTAGATATTATATTATTTTTTTGTATATTAAATTCGTTAGAGAAATTTTCATCTTTAGAGAGGTTTGACCAAGTACTGGCAAAGCAATTGTTAATTTTATGAGGATTTGTTATTTGTTGGTCATTCACTACAATACTCTTGATGGTATGGGGTGTGTAGGTACCAGTTAGACACCGTATGTTTTGCCATATCTTGGATGGAGAGGAAGTAGGATTGATTGAGGAAGTAATTTCGCCTAAACTTTTTGCTTTACTTAGTTTCACCTCCCTTCGGAACATCGCGTTTGATTTTTTATATGAAATTAAGTTTTGTTGATTAGGGTATTTTTTAAAAAGTTTCCATGTTTTGTTTCTATTTTTTCGGAGGGCGCTGAGTTGGGAGTTCCACCAGGCTACTGTATGTCTTGCAGGTATTGGGGAGCTTTGTGGTATCGAGAGATTTGCGGCAAATCGAATAGCTTTAGTAAGGCGAGCGGCCTCTTGGTTAATATTGGTCGAGATGTTTTTGGATGATAAGTCATTTAATATATGTTTTTGGAAGCTGGCCCAGTTGGCAAGGTCTGTTTTAAATTTGGGAATGAAACGAGATTCTAGGAGATCTTGGTTAGTGACTATGGTTGAGATTACAGGGAAATGATCACTGTTGTAGAGATCGTCCAAAGTCTTCCAAGAAATCTTTGGATATAATTCGGGGGAGCAGATGGTAATGCGTTAGAGATTGGTGAGTGGAAAAATGAGTAGGGGAGCCATCATTAAGAATTATGAGGTTAGAATTACTTAAAAACCTTTCCCAGATTGCACCTCTAGCATTAGTTTTAGGAGAGCCCCACAAAACACTCCAGGCATTAACGTCACCTGCTATAATGACTGGAGTATTAATTTGATTGATTATATTTTCAAGGTCTTTGGTGGAGATTGATTGATCGGGATGTATGTACATTGCAACTAGAGTGAATTTGGTTGATAATTGAACTTCAATTGCCAAGGTCAAAATATTCGAGTTTATATTGATTTTCTTATGTGGGATGGATTTCTTTATCAGAATTGCAATTCCTTGTTTGGCTGTGGTAATGCTATCTAGGTTGTGGAAATAACCTGAGTACAGTTTGGGAGTGTTTGGCTTGTAAAGAAAAGGACAGTGTGTTTCCTGGAGAGAAATTACACTGGGGGAAAGTTCCTTTATAAGCATACTTAACTCGTTGTAATTGTTCATGAAGCCTTTCATGTTCCATTGAAGGATTCTAAGTGATTCTTTTGAAATGTTTGTTGTTCTCTTTGGGGTGTGTTTTGGTAAAGTTCGGTTGTCGTTATTAAGTTGATTAGGGCCCCGACTCCGCGGCAAAGAATTCGAAACATCCAGGCTCCCTGAGGCGCCTGGATGACTCGAACCCTGAGCAGCGGAGTCGGGATTATGAAGATTATCATTTTTATTACATTTCGACATCGTTAGGTTCGGGATTTTCTATGAAGTAGTTGTTTTTCTCTATGAGTGCTTGAGTTACCCTTGATAAAGGTGATTGAATTGGTTTATTGGTTGGATTAGTGGGTTTTGGGGAAAGTGGTTGATTGATTATTGATTGGTTTGAGAGTATTTGTGATTTGTTTGAATTTGAAATAGATGGTAAGTTGGATAAATTAGAAGTTTTAGCGAGGTTACGTATTGTTTCGTCATGCGAGTAGGTAGGTTGCATTTTAGTTGTATTGACAGAAGGAGTATTGGTTAATGTGTTTTGAGATCTGGTTGGAGTGGGGTTGAGGGTTGTTGTATTTAAGTTGTTTGTTTTATTGTTATTTATTGTGTCTGTATTTTGTTTAGGATTGTTACTGATGGGCTTCAGTGCTTTGTTTTGATCGTTATTCCTTTTCGGGAGTTGTGGGATTGGTGGTTGGGTAGAATGTTTCGCTTTATCAGCAAATGATTCTGAAATAGCGCAATTTTGAGAAGAGTTAGCATATTGGTCTTTGTGTATTCTTCTGGCCTCGGCCATGGAACATTTTTTGTGTGTTTTAATTGTTAAAATTTCTTTAGATTGTTTGTAAGCAGGGCAAGATTTGGAAGAAGAGGGGTGGGGAAGTGAACAATTGGCACACTGTAAACGATTGCATGGTTCAGGGGTATGGGGCGGTTGGCTACATGAATCGCACTTTGTATCGCCGTTGCAGCGTTTACTAGTGTGACCCAGTAGTTGGCAGTTGCGGCAGCGCATTGGATTGGGTATGTACTCTGTGACTTTTGCGTTGTAAAATCCGATTTCGACAGATTTAGGGGTCTGGTAAAGGTTAAAAGTAAAAAGCATGAGGCCAGTGGCTCTTTGCTTTCCCTCTTCGTTTTTGGTGAATTTATATATATCGGTGACTCCTTGTGATTTCATCTCTGTGACAATTTCAGTCTCAGCGACGTTAATCAAACATGGGGCATACGCGATCCCCTTAGATTCGTTTAGTTTGTCGTGGAGTTTGACAATAACGGGGCACGTGTTTGCTAGATTGTTCACTTTGAGAAAGATTTCTGCAGCTTTTTGCGACTTTACCAATATAAGAAGATTGCCGTCTCGTAGTTGTGATATTTGCTCGTATTCTTTGCTGATGTTGTCGATTGATTTTTTCAGGAGGAATGGGCTCAGGGACGAAATGGGCTTATCATTGGATTTTGGGGAGATAACGATGAATTTGGGATTTTTTGCACTTGTAATTATTGGAAGATCAGGGTAATTGCATAAGGGAGTCAGGTTGGATTTATGTTTTTTATTAGGTTGGGTAAAAGAGACGGAATCCACGTCAAGCGGCAGGTGCCTGAAGCGCGATCCCCCCTCCCCGAGGGTCATTTTCACTCGAAAGAGCGTGCACTCACGTGTATATAATAACTCAAGATGAGAAAAGAAAAAAAAAATTAGCAGAGAAACAATAAATAGATAAGAATCAACGGTATAACGGGGATACCGGTTGTTGCGCTTGGCAGCAAAAGAAAAGAATCACACAGCAGAACGAACGATGCTTATGGTTCGGAGGTTAGTCGGTGACTGTGATTGTAATTTAAATTTTAAAAAACATTTTGAAATGCTTTCTAAAAAAATTGCCAACAAAATCGGGTTTTTTCGAAGAATACGAAAAAAGCTTAGTATTTCTATGGCGATCAAGATATATAATTCCATTATACAGCCACATTTTGAGTATTGCCCGACAATACTATTATTGGGGTCTGAATTAATGATTAATAAATTACAAATTTTACAAAATAAGGGGATGAGAGCAATCCTATGTTGTAATCGTTATACGTCTATAAGTTATATGTTAAATACCTTGAACTGGCTTTCTGTAAAGCAAAGAATTGTAATGAATACTTTAATATTTGTTTTCAAAGTAAAAAATAATTTAATGCCTACTTATTTACAAAGAAGACTGATAACAAGGAGTGAATTGCGTCCATATAATCTTAGAAATAATAATAACTTGCACTTACCGTTTTTTAGAAATAATAGAACACAAAACATGTTATTTCATAAAGGAATTCAAATTTTTAACTGCCTTCCTAATAATATTAAATTAGAAACTAATTTAACTAGATTTAAGCACTCAATTATTTATTTTGTAAAAGAAAATTATTAATGAATACTGTAAGAGTTTACAAATAGCAAATTTAATGCTAAATAAATATATACTAAACTAAACTAAACTAAATTATATTAATATGAGTTTCGGGCCCCAAAATAACTACAATTTATTATTAGTGTCATATACAAATAACCACAATTTATCCGGATTAACGATTCATAGTCTGTTTCCACTTTTCGGTAAGGTATGCCGGCCGTCGGGTAACCAATGAACCTATTGCTACGAAAGCCTTAAGTTTTTCCGAAATAAAGTCATTGCATTAACTAATTATGTAGTTAGATTGTAAACAAATGGTCGAATGTTAATCCCATTGGACAAAAAAGGGTCGACAAAACTGACAACTCCATATATCAGCTATCAATATTTTATGATCTGTAAAATTATCAGACGAATTGTCACCTGTCAATTTTTATGAAACAGGGTACTAGTGTAAAGTTGGCATAAGGGCGATCCATTTTGAGGCCAAGACTGGTATCGATTTCCAGCTATTCGGGTTCGGCAGGAGTTTATCTTTCTTCCAGTCCCGAGTGCGCCGTTTCGATACCATGAACTCTTTTTACCTACGGTTTAATTTAATATGATGAGGGATTTATGAACACCCCTCTACCTGGAAGTGTCTAAATTGCTGTCGTAGAGGTTCGTCTCAGAGTCACTTCGTCGTTTTAAGATAAGAAATCAATTCTTTGATCTTCAGTTCAGATAGTAAGTTAAGGTCATTGTTGAGCTCTCATTCTGACCAGAGAACAGACAATTACAGAGGAAATGAAAGACTTTCCTTTTCACGCTGATCCCCACAACTACGACAATGAGTGTTGTAAGGAATGCCCAGTATCGCTGCATGATCCTATTTCGGCCAGTGCTCAGTGCGTGTTGCAATTGCCCTGACTATCAGCCCTATTATTAGTATCAATTCAATAGTCGATAATTTCTATCATCAATTGGTTATAATTATATAAGTTATAATTTGGTATTTTGGGTATCAACTGGTAATTTTGAATATCTACCTACTTACTCGTATCAAAAGTTCATTGTGAATGAGTTTTGTTCATTTTTTTTTTGACGTTTCACGTTTGAAATATTTATTTGTTTTTTGTCGGCCACGAAAAGAAAGTTCTTTGTGCGAAAATGTAAATTGTTTTTATAAAAAATTCATCATAACTCCCTTCAAAAAACAATTCTATCGAAGTAATTATTCTTTTTAACTTTTTTCGCTTTTGAAAATCCCGAATAAATGTGTACATTAACGTTTCAATTAAGAATTTGTGGTTGATAAGAAAATTGATTTTGTTGATATCCGTAATACCATATCTATCAAAAAAAATCATTCACAATAATGATAAAATCTAATAAAATTCACAGTCGATACAAAATTTTGACAGTTGATAGTCATTGATAATACTAACTCATTCAATTTGTTGATATGTACCAAGCAATTGTTGATAGTTGATAGCTATAATAGGGCTGTATGTTTTGCTGGGTCTGCATATTTCTAGAAAGAATGCTGTTAGTTAAACTGGATTCTGTGAGAAATTTTGAAAAGATTTTGCCCTTCACAATACCAAGAGGAATGATAACTCTGGTAGTAAGCTATGAATGGCTGGTTCTTGCTGGCTAGTTTGTCAGCCTATTCATTTGCCTCTATTTCACTCTGAGTGACATTAATCCTAATGTTCATGCTCGCATGCTAATCCTGTCATTCTTAGAGCAATTTGGAAGATGAAAAGGACGAATCAAAAGCTTTAAAAGCAGCCTGGCTGTCTGGCCGTTTTCCGGTTTTGATTTGGATCTAGCTTACATATTTTGCAAGCTTGCCAGTACTTCAGCTTGAAAGACCTAGAGACATTTAAAGACTCAGATTTGCGAACTGACACCACACTCAATCTTTGAGCCTTGAGTAAAGAGGGTTGTGTGGAAGTCTCATCACAACGTTATCCTCCCAGTTGTTTCTAGACGGAATATGCCGATGGGTGCACTAGTTAGTTCATCTGCTTCGATCAGGTTTGAAATATGGCTGTAACTCGAGTCTTAAGGGAAAAAAATTCTTAAAGCACCCGTTGGGCAGAATCGTAGAGCCCCCGCAGTGCCAACGCTAGCTGTTCTTTGAACATTCTTAAGTTTACTACCTTTATTTATGATGTTATATATCAATAAATTATGTTAGTGGCCTTCTTTACAGTGGTGAAAACTATTTTCCAGAATAAAAACTGTCATTCTGAGCGACCAATAGCAAATCCCATAAATGTCGCTAATTTAATGTAAAAATTTTTTATGACAGCAATCAGAAGATTGAAAAACTATGATGTAAATCGTTTATGTTGAACCGTCCAATTAATACCGAGTGGATGTGTTTAAATAGTTCTTTTTAATGCCGTTTAAGTCAATATCACTGCTTTTACACCATTCAACTATGGCATTTAAATCTTTTTGAGCTAAGAGGTAATATTGAAATTTTTTTAGAAAATAAATTCTTGCTTTACCGTCGTCGTGGAATTCGGCTTTTGTTGTAGACTCTACAACGACGACCCTTCTTTTTCAGGGATTTGCCCTTTGTTGTAGACTCTCTTCAACGATGACTTCTTTTTTGTTATTGCACTTACTTACTGTCAAAATGGCGTTTTAAGCAATATTGGCATTCCTTTGCCAATATGATTTATTTTTCGATTTAAAAATCTCAATTTGTAGGCAGATTTCACACTACCTGTAGAATTTTCAGCTGTTAGTTTTAGATTTGTTTAATTATGAAAATGATATTCAAAACACAAAGCAAATTATTTCTAGTACAAAATGGAAGCAGTTTAAAGATTCTGTAAATTCGTCAAGCTCATTTTCCTCCACTAAAAGTAAAATAAGGATGAAGATCCTCTTCTTAATAATAAGATAGATACAAAATTTCACTTATACAACGGGAAAAATAAATCAATTAAAAATAGCATTACATTCGCTATACATTTGCAATGTATGCAACAACTACTAGCAGTCTTCACATGGTGAGAGATTCAGCTTTACAAACTAATTCAAATCTTTCTTGCCTTAAAAACTTAACAAAAGTGAATCTTTTCTCTACCTTTCAAACAACTGACTCTTGTATTCTTAAATTCAAAGAACGAACGTACCTACGTACCTCCACTTCTGCTCGTAGAGCTCCCTAATAGGTCTGTTCCTTCTATGTCGCTTTGTATGGTGGCATCTCTTACCAAGAGTAATGTTTCCAGCAATTCAAAATACTTAATGGTGACGTAAAAGAACATCCTAAGAAGTTATTAGAGACTCGATATTAAAAATTACCTGCCAATCTCTTGCATTTATATTTTATTATTCTTTTAATTTTGCAATTCTTTCTAGCTTTGACGTTGACGATATTACATTGACGATAATAATTAACATTTTATGCGAAATTAAAATCCTAAGCAATAGATTTCAAGTAAAAATAAAAAAAAAAACAAAAAATTAATACACAGACAATTTGTTAAATTTACTGTAAATATTTCAAAATCGTATACACAATTTGATATTATTGCAACGTGAAGCCTATGGCGCTTTGTTAAGCTTTCTATTCTAAGACAATATAAATTCTGGGCTCGTAATTTATCATATAAATAATAGCTACAAAAACAATTTTAAAGGTAAGTTGATGCTATTCAAATTTCTTACAAATTAAAATAATTTTGTGGTTGATTATAAATATTACTTTCTTTTTTCTTTTTTAATTTAGCCTGGTTTAGGAGAAAAGAAAATCTAAGAGCAAGCATCAAATATATGGAGGCAACCCACTCATCCCGTGCCATTTTTGTATAGTTGATAAAAGTTTGCTTCGCAGTGGAAAACAAGTTCAAAACGGTATTTAATCCAGGTCTATTTTAAATCCTTACCTTACCGTAAAATGTAAGTTTTCGTATCCTTTCTTCACCAGTAGTGAATGATTCTTGAATTATTTTATCACAAACTACTTAGATCAGTTATGACAGCAATGAATTTCTGATGAAATCCGTATCAGTAATTCGTATACTACACCCGGATGAAACAGCAGAATCTAACAACGGTGTTAACAATGGATATAAATTACCTTCCATTCATTCTAATGGGAATGCAAGAAGGATATAGTTTATATACTTGGGAGGTTTGCTTACAAAACAGAGTAATGCAGACAAAACGCATTTCCATTTACTAGTTTGAGACATTAAAAAATAACATGGAAATATTGGAGCCTTATCACTCTGTATTGATTTCTCAATTGCAATTGGATATCAAATCGTATTAAAATTTAAATATTAAAAAAAAAATTTCTCAAAGTTATCCGAAGTTAAAAAAACAATGACCAATAACGTTGTATATGTGCTTTTCGGAAATAATAGAGCCTTTGATCGTTTATTCTAGTTAACGAAATTGACTTTTGAAGAAATTGAGATTTTAGCATAATTTTTGAATATTTATTAAAATTTACATCTTCGCTCGCTGTTCATTGTACCAAAAGCCTCCTATGAATTCCAAAGCTCGTTTTTGTCGTTTCGAGCTTGTTCATTATATCATACGGTTGGTTTTCCACATCATTGTATATTATAGTGTCGAATCTATTGTCTCTCGAACATCATTGGCGATATGTTCTGCAACTAGCTTTTGTAATCCACTTGAAATAAAATTGATTTTAATATACCAAAAATTGTAAAATGTTTTCTTTCTTGAAATTGATATACCTTAGATTAGTAATTAAAATATAAATGTATAAAATTTTAATATTTTTGATTTTTCATTTCTTTAAACAGAGACCAATAACGAAGTTAAACCAGATCTTGAAGGTGTTGTTCCTCTACACGTTGGCAGTCAAGTCTTCATTTCGAAACGTGATATTCTGCGGATATTACACAATGATTGTCGTGTCTACACTGGATCTCTAACTGAAATAGTGTTTGGTCGGACGGCTCTAATTAAATGTTATCAATTAGAACCAAGTGAAAGACTATATGGATTGAATCTTAACTATCTAAATTCTATTATAAGTAATTTATTCAAACAGGATTTTTTAGTTTTTTTGTTTTTAAATTAATTTAATTTATTGTTATTTTAGCTCATGTTATTATGGTATTCAAGAGTCGGAACGAAGATATCAACGCGGATCAAGTTAAATCGTTTGTTATTAATAAAATAAACCAATTGGGAGAAAAACATCACAAAACAGCCTTATGAGAACTTTTAAATTGTTCTATATGATAATGCCGTGGACATAATAAGAAAAGGAATATAGAAACAAGTTCCAATAAAAAATTATTTTCAATATTGTTAAATATGTATAAAATTATAAACTAAAACAATTCTTTGATTTTTTTTTTTGTGTTTCTAATTTGGCTGAATAAAAAATTTCTTACCTAATATCGAGATGATTTTCAAAAGGCCTGAATTATTTATATAATTAAGAATGGTTTTATATGAAAACCATATAAATGCACTACAAACTGCAAAGCATATACACATGTATGTACGTAGATCAATTAACATTGAACATTTTCGAATGAAGCAACCTCTACAAAACCCAATGTCTCTGGTAAGTGTATATGAGAATTTACCACCTTACAGTTTCGTAGTATACCTTTCTAGCATATTTAAACAAAAAAAGACATCAGACATCCTGGAAATACTTGACATAGCTTCGGAATTTATACCGGATGGAAGGAAGTTGAAGTTTTACGAAATCAGTATTCAAACAGATGTTGAATTTAATTAAATGTAAATAAACCGATTGCTTTCCATAATACAGGCGACCAAAATGCGTTAATCGTTCTGAAACGACTTCTAGTTGTATTTAATTGGTGAGCCGTAAAAATGACTAAAAGAAAAAGAATTTATATAGGAAAAAGTGTGACATGAAGAATTGATAAAATTTGAGGAAAGAGTGGTCTGTCTGTCTATTTTCTTATATTAAATCGGAAGAACAAAAAGTTATAGACGAAAACATGTGAATGCCTTTTTGTTTTCCAAACAAATACAAAGTTTAAAATTAAGACTAAATCGAAATAAAATCTATTGAATTACTTGCATTTGAATTTCGTATTTTATGTTTTTAAATTTAGAAAGAAACATATATTTCTAAGTTAATTTATTTCTTCTATTTTTATTACAGAATTCAAATACATTTTAGAAGATAAAGGAGCAACAACTTATATTCAATATTCAACAACACAACGCGGTCGTGTAATGTTAATCTACAATGGATATCGCTATGTTGAAAATAGACAAAGTCATAAAAATATATTTTGGCGCTGCTCGCGATATGTTAAATTCGGTTGTCGAGCAACTGTTGTTACATCAAAAGTTAATGATGATGTAACAATACGTGTTGCCGGTTCACCACACACCCATGAGCCTGAAGTTAAAGTCGATGGAATGGACGATCTACAAAATGAGTTTCAGGATAAAATTCGATTTGCAAGCCTTGCAATGACTTAAAAAATTTATAAAAAAAAAAAAAAACAAAATAAAAAAGGAAAAAGTTTTGTTAAGAATATATGAAGAATAACTTTTTTCTTTTGTTAGTTAAGTATAATTTTATTTAGATAAAAGAAAAAAATATATATCTATGTATATACAAAAATCTGATGATGCTTAAAATAAATGGAGTAAATCTTGCGGCATCAAGTTTTACAAGAGAAAGAGAACAAATTGTAAACAAAAATGTGTAGTGGTAAATTTCTTGAAATTATACTCGTACTAGCCGCGAAACCCTTTCAACAAATTCAAACGTAATCGGAATTTATGCTACGAATCCCGAAAAACAAAACAATCACTTATCACAGTATTTCTTCGAAGTTAAAAATTTCATACTAATTGCAATTGGGGTTTTTGTGATATTTTTGTTCGGGATTCATAAGATAGTAACGATCACTGAGGGTTGCGTTGACGTGTGCTTATTGAAATAAGGTCTCAAAAAGTAGTTCCACGGGGAAAAGGTATGTTCCTGTTTTTAAATTTTTAAACCTGTTTTAACAAGGAATTTTGTTTTTCTTTTATAGGTGAAGAGCCCTGAACAAAGTATCGAGAATCGTCAATGGAATGGATGTGATTTTAGCTCTTATATAGTTGCCAAATATCAATACCTTATTTTTAGTTATTATAAACAAAATTTATTTGATCAATAATCGAAATGCTTGATCAGCTGTGAATTTTCTGTAGAAATATTTGTAAATATAATATTAGTTCACATTTCAGATCTCGCACATAAAATTTTACACCAAAATCGAGAAATTTTCAGATTGTTGCGATTTCAGAAAACTGAACTGGCTTATTCAATTACAAATCATTTCGCAAAAATTGTATTTAAAAATATTTTGAGCTGTTTCTATTTGAAAAAAAAAACCGATATTGAGGAAGAAAATGTGTATTATTCATTCTGTTTTCTTCATCTTTATTGTCTTCCTATTTTTGATGGCGATATATAAACTTATATGTACATTTACAATCCTTATTTGAAGTATTGGTCAAAAGTGCTTCTGAGGATTACATTTTATTTTCATTCAAAGAACTATGTTTCGTATAAATATGTTATGCCCCGCATTTAGGTCGCGAGGCATAAACGAGGTTGCACCAACTCAGCACATTGTATTGTGTCGCATCAATCATCAATAGGGGTTCAACATTACAATTGGCACACGAGAGAAAAAACCTCGAAATGCTTCGTGAACTATTTTGTCATGGGCAAATTTCGATTGGAAACATTAATGGTCGGTGAGTTCTATATAAATAAATGTAAATAAGTTCCTAACTTGTATAGCCCACTTGCCTAGTTAGTAGTTTTTAATCTTATTGCTATCACTTACGCTAAGAGTTGCTATCTCAATAAGAACAAGTAACTTCATTTTTGCAATCAATTATTGAATTGGTAGTATCGATTTAACAGTTGTATCGTTTATTAATCAATTGATATTTGACAACACTAATAAAGTTGTAAATAAATTTTTACCAGATTTTTGAATAAAAGTAGTTTAAACTTTTTTACTTACGAATAACTATTTGCTTATTTAGATATTTAATTACGTTATGCTACATTATTTACATCCGAGGGAATTTTTTGACGATAAACCTTTGGTTGCTTAGTATTTTATTTGCAGAATATATCCCTAGCACAAAATCCATTTTAGTCAAAATTCTGTTATGAATACTAGGAATGCTATCTACGGATCTATTTCAATTGCAATTGAAAATTCGATCTTGAGGTTTGTATTTTTTTTGGAATATTAAACGGAACTGTACATATATGTATTTATGTATATGTATGGAACTAACATAAATATAAATAATTTACCTGATCATATTTTTGTAGTTTACTAACACTGCAGTTTGTATTTTTAAAATTTCTACTAATAGTTGCTTGTTTTTTCTTTCGTTTTGGGCTTTTGTGTTTTTGTTTGTTTTATTTTTAGATGCTCTAACAAAACCTCGAATTTATTCGGTTAAAGTAAAACATGGACCAGTTTCTGCATTACCAAGAATTCTCAGTGGAAAATATTACAAACATGTCAGGCCATCATTTAAAACTGTTGGTGGCATAAAAGCAACTTGTACTGCATGTCGAACAATAATTTGTGGTACAACTCTTTCGACTGGAAACTTTTTTGCTCATTTCAAGAGACGTCATAGGGATTTATTTTCGGATGTTCTTGATCAATGCAGTAGTAAACCGATGGCTACGCATTTGGAAATTAAGCCAGCCTTGCCAACAGGTCCAATTATTGTTGATGATTTGAGTAAGACCACAGAAAGTGTAAGTTTTGCTGAAAGCATTGAAGATTTTTTGAACAACTATTTAACTTAAAATGCTAATTAAAGTTTATCACTAATTGTGTGGGGATATTTATGTAATTGTAATTTTTAAATATTGTAAATGAATGTTTAATTGTGTATTATCAAAACTATAACTAAAACTGGATGTGTGATAAGTAGACAAGATATCCTCGCAGTGTGTTAATGATCAACGTCAATTACGATTGTTGAGAATACCTTCGTAATTGAACTTTGATAAAATAAACTAATTAAGATTAAAAAAAATGGGATGCACTATGCACCCATCACTGATATAAATTGTTAAACAAAATCCAAGTCTGATTAAGAAGTAATTTAGTATACATAGTATTTCTTTGCTGTTTATTATAGTGGAGAGTCGTTGGATTTGTATGTTGTTATGATCTTTTTACTAAAATTCCTCGATAGAAACAGAAGGACATACAGAGAGAAGATGTGTAACAAGAATAATTAACTTCTTTTGTATCCTTCTCGTAGTCTCAGTGAATATCATATTACTTTTCTGCTTGCTACTTGTACTGACATAGTAGGTCGAATGCAAAAAGTATTTATGTACATATTATCTAGAGAACATAGAGAAGGTACTTCTGTTCTCTTCTTCTTGTATGTATCTTCGCTATTATTACCTATTTTTATTAAAATGGATATTTATGCAGCCTAATGCAATTTATTTATAAAATATTTTTCTAAATTTTACACCACAATAAAATACTCTATCGAATTTATGTCATATAATGACATTAGTTAGTTTTAAACATTTGTTCCTTATACAAAACAAAGCAAACAAAATATGTATTAAATGTATGTGATGAAGTTGTAATTTCATAAGTTTAGCTTGTAACTTTAAGAATATAAATAATGATGTTTGTTCCATCTTAATACAATAAACAGAGTGCTATGAAGGAAAGTAGCTTAAGATCACTCAATAATCAAATGGTTTAATGAAACAACAAGTGGGTACTTAAAGCTTTTTTTAATTCAGTCGAACTCATTTTCGTGGAGTTCTTGAAATAACTTTTGTATCAGCTGTCGTACTAGTAAAATCATGCTATTTACTGAAATTGATGATTAAAACATTTAAGCGTTTGGCTTTGATAACAAAGTATTTAATGATCTTTTGACTATTATCTACAAATACGAAAAAAACTATTTTTCGTTTCATTTAACCTTAAATGAAATGAAAATTAATACAATACAGTTGCTTTGAAATTAAAAAGAAAACATGAGTGGTAAGGTTTCTCCCTACCTAAAAAAACATAAAACTAAAGTCAATAATATCAAAGTTGAGACCTTAATTGTATTATGTGTCAAAATAAAAATGTTCTGAGATATTTTTCTTATTTTCTTAAAAAAATATTCTTATAATAATATCATATGTAAGAAATAAGGTTTATGTATTATTCGTCTATCTAACTTATTAAGTGGGTAAAAATAAATAAGCAAAATATTATAACTAACAAAAACAAATTTAAGAAACAAATTAATGTGTGTAACTTATACTCCCACGAGAAAGACACTGTGAGTCATAAAATCTTCTTGAAATTAATAAAAGCTTATAAAAATCTTCTATAAAGGATTAGGCCTTAATGTTAACAAATTTGTATTTCCCATACAAATTTTTAATTTGTGAACATTTTTTTTTAAACTTAGAAATCTTAAAAATCGCTAACCGTTGAATTTATGAGAAATTCCTTATTTCTCATACTTAATTAATTTTTCTCAGCTTTGTTGATATCTTGTTTTTCTCACCCTTGTTAATATTTTGATTTTTTTACAAATTTCGTCGCTCAGTGTTTTGTTTTTTGTCTTGTGTTTTGATCCAATATTTTGGCTCTGCTGTTTCACATACTGAGAAAACATAAACATAGTGTTCTTTCATAATTGCTGTCCCTTTAGTAGCTTAAGCTTAATCTTTCACGCATGCCTGAGTTAGGGAATTTGTCAAATAAAAACAGCAATCGTTAATCTATGAGCAAAGTCCCAAACGTTTGCGTCTCCGTCGTCATTTGAAAAGTACCAAACGTATTGAAAATTCTGTTACTACTCTAGCCCTTGCAAACTTGCATATAAGGATGTTTTCACCTAACATGTAACTTTTTTTTTCAAAAGTCGGAATTGTAGTTTTCGATGAACGCCATAATGTATCCGCAAATGTTGTTGCCTATATGTGAGGTGCTCAGACGAAATGCTACTAATTCCACATATCACCCATTTCGAATCTATGCAGGTTTTCGAACTTAATGTTCGCATAGTTTTTTGAAACTTTGTGTTTTGAGCGATTATTTCAAGTATTCAAAAGTACTGACAAAAAATAAAATAAGAAGAAGGACAAACGGAAAATATAAAAAATATTAAACATTTTTATAGTTTTTGTTTTTGTTGCAACTATACTTTATGTATATGCTGGGAAAACAGTGGAAGAAAATTCAAATTGTGAGCAATCGGCTGTCGATTAAATACAACCAATGCTTAATGAGAGGATAAAGAATTGGTTTTTATATCGCCAGCCAGGGGGAATCGCCCCATTCATTAAGCTTTTAGAGCGACTTATGCTGAACCTTGGTTTCTTGGCTTCCGGCGACCATTTTCGATATATGGAATAAATTTTTCGCATATTAGCAAATACTATTTCAGTTTAAAGTTCCGAAGTGCTAGACACATTCTACGATGTTGTGTACATCGGATAACAATAACCGCATCAAAAAGTGGAGATTATTTGAATTTGAGGACGAAATTGACGTTGATTTCACGTTTTCAAAAACGGCCATAGACGCAAAATAAAATATGTTGGAAAATTTTTATTCAAATTTGAAGAAAATAAAATACTTATTTTTCTACTCTGCATCTCAAAGGTCTTCTTCAGTTATATTTGAACTGTTCAAGTTTTCTACACTCTGTTACTTTGTGTCCCATATAGTTCTGCACCTACTCAGCTGTGGGAAATATCAAAATGTCTGTTAAATTGTGTCCTATTCATCTTTTATAATATAATAATAAAATTATTAGAATCCATAATTTGATGTATCTTTGTAAATGTAATACAAAGTCATATAAAAAACAACTGCATTCTAGGTAGGGTCAAAGATTTAAAACTGATTTTAGTTTTTGGCAAAAATTGTTCCATTCAAACACTTGCTTATGTACGTTTGAATCGGAAAATAATAATTACGACTTAAATAATTACTCCCAAATGAAGCATAACTTATATTTTGATATCAATGTTTTTGAAGGGGCTACCCACTCCCCTGATAACAACAAAATGTTAAATTGATCTTATGAATCATACATAAATTAAAGAAAGTATATAAATACCAATGAAAATCATCAATGTATAAATGTCATGTTAATAATTGTATAAAGCTGTGAAAGCCAATTTAAAAATTAATAAAATAATATATTGATACAGAGTATCTATGTACTAGGTTAATGAATCTGAAAAGTATTTTAATTTCAACATTATAATATGTAAATCACATCAAAGCTGCCCTATATTTTAAAGAGGCCAGTATCCAGGAATTGTTATTTTTGTTTCAAAACTTCTGTCTAAGCTATATATTGTTACTCAGTACTTACTATTTTTACTTCTAAATACATTGCAGATGATGAAGAAATTGATGACAAAAGTGCGATTTTTGGCAATGAATCCCAACTGGGGTATCCAGGTGATTTTATTACAGGTTAGTGCATGGTTATTTATTTTGCTATTGTTATCTTTTATTTTAAAAACTTTTTGAATTATACAGGGTATTCAAGAACAACTTTCTTTTTAAAAGTAAAATACAGTGAAGAAAAATCAATTATTTCCTGTATGTACGATAAAGAAATGCCAAGACTGGCTTCGCAGAAGCGCATCCGTTAAACCCAATTTTCCAAAACCTTTTTGACTGTGTCTACTCTGGCATATCATCGATTATTGAGCGAATCCCACAGATAAAAGGATAAGCGGATAATTGTCATAGCCAAGGTGGTTGATAACTTGATAAACGAACTAAGCGCGCATAAGATCGAATTTTTGGTGGTCCATTTCATTGAAACCAAAGATTGTTCAAGTGCACGTCATCAATTTCATCCCACAAAAATTCGGTAATCATGGTACTGTATCAATGACCGAAATTGGCGTTTCTGGCTGCATGGTCCAATGATGCCACCATTCCAAAAATTGTCACTCCATCCATTCGGAGATTGGCGTCTTGAGAATCATGGAAAGATTTTACAATGGCCAGATACGGCAATTGTTAACATATGGTTCGTTCGCTCAACCTTACTCAGGGTTGACCAAAGTTTTCTTGACAACCCTAAGAGTTGCCAAAGAAGAACTGGTGTTTTCGGCTTTCAAAAAAACACTCAAGAGCTGTCAATTGCTTTGTTGACAACTAAAAGCAAGAAACAAATAATTCTGTGCTCTGATAAAACTTTAAATTTGTTATAAATTAGTTTTAAAATTGAAAAATTGTTTGTTTGAGTACAACAAACATTTAATCGTAAATAGTTAACAACCAATTTTAGTAATACTCTCATTTTCATACTTTTAGCATACGCTTAAAGGCTTTCATCGTAAATATAACATGCAACACGCGAATCGAAAAACGACAACAAAAGAAATAGATATGAAATCTCATGTTACTTGGTCGTTTAGGGCGAGTTCAGGGCGACTCAAGGTCTAAAAAAAACATAATTTACTCACCAGGATGAGTTCAGGTTTTTCAAAAAACGATTTAGGTCGATCCCTTCAGGGTGACTTCAGGACTCAATAAACAAACCTATTACCTATAGTCGCTGAGATGAAAATGCCCGTGCTTGAATTCGGTTAACATTTATCTGCTCCCCCCCTGAATTTTTTTAAAATAAGTTTTTAATATTTTCCAACGTAAAAGTTAAACATAAAGCTGTACATATCGTTTTACGAAGGTTTACTTGTTATACTGATAATAGTCAAGCTTTCAATCGGGAACTACTAGTAGTGTTAAAATATGAAAAGAAAGTTGTATTTGCACCCACCACCCTTTATAAACTTTTGCGCGTTTGTAAAGAATATCAGTATTTCTGTTTTACCATTTTAAGTTTAGTAACATATTTTAATTGTTTAAATTATAATTTATAAATATCATTTTCAGCAAATATTTGCAAGAAGGATGTCAAAGATTCGATCAAAATGAGAAATCGGAGGCACCGAAAAATTAAAAGAGGTAAGACTTACATATAATTGCGCTAATTTTGACAATATTAAAAAAACTTATAATTATAACACATGAGAGTGACATTAGCCGTGTTTTTTTGGAAAAGTTATCTGTAGTACAGTGGGATTTTATATGGATAACAAATACAACATTCGCAGTAGGATCACTGCCGATACTCGAATAAACGTCAAATCTCTATCCGCAGCAGGATTTCACTTCTCCTTTTATCAGCAGTGATCCTACTGTGGATGTTGTATTTGTTATTCATATAAAATCCTACTGTACTATGGATAACTTTTCCAAAAAAACACGGCTATTGATACTCTTAATTTTCTAAATTATTCACATAATATTTTATTTTTAAGACAATTTAAAGAATTGAAACGCCAATTTTTGTGGACTAAAGGCAAAAAAAAAAGCAATTTTGAATCAATAATTTGACAAGTCCAATTAAATAGTCTTCTTCTTGACTAATTTATTTCAGTAGCATATAGAGCTTGTATAATAAAATCCTTCATATAAAGAAAATATTTAACAGATCTCAAATCGGTGAAGAATACAATTTTATATTCTTAAATACAGGGGTCGTATTAGTAGCGAGGAGAACTTAGAAGCGGATTTAATTTTTAGTATTATGGGAAAGTATTTTCTTATAGTCGGTTGATGGAATGATTTTCTACAACTTTCTGCCGAGTGCGAACGGCTAAGAAGAGAAGCACTTTTCATGACAAGATATACTCTTGGAGGAATTGTCACTTTGTAACACCAGTGTACTTTTGAAGATACATTTTTACGGCATTAACCAGCTTAAGGATGAAGAAAATATCCGAAAAATGGTTTATTAATAGAACCTTTTTTGGCGAACCTTTTTTGGCGAACCTTTTTTGCATACTTTAAGAGCACTAAATAGTTTCAGACTACCCTTTAAATGATTAAGACAGTTTAAGCTTGAAACCAATAAAGAATCTAATCCTATATATAAGGATATATATAAAGGCGATATCGATGCACATTAGTTTTTAAGTTCTGAATATTGAAATTGAAGCTAAAGGCAAGACATTCCCCATTTGTGTAGTACGACTTAAGAATAAATAATTAATCTTTGTACTTGACAGTACGTCCGAAGTTAGGATCAAGGTAAAATTGGAATGGGGGGGAGAGAATGCAACTGGGTATTTCACTGAACACTGAAACGATAGAATAAATAAATTTACATTATAATGTAGCAAATTAACAGCACTAGCTACCAGGAACTTTTGGCTGAGCAATTATAATGATAGATGATTTAATAGTATTCGAGTATATACACATGGGTATGGGGCTGTCAGAGGCTGGATGTTCGGAGACTAAGGAATACTTCGAATGAATCCCAGCCTCTGACAGCCCCAGAAATAGTTATCTAAATATTTATGTTAGATAATAGAATCTAGTTTAAGTACGAGTATAATTAAAAGTTTATAGACGTTTTTTATGTTTTTAGTTGATATTGTTGACAGAAGGCCAGTTCGTTTCTTGTTGAATAATGATTTACTTGATGATTTACTTTTGGGCATTCAGATGTAAAATGATTAATAGATAAAATCTGATTGGCAAAGATGACAGTTTGGAGAGATTTCCTTGTTGGGAAGATGGGTGGCGTGAGTTAACTGAGTGTGTCTAAGGCGGAAACGGATAAAATATTTATTCATTATGGACGTTGTTTCGATTGGATAAGAAACTCCTTTTGGATTGATGTGGTGGTGAGAATATAATTTCCATTCGTCGAGTCTTGTGCTTTCCCAATAGGTGTAGATAACGTTGAGAAAGTCTTTTTAAGTTGGAGGTATTGCGAGAACATTCAATTGTTCTGAGGCGTTTCTGGCAGCACTGTCTGCTAATTCGTTCCCTTCGATGCCTGAGTGTCCTGACACCTATAGTAGTAAGAGTTTTTTTCTGTTTCGAATTTTAGTTATAGTTGTGGTGCAATTTTGTATGTTGTTGATGGTATTGAGTGTAGAAAGTCTATCGGAGCAAATCACGACGTTGTTTGCTCTTGTGATTGCTATTTCTGTCGCTTTCATGAAAGCGTAGGTCCCAACAGAATAAACTGAAAAGTTGATTGGAAGTTTTGCACTGTATAGAATGTCACCCGCTTCTGATACGATTGTGAGTTCTGTTCCAGTGTGTTATAGGAGAACCAGCTCATTGTACTCCACTTTTTAATGAATTAAATTTGTATAGATTGCAGCTGTCTCCATCATATCAATAAATAAATATAGAGAGATCGATTGTCAAAATGACAATCACCATCAACTATCACCTTAGCCGATTCCACCCATGATTTAATCATTTCTGGCATTCGTTAGCTTACATGTCGCCCAGTCTTTACTTTATATCCCAGTGTGGAAATTTTTAAAATTAAAAATTATAAGCTGAATAATTGACTATCATGTGCTGACATGATAAACACCAAAAAAAATAGGCACGTAATTTTCTCTGCATATTTGAAATTCAGCATTTATTTAAATAAAATGGTTTAATAATTTCAACACGTTGCTGCGCAAGATGCTCCATAAATTGTTATCGACCACTTTCTACAATGGGAAAAAAATTCCAAGCAAATTAAATCAACCCGGAACATAAAACACACTGTATTTATAAAAATAAGCCAAATACAAGTTTCTTTTTAAAAATGCAATAAAATGAGCAAAATTTATTTGCTTGCAGGTATTATGGCTTTATTAGTAAAAGTAAACATTCCCATTAATAATGGAACAGAACGTCTTTCAAGCGGGTGGTCGTGCGCCTTCAATTGCTGAGTCAATTGGACCTTGCAAGCGAATAATCCGAGATCTTTATGCAGAATTCTCCTCAGGCTAGTGCTTGGCTAATGTTGAGCTGTTGAGATCGATGGCGAGTTGACGTTCGTGATTTGAGTCTCACACTCTCGGCTACAGCAGCCACATTCTCGTATGTGCGCACCGTACGACGACGTGGACCATGAGTTTTGTCCACTAGTCTCACGAACTTTTTGCGCAAACTTGCGTACAGTAGGCGCAGCCGCGGTGGGTGCTTCATTTCGGCCAAAAATTCTTTTCAAGAACGTTGTGTAAGCGAAAAGCGACTCATTTCGTTCCGCGGAGGTATACCTATGATTTAAAAAGAAACCACTTGATGGCCAACCCTGTATATGTAAGTGGCCAAATGTTATCTCATTTGAATATTCGATGAAAAATAAGCGTTGTAAGCAGACCGGAAATCATTTTCATTTTGAATCAATCAATCGAAAGAATCAAATCAAAAGAAATAAAATGTACAACTGGGTCGCACGAACTTGCTCTTACATGTGTAAACGACTAGGAATTTTAAAAATGAATGTTATTAGAGAAAAACTGTTCATAAGCATAAAATTCATTTTTTAATAGACTAAAACAACTCCTTTAGTAGTTTGATTTTTTTTTCTCAAAAATTCAAAAAATTTTCATTAAAATCCGTTATGTCGATAATGAGAAATTCTAAATTTGAAAAAATGGTTCTATGGTAGGTACAGTCAGTAATATCTTGATTTCAAATTTTTTCAATCAAATAATAGATCGTAAAAATTAATCAAAAAAAAAAAATTTTAGCGAAATTCTCGGAACCGTTTTCGAGAAAAATACAATTTTCGAAAAACATTTTTTAACATTTTGTTGGAGGGTAGGTACCGTTAATTTTAGGTAAAATAGTTTTTACTTGCGACTTATAGGTACTATAAGGCAAGTTATGCATTCGTAAAAAAAATCGAACTCGATATTTTGATCAAAGTTGACATTACGATGATAGCGAAGACCAAAAAAGTGGGTCTCGCAATTCTGTCTGTCTGTCTGTCTGTCTGTCTGTCGGTTCGACTACAGCCTAAACGGCTCGGCCGATTTTCTTCAAACTTGGTAGATATGGGTTTTAATTTTTTACCCCCGGACGTTTTTTTCTATTTTTTTTAAGACCAAAAATAACGGTACCTGCCATACGATTTTTTTTTCGAAATTTTATAAATATTTTTTTTTCTCAAAAACTGTCCCACAGAATTTTAAAAAAAAAATTCCAAAAATTTCATTTGGTAAAAACTAGCTAATGGTTGAAAAAAATTTTACAAAAAATTGTTATTTTCGGTAGACCCCCTGGGTCCATTTTTTTTGTTTTTGATTTTCTCGAAAACGGTACAGCCGATTTTAATAATTTTTTTTATGCCAAAGCTCCTCTAAAGTTTGAATATTATTACATATTCAAATTTTCAATTTTTAATTTTTTGGATTTTTAAAAAAAAATTCAAATTTTTTTTTTGGAATCTCAATATTTCGAAAACCCCTTGCTCGATTTTTTTCAAACTTAGCAAATAAAAGTTTCTTAATATAATCTACAAGATTTAAGAAAAAAAATTTTGTTTTATTTAAAACTAACGGTACCTTCCATACAAATTTTAAAAAATGGTTTTCGAAAATCGCATTTTTCTCGAAAACGGTTCCGAGAATTTTGCTAAAATTTTTTTTCTTTTGATTAATCTTTAGGTACAATTTATAATTTAATAAAAAAAAATTTTAAATCTAGATATTACTGACTGTACCTACCATAGAACGATTTTTTCGAATTTTGAATTTCTCATTATCGACTAAACGGATTTTAATGAAATTTTTTATAAAAAAGCTCCTAAAAAGTTTAAAATACATTGCATTTAAAAACTTAAGAAAAAATATTTTTTCAATTTTTAGAAAAAAAAGTAATTTTTTTTTTGAAAAATTCGATATCTCAAGAACGGCTTAGTATTTTTTTTGGAAATTAGACTTTTATTCGTACAATAATAAAAACTTAAGGTTGGCGTACCAAAATTTTTTCTTAAAAATGTTTTAAAAATTTTGTACATAAAAGCTTATTTTTTTAAGGAACCACTACAAAGACTTATAATTTTTGTTCCTGCATAAATTCATATTTGCATATCATTCTGTTTTTATCTCTTAAAGAATTAAAAAAAATTCATTTTATCCTTATGAACAGTTTTCTCTAATAACATTCGTTTTTAAAATTCCTAGTCTATTACATAGGAGCAAGTTCGTGCGACCCAGTCGTGCATTTTATTTTTTCTTATATCTTGTAATTTATATTAAGAAACTTTTATTTATCAAGTTTTAAAAAAATCGAGCATGAGGTTTTTGAAATATTGAGTTGTGAAAAAAAAAGGTTTAAACTGCTGAGGAGCTTTAACATAACAAAAAAATTATCAAAATCGGTTGTACCGTTTTTGAGAAAATGAAAAACCAAAAAAATTATTCATGGTACCAAAAATAACCATTTTTTGGAATTTTTTTTTCAGCCATATTTATAAAATTTCGAAAAAAAATCGTATGGCAGGTTCCGTTATTTTCGATCTTAAAAAAAAAGAAGACACGTTTGGGGGGAAAAATTAAAAATACTATCTATCAAGTTTAAATAAAATCGGCCGAGTCTTTAGCTGAAGTCGAAAAGACTAACATTATCAGCCTTATTTTGAGATTCGAACGAATAGCTAATTAGATAGAATAGATACTTTCATTCGAATGAACTATCCATATTTTGACATTCGAATGACATTTCTATCTGATTTAGTATGACCAAGCTGTTTTTTTTTTGATAATTTTTATTTCAAAAAATAAAACTTTATTATTTAAGCAAAATAAAGTAAAGATAAGTGATGCTAACGGCCCGGTAAAGTTTGAATTTGAATACATCAATAAAAACTGACATTTTCAAATTTTGGAGCATTTAGAAAACAGTATGGTAAGTTTATTGATATCAAAAAGTTGTTAAATAAGGGTAAAACTTCCCTGAATAATAAAATACTTGATTTATGTTTTAATTTCCATGTAAACTAATTTTGTTTTCCAAATTGATAAACAAAAAAAGAAGGCAACTTCTCAAAGCCACTTAATTTACACAAATCTGGTCACACTTGAATTTTGAACTACCATTTGTAAATTGTTTTATGAAAATAATTGATAAATTGAAGCCAGACGTTAAAAAATCAAAATGGCATTTGTTTTATGTATGAAAAGAGAAAACGGTGAGGAGAAGGTGTATAGGAGAAGGATAATGGATGCATCACATCCATTTTATGCATCCAATACTACTAACATTATACTAAACTTACATGTTTTATGAATCTATTCGCCAGAAAAAATTGAACGAGAATGAAATGACATTTCTTTCGAACGATTCGAAAGTGAAAATTTGCTTAGTTTTTGAAATATAAATGACTTTCCATTGATAAGGTGAACTTTCGAATCGTTCGAATCTCAAAATACAAATTATTCGAATTCGACATACTTTCTAATGAAATCGAATGTCAAAATAAGGCTGTATAACATTTTTGGTTGCTTTGAGTCATCGAAACTAATTTTTAAATAAACTTCTTCCTGAAATAATATAAAAAATATTTCAGGCTCAAGTTCTCATTTAGAAATATTGAAAAGTTTGCAAAAAAGTCATAGCAATTTTTTTTGTTTCAACTCAAAATTTTGGTCATGCTTAGAAGAATCTTGCGGTTGGGGTTAAAATGTTTTTAAACGAAAATTCATAAAATATATCTGTTTTGTAAAATGGAGTTTTTTTTACAAATTTTTGCAGCCAAATTATTTATTTATTGTGTATAAATATATTGAAATATTTATATGTGCTTTAGACTGGGCCAAAAAAATTGACTATTTTTTTTTTTTTTGAAAGATATATCGAGAATATCATTCAGAATGACAAAAAAAAATGTTCGTAAAAGTTTGAGCCCTTAATATCAATTTTAAGAGGGCTATCATCGCTAATTTTGATTTTTAGTCATAATTTCATGTTTTGCGTCAGAACTGACAAAACATTGAAGTAAAAAAAATTCATTTTGACTTACTTTTATATAAAATTAAATTCCCTACAAAAAAGGTCTAATTGAAATTTTTCGTCAGACAAGCCGTTTTTGAGTAATTAAGCTTAATAAATTGTTATTTTTCTTCGATTTTACTTTTTTAATTTGGAATTTTGTAACTAACGAAAAATAACAATTTATTAAGCTTAATTACTCAAAAACGGCTTGTCTGACGAAAATTTTCAATTAGACCTTTTTTGTAGGGAATTTAATTTTATATAAAAGTAAGTCAAAATGAATTTTTTTTTTGAGTCTCACACTATCGGCAACAGCAGCCACATTCTCGTATGTGCGCACCGTACGACGACCTGGACCATGAGTTTTGTCCACTTGCATACCAGTCTCACGAACTTTTTGCGCAAACTTGCGTACAGCAGGCGCGGTGGGTGCTTCATTTCGGCCAAAAATTCTTTTCAAGAAACGCACTTTTTGGACTAAACAGCACTAACTTTGAAAATAAGTTTTCAATATTTCCCAACGTTCTTTAAGCGAAAAGCGACTCATTTCGTTCCGCGGAAGTATACCTATGATTTAAAAAGAAACCACTTGATGGCCAACCCTGTATATGTAAAGTGGCCAAATGTTATCTCATTTGAAAATTCGATGAAAAATAAGCGTTGTAAGCAGACCGGAAATCATTTTCATTTTGAATCAATCAATCGAAAGAACGAAATCAAAAGAAATAAAATGCACGACTGAGTCGCACGAACTTGCTCTTATGCAAACGACTAGGAATTTCAAAAATGAATGTTATTAGAGAAAAACTGTTCATAAGCATAAAATTCACTTTTTAATAGTCTAAAACAACTCCTTTAGTAGTTTGTTTTTTTTTTCTCAAAAATTCAAAAATTATTTTTTTTTAACTTTTTCGAAGTTTTTCTATAAAAATTTTCAATTCTGAATTTAAAAAAATGGTTCATGGTAGGTACAGTCAGTAATATCTGGATTTCAAATTTTTTTCAATCAAATTATATATCGTAAAAATTAATCGAAAGAAAAAATTTTTTAGCGAAATTCTCGCAACCGTTTTCGAGAAAAATACAATTTTCGAATAACATTTTTTAACATTTGTTGGACGGTACCGTTAATTTTAGGTAAAATAGTTTTTTTTTTCTTACATCTTTTATTTATCAAGTTTTAAAAAAATCGAGCATGGGGTTTTTGAAATATTGAGTTTTGAAAAAAAAAGTTTTAAACTGCTGAGGAGCTTTAGCATAAAAAAATTATCAAAATCGGTTGTACCGTTTTTGAGAAAATGAAAAACCAAAAATATTGTTCATGGTACCAAAAATAACCATTTTTTTGGAAATTTTTTTTCAGCCATATTTATAAAATTTCGAAAAAAAATCGTATGGCAGGTTCCGTTATTTTCGATCTTAAAAAAAAAAGAAGACACGTTTGGGGGGAAAAAATTATAAATACTATCTACCAAGTTTAAATAAAATCGGTCGAGTCGTTTAGCTGAAGTCGAAAAGACTAACATTATAACATTTTTGGTCTGCTTTGAGTCATCGAAACTAATTTTTAAATAAACTTCTTCCTGAAATAATATGAAAAATATTTCAGGCTCAAATTCTCAGTTAGAAATATTGAAAAAGTTTGCAGAAAAGTCATAGCAAATTTTTTTGTGACAACTCAAAATGTTGGTCTTCTTGATAACTCTTCAATAATTTCATTTCTCCTATGACACATGCTCAGAAGAACCTTGCGGTCGGGGTTAAAATGTTTTTAAACGAAAATTGATAAAATATGTATATCTGTTTTGTAAAATGGAGTTTTTTTTTTACAAATTTTTGTAAATTTCTTAAGCTTAAAAGTGTCGATACATCGGCCCCACATTGCTGTGCAAATCAAGCTGGTGTTGATAGCTGGTTTTGTTGCTTCTATAACCTCGACTACACTATTTTCTGAGTAAAGTTCTTCTTCATCAGAAGGCAGTGGAACTACAATTTCATTCCACTCTCTTATATCGTTGGAGGAATATGAAACCTTTAAATAAGATTAAATGTTGACAAATGTTCTTGTAACATATCCAGTGCTGTGGTGGAAACCTGTTTTATGATCTCCAGTTGCGTTCTTTGTTGTAGTCTTCTTCCTCGTCACTAGAAACAGCTTCATATGCAAACAGTTCATGCCAACACTTTTCAATGACTTTCGGTGTAAGTTTGTCGCAAGCTCCTTGAAGACATGTCAGACAGAGCGGCACGCAAATTAAATTTTTTCAACATCTCGCCCTTTAGAGATAACATCTGACAAAAGGCTTGTTCGGTAGTGCAACATTGTGAGCTGTTTCAGGTTTAAAAACTTAACACTACCTTTCACGGGAGGCATCTTTCTACTTAAAACTGTCCAAAATAACCAATACCAAAATTTAATACGGTTACCAAAAAATGTAACGACGAAATAAAGGGGAGGAAGTAGAAAAAAATCGTATAAGATATAAAGCGTTCATCTTTTCGAGTACACAGATTTCAACCCGTTCATCTTTTGGAACAACACAATGGTGAGAAAAAAAGCGTTCATCTTTCCGAATTGTTCATGTTTTAGAACCGTTCATGTTTTCGAGATTCTACTGTTTATGTAAATATATATAATAAATAAAATTAAGAAGAATATAACAGTACCAAATTAGCTTTAAATAAGTCTATGGAGATACTTGTTCCATAAATTTGCAAACTTCGTTACTACCATAGCTTGTTCTATGATCTTGTTCTCAAAAAGCAAATTCCTGAAACATAAAGACGTAATGGTGCTTAAATTGATACCAAAGATGGTAAGGAAGGGCATCTTTTATGTAAACTTACAATATCCCTTACAAGCATTATATCATGAACATTCCAAGGAATAAATTGTAGACATTTTTGAAAATTTAAATTCAAATCGATTGTAAATTAATAAAACCATTTATGATGCGATTAGAACAAAACCCTTATGATTATGACGTTACAAATGACTTTATTTATCGGGCGCAAGTTGATTTTTTAATGGTGCTAATGCATTCATGCAAGTCATGTCAAAATATGTCGCATAAGAGGGAAGAGATACTGCCAAAAATGCTTTCACTAATTCTTAGTTTTTTGATCCTAAACTTAAATTTACTAATTCACTCGTACTAAAATGTAATTGTATGTAATTTCAGTTGCGGACACGTTTTTCAACAACGTCGCAGTTTTTGGCATATCTCAACAAAATCGCCGCACACTCATTATTGGAAAATATCATTTCGTTTATGTTGCACGAAGAAAGATATTTAGTTCTTGGAGATGTGCAAAATACCGAAGTCATCGTTGCAAAGCATTTGCCCATACAAAATTAATTAACAATGAAATAAGATACTATGTAACAAATGCAATACACTCGCATGATTAAACAAAACATGAATACATTTATTATGTCTTGAAACTATTATAAAATTATTAAAAATTGATTAGACTTAGATTTTTGGAGAATTATTATACTTTTTTTTTAATTATTTAATTTAATTTTTCTTTGTGTTTGGCTTTTTTTTAAAACAATTTGTTCCCTACATAAAATACAATTTAAATATGTACAAAATGAATAACTTTATTATAATAAGTCTGAATAATTTTATAAACTAATACACTATGCATATATATATTGTTTTTAGACCAAAAAGCCATAAATAGTACTTAAAAAAAAACTTTTATCTCAAGAATTATGTTAATATTATAGATACTAGCTTATCCAAGCGAGAACTTTCGCATATGTTCCATAAGACACGCCTATCATTAAATTATTTTTCAAATCATTTTTTTTTAAAATGAAAATCATGTTCATTTGGTGGGTTTTGTATGTTATCGATATGATAATAATATATTGTAATTTTTTTTCGCTTCTCAGTCCTCTTCCACCATTTTAATTTTTAAAGTTTAAAATTGACACTTCAATTTCTATTGATACTTCAATTAGGTTGCAAGCTTTTCAACATTTGTTATCCTACATAGATCCGACCAACTCTCTAAAAATATTGCCTAAAAATACAAAGTCTTTCTTGGAAAATTGTCACGCCAGAGGTTCGGACTCGGCAGAAATATTGTAGGTCACCTTGATTCGTGCCGATAATACATGCACAGGAATATTTAAGGCTGTGGTTCTCTATGAACTGTCATGCCACCAAATATATTGTCTACATTTCCAAAGCTCATTTAGCTCAAAATGAAGAAATTTGTGATTGTAGAAACTTTACCGTCTTTTATGTTTTTATGTACTTACTGAACATACTCCGACCAAATATATATTTTATGTTTTCAAAATTCATTCAACTCAAAATATGAAGAAATTGATTGTAAGAACTTTGCGGTTCCTTATGTTTTTATGCATTTACTGAATAGACTCGGACCTTTCACTATAAAATTTGAAACGAATATATTTCCCCTAGACACTTTTTCTCTGTTAAGAATAAGAATAAGAAGTAAAATAAATCGTGTAAAAAAATTAAAGTTGGGAAATGACAGGAAGTGGTTTAAATATAAGTAATTTTTTTTTTTTGAAATTGACCTTTTTTTTTTGAGAAACAAATGCAAGGCAGCGTCTAATCTATAAGAAAATTTTGCTATGTATCCTTTATTTAAATAAAATTTCTAACTAGAACTGAAAAGGTTCAATTAATTTATCATGCATATCATTTTGATTTACCAGTCAGTACCTATGTCTATGTATATTTTTTTTATTGAGCATATTTCTTTTTTATTATAAATTGGAGTTTGTAGTCGAAATTTAAATATAAAATTGGCCTTTATTTTAAAAAAGAGAACAAAAATACATGTGAAGAAAAGAAAAATCCATTTATTTTATTTTGTATGTAATGTATTATTTGTTGAATGTTAAAAGTTGATGTTGATTGTATGGCGTTTACAGCAAGAAGAAAGAATATATTTAACCGGAACTCGGTGTATAATAATGGTGGATACAAAATAGAATATATTTAATAGTGACGCTAGATGTCGTTATGTTGAGTTGTTAATAAATAAAAGGCGTTGCCAAACCACATCTCAACACTCCTCCTCAACTCGACATATCCCTAAGGAGTTTCGTAGTTTGTTGAACTGCTGCCTCGGTAGTGCCTTTGTGAGTATATCAGCCTGCTGATCTTCTGATGGAATATACAAAACATTGATTTTTCGCTCATGAATAACCTGTCGAACGAAGTTGAATTTTACGTCGATGTGTTTCATGCGCTTATGTTCATGTTTTTGATTCCAAGTTCACGAAGAATTTGCTGAATCCACAATGCCTCACACGTTGCATTACTAAGTGCCACATATTCTGCTTCGGTCGATGAAAGAGCAACCGATTTTTGTTTTCTTGTTGCCCAAGAGACTGTGCATCCAAAAACCTTGAAGACGTATCCAGATATGGATTTCCGGTCATTGATGTCATTTCCCCAATCGGAATCAGCATATCCAGTCAGCGGTTTTGCATTAACATCCTGTTTGTACACTAGCTCCATATTAGATGTGCCCTTGACGTATCTCAAAACTCGTTTTAGGTAAGTCCAGTGTTCATCAGATGCGTTACTTTGAAATTGGCTGAAGAAATTGAGTGATGAACTCAGATCCGGTCTACATGACAACATCTTAAACATCAGGCAGCCAGTTAGTTCACGATATGGGTTTTCCGTTTCGTTTGCTGTGCTTTTCCTTAACTTTAGATTGACTTCCATTGGTGTAGCCGCAATTTTTCCGTTTTCCATTCCAAATTTGTTAACTAAACTGCAAAGATATTGTTTTTGACTTAGTTTTAGGATACCTTTCGTTTTGTCTCGATCAATCTTCAAGCCCAGAAATTGTTTTGGTTCTCCCATGTCCTTCATTTCAAATTCCTTACACAATCGCTGTTTGACATATTGGATCTTTTCTATTTCCCTTGCAGCTATTATAAGATCATCGACGTATATAAGCAGAATAATCAGAACCTCATTGTCTTTAAATACATAAAGACAATAATCAGCTTGCGTTCTTTCAAATCCAAGTGATGTAAGAAAAACATGAAGCCGCTCATTCCACATTTTAGATGCCTGTTTCAGACCATAGAGTGATTTATTAAGTTTGCATACAAAATAACCGACAACGAATCCGTCAGGCTGCTTCATGTAGACCTCTTCACGTAAGTCGCCATTAAGAAAGGCTGATTTGACGTCCATCTGATGGAGATGTAAGTTATAATGGTTAACCAAAGCAAGTACAATCCTCAATGTGGGCAGCTTAGCCACAGGTGCATACGTTTCGTTGTAATCGAAGTGTTTTGTCTGTGCGAACCCCTTCGCGACCAACCTCGCTTTGTACTGTTGCACGTTACCGTCTTCATCCTTTTTAATTTTGAATACCCATTTGCATCCAATGGGTTTTCTACCTTCCGGCAATTTCACAAGTGTCCACGTTTTATTTCTCAAAAGTGAGTCCATCTCCTCCTGAATCGCAGCTCTCCATTCAACTGAATGTTCTGAAGTTTTGATTTCTTCTATGCTAGCTGGCAAACTATTTACATAGGCTTCAGCGTTTAAGGCATAGGCAATGTAGGACAGATCGTAATCCTGAAATCTGGTCGGAAGCTTGATGTTGCGGCTGGAGTGCTTTGAAACTTGAGTAAGTGTTCGATCGTGTTTTTTTTCATCACGGTTTTCATCAGGTGAAGAAACTATTTCACGTTCCGAGCATTCTTGAAAACTTTCTTCAGTTTCACTGTCACCTTCAGTATTTTTAGTTTCAATTTTTTGTGTTTCGATTTCACCTTCAATGTTTTTATTTTCTATAATATCTACGCTGTTGTTTTTATCCACTTGAACTGTGACACTTTCCGTTTCCTTATATATTTCATTAAAAATGACATCCCTAGCCGTGATAATTTTTCTAGTTTTCGGATTCCAGAGGCGATAACCACCCGTTGCATATCCAACCATTAAACATTTTTGCGACTTTGGGTCTAGTTTAACTCTCTGCTGCTGAGGAACATGTGCATAAGCAGTGCATCCGAAGATTCTTAAATTTGATATGTTTGGTCGCTTGCCATACCAGATCTCCGCTGGAGTACTGTTGCAGTGCTGTGTGTTGTTAAAAGCGGCTGTTGGGCTCCGATTTGCCAAGTAAACTGAACATAGAACTGCTTCTCCCCAGAGAGCCTTTTCCATTTTTGATTCAATCAGCATAGTTCTAGCCTTTTCCATTATGACTCGGTTGAATCTTTCTGCAACCCCGTTTTGCGCCGGACAATAAGGCGAAGTATATTCCCCATTGTCGACGCGAAGTCGTGATATTTTTTGTTCAAACTGAGCAGTACAAAAAGCATGATACTCTACAAATTTTTCCAGAACTTCGTCTTTGCTTTTAAGCAAATAGGCAACCGCAAAATGTGAGAAGTCATCCATGAATGTAACGACGTACCTCATTTCGTTGTATGATTCAGGTGTTATCGGCCCCATTACATCGCTGTGTATCAATTCCATCAGTCTCTTTGACCTGCTTTGCTTCACACTTTTAAATGGTTTTCGGCACATTTCGTTTTTTGTAAGTTTTAGCAAATCTTGATTGTTGAGGTGGCCAAGCCGCTTGTGCCACAGTTCCAGGTCATCAATGCTTTTAGAAATTCCTGCATATTTGTTGCATAAATATCCTGATTTGACATATATTGAGAAGCTGACTTCATATAGTTTCCCATTCGATTTTCCTTGGAGAACAATTTCATTACCTTGATAAACTTTTACCGTTTTGTTGCAAAAAATAATTTTCATTCCTTTTTCTTCGAGCTTCCTTATTGATAAAAGATTGCTTGACAGTTCTTTTACATAAAGAACATTCTCCATTGTAAAAGCACATTCTGCTCCATTCACAATAATTTTACCTTTTATTTTTCCAATTTTTGTGGCAAATAAATTGACTCCATCTTTTGCAATGGCAATCTTTATTGGTGTATCGAGGACTTTCACATGTATTAGATTATTTTCATTGTTAACCATGTGGTCCGTGGCACCAGAATCCATAAAGAAATGAATTTTATTTTTAGATTCTTGACAAGAATTATTTTCTGAATCGACGAGAAACGCAAATTCTTTATCGCTTGTTTTCTGTGTTACGTTTGCACTAAAATTTGATTGTGAATTTTCACGTTTTTTTGTCGGATATCTTGTTTTTGCTTTGCACTCACTTCTTTTATGACCAAGTTTACCGCAATTGTAGCACTTGAATTTAAACATTGATTTTGCATTCATTGCAATGTTTGTCTGCTCCGCACTGCTTTTACCACTATCTATATTTCTTTTGTTTGATTCTTCTAGCAACCTACCTTTAACGAATTCAATGGAAAGTTTATCTTGCTCTACTATTTCCAGAGCGGTGACGAGGGATTCGTAGGACTTGGGGAGAGACAGAAGAAGATGACATACGATGTCCGTACTTTCTAACTTCGCACCTACGGATTTTAATTCCCTTACTGTTTTGTCAAACATAAGCAGATGTTGTTCCATGCTGTCTGATTCCGCACATTTCATTGTAAGTAGTCTTTTTCGAAGACCGAGCTGTGAGGCGATGCTTTTCCTCTCAAATACTCCCTTCAGGCAATCGTATGCGTCCTTAGCGCGCGTTTTGTCTTTAATGTATTCGAGTTGGTCATCTGCGATTCTGTGTACAATCATGGCTTTGCAACGCTTCTCTTCCTGCTTGATTTTTTCGACAACTTCTGGTTTGTCTGTTTGTTCTGCAAGACTTTGTAGACTATTGTAAATGAATTTTGCCAAACCTCGTTCCTCAAGATCAACCTCTAGCCTAAAACTCCAATTACTAAAATTGGTTCCGTCGAACAAAGGCACTTTATATTTGTCTTCCTCCATTATTGGTTATCTGGGCCCATAACCTGTTGAATGTTAAAAGTTGATGTTGATTGTATGGCGTTTACAGCAAGAAGAAAGAATATATTTAACCGGAACTCGGTGTATAATAATGGTGGATACAAAATAGAATATATTTAATAGTGACGCTAGATGTCGTTATGTTGAGTTGTTAATAAATAAAAGGCGTTGCCAAACCACATCTCAACATTATTATGGGGGACACAATAGATCTTTAGGTCGCAGTGTTTTTATACCCCAATTTATTCATTTATTCAATGTATTATTAGTCTTAAAATTTAATCAAACAAAAATTACGTACCTACTTATAAAGAAATTTTTAAAGGCAGCTTAATTTTAAGATACATGTTAAGTGAGTGCGTTTAATGGTTACTAAGTCATTTATTTTGACATAAATGACCAAACATAATAATTTTAAGGGAAAACATATGAAAACTTGTAATTTTTATTAATAAATGTATAATAGTTTGTGACATGATATAATGAGCGAGTAACTTTAATTACACCTTTATTGCGATTGTCAACTGTTAATAATTTATTGTTTTAAAACTTGTTTTGTCATAAAACTTTATTTATTTTAAAACTAATCAAGAATTCATTAATAATTATCAAATTTCTTGTAATTAACAATGGCGTGCATAATTCTCAATGATCAAAGCTCTTCTCAATTGCATTGAGGAATTTCGATTTTTAATATTTATCAGTTATAAATTGATAATTGACAATTGCAATAGAGGTGTTAGTCAAGTTTAAATTCGTAGTTAAGGGAATTGATAACTTCTTAACACACACGCATACTTATAATATAGAACTCTCTACTACTTTAAAATACCTATACATCTTAAATCAGTGCATGTGTGTGACACATGTTTCAGATTTTTTCTTAAATTTAAAGTTGTGTTATCTTGCTTTCAGTGAAAACTACTGGAAAGTAGCCAATAATACGTTCGTAAATAAATAGGTAGATATTCAAAATTGTTTTTTGCTAATGAAGCAATATAAAATAGTATCAGATTTCGTTGGTTTCTTAATGAAAAGGGACCAAGGCATATATTACCCACATATTATATAATTTTGAGATCCGACTGAAGGGAATTTTTCTCGCACCGGACCAACTTTAGTTAGAGAACAATGCCCACAGTACTGTACATATTTTTCCCGTAAATTTTAAATGGCATCAACACAGCGTTGTTGAAAACTAATGGGCGTTTGCTCAAAGTGTGTATACAGGGTGCATAATTGCGGTTGAATATTTAAAAAAGAATCTGTTAAATTGAAAATAATAGAATTATTTTTATTAAAACTGTTTTTTTTTATCGCAAAAGGAGTATACCATATTTTTTGATGTTTCTCTCACATAAATTTATTAATATTCATAAATATTAATGTTAAAATTGAGAAAATCCAATCAAAAAGTAGAAGCTCGCCCTCGAAATTCATTGCTTACGCACCTTAAGAGTATAAAAAAACTCATCTTTTTAAGTATGTACCATATTGCGTTTTTCTTCTAATGAAAGTTAACTATAATTAGTTTTAAAATAAAGAAGCTGGAATGTCTTGTTACATTATAATAACTAGATGTTATTTTCATTTTATTTGAATTACATTTAAAATCAATAATCTAAGAAAACTAAAAAAAAATTATAAATTTGGTTATGTACATACATGTACAGTAGGGTGTGTCAAAGTGCTCAACTATGGTATTTTCAAATGTAATGGCTTTTAAAAGTTGCATTGCTTATCAAAATTAAATCCTGCGTTTACAATTTTCATTTTAATTGATATCTTTGGCTCGCTCAAAAATAGGATGAAATCCAAGAAATTTTGATTTTTCGAGATTTTTGAAATGTGGTGTTGTTTTAAATTGCACCGTGTGGATACAAAAAAATTATATAAAATATTTTTAGGCTTCCAAGTCAAAGATAATTGCAAGTAAACACTTTTAAGCTTATATTTGCTTAAATTGAACACTTGATAAAGAAGTTATGAAATAATAAAAGACGGAAGAAAAATCATTTTTTTATGTAAAATCGTTTTGTTTTTTTTTACAAAAAAAATTCCTAAAAATCAACGGAACCACCTAAAATATCGTGGTATATCTTTTCGTAATGACAAAAATTCTTTCTGTATTTTGTTTAGTTTTTTTTTTAGTATACGTAAAAAAAAAAAAAAAAAATTACTGTAAATAAATTTTTTTTTTTCAACTTCAACCGATTTGAGCGAGCCAAAGACGAACAAAATCTTATTTTTTTTTACATGTTCTTAAACCTCAGACCCTAATATAACTTTTGATCACTATTACATTTAAAAATAAGAGTACTTTTTTGCGGCCATACAAAAGTGACACACCCTAATGTGCAGTACAGTATCGGACAAAACATTTGCAACCAGAAATGAAATTAAGCACTTTCTTCAAAATTATGAGGGATTTGTTCAAAAAACATAACATTCTTCATATTTTATAAAAGCTTTGTATTTGGGGTGAATAAAAATATATAATTGTAAAAATCGAAATAAACCGTTAATTATTAACATTGAATTATATCAATCAACTTAAAATTTAAACGCAACAAAACAATTGCAACTTTGAATTCAAATATAGAAAAACTTTAAAATAATCAATAATTTGGGCAAAGCTATGGTTTTGATGACTGCTTTGCACATCTTGGAATTGATTAAATTAAGTTTTGTATTATCTTTAATGGAATTTCAATCCAAACCGTCTCTATTCTTGTAAAAAAAATCGTTCGCATTTCTCACATTTTCGTGATTAATTTTGTGTGTGACGATCTCCCAAGGATTTTCTATGGGGTTCAATTCTGGTGATTGCGGCTGCCAATTCATAACGTTGACCCGTGTGATCATTAAACCTCGTTTTGGCTAGCCTCGAAGTGTGCTTTTGGTATATTGACCAGATATTTTTTAAGACAATGCGGGACACAATTTTTTTAATGATGATAGTATTTTATTTTCTTTTTAAGTACTACAATAAATAAATAATAAAAAATACATCAACATGTACAACATATTTCATAGGTTGATATAACTAATCAGTCTTTAAGATACAAAAAATCACAAAACTTAAAAAAAATTTCTTCTTTATAAAATAAAATAAAAACATAAACATAAACATAAATATACTTAAAATTCTGTAAAACAAAATTTTTTGCCCAGGTCGTTAGTTTTATTTTTCACTGGTGTGAATTTTTCTAAAACTTCACCATTATTTTTAATAGAATCATAAAAAAACTACAGTCATTTTCGTAAAATAATTTAAGCAAAACAATAGACTTAACTGTTTCAACTTTCATTCGGGTTTTTTCTTGCGTCCACAAATGATTTATTATCGAAAATATTCGTTCAGTGGAAGCATTCGTTCCAGGAAGACTCAAAATATATTCGATAACCATTAACAGATTTTTGTGAGGTACATTACTTTCGCCGAAATATCTCCACCCACCTTAAATCAATTGAGCAAGCATGGTCGTTCCATTTTACAATTTTTTGCGGACTAACATATTTTTTTAAATAAGAAATTTCGTCAAACAAGTCGTTCTCAGCAATTGAATCGTTTGCATTTTCTAGTATGAACGACAGTCCTTTTTGAACTTCCTGCCACTCAATTGATTTTTGGAGACATACCCATTGAAAATATTCGGCGTACTTAAATTAAGAAGTCCACTTCTCGAGGTATTGCAAGCAGTTTTTGTAAAAGTTTTTAATATGAGAAGTGAACCACGTTCTGTTAATGGCACCACATTCTTCCAAATTATTTAAATTTTGTCTCGTTGTGATTGAAATGAACTGTTCCTCCATTCTTTCTTTCAATTTGAACTTTAGGCTCGCAATTTGGTTGTGGATTTCCATGATGGTTTTGTTATCGCCTTCTACCTGCGAAATTGCATTATGGAACAAAGAGGACTGGTTATGCAAGAACATCAACCACAACTCTGATTTCGGGTCTTCAAAAAAATGTTTTAAAACGTTTGGACATTTGTCAAGGGATAAAAAATATGACTAACGCTTCGTATATCTTTAACACTCGTTCAATGGCAGGTAACAAGGCTAGCCTTCTTGTTTTGCAAAAACCAAGTAGTTTACTATATTCGACCTGGGCATCACAGCAGAATTCTTTCAATTTTTCAACCCTTACAGTAAATATATAAAAATGAGAATATATTTTCACAATAATTTTTTCTAAATCAACAGGAAGCAAATCAGCGGCAGTTTGAATTGTATTATGTATTATGTGTGCTGAACAACCAACACCGATTATGGATTGTTTTAGTTCTGTATTTAACCTGGCAAAAACATTATTGGTTCCACTTCTAGACAATCCACCAAAGTTGGTATTCGCGTTATCTGCGCAAAACCCTACCACCTTATCTAACAAATCAGTGCGTCTTAAAATTTGCAAGATAGATTCACTTATCATTACTGAATTTTCTCCAGGTAGAGAAACTAAATCCAATAAGCGAATTCTCAGACCTTTTTTACAGTTAAAATACCGGACCAGAGTTGGAAACAGTTTTATATCTTTTTTGTTCGAGGCATCCGAATATATAGATACAAAACTAACCTTGCTCAACTCTTCTTGTTGTTCTTTTGCTGCAAATGGGCACAAGACATTCGTTATGATGGCCTCACATTTGGTTCGGGCACAAGCAAATTTGGAGTCGAAAAGCCTCTGTAAAATCCTAGACGTGCAATCCATTGACCTAAAACTTTGGTTGTGGCAAATCGTGTGAAAGGCCATGACGGCTTCGGAAATGGCTATTTTTTTTTTCGTTCTCACCAAATGCAACTTTTCGAAAAAATGAATCAAGCTTAGTCGTGTCGATGGATGCTGCGACCTTTTGCTTGTGTTTGTCTGATTTTATGTGACGGACAATATCGTTTTTTCCACCCGAAGCAATGGAAAATTCGCTTCCGCAAATATTGCATCGTAATAAGGAACTTGTGTTTGACATTCTCATGTACGTATATTCTTTTTGCAACTCGGCAGTAAACTTACATTCTCTTTTTGTCTTTTTAAATTGCTTTGATGTTGAGCTTGTTGACGCCATCCTAAATAAACAATAAACAACAAATATTTTACTTCCAACGCCTTTATTTAAATAATTACTTACTTGCACAGTTCCAAACCAACCACTTCAAATTCAGATTCAGAGAGATTTGAGAAAATTCCAGACAAAAATGACATTTGACATTTATAATTTTCAACGCAAAACATGTGCACGGTTACAAAAGTATATATTTGTAACGAAGAGTTGAGATGTGCAGATGTGCATATGAGCAACTTTTTCGTTAGATATTCTTGAATATTTTGGTTTTGCGGGACTTTGCGGGACAAATTAATCAATGCAGGAAATTTTGCGGGACAATTTATGGTGCGGGACAACTATGTGAAATGCGGGACAATCCCGCACAATCCGGGACGTATGGTCACTATAGCTTTTGGTCATTGTCCTGCTGAAAGACCCAAACGCAATGGCATTTCCAATTCTCCGTACGGCACCATAACATCCTCTAAGGTACTTTTGCATATGTGTTGTTCCATTATTCCATGATTAATCATTCTGGTAAATCAAATTCGCTTAAGACAATTTATTATAGGGGCTCTAGGGGACTCGCGAGGCGAATGTTCGCCTTAAGTCGAACGATTTTGTGAATTACCTTTGTCGTGGTATTATTAACAGCGACCAACGTCATTCGCCTTTGAAAACAATTCTGCCAACGTCAAAATGTAAATATGTAATGTCATGTTAGTGAAATTTCAAATTCAATAACAAATATTTGTTCTTGTTGATTGGATATTGTTTACTGTTAAATAATTAAATACATTAAATAAAATAAAAGAAGATTAGTTGTGTTGGTTTGTTTTTCAAAGATGAGTATGAAAAAAAAAGTTTATCTTGTTTGTTTTAGGAGTAGCTTCACTCGTTCATAATCAACACTTCTCTTGCGATGGTTCCCATCCCCTTGTGAGGATGTTGTAGCTGAGAGCATTTTCGACCTCTACGTCCACTTCGACACGTCGTTGCTTCAGGAGGACGCGTCCAAATGTGCATGTTGCCCGAAGGTTTTAGAGCATGTTAAGGACTTGTCCTCTTGTCTTTCTTGTTGGTCGCTATTTTTTTAGTTTTGAGTTGGAGTCAAGTCAAATTTTAAGAATGCATTTATTTATTTATTTATTTATTTATTCATCTACGATACGTGATCTACAGATTATTATCTTACAAGCTATACTAGAAAAAAAATCTTAAATACTAGTTATTTAAAAATTTATGAGTTAAAAACAATATTAATAATTTTTTAAACTTATCTCTTTCAAAACTTATATCTAAACAATAATAAGCCTCATTAAATATAGAACAACAATGACTCAAAGTTTCTCTAAAACCATAGTTAGTTCGATGTGGAGCTTCAAATAATAATGGTCTAATCCTAAGTGATCTCGATAGAGCATATAAATTTAATAGGAAAAGTAAATGAGAACAATTAACAAAATTACACAAAAGGTCTCTGACAAACATTATACTATACATTTCTCTACGCAATTCAAGAGATTGCATTCCTAATAAAAGACATTTTGAACGGTAAGAATAAGCACTTATATCAACATTGCCAAAAAAATTTCTTAGGCCAAAACGCAAAAAATTTTTTTGAACTCTTTCAATTTTATGAATATCTTTCTGAGTTGTTGGATTCCAAACTACACATGCATATTCCAAAGAAGGTCTAACGATGCTATCATATAAAGCTTTGACAGTATAGGGATCAGAAAATTCGGAAGAGTTCCTTTTTAGGAATCCTAACAATGAATTAGATTTTGAAACTATGTAATTTATGTGACATTGGAAAGTGAACTTCTCATCAAATATAACACCAAGATCTTTAACATCATGAACAATTTTAATACAAACATTGTCTAAGAAATACGTTGGAATAATTTGAAACAAAGAACGATTATAAGACATAGAAGAACATTTATCGACATTGAGTTTTAAATCATTTTGTGAGCACCAGTGACAAAATGCATTCAGATCTTTCTGTAAAAGCAAACGATCAGTCTCACATGAAACTTTTGCAAAAAACTTAATGTCATCTGCAAACAAAAGACAGTTACAAAACTTGAGTAAATCAGGTACATCATTTATATATAATAAAAACAAGAAAGGACCCAAGTGGCTACCTTCAGGGACACCTGAAGTGACAAAAATTTCTTTAGATGATATATTATCTACAACAACAATTTGCTTACGACCATATAGGTAAGATTTAAACCATAATAACAATGAAGAACACATACCATATTGCTCAAGCTTCATACACAGAATATTTAAATTCACCCTACTGAAAGCTTTAGTAAAGTCTGTGTAAACTACATGAACTTGTTCATTATTTTCCAAAGCGTTTATAGAAAAGTTACTAAACTCCACTAAATTAGATACAATAGATCTACCTTTCCAAAAACCATGCTGAAAATCACTTATGTGGCCTTTTAACAGATTAACAAAAATATCTTTAACGAGACTATCTAACATTTTTGGAATAATAGATGATTTAGTCACCGGTCTATAATTTATAATTTCATCTTTTTTCCCAGACTTAAAAATAGGTGTAATCACTGAAAGCTTCCATTGATCAAGAAAAGTACCCGTTGAAATTGATTGATTAAATATTTCCGTTAAAGGAAAAGCGATAATGTCAGCACAATGCTTGAGCACAATGGGAAAAAAACCCAAACTATCCGGCTTTAATTTAGGCTCAAGTTCAATTAATAATTTTAAAACATCTTCAATATCAATCTTATAATTTTGATTCTCAATAAACGGAACTAGATCTTTAAAATTATCTATATCTCCTCTTTTAGAACTTGTAGAATTATATATACTTTGGAAATATTCTGCAAAAAAAATTTGCTATTTCATTAGGTTCAGAAGATGATCTCTGGTCTAAACGCATAGTAGAAGGAAATCCAACACTTTTTCGCTTAGAATTAACATATATCCAAAATTGCTTTGGATTTAACTTCAAATTTGATTCAACAGATTGAACATAATTACAGTACATGAATTTTGATAAGAAGACAAATTCTTTTCTTAAGCGACAGAAAATTGTATAGTCAGCCACGAGACCTGATTTTTTATAAGATTTATGGGCCTCGTTCTTTGCATTTTTTAAATTTTTGAGACGAGAATTATACCAAGGACTTAAATTCTTCTTAGAACGAACTAAAGGCACAGAATTATTTAAAGCATCACACATTAAATTTTTAAATTTATTAAAATTAACAGATAAATTATTATTCTGAAATTCGGATAACCAATTAATGTTACATAAATATGATTTTAAAACATCCAAATTACACAAATTGAATTTTCGATACAATACCACAGGGGAATTGAATAAATTATAATTATCATAATCATAACTAGAAATGCGAACACTTATTGCTTTATGATGTATTGAATTATTAAGTAAAGGAATTGATTCCTCGATTGAAAAATTTAAATCTTCAGAAAGAAAAACTAAATCTAACAATCTATCTAAACTATTTACAATATTATTTATTTGATTTAAATTCAATGAAAATAAATAATCAATTAACATAATTTTATTTTCTGAGTTCAATATTGATGGGACAATTTTATCTTCATCATTAGTATACCACGATAAATTTGGCAAATTAAAATCACCAATAACACAAGTGACGGCACTCTTATTTTCTGATAATGTGGCAACACCATCAATGTTGTCTAAATGTTTTTTGTATACCGCTGATGAACTTCCAGGGAGGATATAGCACACGAACAAAAGAAGTTTCGTTGCAGCTAACGACACACTTACACAAAGCTGCTCTATGTTGAGAACATTGACATCCATTATCAAATCCAAATCGATAGACGAAGAAAATAAAGATCGTCGAATGGCAATTAAAACGCCTCCACCACGCTTTTTGCTGCAATCAAATCTATCAAGCCGATAAACAGAGAAACATGACAGATCAAAAAGTTCTTCTGTCATAATATGTTCATGTAACCAAGTCTCGGTGAAAGCAAAAATATCATACTCAGTTTCGGCATCGATTGAAAGAGAAAGATCTCTAAGCTTAGAAGAAAACCCACCCATATTCTGATAATATATATAGATTTTAAGTTTGTTTATGTTATCAGGTGAAGAGAGATTAATAAGATTAACTTTTTGATGCTCTCTGCTGGTCAACTGCGATGGTAATGGTTGTGCTTGTGGTTGATGATAATTTAAGTTAGAGACCGACGAGGGCAATGGTGTTGGTGTTTGATGAGATGGAGAATCAGATGGTGGTGACGATGGTGTTGAGGTAAAGCTTATGTTGCATTGTTGTTCGCGGGCAATTTTTGATAGTTTTTTGATCGATTTATAAAATTTGATACATAAACATTATTAGGCCAACATTTGGGATCAAGGGCCATTTGAAGTTTATTCGCTGGAATTCCGATTTTAAAAGTTATAAACTTAAGGGCCGAATAGTCTTTTAAATCCTTTTTCAGAAGTTTAAAACACTTCACATCATTTGCCGAGATTGATAACACTGGTCAACAAATTTGTAATTTTTTTTTGTCACATGAAAACTTATATCAAATTTTGAATATACTAGGGCCACCAAACAATAATATATCAATGAAAAAAAATGTACACATCAGGTTTTCTTGTGACATCAAAACATATATTTTCGTAAGAAGTACAAAAATCAGCCTCACTTACAAAATTATTTCCTAATATCTAATAAATACTTATTATTTTCTTGAATATTTGGCTTTTGGTAGGTCCCTTTTAAGTATCCAACAACAGTCTGCTAGCATTCCTGGACTCCATTTCCCTTGATAGCGCTTTTCCATTAAGGAAATGTCCTGATGGAACTTCTCACCTTGTTCGTTACTCACAGCACCCAAATTTGCCGGAAAGGAGTCCAGATGAGAGTCCAGCATATCTAATGTATTTTTAAGGACATATTACACTCCAAAGCTTTATATGATATCATAAGTTAATTTATTAAATCTTTGTAATTTTCCGCTTTATGGTTACCTAGAAAATTTTGAACATTCAGAAAACATTTCCAATCGAGTCTTTCCTGATCATTTAGTTTTTCTTCAAAGCTCTTATCCTTCTTGAATTTCCGTATTTGTGGACCTACAAATATTCCCTCTTTGATTTCCGCCTCGCTGAGTTTGAAGAATTTCTCTTCTTGTTTCGTCCAACCTAATTGGAGCCTCACACACGTTACACAACATTTATGTGGAACCCAGGGGTGGAATAGGCTAAGGTGTTAGTTGATTGTGATTGTCATTTTGACTATAGCTGTCTCCCTCATATCAATAAAGAAATATAGAGAGATCGATTGTCAAAATGACAATCACAACCAACTATCACCTTAGCCGATTCCACCCAGGGTTTGCCTTGATTCCTTACAGGAAAACCAAAATAGTCTAAATAGAACTGTTCAATTAATGATGTGAGATTTCGACGCTGAGATGTAAAAGTTGATTCTCCACACACATACGAGTAACAAAAACTGTCCGGGTTGCCACTCTCGTGGCATATTTACGATCTAACTAACGTAAATAAAATGTAATTTAGTAATCACGACTAAATGCAGTTTTTTAAGCAAAGAAACGTATATAAGGTCAGAAATGAATATGTAGCTGTCACAAGAAAACTGGATGTGATAGAAACAAAACTGTTATATATTTTTAATGAGGGTACATCAACATAAACAAAAATCATAACAAAGTTCGTGTGACAAAAACAGTGTTTACCAGTGTAATTTATTAGAAATGTATTTTATTATTGATTCTTCTGATGTAATAGGTTTAAATTTCGATATATGTAACCATTTCTGGAATAATTGGGAACTTAAAACAAATATTAAAGGGTACTTTAAAATATACAATTTTAAAAAGTAGACTTACTTATTGGATTTCTATTTATTTATGTTCAGCTTTTTAAATATTGCAGCCTTTTAACAAATCTCAAAATCTTAAAAAACTAAAATACACACCTGAAATATTTTTTAGTAAATTTGTTTTGGTACAAAATGATTTTGACTATTACTATCTATAGTTAGAAGAGTGCTTTAACGTTAAAATTAAAATCAACAAAAATTTGTCTCTCCCTTAAAAAAGAGTCGACTTTCAAACTAAAAGTGGTATAGAGCCGGTTTTAAATGTTTAAAATTTTACGCCAGTTTTTTTTTTTTATAATGTTCTTAAAAGTTAGACATTTATTACACATATTGCATCCAGTTTTAAATTTGTACCTAGTAGCCGGCCCAGTGTGCTTAGATTTGTAGGCCTGTTTCTTTCACCGGAACTAGAATAAAGTAGTTTTACTAAAAATTGTTAGAGCATATAAATTTTATTCCTGTGATAGTTAGGTAACTGATTTAAACAATCGGATGTTGAGTTTTAAGTTTGTTTATTCTTAACTAGGTATATATTTATGTACGTAGGTATACATATTTAGGTACTATAAAAGTTATAGTACTTTTATGATGCCACCACGTTAATCCGTTAACATTTTTGGTTTTCTTTTTATTTTTCCAGAAAATAGATTTTTCGCCGTTCCAGCTGTTTTTGGAATATCAAGAAAACATCATCGCACTCTGCTAATTGGAAGTTACACTTTTGTGCATAAAAGATCATCAAAAATTAAAGAAACTTGGCGGTGCTCAAAATTCCAAAAAAATCGATGCAAAGTGACGGCATACACCATATCGAATAATGATGGAGAAATAAAATGTGAAGTTTCAGACCACGAACATACACATTAAATTTATTCATAGAAATTAAATTTAGTGTGTTGATTTTTTGTTGAGTCAAAAAAAAAAAAATATTATTAGGAAGAGTTGTTAAGTAGTATCTGTTATATCTACCCGTAAATTTATGTACTTATATTTTAGGCTATTTTCTTCAAGAATTTAATGTATTTTTTTTTATTTCAGTAAAACAAGAAATGGATAAAGACGGTGCTAATACGGAAATGCAAGAACGATGTAAATCCGATGAAAGTAAGTACAGACATGTACAAATTTTAACGCTAATTAAGTAAAAAAAAAAAAAAAATAAATAAATACATACAATTAAATTGAAAGCTCAAGTGACCTCAACTTCAAAGTGCGTTTCTTGTTGAATCGAATACCAAACTTCTTGGACATTCTCTAGAAATCCGCTTTGTAGGAAGGTTTCTGCTTACTAACCTCAATCTTCAGCTCCTCATTCCAGAGGTTCTCAATAGTATTAAGGTCCGGTGATTGAGAAGGCCACTCCATAACGTCCAATTTGTTTCGCTGAAATCAGAGCTTTGTTGACTTTGCCGTATGCTTGGGGTCGTTGTCTTGCTGGAGACGCCATTTAAGTTGGCATATTTTCGTCAGCCTACTGAAGCATAACATTTTTCAGTATGTCCACATACGACTCCTTTGTCATTATGACATCTATAACGAATATTGGACCAACGCCCCACCAAGAAAAACAACACCATAATATTATGTGGTCACCTCCATGCTTCCCGGTTGGTTTTGTGTACCGCGGATTTTAGGCCTCGCACTTTGGGCGACGAACAAACTGTTTTCCATCCATTCCGAATAAACTTATTTTCGTTTCGTCGCTCCAAAGCACATTCCTCCACTGCTTCTTGGCCTGAAGTGGGTCGTCTTTCATGTGGTGCATTTTGGTAAAACAGATCCGCTTCTGGGTGTGTATTTTTTTTAATAATGCCCTTGGAGGTCCTGCGTGAAGGTCTGCATCCTGCGAGATAAGACGAACAGTTCTAGAACTGACTGGCGTCCCTATCTTTCGCTGCAGATCTTTTGAGGACATAAACGGATTCGTTTTAGCTTTTCTCGCCAACGTAGCTCTGTCTCTTGCAGTCATTTTAGACGGACGCCCTCTGGTTTCTTTAAAATTTTTGAAGTTCATAGCATTCCACACATCATTGAAAATTTTCATTCCCATTTTTAAGATGAATAAACAAACTGCAATGTCTTTAATTGTTACCAAAATGAAAGTAATGAGTAGTAAAATTTATTTACTCTTTAAAATACAAAATTCCGATTTAAACTTTCTTTTAAATCCACTGGGGCCTTACAGAGCGTGCAATGACTCGATCTCTCTCAGTGCAGTGCTTCACCCTTCCCATGGCTATGTGCCATATTTAAAAAAATGTGCCTAAAATTTCAAAATAATTCTTAAATAAAAAATCTCACCAAAATCTTGACTTATTCAAATTAATAAAAAATGTTTTCGAGTTTTTATTCAAATGTTGCTATTTTTTTTACTAGCAAATTTTGTAGTTGCACTCCGGTTACAAGAGTAGATTGAGGAATCGAATCGAATCCGAATTGAGATTTCGATCCAGGTATAAGGCGGCACTGGATCGAGAGATCGAATTGAAATGGAATCGAAATGACAATCTGGTTCAACAGTTGTTGTACACACACTCGATTCTTCTCGGTACTTATAGGTAGGTCTTCGTCTTCGGTGATTCCCTAGAGGAGAAATCGAAATTTTTTTAGCTCCAAAACTAACGGTACCCCCATACACCCACAATGCAAAATCTTATTTATCTCGTAAACGGCTTTAACGATTTCGATAAAAAAATTCAATGTGCTATTATTTTTTGATAAAAAAAAATTTAGGAAAAAATTTAATTAAGGGTAGGTACCTCTCATAGAACCGTTTTTTTCGGTTTTTGAATTTCTCATCAACGGCTTTAACGATTTTAACCAAAATTTTATATCCAGGAGCTCGTTTGCATTTAAAAAATTTAATTTAAGAAAAATCGAAAAAATAGTTTTTGGATTTTTAAAAAAATTATAATTTTTTTTTTTAATTCAATATCTTCAAAACGGATACATACACGATTAAATTTTAAAATAACGTTTAAAAATGTATTCATAAGACCTACTAACAATTTGCGCATAAAATTTTTTTCTAAAAATTTTAAGGACAATTTAGTACACAAAAAACATGTTTCAGTATGTCTGTACGTCTGTACCTCTTGCTACAGCGTAAACCACTGGAGCTATTTTCTTTAATCTCGGTACTTAAGGGTCTTCGGTGATTCCCTAGAGGTGAAATTGAAAAAATCAATATCTTGAAAATGTGTGAACGACTATTTTTAATTTTCGAATTTTGGCCGAATTATAGAGGGCGCAAACGTCGACTCATCAAAAAATACATGGTCCCATGGCGGACAGTTAATCTCAGAATTGGCTGGACTGAAACAAAAAAACAAAGTGGGTTATTTAAAACAAGGTTTTTTACGAGACAATTTACCACAATCATATAATAAAACGGCAAACATGTTTTTTGTGGTACACTTTTCTCCAAAAGTATTTAACCGATTTCGATAAATTTTATATGGTTGGAAAGCCACAGTTACGGAGATGTGCAGAATATACTTGAGACACGCATTTACACACTGTGGGTCATTTTTGTTTTTGCACTGTCGAACACTTTGCATATTACATAAAACTAGCCGACCCAGTTCTCGAGTGCCAATTTATTTATTTAATTCATTATCATTCAATAAAAGACAGAGAATTCATGATTTGTTTTAAATTGTTGAATGCAATGAGAAGTACTTACTAAGAACTTACTCCTGGAGTCCAAAGGAAAACTGTTAATGGTAAGAAAACTTTCAAACCTATATGTACACATTTTTGACACATTAACAATTTTCGTTTCGATTCTTTCATGTCATTGTCCTTTAGCTGTTGTTATGGCCATAATATTGGACTCGAACCCATCGTTGCAGTGAAGTCAACCTGTGAATTTTGCGTTACATACATGTGAATTTTTTTTTATATTTCATGAAAGAAACGAACCGAAAATTGTAAATGTGTCAAAAATGTGTACATATAGGTTTGAAAGTTTGTTTACCATTAACAGTTTTCCTTTGGACTCCAGGAGTGAGTTCTTAGTAGGTACTTCTCATTGCATTCAAAAATTTAAAACAAATCATGAAATCTCTGTCTTTTATTGAATGATAATGAATTTAATAAATAAATTGGCACTCGAATTTCGAGAGCTGGGTCGGCTAGTTTGTTTAAAAAGTCAAAACAAAATATCGAGCTTGGAAAAAAAAAATTTTTTTGGAAATTTTTTTGGCAACTTTTGGGTCGCCATTGTTTTTGTTCATAGTTTTTTGGTCAAATTGTGGTAAATTGTTTTAGAAAACATAAAAACAATAAAGTAGCACCAAGTTTTTTGAAAGTCGGTTCAGTAGATCCGGAGATTAACTGTCCGCCATGGGACCATATATTTTTTGATGAGTCGACATTTGTGCCCTCTATAATTCGCCCAAAATTCAGTTTCTAAGATATTGCTACACATGTTTTAAGGATAGACAAATTAACATCAAGCATTAATGCATTAGTTTATAGTTTATATTCGACTTTATTTAGTTCAAACATAGATTTTTAGTTTCATATTTTTGTTTCCAATGTATTTTTTCAGTTGAAAAACATCTAGACGTATATAACTTGCCAGCTTTGTTTGGAATATCAAGCAGGTCTCGCCGCACGTTATTGATCGGTGAACACCCTTTTATATTTAACAGACAATTGGCAAATTTCGACACTTGGAGGTGTAGCAAATATTATTCCAAACTTAAGTGCAAAGCAACAGCTCATTCAAAATTGATCGGAAACGAAATAAGATGTCGAATCAAAGCGCCCCACTGTCATAACTAACTGTTGTATTCATATAGGAGCAACAAAAACGAAAAGAAAACTATTCAATATGGAAAACAACACACCTATCCAACTTACTTGTACGTATCAGATCTTAACTTAATTTTATTAATTGCAATTTTTCTGTCAAATGAAATTTAATTGCTTAAAATGCATGAAATTTTCCATATTATACTGTTACTAGCTGGCATTTGTTAAATAAAACTCACTTATAATTAAAGAGATTTTCAAAGTGCAGTACTATATCCAACGACATCTTGCACATCGATTTACGGTTAGTAATATCAGAACTTAGAACAGCTGACGATTTTGAATATTTGTTGTGATTGTCAAAAATAGAGTGTAAATTTGTAAACGTGAAATGTTTGTGCATCTGATACTGGATATAAATGCATCAGCAACAATAGCTGAGTTTTATTATCGCCAATGATCTATTTAGATTATGCCTTGACAAATCAAACCATACGGATCATATTGACAGCAAAGTTATATGTATATCTCTTTTTTTCTTCTGTTTGTTGATTTACAATTGTTTCCTGTCTTTTTTCTTTGCACTACAGTTAACAATAGCTTACCATAAAAAGCAAACAGATTCAGATAGAAAGCAGGATCCCAAACTAATATAAGTGTAAAAAATTGATCCAGATCCATATTCATATACATATGTACATAGATCTGTGGATCTGTAATTCTGTTGAATCTGGTTTGTTGGAAGATTATGCATCATTTGATTCAAGTTTTTAATTCAATAATGAACACGTAATGCTATGTTCTAATCAAGGGTCGTCTTTCTTCAGATTTAATAGATCTGTGCTTCCAATGCATACAAGGATATAAAAGTAGATTAACTTAAATTTCCTTTCAAAATGCAAATGGTGGTTAATTTAGCAAAAGAAGGAAAAAACATACCAGTTGTTTTGGCACTAGGTGAAACACAGGTTGGTGCAAATACTGATCTTTCAGAATTTCGCCTTCCTGGCTATAACCTAATGCCTTTACTCTTTCGCCATCACGGCCTTTTAGTCTACGTTAGACATGATGTTGCTTGCCAGTCTTACTCTACGACTCTACTCTCAGCTTTTCGTACTCGTTCCCAAATTCACGTCCATCTCCTTCGGAAGTGGAATTGCAACGGTATCGTATGATAAGCTCATTAAACTCTGATCTTTACAGCATTGTTAAATGGGGTAAAAAAAACCATGTGGAGTTTAATGCTTCGAAAACTCAATGCTGTCTATTGTCGTTGAAGCAAAATGTTCCCCTTATGCCATTGTCGCTGAATGGCACTTGCATCGAAGAAACCGAAAAGCTCTCAGTACTCGGTATGTGTGTTAACGACAATCTTCGTTGGAATGATCACATACTCGAGACCGCCAATAATGCTGCTAAATGCTTAGGATTTCTATATCGATGTACCCCTTCTGATCTGGTTACCATTTATAAGGCGTTTATAAGTCCAAAACTCGAGTATAACTCACACCTTTGGGCAGGCGCTGCTCAAGTAGCCAGTTGCATTCCTCCCCTTTATCAATTCACCCGTGATACCCGCTTCGCTAGGAATGCTCATCAGTTCACCCTTGAGCCTAACTTTGGTCGTACCGTCAAATATAGAGATTCGTTTTTTAGTCGCACAACACGATTATGGAATAACTTACCCGGCACAGTTTTCCCTTGCCATTTCGATTTGCAAACATTCAAAACCAATGTTCATCGACACCTCCTTTCTCTCCCCCCTAATTTCCCCCTCGCCCGTGCTGTGTTTAAAACATTATAAGGGTCTCGTAACATACCCTTGAGCGCGAGTGAATTATAAAAAAAAAACATAAAAAGTTACCTTTTTTTTACCTTTTTTCATACTCGTAGTTATTGAGAAAAAACTGTATTTCACGATAAATTTTTTACAGTTTTGGTTTTTTTTTATAGTCTTGCTAATTTTCTTCAAATTAATTTTAAATGAACAAACCTACAAAAAAAAATTAAATGAACACAAAACAAAATTCTAAGAAAAAAAGAACAATTTATATAAATATAAAATTATTTAAATATTATTTAAAATTATTCTAGATAAAGAATTCTTTTTTTTAAATTATCAAAAAAAAAATCGTTTAGCTGTAGAATTGCTGGTTCATAGGTGGAATATTGCAAAATTAAGATAGTAGTGCTCTTTAAATGGGCTGTTCGGCTTTTTAAATATTGCAGTCTTTTAACAAATCTTACAAAAAAACAAAAATACGCACCCGAAATATTTTTTAGTGAATTTGTTTTGGTACAAAATGATTTTGACTATTACTATAGTTAGAAGAGTGCTCTAACCTTTAAGTTAAAATCAACAAAAATTTGTCACTCCCCTAAAAAAGAGCCGACTTTCAAACTAAAACCGATATAGAGCCGGTTTTAAATGTTTAAAATTGAACGCCAGTTTTTTATAATGTTCTTAAAAGTTAGACATTTACTACACATTAGGGTGTGTCAGTTTAGTATGGCCGCAAAAAAGTACTCTTATTTTTAAATGTAATAGTGTTCAAAAGTTGCATTAGGGTTTGAGGTTTAAGAACATGTAAACACAAAATAAGATATCGTTCGTCTTTGGCTCGCTCAAATGGGTTGAAGTTGAAAAAAAAAATTTAATTTACAGTAAATTTTTACTTGCGACTTATAGGTACTATAAGGCAAGTTATGCATTCGTAAAAAAAATCGAACTCGAGATTTTGATCAAAGTTGACATTACGATGATAGCGAAGACTAAAAAAGTGGGTCTCGCAATTCTGTCTGTCTGTCTGTCTGTCTGTCTGTCTGTCTGTCTGTCTGTCTGTCTGTCTGTCTGTTCGACTACAGGCTAAATGACTCGGCCGATTTTCTTTAAACTTGGTAGATATCATTTTTAATTTTTTCCCCCCACACGTTTTTTTCCTTTTTTTTTTAAGACCAAAAATAACGGTACCCCCCATACGAATTTTTTTCGAAATTTTATAAACATTTTTTTTTCTCAAAAACTGTTCAACAGATTTTAAAAATAAAGATACAGAAAAATTTCATTTAATTAAATCTAGGTATTGGTTGAAAAAAATTTTCCGAAAAATGGTTATTGAGGGTACCCCCCATGGAACCATTTTTTTGTTTTTGATTTTCTCAAAAACGGTTCAACCGTTTAAAAACATAAAAAGAATTGTGTACTCAAATTTTCAAAAAAAAAATTTTTTGGATTTTTAAAAAAAACTTCAAATTTTTTTTTTCAAAACTCAATATTTCGAAAACCCGATGCTAGATTTTTTTTAAACTTGATAAATAAAAGTTTCTCAATATAATCTACAAAATATGAAAAAAAAAATTTTATTTTACCTAAAAATAAAGGTACCTACCATACAAATGCTAAAAAATTTAAAAAAATGGTTTTCAAAAATCGTATTTTTCTCGAAAACGGCACCTAGAATTTTGATAAAATTTTTTTTCTTTCAATTAATTTTTACGATCTTTAATTTAATACAAAAAATTTTCAAATTAAGATATTACAGCTTATACCTACCATATAACCATTTTTTCGAATTTTGAATCTCTCATTATCCACATAACGGATCTTAATAAAAATTTTTATAGGGAAGCTTCTAAAAAGTCTAAAACACATTGCATTTCAAAACTTTAAAATAAATATTTTTTGAATTTTTGAAAAAAAAAATGTATTTTTTTTCTTTTTTTTGAAAATTCGATATCTCCGAAATGGGTCAATATTTCTTTTCGTAAATTTAATTTTTATTCGAACAATAATAAAAACTTTAAATTAGCGTACCAACATTTTTTCTTAAAAAGCTTTTAAAAAGTTTGTATATAAAAGCTTCTTTTAAAGAAACCACTACAAGGATTTATAATTTTTGTTCTTGCATAAATTCATATTTGCTTAGCATTCTGTTACTACTAAAAGAATTTAAAAATTAATTTTATCCTTATGAACAGTTTTCTCTAATAACATTCGTTTTTAAAATTCCCAGTCGATTACATAGGAGCAAGTTCGTGCGACCCAGTCGTGCATTTTATTTTTTACGTATACTAAAAAAAAACTAAAGAAAATACAGAAAGAATTTTTGTCTTTACAAAAAGATATACCACGATATTGTAGGTGGTTCCGTTGATTTTTAAGAATTTGTTTTTGTAAAAAAAAAAAACGATTTTACATGATTTTTCTTCCTTCTTTTATTATTTCATAGCTTCTTTATCAAGTGTTCAATTTAAGCAAATATAAGCTTAAAAGTGTTTCCTTGCAATTATCTTTGACTTGGAAGCCTAAAAATATTTTATATATTTTTTTTTGTATCCACACGGTGCAATTTAAAACAACACATGTTTCAAAAATCTTGAAAAATCTAAATTTTTTGGATTTCATCCTATTTTTGAGCGAGCCAAAGATATTAATTAAAATGAAAATTGTAAACGCAGAATTTGATTTTGATAAGCAATGCAACTTTTAAAAGCTATTACATTTGAAAATACCATAGTTAAGCACTTTGACACACCCTATTACACATATTGCATCCAGTTTTAAATTTGCATCTAGTAGCCGGCCCAGTTTCTATCTTCGGAACTAGAATAAAGTAGTTTTACTAAAAATTGTTAGAGCATATAAACTTTATTCCTAAGATAGTTAGGTAACTGATTTAAACAATCGGATCTTGAGTTTTAAGTTTGTTTATTCTTAACTAGGTACATATGTATGTACGTAGGTATACATAATGCAGGTACTATAAAAGTTATAGTACTATTATGATGCGACAACGTTAATCCGTTAAAATTTTTTGTTTTCTTTTTATTTTTCCAGAAAATAGATTTTTCGCCGTTCCGGCTGTTTTTGGAATATCAAGAAAACATCATCGCACTCTGCTAATTGGAAGTTACACTTTTGTGCATAAAAGATCATCAAAAATTAAAGAAACTTGGCGGTGCTCAAAATTCCAAAAAAATCGATGCAAAGTGACGGCATACACCATATCGAATAATGATGGAGAAATAAAATGTGAAGTTTCAGACCACGAACATACACATTAAATTTATTCATAGAAATTAAATTTAGTGTGTTGATTTTTTGTTGAGTCAAAAAATAAAAAATAAAAAAAATATGATTAGGAAGAGTTGTTAGTAGTATCTGTTATATCTACCCGTAAATTTATGTACTTATATTTTAGGCTATTTTCTTCAAGAATTTAATGTATTTTTTTTTATTTCAGTAAAACAAGAAATGGATAAAGACGGTGCTAATACGGAAATGCAAGAACGATGTAAATCCGATGAAAGTAAGTACAGACATGTACAAATTTTAACGCTAATTAAGTAAAAAAAAAAAAAAAATAAATAAATACATACAATTAAATTGAAAGCTCAAGTGACCTCAACTTCAAAGTGCGTTTCTTGTTGAATCGAATACCAAACTTCTTGGACATTCTCTAGAAATCCGCTTTGTAGGAAGGTTTCTGCTTACTAACCTCAATCTTCAGCTCCTCATTCCAGAGGTTCTCAATAGTATTAAGGTCCGGTGATTGAGAAGGCCACTCCATAACGTCCAATTTGTTTCGCTGAAATCAGAGCTTTGTTGACTTTGCCGTATGCTTGGGGTCGTTGTCTTGCTGGAGACGCCATTTAAGTTGGCATATTTTCGTCAGCCTACTGAAGCATAACATTTTTCAGTATGTCCACATACGACTCCTTTGTCATTATGACATCTATAACGAATATTGGACCAACGCCCCACCAAGAAAAACAACACCATAATATTATGTGGTCACCTCCATGCTTCCCGGTTGGTTTTGTGTACCGCGGATTTTAGGCCTCGCACTTTGGGCGACGAACAAACTGTTTTCCATCCATTCCGAATAAACTTATTTTCGTTTCGTCGCTCCAAAGCACATTCCTCCACTGCTTCTTGGCCTGAAGTGGGTCGTCTTTCATGTGGTGCATTTTGGTAAAACAGATCCGCTTCTGGGTGTGTATTTTTTTTAATAATGCCCTTGGAGGTCCTGCGTGAAGGTCTGCATCCTGCGAGATAAGACGAACAGTTCTAGAACTGACTGGCGTCCCTATCTTTCGCTGCAGATCTTTTGAGGACATAAACGGATTCGTTTTAGCTTTTCTCGCCAACGTAGCTCTGTCTCTTGCAGTCATTTTAGACGGACGCCCTCTGGTTTCTTTAAAATTTTTGAAGTTCATAGCATTCCACACATCATTGAAAATTTTCATTCCCATTTTTAAGATGAATAAACAAACTGCAATGTCTTTAATTGTTACCAAAATGAAAGTAATGAGTAGTAAAATTTATTTACTCTTTAAAATACAAAATTCCGATTTAAACTTTCTTTTAAATCCACTGGGGCCTTACAGAGCGTGCAATGACTCGATCTCTCTCAGTGCAGTGCTTCACTCTTCCCATGGCTATGTGCCATATTTAAAAAAATGTGCCTAAAATTTCAAAATAATTCTTAAATAAAAAATCTCACCAAAATCTTGACTTATTCAAATTAATAAAAAATGTTTTCGAGTTTTTATTCAAATGTTGCTATTTTTTTTACTAGCAAATTTTGTAGTTGCACTCCGGTTACAAGAGTAGATTGAGGAATCGAATCGAATCCGAATTGAGATTTCGATCCAGGTATAAGGCGGCACTGGATCGAGAGATCGAATTGAAATGGAATCGAAATGACAATCTGGTTCAACAGTTGTTGTACACACACTCGATTCTTCTCGGTACTTATAGGTAGGTCTTCGTCTTCGGTGATTCCCTAGAGGAGAAATCGAAATTTTTTTAGCTCCAAAACTAACGGTACCCCCATACACCCACAATGCAAAATCTTATTTATCTCGTAAACGGCTTTAACGATTTCGATAAAAAAATTCAATGTGCTATTATTTTTTGATAAAAAAAAATTTAGGAAAAAATTTAATTAAGGGTAGGTACCTCTCATAGAACCGTTTTTTTCGGTTTTTGAATTTCTCATCAACGGCTTTAACGATTTTAACCAAAATTTTATATCCAGGAGCTCGTTTGCATTTAAAAAATTTAATTTAAGAAAAATCGAAAAAATAGTTTTTGGATTTTTAAAAAAATTATAATTTTTTTTTTTAATTCAATATCTTCAAAACGGATACATACACGATTAAATTTTAAAATAACGTTTAAAAATGTATTCATAAGACCTACTAACAATTTGCGCATAAAATTTTTTTCTAAAAATTTTAAGGACAATTTAGTACACAAAAAACATGTTTCAGTATGTCTGTACGTCTGTACCTCTTGCTACAGCGTAAACCACTGGAGCTATTTTCTTTAATCTCGGTACTTAAGGGTCTTCGGTGATTCCCTAGAGGTGAAATTGAAAAAATCAATATCTTGAAAATGTGTGAACGACTATTTTTAATTTTCGAATTTTGGCCGAATTATAGAGGGCGCAAACGTCGACTCATCAAAAAATACATGGTCCCATGGCGGACAGTTAATCTCAGAATTGGCTGGACTGAAACAAAAAAACAAAGTGGGTTATTTAAAACAAGGTTTTTTACGAGACAATTTACCACAATCATATAATAAAACGGCAAACATGTTTTTTGTGGTACACTTTTCTCCAAAAGTATTTAACCGATTTCGATAAATTTTATATGGTTGGAAAGCCACAGTTACGGAGATGTGCAGAATATACTTGAGACACGCATTTACACACTGTGGGTCATTTTTGTTTTTGCACTGTCGAACACTTTGCATATTACATAAAACTAGCCGACCCAGTTCTCGAGTGCCAATTTATTTATTTAATTCATTATCATTCAATAAAAGACAGAGAATTCATGATTTGTTTTAAATTGTTGAATGCAATGAGAAGTACTTACTAAGAACTTACTCCTGGAGTCCAAAGGAAAACTGTTAATGGTAAGAAAACTTTCAAACCTATATGTACACATTTTTGACACATTAACAATTTTCGTTTCGATTCTTTCATGTCATTGTCCTTTAGCTGTTGTTATGGCCATAATATTGGACTCGAACCCATCGTTGCAGTGAAGTCAACCTGTGAATTTTGCGTTACATACATGTGAATTTTTTTTTATATTTCATGAAAGAAACGAACCGAAAATTGTAAATGTGTCAAAAATGTGTACATATAGGTTTGAAAGTTTGTTTACCATTAACAGTTTTCCTTTGGACTCCAGGAGTGAGTTCTTAGTAGGTACTTCTCATTGCATTCAAAAATTTAAAACAAATCATGAAATCTCTGTCTTTTATTGAATGATAATGAATTTAATAAATAAATTGGCACTCGAATTTCGAGAGCTGGGTCGGCTAGTTTGTTTAAAAAGTCAAAACAAAATATCGAGCTTGGAAAAAAAAAATTTTTTTGGAAATTTTTTTGGCAACTTTTGGGTCGCCATTGTTTTTGTTCATAGTTTTTTGGTCAAATTGTGGTAAATTGTTTTAGAAAACATAAAAACAATAAAGTAGCACCAAGTTTTTTGAAAGTCGGTTCAGTAGATCCGGAGATTAACTGTCCGCCATGGGACCATATATTTTTTGATGAGTCGACATTTGTGCCCTCTATAATTCGCCCAAAATTCAGTTTCTAAGATATTGCTACACATGTTTTAAGGATAGACAAATTAACATCAAGCATTAATGCATTAGTTTATAGTTTATATTCGACTTTATTTAGTTCAAACATAGATTTTTAGTTTCATATTTTTGTTTCCAATGTATTTTTTCAGTTGAAAAACATCTAGACGTATATAACTTGCCAGCTTTGTTTGGAATATCAAGCAGGTCTCGCCGCACGTTATTGATCGGTGAACACCCTTTTATATTTAACAGACAATTGGCAAATTTCGACACTTGGAGGTGTAGCAAATATTATTCCAAACTTAAGTGCAAAGCAACAGCTCATTCAAAATTGATCGGAAACGAAATAAGATGTCGAATCAAAGCGCCCCACTGTCATAACTAACTGTTGTATTCATATAGGAGCAACAAAAACGAAAAGAAAACTATTCAATATGGAAAACAACACACCTATCCAACTTACTTGTACGTATCAGATCTTAACTTAATTTTATTAATTGCAATTTTTCTGTCAAATGAAATTTAATTGCTTAAAATGCATGAAATTTTCCATATTATACTGTTACTAGCTGGCATTTGTTAAATAAAACTCACTTATAATTAAAGAGATTTTCAAAGTGCAGTACTATATCCAACGACATCTTGCACATCGATTTACGGTTAGTAATATCAGAACTTAGAACAGCTGACGATTTTGAATATTTGTTGTGATTGTCAAAAATAGAGTGTAAATTTGTAAACGTGAAATGTTTGTGCATCTGATACTGGATATAAATGCATCAGCAACAATAGCTGAGTTTTATTATCGCCAATGATCTATTTAGATTATGCCTTGACAAATCAAACCATACGGATCATATTGACAGCAAAGTTATATGTATATCTCTTTTTTTCTTCTGTTTGTTGATTTACAATTGTTTCCTGTCTTTTTTCTTTGCACTACAGTTAACAATAGCTTACCATAAAAAGCAAACAGATTCAGATAGAAAGCAGGATCCCAAACTAATATAAGTGTAAAAAATTGATCCAGATCCATATTCATATACATATGTACATAGATCTGTGGATCTGTAATTCTGTTGAATCTGGTTTGTTGGAAGATTATGCATCATTTGATTCAAGTTTTTAATTCAATAATGAACACGTAATGCTATGTTCTAATCAAGGGTCGTCTTTCTTCAGATTTAATAGATCTGTGCTTCCAATGCATACAAGGATATAAAAGTAGATTAACTTAAATTTCCTTTCAAAATGCAAATGGTGGTTAATTTAGCAAAAGAAGGAAAAAACATACCAGTTGTTTTGGCACTAGGTGAAACACAGGTTGGTGCAAATACTGATCTTTCAGAATTTCGCCTTCCTGGCTATAACCTAATGCCTTTACTCTTTCGCCATCACGGCCTTTTAGTCTACGTTAGACATGATGTTGCTTGCCAGTCTTACTCTACGACTCTACTCTCAGCTTTTCGTACTCGTTCCCAAATTCACGTCCATCTCCTTCGGAAGTGGAATTGCAACGGTATCGTATGATAAGCTCATTAAACTCTGATCTTTACAGCATTGTTAAATGGGGTAAAAAAAACCATGTGGAGTTTAATGCTTCGAAAACTCAATGCTGTCTATTGTCGTTGAAGCAAAATGTTCCCCTTATGCCATTGTCGCTGAATGGCACTTGCATCGAAGAAACCGAAAAGCTCTCAGTACTCGGTATGTGTGTTAACGACAATCTTCGTTGGAATGATCACATACTCGAGACCGCCAATAATGCTGCTAAATGCTTAGGATTTCTATATCGATGTACCCCTTCTGATCTGGTTACCATTTATAAGGCGTTTATAAGTCCAAAACTCGAGTATAACTCACACCTTTGGGCAGGCGCTGCTCAAGTAGCCAGTTGCATTCCTCCCCTTTATCAATTCACCCGTGATACCCGCTTCGCTAGGAATGCTCATCAGTTCACCCTTGAGCCTAACTTTGGTCGTACCGTCAAATATAGAGATTCGTTTTTTAGTCGCACAACACGATTATGGAATAACTTACCCGGCACAGTTTTCCCTTGCCATTTCGATTTGCAAACATTCAAAACCAATGTTCATCGACACCTCCTTTCTCTCCCCCCTAATTTCCCCCTCGCCCGTGCTGTGTTTAAAACATTATAAGGGTCTCGTAACATACCCTTGAGCGCGAGTGAATTATAAAAAAAAAACATAAAAAGTTACCTTTTTTTTACCTTTTTTCATACTCGTAGTTATTGAGAAAAAACTGTATTTCACGATAAATTTTTTACAGTTTTGGTTTTTTTTTTATAGTCTTGCTAATTTTCTTCAAATTAATTTTAAATGAACAAACCTACAAAAAAAAATTAAATGAACACAAAACAAAATTCTAAGAAAAAAAGAACAATTTATATAAATATAAAATTATTTAAATATTATTTAAAATTATTCTAGATAAAGAATTCTTTTTTTTAAATTATCAAAAAAAAAATCGTTTAGCTGTAGAATTGCTGGTTCATAGGTGGAATATTGCAAAATTAAGATAGTAGTGCTCTTTAAATGGGCTGTTCGGCTTTTTAAATATTGCAGTCTTTTAACAAATCTTACAAAAAAACAAAAATACGCACCCGAAATATTTTTTAGTGAATTTGTTTTGGTACAAAATGATTTTGACTATTACTATAGTTAGAAGAGTGCTCTAACCTTTAAGTTAAAATCAACAAAAATTTGTCACTCCCCTAAAAAAGAGCCGACTTTCAAACTAAAACCGATATAGAGCCGGTTTTAAATGTTTAAAATTGAACGCCAGTTTTTTATAATGTTCTTAAAAGTTAGACATTTACTACACATTAGGGTGTGTCAGTTTAGTATGGCCGCAAAAAAGTACTCTTATTTTTAAATGTAATAGTGTTCAAAAGTTGCATTAGGGTTTGAGGTTTAAGAACATGTAAACACAAAATAAGATATCGTTCGTCTTTGGCTCGCTCAAATGGGTTGAAGTTGAAAAAAAAAATTTAATTTACAGTAAATTTTTACTTGCGACTTATAGGTACTATAAGGCAAGTTATGCATTCGTAAAAAAAATCGAACTCGAGATTTTGATCAAAGTTGACATTACGATGATAGCGAAGACTAAAAAAGTGGGTCTCGCAATTCTGTCTGTCTGTCTGTCTGTCTGTCTGTCTGTCTGTCTGTCTGTCTGTCTGTCTGTCTGTTCGACTACAGGCTAAATGACTCGGCCGATTTTCTTTAAACTTGGTAGATATCATTTTTAATTTTTTCCCCCCACACGTTTTTTTCCTTTTTTTTTTAAGACCAAAAATAACGGTACCCCCCATACGAATTTTTTTCGAAATTTTATAAACATTTTTTTTTCTCAAAAACTGTTCAACAGATTTTAAAAATAAAGATACAGAAAAATTTCATTTAATTAAATCTAGGTATTGGTTGAAAAAAATTTTCCGAAAAATGGTTATTGAGGGTACCCCCCATGGAACCATTTTTTTGTTTTTGATTTTCTCAAAAACGGTTCAACCGTTTAAAAACATAAAAAGAATTGTGTACTCAAATTTTCAAAAAAAAAATTTTTTGGATTTTTAAAAAAAACTTCAAATTTTTTTTTTCAAAACTCAATATTTCGAAAACCCGATGCTAGATTTTTTTTAAACTTGATAAATAAAAGTTTCTCAATATAATCTACAAAATATGAAAAAAAAAATTTTATTTTACCTAAAAATAAAGGTACCTACCATACAAATGCTAAAAAATTTAAAAAAATGGTTTTCAAAAATCGTATTTTTCTCGAAAACGGCACCTAGAATTTTGATAAAATTTTTTTTCTTTCAATTAATTTTTACGATCTTTAATTTAATACAAAAAATTTTCAAATTAAGATATTACAGCTTATACCTACCATATAACCATTTTTTCGAATTTTGAATCTCTCATTATCCACATAACGGATCTTAATAAAAATTTTTATAGGGAAGCTTCTAAAAAGTCTAAAACACATTGCATTTCAAAACTTTAAAATAAATATTTTTTGAATTTTTGAAAAAAAAAATGTATTTTTTTTCTTTTTTTTGAAAATTCGATATCTCCGAAATGGGTCAATATTTCTTTTCGTAAATTTAATTTTTATTCGAACAATAATAAAAACTTTAAATTAGCGTACCAACATTTTTTCTTAAAAAGCTTTTAAAAAGTTTGTATATAAAAGCTTCTTTTAAAGAAACCACTACAAGGATTTATAATTTTTGTTCTTGCATAAATTCATATTTGCTTAGCATTCTGTTACTACTAAAAGAATTTAAAAATTAATTTTATCCTTATGAACAGTTTTCTCTAATAACATTCGTTTTTAAAATTCCCAGTCGATTACATAGGAGCAAGTTCGTGCGACCCAGTCGTGCATTTTATTTTTTACGTATACTAAAAAAAAACTAAAGAAAATACAGAAAGAATTTTTGTCTTTACAAAAAGATATACCACGATATTGTAGGTGGTTCCGTTGATTTTTAAGAATTTGTTTTTGTAAAAAAAAAAAACGATTTTACATGATTTTTCTTCCTTCTTTTATTATTTCATAGCTTCTTTATCAAGTGTTCAATTTAAGCAAATATAAGCTTAAAAGTGTTTCCTTGCAATTATCTTTGACTTGGAAGCCTAAAAATATTTTATATATTTTTTTTTGTATCCACACGGTGCAATTTAAAACAACACATGTTTCAAAAATCTTGAAAAATCTAAATTTTTTGGATTTCATCCTATTTTTGAGCGAGCCAAAGATATTAATTAAAATGAAAATTGTAAACGCAGAATTTGATTTTGATAAGCAATGCAACTTTTAAAAGCTATTACATTTGAAAATACCATAGTTAAGCACTTTGACACACCCTATTACACATATTGCATCCAGTTTTAAATTTGCATCTAGTAGCCGGCCCAGTTTCTATCTTCGGAACTAGAATAAAGTAGTTTTACTAAAAATTGTTAGAGCATATAAACTTTATTCCTAAGATAGTTAGGTAACTGATTTAAACAATCGGATCTTGAGTTTTAAGTTTGTTTATTCTTAACTAGGTACATATGTATGTACGTAGGTATACATAATGCAGGTACTATAAAAGTTATAGTACTATTATGATGCGACAACGTTAATCCGTTAAAATTTTTTGTTTTCTTTTTATTTTTCCAGAAAATAGATTTTTCGCCGTTCCGGCTGTTTTTGGAATATCAAGAAAACATCATCGCACTCTGCTAATTGGAAGTTACACTTTTGTGCATAAAAGATCATCAAAAATTAAAGAAACTTGGCGGTGCTCAAAATTCCAAAAAAATCGATGCAAAGTGACGGCATACACCATATCGAATAATGATGGAGAAATAAAATGTGAAGTTTCAGACCACGAACATACACATTAAATTTATTCATAGAAATTAAATTTAGTGTGTTGATTTTTTGTTGAGTCAAAAAATAAAAAATAAAAAAAATATGATTAGGAAGAGTTGTTAGTAGTATCTGTTATATCTACCCGTAAATTTATGTACTTATATTTTAGGCTATTTTCTTCAAGAATTTAATGTATTTTTTTTTATTTCAGTAAAACAAGAAATGGATAAAGACGGTGCTAATACGGAAATGCAAGAACGATATAAATCCGATGAAAGTAAGTACAGACATGTACAAATTTTAACGCTAATTAAGTACAAAAAAAAAACAAAATAAATACATACAATTAAATTGAAAGCTCAAATGACCTCAACTTCAAAGTGCGTTTCTTGTTGAATTGAATACCAAACTTCTTGGACATTCTCTAGAAATCCGCTTTGTAGGAAGGTTTCTGCTTACTAACCTCAATCTTCAACTCCTCATTCCAGAGGTTCTCAATAGGATTAAGGTCCGGTGATTGAGAAGGCCACTCCATAACGTCCAATTTGCTTCCCTGAAACCAGAGCTTTGTTGACTTTGCCGTATGCTTGGGGTCGTTGTCTTGCTGGAAGCGCCATTTAAGTGGCATATTTTCGTCAGCCTACGGAAGCTAACATTTTTCATTTAACATATTGGACCAACGCCCCACGAAGAAAAATAACACCATAACATGATGTGGTCACCTCCATGCTTCCCGGTTGGTTTTGTGTACTGCGGATTGTAGGCCTCGCACTTTGGGCGACGAACAAACTGTTTTCCATCCATTCCGAATAAACTTATTTTCGTTTCGTCGCTCCAAAGCACATTCCTCCACTGCTTCTTGGCCTGAAGTGGGTCGTCTTTCATGTGTGCATTTTGGTAAAACAGATCCGCTTCGGGGTGTGTATTTTTTTAATAAGGCTCACTTCCTTGGAGGTCCTGCGTGAAGGTCTGCATCCTGCGAGATAAGACGAACAGTTCTAGAACTGATTGGCGTCCCTATCTTTCGCTGCAGATCTTTTAAGGACATAAACGGATTCGTTTTAGCTTTTCTCGCCAACGTATCTCTGTCTCTTGCAGTCATTTTAGACGGATGCCCTCTGGTTTCTTTAAAATTTTTGGAGTTCATAGCATTCCACACCATTCTTGCAGAGCGTCAAATGACTGTTGCGATCTCTCTCAGTGCAGTGCTTCGCTCTTCCCATTGCTACGAGTATATGCCATATTTAAAAAACAAATGTGCCTAAAATTTCAAAATAATTCTCAAATAAAAATCTCACCAAAATCTTGACTTCTTCAAGCTTATAACATTTTTTTTGAGCTTTTATTCAAATGTTACTATTTTTTTGACTAGCAAATTTTGTAGTTGCAATCTACTGAGTGCATAATATTACAAATACCTTTTGTTTGCTCACAAGATCATGCGTTGAATAGATTGACAGTATAATAATCGTTACAATAACACAGTAAAAGTTTACCTAACTAAAATGCAAGATACAGTATTACTTCAAAGTAAAGGGCGTTGCTATTATTTTGCCCATAGCTGTAGGGCAAGTTCTGCATTTATAAAAAAATTGAACTCGAGATTTTGATCAAAGTTGACATTACAATGATAGTCAAGATAGGGTTATCCGGCAATTCCGTCTGCCTGTCTGTATGTCTATATGTCTGTATGTCTGTACCTCTCCCTACAGCCTAAACCACTGGAGCGATTTTCTTTAATCTCGATACTTAAGGGTCTTCGGTGATTGCCTAGAGGGAAATTGAAAACTAACGGTATTCCACATACACACGTTATGCATAATCTTATTTATCTCGAAAACTGCTCTAACGAATTTGATAAAATAAAATAAAGTGTGCTATTATGAGCATGGAAAAAGTGAAATTAACGGTACCTGTCATACAACCGTTTTCTTTATTTTCGAATTTCTCATTAATGGCTCTAACGATTTTAACCAATTTTTTAGGAGCCCCCTCAAGTTCGAAATAATATTGTATATACAAATTTTCGAAAAAATATTTGTTGGGTGTTTTGAAAAAAAAAATCCATTTATCCATTTTTTATTTGAAAAATCAATATCTTGAAAATGTGTGAACGATTATTTTTTGAAATTATTTCTCAAAATCGATATTACTAAATACTTAAAATTGATAACCCTAATCTTGTTTTTTAAAAAAATTTTAAAGAAATTTCTTATATAAAAAATTAATTTAATAATAAAAATTTTTTGAGCTTTGTTTGCATAAATTCATACTTTTCTGGCAATCAGACAGAAATTTCATGCATTTGAACAATTGTACATATCTCATTAATTCCATGTTTTATCTTTTCTTATACATACTCGTAATTTTTAAATTCCAAAGTACTTTTACATAAGAGCAAGTTCATGCGGTCCAGTCGTACATTTTATTTTTGTTTTAATTTTGCGCGCACTAAATGGATTATGACTATCCACCCTCAAAATGTTTTAGCACAGTGCGGGCGTTTAGGAAAGTAGGAGAGAATTTGACATTGGTATTGAATGTCTCAATATCGTAATGGCTGAGTTAAATACTGAGCCGGATAAATAGTTTCACATTTCTGCAGTACGGCCAAACTTATAACCGTTTGTTAAGTCTTATTTAATTTCAAAATCAGTTTCTAAGATATTGCTACATATCTTTTAAGGATAGACAAATTAACATCAAGCATTAATGCATTAGTTTATAGTTTATATTCGACTATATTTAGTTCAAACATAGATTTTTAGTTTTATATTTTTGTTTCCAATGTATTTTTTCAGTTGAAAAACATCTAGACGTATATAACTTGCCAGCTTTGTTTGGAATATCAAGCAGGTCTCGCCGCAAGTTATTGATCGGGGAACACACTTATTTATTTACCAAACAATTGGCAAATTTCGACACTTGGAGGTGTAGCAAATATTTTTCTAAACTAAAGTGCAAAGCAACAGCTCATTCAAAAATGGTTGGAAACGAAATAAGATGTCGAATCAAAGCACCCCACTGTCATAACTAAATGTTTAATTCATATAGGAGCAACAAAAACGAAAAGAAAACTATTCAATATGGAAAACAACACACAAATCCAACCTGTACGTATCAGATCTTAACTTAATTTTATTAATTGCAATTTTTCTGTCAAATGAAATTTAATTGCTTAAAATGCATGAAATTTTCCATGTTATACTGTTACTAGCTTGCATTTGTTAAATAAAACTCACTAATAATTAAAGAGATTAAAGAGATTTTCAAAGTGCAGTACTATATCTAACGACATCTTGCACATCGATTTACGGTTAGTAACATCAGAACTCAGAACAGCTGACAGCTGCATCATTTGATTCAAGTTTTTAATTCAATAATGAACACGTAATGCTATGTTCTCATAAAGGGTTGTCTTTCTTCAGATTTAATAGATCTGTGCTTCCAATGCATACAAGGATATAAAAGTAGATTACTTGTTGATGCCGGTAAAGGCGTTCTTTTTAAAAATATTTAATTTAAACTATATGAATCAAATCACCTGCAAATCCTTCCCAGTGTACTTTCCAATAAATTTCAATTTTTTAGAAATCAGATTCTAGATCCAATTTACTTGATAAAACTCTATATAAAGATTTTTGTTTGAGATTCACAACTATAAAATTAAAAACAAAATACCATAAATAATCGTAAAGGACATGCATTGGCTTTGTTGAAAAAATTGTTTGCGTAGGTTAGTTCGAATGAAGCCCTTTCAGAAAACAATTTGCGTTCATCTGATGAAGATGATGAGTACTTCAAACATGTACGACGATGAACGACAACAAAAGAAATAGATATGAAATCTCATGTGACTTTTGGCAGTTTGGTCGTTACCTGTTACTCGTCACAGCAAAATATCTAGATCTACTTCAGGGCGAGTTCAGGGCCTCAAAAAAACACAGAATTTATTCACCAGGGTGAGTTCAGGTTTTTCGAAAAACTATTAACGAACGAACAAACCTAATGTTAACACGATGAGTCTCACCAATTCGGATACTCAATCGTCGTAATCTTAATTTGACAGCTCATCAGTTGTCAATTTTATTTTCACTAGAAAACCAAACCATAGTTTCTGATAATTCTGATGAATTCGAGTTGTTCTCGAAATAGGTAGATAATGTATACATATATGAACCATACTCGTATATACATAGAGTATGTTAAACTTTACCCTAAAAGTTAAAAGTACAAAAGCCAAGTTTCTCAGAAAAAAAAAAAAAACTATTGTACGAGTCTTAGGACGATTTTCCTTACTCGAAGTTGAACACAACTTGAGGATTTTTATTTTAAACTCGTGATTTTCTTTATTAACTTTCGATTTTCTCAACTCCTACAAAAAAGAGTTTAAGTTGGCCGAGCAAACTTGGGGTTTTCGAACAGAATTTAGATTCTGTTCTAAATATTTGTTTAATCAAAGTAATTCTAGCTTTCAATGTCGAATATAAATGTACATTAATTTAAAACTATAATGTTTCGAGGAAATTGTTTTTGTTTTTGAGAAAGTTGGCCATCATCTAAAAAAAGACAATCTATATAAAATGCTTCCACGTATTGGACCTGATGATGCAAAAATGACCGTGATAGTCAAGTGGTGAAGAAAAGAAATTTTCAAATTGTGTTCTTACATAATGTTTATAAAATCTAATATACTATTTTATTTTGGTGCGAGAGCTACTGTTTGATCAAGGATAGACTGAATTAAAGTCCCAGGTTTATTCCACAAAAATCAAAATAATAATAATTATGAATAATAAATGAACTGTTTTATTTTCTTGAATACATTTCTTAGAAATAGATCATGTTGCATCTTCAACAGCTACAGTATTAACATTTAATTAATAAATATATGTATAATATTTGAATTATTTTTTAGAAAATATTGTATGACTTTTTAAACTACATACATAAATTTTTATTTTATTTTTACAGACGGTTATAATGATAACTCTTCTGAAGATGTCTGCAGATCGAAAGTGAAGCGATGTTCTATAGGTGAGTTCTTTTCATTTATTCATATTCATTCTTATTTATTTATATATTTATTTACTTCTGATGACATGTTTGAAAATGAACGTGTTTTTGGTTTAAAAACAAGATAACTACAGAATTGATTTTGTTGAAATTATCAAATTTCGTTCGCATTAGTGATGGAAAAGTTAAAAAAGTAATTTTAGTAAAATCCGCCACCTGTTTTTTGCATTAAGTTTTTTGAAATCTAAATGGCGCATAATTGTGAACCGACCATTTATATTAAGGATTTTGACTTTATTAAACAAAAAGTCGGAGTCAAATTGGCGGATTTTAAAATTATAAAAAAAAAATAGGAGGCAATAACAGAGCTTGTAGAAATACTAAACCTAGTGACTTACTACTTTCAACCATTCTTGTGTGCGTGTTTCCAGGAATGTAGGGGACCTACAATTTTCTACCGATTCCGAACGGCTAACGAGCAGTACTTTTCCTGACAAGATATAAGAGAATTTTTCAATTCCTCACAAGAGGCAGTAAACACTTGAAAACCTTTTGTGTAGCTACTAAGAACAGGACAAAAGACCTTCTTCATTATGCCAAGGGGTACTACTTTATTAAAATTATTATAAGTTAAAGAAGTTCAATAGATCATTAAAATTACTTGTTTTGAATATTTGAACAATGTTAGCCTGATTGGTTTGTTGTACAGAAATTAAAGTTAATTTATTGTTATCGTATTGCATTCCAAATATATGATTTTAGAACTGTTAAATTACAGTTTTGCTTTTGTGGTACAAGCGCGCAGCTTCTTTTTACATTGTTTGTTAGATATACCCCTTGGATGTAATTTCGTTGAACTGTAATAGATTTGGGTTTGATTCACAGCCGCTGCCACATAAAAAATAGTTTTTTTTTTTAAGGAGTAATGCTTAGAGTAAGTCATAAAAAAGGCTTCTCACCTTGTTGGTCCATTCCATTCCTCGGGACAACCCACAATCGGGAATGGCTGAAGTTGTATGTCACAAGGTTCAGGTTCTCTAGGAGCTGTTGGGCCACTAAATTTTTAAGTAGGTACTATATATAGTGAAAGTTCTGCATTTAGAAAAAAATCGAACTCGAGATTTTGATCAAAGTTGACATTACGATGATAGCGAAGACGAAAAAAGTGGGTCCGGTAATTCCGTCTGTCTGTCTGTATGTCTGTACCTCGAACTACAGCCTAAACTAATGGAGGTATTTTCTTCAAACTCGGTACTTAAGGGTCTTCGGTGATTCCCTAGAGGAAAAATTGATTTTTTTTTTAGTTCCAAAACTAAGAGTACCCCCCATACACCCGTAATGCAAAATCTTATTTATCTCGAAAACGGCCCTAACGATTTTTTTTTTTTTTGAAAATTCGATATCTTGAAAACCGATACACGATTAAATTTTTAAATTACGTTTTAAAATGTATTTTATTAAATACTAACAATTTGCGTTACAATTTTTTTTATAAAAATTTTAAGAAAAATTTAGTAAACAAAAAACATGTTTCAGTATGTCTGTACCTCTCCCTACAGCCTAAACCACTGGAGCTATTTTCTTTAATCTCGGTACTTAAGGGTCTTCGGTGATTCCCTAGAGGTGAAATTGAAAAATAACGGTACCCCCCATACACACGTTATGCAAAATCTTATTTATCTCGAAAACTGCTCTAACGATTTTGATAAAAAAAAATAGGTGTGATATTATGGACATGGACTACATTTTGATCAAAAAAATTTCTGGGGCAAAATGTTATTAATGGTACCTGTCATAGAAGCGTTTTTTATTTTTGACTTTCTCATTAACGACTCAAACGATTTTAACCAAAAATTTTCAGCAGGATTCTCGTTAAGTTTAAAATAATATTGTTTATAAAAATATTCGAAAAAATATTTGTTGGGTTTTTTGAAAAAAAAAAAAATAATTTTTTTTTGAAAAATCAATTCTTCAAAACCTATGAACGATTATTTTTTGAAATTATTTCCTAAAATCAATATTATTAAATACTTAAAATTCACATCCCATATTTTTTCTTAAAAAATTTGAAAGAAATTTCTTATATAAAAATGTATTTAATAATAAAACGAAAAGTTTGTTTGTATTCATTCATACTTTTCTAGAAATCAGACGGCAATTTTATGCATTTGAATATTATTGTCTCATTAAATCGATGTTTTATATTTATAAAATGTATCTTAAATTCCAAAGTACTTTTACATAAGAGCAAGTTCGTGCGATCCAGTCGTGCATTTTATTTTAATTGTTTTTATCTATTTCCATTTAAGCCAAGAAAGAAGCTGCAAACTTCCATTTGACCATTCGACTAAAATATTTATGTGATCTGAAAAAGATTCAGGATTCTTGCTCATTTGCATTTACTTGTATAGTATTTAATCTTAGACAATTCCGACTTAATTCAAAACGTTCTATTAGGTATTTCGTTTATTTTGAAGTTAAGCTATTGCGAACCCTAGAGAACCTATTTCTCTTGTATTTTCTCAGTTCTTAGTTTTTTCCACCGATTTGAAAGCCGTAGTTTTTAAGAACAATGTTTTTTTCCTATACAACTTTCTTACATTTGCGCCATAGTAAAAATATCCTTAATCATACAATTTACATTAAAAATTTTCTCTTTCAGTTAAAGATGAATTATATAATTCACCTGCTGTTTTTGGAATTTCCAAAAAAGGACGTCCAACAGTATTAATTGGAAATAATACATTTATATTTTACAAGCCTCGCAAAGGAGGTGGTGATACCTGGAGATGTGCAAAATACCACAGTGATTATCAGTGTAGAGCCACTGCATATACAAAAATGATTTCCAACGAACTCAGATGTCTTTTGTTTAATCCCAAACACACACATGACTGAAGTTTGGTTTGAAGATAAACATTTTACTAAATATATATGCTTTAATAAATAAATTAGAAATTTATTTTTCTATATTATTTTGTTAAATTTAAAATAAAAAAAAATGTAAAATTACTAATAATGTACCAAATGTACGAGTATTAATAAGTTTCCTAAAGATGACGGTGAAACCTAGAGATATGTAAAATACAACAATTAATAAAAAGCCACTGCTTAAACAAAATTGATTTCCAATAAAATCAAGTAGCATCTTTTTAATGAAATCGTTTCGAAAACAGACATTAAAATTTATATTTAACTATTTAAAATGTTAACGTCTTGAAGACTAATTTAAAGATGTGTACGTCATTTAACACACCTTATAGCCACATACAAACAAAAACTAAATCTAAAACAATATATTTTGCATCTATCTTTATCATAATATTATTTTACCCCGTGAGCCATCTAAATTTCGATCAAAATAATTAATAAGTTTTAAAGTATAGAGATACTTTCTCAAGCCACACTAGACGAATGTGGAATGCTTTGTATGGCTCTATTTTTCCCTCCCATTTTTATGTTCAGAGCTTAAAAACTACTGCGCATTTGTAACTCCTCTTCAATCCTTCCCAATTTTCCAAACGCTCGCACTGTGTTTAATCATTTTCATGGTAGTTACAATCCCTTTGGTGCGTCGTTATTATATAAATTAAAAAATTCTGATTTAATAAAATTTGTAATAAAAAGTTAAAATGACTTCAACTCCATCAGTTTGGTGCTGCCATACTGCTGCTCCTGAGTTAAGGTGGTCACTTGAACTTCCAATTGATTAATTTTTTTCATTTATACAATTATAAGTTTGGTTATACATTATGTAACTATATGGCCTCTTAAACTACGTAAATTTAATGAATAAATATTTCCATATTTATTTTTCTATTTTGTTGTAATTTAAATAATTTTAAATTTAAAAAAGTAAAGATATAATAATTGTTGTATGGTGATGGTGAGTGTAAAATGTTCTAATTTTTCTAATTAAATCTTTTCTTGTTACAATATTATATTAGTTATTATACCAACTATATCAACTTAATTAATTTATATTTTTATACATTTCAGTAAATCCTGAGAATAAAAACTGGGCTCAATATGGAACTTTTGATACGAAAATGCAACATATGGATGGATTTACAGATCAGCAAGCTTTACAAAATGCAGGTAATTATTAAAGAAGACTTCTGTCCAACAAAAATATGCAGTGTGGGCAAGATAGGACGTTTGCCTCGCATTCTGGTTACAGTGGTTTACATAAATCTGTCCTTCATTAAAGCTCTCACGGGGTTGTCATAGTGTTGATTTTAAATGGACCCTTTTTTTAAAGCTCTAAAATCGAAAGCACCTCAACAGAAACCCAAGGAAAAAAACTGAACAAGTTCTTAAATCAACAAGGGTAACTCTGAATGCACATCAATATTTAATGGAGGTTGAAACTGAATATCACCAAACCAACAGCCATATCCCACAGCAATTCCAGTGCACATTCAGATGTGGGGTCAATAGGACGTCAGGTCTGCGTCAGATGCAATCGAAAATTTACGGGCGCACAAACACTTTTTTGTGGAGGAGTTCTTTCAATTAATAATGACACGCCACTGATTTTAAAGCTCTCCCATAAGACGTGTACTGCATATTTTTGTTGGATGAAGTATAGAAATAGCGAAATAATTTTTTAACCAGGGTTTAGAAAGTCTTTTGTTCATTCTTAGTAAGATCCTTGATAACTTAAGTAAATTTTATAAAACTATGTAATATTTATGTATGTAGGCAGGCGGCCGTTATATAACTGACGCTAGTGTGTTGTGAGTAAAGTAAGAAGTAAGAGTGAAAAAGCTGAGAGCGATTCTAAACACTGAAATCTCAGAGCTTGTAGTTGTTTCTTAAGTACAAATTGATGGATCAAAAAAGAGTCTGCAATTAATTCAATTAATTTGTAATAGATTTATCAAAAGCACAACTACAATAAGAACTTTATTATAAACATTAAATTTGTAAAAATCTTAAAATGGTAAAACTGTCGAAAAATTGATGTAATCTAACAATACCAAAGTTGTCATGAATAATTTTTCGTTGAACTCAACTGACAGGTAAGTCACTTGCCAAAATCTTGAACTTAAAAATATACAGGGTGATTGGCATAAGGTGTGACAAAAAGCTAGGGCGTGTAGGTTGGACTTAGACAAGAAAAAAATCGTATGGGAGGGGGGGGTCTATTTCCCCCCGTTTAGGCGGGAGGGGCAATTTAAGAAAAAAATCACTTACAACAGAAAAAAAAATATTAAAAAATAACGGTGATACCTACAGAGTAATGCTATAGCATTTTGAAAAGCCAGAAATACATTCTTTAATTTTGTTTTTAAATAAAGTTGTTCGAGTGAATAGTTTTTGAAAAATTAATTTTCAAAATTAAAATTTTGAAAAAAAAAATGAATTTTTTTTTTTTAAACAATTTTTTTTCAAAATTTTACGTAATTAAGTATTATTTTTTTATTCAATATTCAATGCTCTTACTAATTTTTGATCAAACACAAAAAACCGGATGTCAAAATGTTTTGTAGTTTTTGAGAAAATCAAAAATAACAAAAACTACTTTTGTTCTAAGAAAAGCCTTTTATTTTAGTTTTTACGTTTTTGGATTCTTATGTAGGTGAATTTACGATTGAAAGGATTAACTTTCTTTTTACTATTCTTTTAATTATCGTCTTATAAGCATACAATAATGTGACAAAGTACTGGATTAACCATATTTCACACATTTTTTCATTGAGAACACCTGCGTGAGAGCATTGGTTTAAAATTGACCTGCCACTTTTTTATTATGGTGGGGTCGGCTTGGCTTAGGTGCATTTACGAAAGAAAGGATTAACTTTTTTTGTAAAATTTTTTTATTATCAGTCTTATAAGCATACAATAACACATTTTTTCATTGACAACACCTGCGTGAGAGCATTGGATTAATATTGATCTGCGAATGTTTTTTAAATAATGCAGCGTTACACGCCCTAACTAGTGACAGAAAAATGCAATTGCGAAATAAGAACAAAAATGTTCCTGAATCTTGAAATTAATTTAAATAATAAATACATGCATATTTAGATAAAATACATAATTACTGTTTATGTAAAGTTAATCCTTTCTTTCGTAAATGCACCTAAGCCAAGCCAATGAAAAAATGTGTGAAATATGGTTAATCCAGTACTTTGTCACATTATTGTATGCTTATAAGACGATAATTAAAAGAATAGTAAAAAGAAAGTTAATCCTTTCAATCGTAAATTCACCTAAGAATCCAAAAACGAAAAAAACTAAAATAAAAGGCTTTTCTTAGAACAAAAGTAGTTTTTGTTATTTTTGATTTTCTCAAAAACTACAAAACATTTTGACATCCGGTTTTTTGTGTTTGATCAAAAATTAGTAAGAGCATTGAATATTGAATAAAAAAATAATACTTAATTACGTAAAATTTTGAAAAAAAATTGTTTAAAAAAAAAAAATCATTTTTTTTTTCAAAATTTTAATTTTGAAAATTAATTTTTCAAAAACTATTCACTCGAACAACTTTATTTAAAAGCAAAATTAAAGAATGTATTTCTGGCTTTTCAAAATGCTATAGCATTACTCTGTAGGTATCACCGTTATTTTTTAATAATTTTTTTTGTTTTAAGTGATTTTTTTCTTAAATTGCCCCTCCTGCCTAAACGGGGAGAAATAGACCCCCCCTCCCATACGATTTTTTTCTTGTCTAAGTCCAACCTACACGCCCTAGCTTTTTGTCACACCTTATGCCAATCACCCTGTATAAGGCAAGTGAGACAAATTTGTAGAGTGATTACCTGTCAATTTTTGTGAAAAGGTGTCCATGTCAGCTTTCTAGATACTGCAAGCTAGAAGTACAATAATATCTACCATTTTTTTTTTTTTAAAGCATACCTTAGCCTTCAGATTAACCGCTATAAGAAGCAATTGAGGAAACGAACAAAAATCAATCCGAAGAAATATAAGGGATTGTTCAAACCCATTAGAATTCCCGCAAACATTGTAAGTTCATATGAAAATTAAATTTTTGTTTTAATTAAAAAAAAATGCTCCCTCTACAGAAGCAAACCAGCATTTAAACACTTAATGGATCTAAAGAAAAAGCATTTGGCATACCTGCATATACTCGTACTCTTGTATATGTCAAACTGAGTGCATCTTTCCGTTCTTTTTTGCGAAGTTTCACTAGCACAATAAGCATCAATGACAGTGATTTTTTGGGAGAGAACTCTGCCCTATATGGATAACTTGAAACTTAGAAGTGTAGCAACAACGAGAAATTATCGCTTCTTGAAAGATGCAGAGTATCGAGTGAATTGACGGGGCACATAATAAGCTCATCTTCCAGCTATTTCCAGAAGCTTTTGCGGTCTTTCTTATATCTTTTATGGTAGCATCTAGTTATATCGGGATTTATTACTTCAACATTGGCATTTATTTGCTGGCGGTTGAACTTTTAATAAACATAAAATAAAATAAATTTACTAAACTTAATACAAACGTAAATCTTGCATGTTCTTATTTTGAAAATTCTCCAAATAGGTTTTATGTCGATTTTCTTTACAAACTAGTGCATTCGATCCGGGATCAAAAATAATTCGTTTGGTGTGCGTATTTTGACAAAACTATATTATATGCATATTGAGACCGCCCGTTTTGATGACGTGATAGAAGTAACGGTTCGCTTTTGATGCTTAAATAAATTGACATTGGTGCTTGTAACTGTAGAATCAAAAAATATTTTATATTTCTCGTGCATTCGTTTTTAATTTTGATTACGGTTTGCATTGAGCAAAAACGCGTGCGGCTTAGTTAAGATTTGGTAATTGAAAAGTCTTATTTTAATATAATTTATTAATTTTAATAATATTCGCTATCACTTATTTGATTATAATGGGGAAAACGACGAAAATAAGTGAAGTTTTAAGAAATGAGATGATGGTAAAGTAGAAGGTATTTCGGTGGAATACTTGAGCAAACTCTACAAAGTTCCTAGTAGACCGAGAGCCCACAGCAAATTTTGGGTGTGATTGATAACAAAAAATAATTAGCATAATTAGATAGGCCTTTTATAGTTATTTACAAATGTGAACGTCTTTCATACTCTACTGGGCGCAATAGTGCATTATAGTGCATCAAGTATGCAGTTCTTTCGAAAGTCTAAAAAATTGGGTTACAAAATTTGCTCTAACTTCAAAATGAAGAGCTAAGTGCCCTGATTGCAAATATCGAGGTCCAAGACGTTTTGAAGGTGACCTTCTTAGTGCAAGAAGTAGCCTATTCTTATCGCGTCTGGCAGGTAGAAGGCTGTCTGTAAAACGTCTTGGACTTCGATATTTTCAATCAGGGGGCTTAACTCTAGATTTTGGCAAAGTTGTTATCACAATTATTTGGACTTGGAAAGAACTGCATACTTGATGCACTTTTAAGCACTATTGCTCCCACTAGAGTATGCAAGACTTTCACATTTGTAAATAACTATAAAAGGCCTATCTAATTATGCTGATTATTTTTTGTTATCAATCACACCCAAAAATTGATGTGGGCTCTTAGTCTATAGTCAAACCGTGTGTTATCAATTCAATAAACAAAAACAAAAAAAAAACAAAACACAATAGATTTGCCACGTTCAGGACGACCCCGCAAGACGACTAAAAGAGAGGATCGTTAAATAATTGGAAAATTCAAAGAAAATGTGCTAAAACCCCCAAAATCAGCTGCAATTGAAATGAAGAATCAGTACAATTCTCAAATTTCTTAAAAAAAAATCTGAGGAATCGTTTAAAAGAGACCAATTTTGCTACCTACACAACCAGAACAATACCCCAAATAAGCAATAAAAAAAATTTACGTCAGTCCCCCCCATCATTTTGGGAGAAAGTATGGTGGACTGATGAAAGCTCTTTTCAGTACCATTGTGTACACGGCGATGTCAATAAATAGATTCCGATTTCTTTTGAGAAGTATAAGATTTGATGACGTCACTGACAGAGCTCAACGCCGAGAATTTGATAAATTGGCCTCTATAAGAAAAGTTGTAGATTTATTCATTGTCAATTGCCGCAATAATTTCGTTCCTAGTGACTATTTGACGTTGGATGAACAACTTGTGGGTTTTTGAGGCCGTTGCGGATTTATCATGTATATACCGAACAAACCAGATAAATTCGGAATAAAAATCTTCATGGTAGTGGATACAAAGTTTCCGTATTTATACAACTTTGAAATCTATGTTGGAGCACAGCCTGAAGGTCCGTTTCAAAAGTCCAACAGAGGGTGAATGATGTCCATAGACTTTTAGAGTCACTTTACGGTTTGGGTTGTAATGTTACAATGGATAATTATTTCACGAACCTACCTCTGGCTAAGGAATTGTTGAAGAAGAAAATCACTGTTGTGGGTACAATAAAAGCTAATAGGCCTGCAATACTCGTACCTAGCGAATTTAAGGCTTCTAAAGCTAGAGTAATCAAGAGTTCAATTTTTGGCTTTCAAAAGAACGCGACACTTGTTTCATATGTCCTAAAAAGAAACAAGTCGGTCACATTACTTTCAACAATGCATTTCGATGCAGCCATTGATCCCGATACTCATGAAGAATGCAAACCTGAAATAATTACTTTTTATAATCGTACGAAGTGTGGTGTGGACGTCGTTGATAAAATGTGCAAGCAATACAGTGTTCTACGGAACTGCCGCCGATGGCCACTTACAGTATTTTTCGATTGCTAATATCAACGCTCTTGTTATCAACCAAATGAACGTGAGCCATGAAAAAATTGTCAGGCGTAATTTTTTGCAGGACTTGTCATACAATCTGATAAAACCGTTACTAAATAACCGGCTATCAATTGAAACAATTCGTAGGCAACTAAGGACTAGAATTAGGGTGCTTTTAGGGAAATCTGAAGAGGTACAGCACGAGCTGACACCGAAGATGGGGCGAGTTGGCAGATGCGCTGAATGTTCCAGGGCCCAAAATAGATCCACAAAAAATGGTGCAAGACTTGCCACAAATGGATTTGTCCCGACCACCAGGCTGTAGTGTGTTTTCGATGCTACGGAAATTGAGTTCTTACTTATTTATAACAATTAACAAAACAAATATGAACTATTGATCTCTGAACTGCCATTTTTGTTTTTTTTTGTATTGAAATAATTATTTTTTTGTTTTTTTATATAAAACAAATATGAACTATTGATCTCTGAACTGCCATTTTTGTTTTTTTTTGTATTGAAATATTTATTTTTTTGTTTTTTTATATTCCAACCTAAAATTCATAAATTATGGTTATTAAATGTTTAAGGCAATAAATGAATATTACGTAAAAATATTTGTTTCATTTATATATTCTCAAAATAAAAAATTATTAACATTTTTAAATGGCCTACCATAGTAGGCCACGCGTGCATTGGTGTAAAAAAATAGGGCGCGTGTACTCCAGTGTTATAGGTATGAATGTGTAATAAACTTTTTTTTAAATTTTGACTTTTGTTTTATTACTTTTTAAAAATAAAAAAAAAAACTTTTAAGGAATATTTAAACAATACAAAAACTGTATTTTGTTAATAAAACATTTCATTAATTTATTACAGATGACCGTGAAAATGAATTCAAAAAACCTCATGCGAAACATAAGGCAAGAGAAGAAATATCAGGTAATTAATTTAGAAGTTAAAGATTCTCTTTAAAAGCAAATAATTTATTTAAATATGTCTTCAAACAACAAATTTAACGATTAAACCTATTTTTCCAGATGAATTGTATAATATACCAGGTGTTTTTGGTGTTTCTAGACAAGGTCGTCCCACGTTAGTTATTGAAAACCGTACTTTTATTTTTTATAAAAGCCGAAGAGCAGGTGAAACTTGGAGATGTTCAAAATATCACAGTGATTATCGATGTAGAGCTACGGTGTATACGAAAACTATTTCAAACGAACTGAGATGTCGACTTAATAATCCCACACATACACATGATTAAAATCACCATTTAAATTTTCAAATTATTTATTAATTAATTTAGATTTATTAATAGTTTTAATCAAATGAAATAAAAATTTGTGTGTTGTACCATGAGTAAATAGTTTTCTAATTGCTTCTCAATATTAAAGCCCATGGGCTAAAGGTTCGCAGATTATATCTACCCTAAAAACTTGCTGACTGTAGGTATATTGAGTAGTATTTTTGTATTTCTCTTTTTTTAATTTTCTTTTTTCACACATTTTAGTTAAAAGATGAAATTCAAGACAACATCGAGTTTGGAAACTTTCATATCAAAAGTGATATGCAAGAATTAAATGATGAAGATGGTAACAGGTAATGAGTTACTCCTATATTATTTATATATTTAAGAAATTAGTACACAGTTCCATTTTGACATACTTTTTTTAAATCTCGGTCTATAACTTTTAAGTGGTCGGAGTTGAAGTATTATTTTTTTCTGATTTTCAAAGTATTAAATGTTCTAAAATTGCAAAAGTTTAGTTTAATTTTTTCTATTTTTCTTTCTTGCCAGATAATTCGAACATATCGTTTAATAATTTATGTATTTCCTCTTACAGATTGCTTAAATCTAACTTAATTTTTCTAATATAATTTTTATTTGTGCATTTTTCTATTTACATATTCATTTAATTATAATTTTAATACATTTTTTTCAAAACGTGAGTTAATTAAAACTTAATTCATTATATATCTTTTTATACATCTTGTAACCGCTTCATTAGAACCACAATTATTTTTATGCAAGAGAATATAACACAATTTTCTTGCTCGAACGTTTCTTCATATACAGTGCCGGTAAAAAAAATAGCACCACTGGTACAAGTTTCATTTTAACTCTACTGCAGCCTCTACTGTATTTTGTTATTGCTTGAAGTGTTAACTCTATGTATTGTGTATCTCTGGCACTTAAATGGTAACGGTTCTTTTTTAACGAGGCCATATTGGGGGAAAACCCTTTTTTATTGCGGTAAAAATAATAGCACTGATCGCAGTTTTCGCTAGAAAAAAACATTTTTTGGTGTCATATTTCAAGGTAAGGTAACCAAATGTTAAGATTTGTTAATTTTGAATAGGTTTCTTCATTTTAAACAAAAAAAATTACAGTTCGTCAAAGACAATGGCCCGTGGAAAACATTGCACAAACGAAAAACGTGAAATTATTAAAAAAATGATTTCAGAAGGTAAAACTCACGGAGAAGTTCGACGTTTTGTTGGCTGTTCCAACAAAATGATTCAAGACAGCATTTTAACAGGCCAGCAGCGAAATGGCGCAACGTTTTATGGACGGGTGAGAGCAAAATCGTGTTGTTTGGCGGTAAAGGATCTCGCTCCTACGTAAGAAGACCTCCAAAAGCGGAATATAAACCCAAATACACAAATAAAGTGGTTAAGCACGGAGGTTCAAGCATAATGGTGTGGGCTTGTTTTTCCTACTATGGAGTTGGACCCATATACTGGATTAAACCCATCATGGATCAACACGTCTACGTGAATATTTTGGAAAATGTTATGCTCCTGTATGCAGATGAAGAAATGCCGCTTTTGTGGGTCTTCCAACAAGATAATGACGCCAAGCACACCAGTAAAAAGGCAAAAAAATGGTTTGGAGATCATTTAATTAATGTATTGGAGTGGCCAGCGTAATCGCCTGACCTTAATCCCATCGAAAATCTGTGGGCGGACGTAAAGAAAGCAGTCTCAGATATTAAACCGACCAGCAACGAAGCACTCTGGGCTGCAGTTAAGGCATCCTGGGAGAATATTCCGGTTGAAAGGTGTCAAAATTTAGCTAACTCAATGACGAGACGTTGTGAAGCAGTAATAGCCAACAAAGGCTATGCAACGAAATATTAATTTTGTTGACCTCTAAGGAATAAAATCATAGAAAAAGATTTTGGATTTTTACGATGATTTAGTTTTAAGTTGTACGATGAAGCAATGGTGCTATTATTTTTACCGCTTATTTCTTTGATTTGTTGGAGAAAATATAAGTTTTTTTCAAAAAGTTGACGAATAAAAATAAAAATTATTTTTGAAATGTGTTGTTTTAACTTAATATAAACTTTTTGCATATTCAAAATTTCCCTCGATATCTTGGCATAAACTATCATGATGAGTTTTTCTAAGTAATCAAGTAGACATTTTTTAAGAATAATTAAATGGAACTGCTTTTTGAACCTCAACATTGTCACGACATTATTGTTCTTAAAGGTTTGTAGAATACCTTAAGAACTTACATACCCTTAAACTGTGCTTAATTTTCAATTCCAGAATTTTTAATGCATTTGCTTTAATTTATTGTTTTTTTTTCATAAATTTCAGTTAAATATGCGATTGAAGAGTACCCTGATATCAAAATTGGAAAACTAGCAGAATCAAATGATCGAAAAGATTTAACAGGTAATCTATTACTCCTATAGTATTCGTTGAAAACGTAAATACTTTCTCATACAAATGTACATAATGTATGAATATGTTCTATTTTAAAACGATCTGTCAAAATATATATTTTTTTTAATTTTCCAGGTAATTTTTAGGATTTAAAAGAACTGCTGGAAAGTTTCTTAGAAGGTAATGCCTTACTTTTGCATTATAAAACAAAACCCTTCGTTAATGTTCATCGACCCCGACTTGTCCGGATTATGCACCAGGATCTTAGGAAGAAGATCTTCTGAGAAAGATATCTGCTGAAGGACATCAAAAATGGGCAGATGAAAAAATTCGTTTGTTTCCCAAGGAGAAGAAATCGGTATATTTTCGAGAAAGAGTCCTAAATAAGGGGCTCGAAGATTTAGAGGTCGCTACCAGCTGTCAAAATTTTTATAAAATTCATTGAAGAACAGCTTAAATGATAATTTCATTAATGTTTCATTTAAGCGTTTATATCACATTTTCCGTGCAAGTAAAACTCGCTTCTTATCTCTTCCTCCCCTCGACCTCTCTTCTGTACCGACGCGTCGAGATTTAGACCGTTCACACAATCAAAAAGATAAGTCATAAGACGTACAATTTAAGGCGTACGCGTGCGCACTAACATCATAATAAGTTAAAAAATGGTTTGCGCGCATGCGTAGGCGTTCGTTTTAAATTGTACGTCTTATGACTTATCTTTTTGATTGTGTGAACAAACATCCTTATCCCGCCCCGCAGTTCAGTTCTAATGAGTTATTAACGAGAGTAACGTGTTTTAACTTGCAATGGCGTCTACAAGTAGCGGACTCAGTAAAGCTACTAGAAATTAAATGTAAAGTTCGGCTTATCGGACAATTATTATCCGAATTAAGCCAATCAACATTGCCATCCATCGTTGAAGTTTTGCGTTTTTTTTACTACAAAAATGAAGAAAAGAAAAGCATACGTGAATCTGCGACTTTGACGGAGTTATAAATTTGTGGAAAAAAGCTAGTACACCAATTCAATTAAAAAAACATGTCATTAGTAAAATTGAAAAACTATGCAAAGAATGGCAAAATCTAAAACAAAATAAAGAAAGCAAGAAAAAACGTTCAGAAGCATTAAAGAAAATAGAACAAAACTGGCAACAAAAATTAGAAGATTTATTTAATATTGCTCATCGTGATGCTTTAAATATTATGTAAAAGAAGACAAGGAGTTTTTATTAGCAGTGCGACAAAATCGACAGTATTGCTTTAAATACCGGCTTAAGAAGTGGAGTATGCGTTCTTTTGAAAAGTTGATAAAAAATGCTTTGATTTGTTTGACCAAAGAGACTTCAAAACAATAACAGATGATGCTGAGGCAAATATTTTTGCAGAAGTGGCCGCAGGCAGGATTTCTTTTGCCAAAAAGCAACTATCTACAGTACATCAACCTTGAGATGACTACAGAGAACTGTTGAATCCCACTATCATTTTCTTAGGAGGTGCTCCTGAAAAAGGCATTTTATTTAGGAGACCTGCTAGTTTACAACGAGCTAAATGGATGTAAAGAGCCTTGTACTGTTTGAAAATCTATTAATTTAAGCATCAGTTTAAGCTGACGAAGAAGGACGAAAAGGCTGTGAGAGAAATAGGCATTTTGACGGTGATCATTTATGTTAAATATTGGTTTCAAGCCTCTACCGGATGGTCAGCACCAAGAAACGATATACAATTATTGAAAGATTTTAAAGCCTTTGAAAGCTTTAAAAAAAATATAGCTACTTTTGCGCTGAAAAAGATTCTAAATAATTTGTGGTATTTGTCGGAAGAGCTAGTTTCGCTTGCCTTTTTCGATGACGAACTTTCAGTTCAAGAGAAGAAAAAAATGGTAGAAGCACTGAAAATTGAAGGCACAGAAGATTGCTTAAAAAGATTAAATCTTGATATCACATATCCACGAAAAAATATAGAAAACTTCGTGAGCAGTAATTCTTTAAGATTCTTCCAGATTCTAGGTACATATTTCATCAAATTTTTTGAAAAAAGACGTGGAAGCTTGGAACGAAGACACTGATTATGTAGCTGTCTAAAATATCGTTCATTCTTTGCGAGTAGTGAACGACGTTGCACAGCGCGGTGTTGCTTTAATGAAAGTTGCTTTAAAAAAAGTTCCCTAATACTAACAAGTCAACCCTTGTATCTTAAAAATAAATGATTCAAATATCTACATAATATATTAATTTATAACAACAATAATTTTGTAATATTTTTTATGTCCTGGTTATAAAAATAAAAGAATCTAACAAATACAGATTTTGAGTTTTTATTTAAAATTCAAACCTTGGTAGCGACCTCTAAATGTCATTTAAAAAATTCCAAAAAAATACTGAAATACTTTTATATGGTATATTGTCAAATAACGTGGTGCCCCGCGAAATTAAAGAACAATTTTTTTTTTCTTAGAAATATGGACCACCCTAGTACATATGTAAGAGAAATATTAAAATTATTCATTGATTGATTTAGATTCATTTAAATGTTCTGTAAAGTTTATTGATTTGATTTATTTGAGTAGCCGCAAAGAAAATCTGTAATTGAACTTTGACTTTGTTATAAGATATTATATCTTGCAGTGTAAGTTTTCCGTTAGAAAATAAATACTATATATCAAAAACATATAAATTGAAATTGAATAAATTATTGAAAGAACAGTACGAAGGTCAAATTATACTTAAATTATTAAATTGTAGTCATAATGCGCAAAAAAAAACAAGTATTGTTTATGACTGAAAAAAAATATTCACACAAAAAGACCCAGTCTTCTTAAAATTTTTCTAATTTTTCTACTGTTTTTGTTAAGTGAGGCTAATGTTTTCTAATTAGTTCTAATGTATCAAATTACTTTGGTATCTTTTTACTTTTACCTTAAAATTTACGTATTTTTGTATGACAGTTGTGTTTTATTAATTTAAATTTTTGTATACATTTTAGTGAAACATGATATCGAAGACTGTACTGAGATTGGAAATGTTCATATAAAAACTGAAGAAATAGAAGAATCAAATGATGATGTGAATTTAACAGGTAATTTGGTACCTCTACCATTTTGACTTATATGTTTAAAACTCGCTTCAATTTTTCTTTGGTTGGGGTTAAAATTTAGTTTTCTTTAGGTTTTCATTTAACGTTATTACGAGTAGTATTACATTGCTTCGAATTAAATTGACATTGTTTCTTTTTATTTCTCTTCCATCATAGAAAATTCAAACATTTCATTCAACAAATTGAGACCTTTAGCTGATAATAAAGCAAGCAGTGCAAATTCAATTTTAATATCCAGAAAAACAACCGAAACAAGTTCGTGTGGATCCAAGACATTTTCTGAACCTAAAAGCGTGAGTATGAGTTTTTATAAATATTTTTTTCGTAAGCGGGATATATGACATGGATATGTACAACCTGCTTAAGAGTACAACTATTTGTATTAAACAAAAAAAAGGTATACTTTTTAATATTGAATCCTATGTGGACTTCAGGTCTTTCTTTTTTTAATTTTAAATTAGACGCTTCGTATGTGGTTACGTACTTACTTCTTTAATTCTCTACAAAAATCTGTAATTATAATTAACTTACACTTAATATAACTTACGTTTTAGTAATTCTAAAAATTTGTATTTAACTTTTTATAATAAAAAAGTTTTTTGTATGATAACATATGTGCAGTACGCCTGCAAAGCTTCATATATTCAAGCTTTGAATATTACAACAACAACTTGAATGAACTAGCACCAAGTGTGCATTATTGGCTGGAGTTATAGCTGCTCGTATTTCACGGGTGCCAAGCCGATCATCGGACGCCTTTTTAGTGGTGCTTTTACTTTTAACCATTTTCGAGAAAAATACGATTTTCGAAAACCATTTTTTAACATTTGCATGGTGGGTAGATACCGTTATTTTTAGATAAAACAAATTTTTTTCTCAAATTTTGTAAATTATATTAAGAAATCTTTATTTATCAGGTTTGAAAAAAAATCGATCATGGGGTTTTCGAAATATTGAGTTTCGAAAAAAAAAAATTGAAATTTTTTTTTAAAAAACCCAAAAAATTAAAAAAAAATGAAAATTTGAATATGTAATAGTATTCAAACCTTGAAGGAGCTTTAGCATAAAAAAATGATGAAAAAAAATAAATAAAAAAAAAATTGTTCCAGGGGGGCTACCAAAAATAACCATTTTTTTCAACCATTACCTATCTTGAACTAAATGAAATTTTATGAATTTTTTTTAAATTAAATATTACGAAAAAAAATCGTATGGCAGGTACCGTTATTTTTTGTCTTAGAAATAAAAAGATAAAAACGTGTGAAGGGAAAAAATTAAAAATTTTATCTACAGTGACTCTCATTAATATTCGGTTTTTGACTTAAATATTTTTAAAATGCAGTAACATGTCTAAAAACAAATGGATTGTAACCATTGTATCATTTCCATGGGTTGGTTTTAGAAAATCTGTAAGGGACTTTACCATAAAGAACTATAATATCCGAAAAACTAAGAAAAAACACCTTCTATAACTGTGACAGTTTTAGTATTTGAATTCCATTTATTTATTTTTTTTTTAAATTTGCAAAAGCAAACGCGATGGGCTTAACTTACAATGAAATCGCGGAAATATTAGATATCAAGCCTAATACTGTTGTAATATTGTTAGAAGTTATCGCAAAACGAGAGACACATCGACTTCAAGAAGCAAAAAGGCCACCCAAATAAATTAACAGCTCACGAAGAACTCTTAATCGTACGCAAAATAAAAGCTAACCTCTGTTTGAGTGCTCCAAAAATCGTTAGTGAAGTTCTGGTTGAATGTGGGAAGCACGTGTCTGCGTCAACCGTTCGTCGCACCATTAAGACTAATGGTTTTAAGGGTCAAGTTGCCAGAAAAAAGCCATACATAAACTTGCGCAACCCCTCATTCGCCAAAATTTTGCAAAAGAATACCAAAAAAAGGATCCATCATGGTAGGGAGGATGTCATTTTTGCGAATGAAAGCAAACTCAACCTTTTTGGTTCCGATGGCAGGCTCATGGTATGGCCTAAAAGAAATAAAAAGCTGAAGAGCAAACATTTTAAGCCGACTGTAAAGCATGTGTATTTCGCGGTCCTTTAAATTTTACCATGACAATGATCTCAACATAAAGCCCATATTGTCCGCGAATAATCCCCAGACCTAAACCCGAATGAAAACCTGTGGGATGAACTGGTTTGACTTCTGAGGGAGAATCCTGCTTCTTCCACAAATGATTTAAAAGCAACACTGCAACAAGAATGGTAAAATATAAGCCCAGAATACCTACCAAAAATTGGGACAAACATGCCAAGACTTTTGTCTGGAGTGGTAAATAATAAAGGATACGCCACAAAATATTAATGTTTTTATTAACAAATTACATAAAAACTTAAAAAAAAAAAACGAATATTAGTGGAGTGTTTATTTCCTAACTATGATCACTTTATTTGTATATTTTTTAACTTTTTTTTGTCTTAAAATAGTTTTTGGTTACGTTTCTAACTTTTTTCCAATGAATAACAAATGTATTCTTGTAATACAATCTGAAAAAAATTGTTGAAATAATGGTGCAAATATATTAGTTTATAGTCTGCGAAAAATATTACATAGAAAATCGAATACTCGTATTAATGGCAGTCACTGTACCAAGTTTAAAGAAAATCCGCCGAGCCGCTTAGGCTGTAGTCGAAAAGACAGACAGACAGAATTGCGAGACCCCTCTAAGTTCGATTTTTTTACGAATGTATAACTTGCTTTATAGTACCTATTAAATCTGTGATATAACTTTTGTGTACATTAACAGTAAACGAAGTTGAAATTATTGTCACTGGAGGATGGCCAAACAATTTGACAACAATAAATACGAGTAGGTACCAAGATTGCCAATTGAATCATTCAGAAAAGATTTCAGATTTGAAGGACATTCACAGTTGGTAAAAATTTGAATAGTTGACAACGATAATACCGATTTATCAATTTAATAATAAAATGCCAAAAATAATATTGATAATTGACAACCGTAATAGATGCCTCAGTCCGCTTTCAAAATAAACAACCAACAACAAATAAACAAGTCACCCAGCATTATATAAAATTACTTCATTCATAATTAGAATTTTGAAAAATGAAATGCAAAAAATGCGATAAAAACGTTTTTTTTTCGAAATCTTGACGACTTTCAAAATTACAGGCTCAGTAAGTTTTAATTGTTAATCGTCATCTAAACGTAACTTAATGAAAAATAGTAGCTTTCAAAAAAGGATTTCTCAAGACACGCATGTTCCTTCTGATATCATTACAAAATTGATCTGACGAATAAGTTGTGATCTCTCATTCGAACTCAGCTCTTATAAAAAACCTTTAAAGTCCTTTAGTGTGGTATTTTTTTTTATTTTCAGTTTAAAGGCACTTTTATTATATATTTTGTTCTGAATAGCCAAATCCCTGTTTAACTACTCAATATAGATCTTTAAGATTGTCCAAATAAAATAACATCCTTAATTTTCTTAAATAAGTTTGTACATATGTATGATTGTCACTTTATTAATTCTGATTTTCTCAAAAATTTTCATTTAATTTTTAGGATTTAAGGGAACTGCTGGAAAGTACCTTAGAAGGTAAAGCATTACTTTCGTCTCATAAAATAAAACCTTTTGCGAACGTTCATCGGCAGCGACTTGTCCGTATTATATGTGCTCGAATGTTAGAAAAAAGACCTCAGAGAAAGATTTCAGCTGAAATACATCAAAAATGGGCAGATGAAATACTTCGTTTATTTCCTCAGGAAAATAAGTCGGTTTATTTGCGTGAAAGATTCCATAAAAAAGGTAATCAAAATATAAAGACATTAGGCGGAAAACTACCAGACTGCATCAACAACCTTAAAAGGAGATACCGCGAAAATGGATTAATAGCCTAATATAATTCAATAACGGAAATATTAAGGCTAACGTCCGTACGTAACAACAACATTTTAAAACAATTTAATTATTAATTGGGCGATTCCATTATAGCGGGTGCAACATTTAGACTCATTTGAAGTACATTTAATAATAAAATAAGCAAAATATTTAATGACATTATTACTTGAAGGGATACATTTTCACCTATTTATATTTAATCCATTTAGAATTCTAAAATATAATAAATAATTTGGCAGAAGAATGGTTTCAAAGTGCGATCGCGGGTGCAACAGAATCGGCCCGACTTTTCTAGATCATAGTACAAAAAACACAAATTCTGTTAATTGTGAAACATTTATCATGCTATTCTTACATATATTGACCGACGTTGATTCAATTAACTAAATAAATAAAAATAAAGATAGAAAACAAAAGTAAGCAACGAAATATTAACTTTTAAATCAATCGCGGGTGCAACATCAAATTATCGCGGGTGCAACGCGTCTAACTTAAATTAGTAAACTGATTTAAAAACTGGAAAAAATATAAAATAAGGCACATATGTAACAAGTCAGTACCCTTCTCTATTAATTATAATTTTGTTTTTTTCAAATACTTCAATATTTTTTCGAAAATACATATATGTATGTTAGAAGTACTACATCTTCATCGATATCGGTTAAGGATAACCCCACATAACGATATTGTGATATTGGAGCCTACCTGGTGCAAGAACGTACAAACCTGCGCAAATAACTTTTGGAAATACTGCTGCTGTAAGAACAGAACGGTATATTAGAGCATGGATCTACTGGTAATATAGGGGGCTCAAAGACCCTGTTGGAGATTTAGAATTTAATGCTTCGTCTTCTGACTCAATAAAAACGTCGAAAACTTAACTTCACGAATGCTCATGGTCATTGTACTTTTCTCGATTCTTAACTTCCGACTTAATCGATTTCATACCCGGCACTTGTCTGCTAATATTATCCCTTTTATAGAAATAACCTGTCATCCTTCAGTTTTTTAGACATTGCTTTGGTGGAACCAGTTTTTTTTTTTAAATAATTTTTTTACCACTTCAACTACGTTAGTGGGACTCCTTGGGCGATTACGTTTCACTTGTGTGACTTTTTCAGGCTACAGGGACTGATGTAATGAGTGTCTGCCTTTTTTTGTGTTGCCTGCATTTTTTCGTTTTGTCTGATTCTGGTCAGAATTTTAAAATTTGTATCTGCCCTAATTTTCTCTTTCAATACATCTCTCTACATTAAATCAAGAGTCCTTTTTCTGCATGAAGCTCAGCATATTTGTTAATTTTTTGTCAATTTTCTGTAAAGCAGGCTCTTTTTCTTATTTCACTTCCATTTAACCATATATTTTTATACAAAAAAGAACAAAATATTATATTACATAGTTAAAAAAAAACGTGAACAGCAGAAATTATTATTCAAAGCATATTTTATCAATAAAATACAATAAATCACGTTATAATGTTAGTAGTCAATAAGTTGCACCCGCGATCTTAATATTGGGATCGCGGGTGCAACCAATTTAAATCAACGTTTTTTTTTCGTTCAACGTACAATATATTCCTAATAACGACTGATTTAATTTTAGTTTTGTTTTCTTCTTACTTTTAGAAAGTTTCAAAACGCTAGCACTTTATTTCTGCCAAAAAAGTAAACTTTTATATCTTTTATATCGCGGGTGCAACAACTTACAATGGCTTTTTGCAATCAATAATGCTAAAAATATAATAACAAATTCGTACATGTTTTTATGCAAACGATTAAATCGCATGTTGCTTTATACGTCTATTGAGTAAAGTATAACTCAAAACTGTCGGAAATAGCTATTTTGAGCTTATGTTACCAGTTATAATAATTGCAGTTCGTATCGACTTCGTATGATAATGTTGCCAAGCGCAAACAAAAATGTTCTCTATAACTTAGGTCTCAGTTTTTGTTTTAATTATTAAATATAGTATTTCTACTTTGAATATTTATCAAAAAAAGTAAAAAATATTGTAATTCAAAAATTGGTGTCAAAAATTGTCTACAGCGGAATCACCCAATTAAGCTTTATTAATGTGTTCTCATAATTTGTAAATAAATATTTTTTATTGATTTAGTTTCTTGGATTTTTGTAAGAAAATTGATAGAAGGGTCAACCAAAATCTTTCTGCGTAAATATTGCAAGATCATGTACCTAGTTATGTAAATTTTTCAAAAAAATTAATAAATACTAAATACTAAACAAAAAAATTATAATTATAGTCCTTCTTCGTTCAGTAGTAAAAAACCATGTACTTAAGGTTCGTAGTAAACTTAAAACTTAGTATCAACTGTGCTGTCATTTTCATTTGCTTTTATTTACTATTTTTCTTTTTTATTCATTCTAGTGAAACACGAAATTGATGACTACATTGAAAGTGAAATACTAAAAGAATATGAAGAACTCTTAAAAGGTAATTAACAATTCCTATATTATTTTTCATTTAATAAATTAAAATATAATTTTTTTTTCCAGTGAAACGTGAGACTGAAGATGGTACTGAGCTTGGAAATTCTGATATCAAAAGTGAAATACTAGAACTATCAGATGATGAAGAAGATTTAACAGGTAATTAATTCCTCTTATAAAAATTTGTTTGATCCTAATTCCGGTTCTAATTGTCTTTTTTTCAACCTATTGGTTGTGCTATTGGCACAAAATTACAGTCAAACTATTAGTTCCAATTCAAAACTGGTTTAGCTTTATACTATAGGATAAGACATCAGTTTGAAAATTTTAGTCTAATTCAGCACTTGACTTTTTCTAACATTTTATTTAAGTTAGAATCATACATTTTACCTATTTTATGTTCTAATGGGTTTTTTTTTTGGTCGCCTGGAAGTACCAAGAACCATTCCAAACGCTTCTGAAACCGTTCGTTTGTCACTAAATGAAAGTTCTTTTTCTGAAAATAAGAGGAAATCGATTCTGGATTTGAAAAAAGAATCAAAACCAAAAGCACCCACACATGCGCACAATTAACAATTAGTACTTCAAGATCCAGAAATGTAATTTTTCGTTATGGATGTTTGGGTTATCCATAACCCATCATTGTCATCCTCAAGTGAAAATGATGTGGATCTTTTGGTTAAGAAGTTAACTGAAGTGAAAATGATGTGGATCTTTTGCTTAAGAAGTTTACTGAAAGTAAAAAATCCTGGAAACTACTGAAGAATATTCTTAGCAAATAATATCAAAATCTTCTAAATTAGTATTCGCCATGTTTATAAATAATGAAAAATGAAATCAACTTCAATTTGCCATCTGCATTTGACGTTTCACAAAAAACAACGAAACACAAACTTCAGAATCAAAAAACGTATTGGAACTTGTTCGTTTGACATTCCGAATCGGATAGCTCTGGAAAGTTCTTTCGGATTACCAAACGAAAACGTCTTCAATAAGTGTCTTATGTCTTTTTTATTTGGCAATCCGGAATCTCTCTCCGATCCGGAATCCCAACTGAACACTTTTTGTTTGATTCTGAAGTTTTTTGTGATTCTATATGTGAAACATCAAATGTAGACAGTAATGAAAATCAAGAAAAATGTTTATTGAAAGATACACTTCGCATAATTAGGTTACAAAAAATCACAGCTGTTGAGTTTGACGTTTAATGTCGTTTTTATTTGGCAATCCGGAAGCCTTCCGGACTCTTCTGAAAGTGTTCAATTGGGAAAAAATGACAGTTTTGATTCTGAAAAGAAGAGAAATTTGCTTCTGGATTTGAAATCAGAAGCAAAACCAGAAGCACTCACACATTCATATACTCAAACGTCAACCTCAACAGCTGTGATTTTTGGTATCCAAATTGTGCGTACCAGGGTTGGCCGAATTAACTACACTACATTTTCTACATGATTTACTACGTTTATATGAGGTGTTGAAGCGAGCTTGAAGCTCGCTTCGAACGTTTATATACCTGCATTGAGTTGAAATGAGCTTCGTTCGACTCGATCCCAATCGCTAAGCGGTGTCGAGTAGAAATGTGGGTCGAAAATCCGACCCTAATCCCATTGACGTATTATATATGGACTGCTAGTCGTATGAAATTTCTATACAAACATTTCAATGAAATGGTTCAACCTCTCCCTACCGACATTAGAGCTCTTGGTGCAAAAGTGGTAAAAATAAATATTAATTCCAGAAGCCATCTCTTGGTTCCTGGCCTGAACTACTATTTTTGCCATAGAAACTATAGCCATCTATCTCAATTTGAACTTTACATTTTAACGTTATCCAAGACAATATAATAACAATAAATTAAAGGGTGTTCAGGGAAATTTGTGAACACGCGAGAGCAAAGCATTTAGTTTAATGAAAACTGCTTTACGGCGGATATTGTCTTCTAGGGCCTGAATTGCTTGGCGATTGTTGCTGTAAGGTTTTGACAGGTAACCTTATAAAAAGGTAGAACCGCTTCTTCGTAAATTTATATTTATATTTTAAAATTGAAATGGCATTTTGTCGTTATACTTATCTAACTATAAGTGAATTTGCTATTATTTCAAAAAAATCTCCTATCTACATAAATGTAAGTAGAACTATATGAACTTTTTAATTTATCTTTTCATGTTAAATCGCATCCATTTTTTACTAGATAGTTTTCATCATGATTTGAACACAATGTTCACAATAAATTGAAATGAAAAGTTGAAAGTTTTATTTGTGTTAAACAATAAGGTGTTTACAAATTGATATAAGTCTATGATAAATGCTATTATGACTCTTAAATCGGCAAATAAAGCATGAAAATAGCCCTCAAGTTCTTATTTAATAATAAACTTAAACAATTCTCGCTCAACACCCTTTACAAACTCAATTATGTCAAAAATTGATATATCAAATACCAAAACCAAAAGTTACACTATGTTTTCCGAGTTTGCACCAAGAGCGCTAGTTCCGTATAGTTTTAGGTTGAACCATCGTGAAGTTGGGCTCTGGCAGTCCATGTATAATAAGTCAATGCCTAATCCAACTCGATCTTTCGATACTGCATATAAACGTAGTATTTAACTACGCGTAGTTTATTGAAGAAAGTACATGCCTAATTTACTACAATTTGTTACGTCTGCTACATATGTATATAGTTAATTCATAAAAAATCAATATAATAAAGGAAAAAAAAAAACAATTTTGCACTTTTATGATCTAATGAAGGTTTGTAAAAAAAAGTTTCATTTACCATAAGGATGAAGAATTGTAGGAATAACTGAACGTTTAATTTAAAAATTAAAATTTCAAATGCATAACTGACAGTTAATTGACAGTAATACTACAATTTCTTACATTAACTACAATTAACTACATTTAACTACATAAACTACGTAGCAGACGTAACAAATGTAGTTATTTCTAAAAAGTGACAATTCGGCCAACCCTGCTTTCAAAAACATTTTTCTTGATTTGGATTATTGTACGCATTTGATGTTTCACATATACAATCAAACAAAACTTCAGAATCATCAGAAGCAAACAAAAGTGTTCAATTGGGATTCCGGATCGGAGAGAGATTCCGGATTGCCAAATAAAAACGACATAAGTATATGAATGTGTGAGTGCTTCTAGTTTCGATTCTGATTTCAAATCCAGAAGCAAATTTCTCTTCTTTCAGAATCAAATCTGTCATTTTTTCCCAAGTGAACACTTTCAGAAGAGTCCAGAAGGTTTCCCGATTGCATTTCCAAATGTCAAAAATGGTGTGCTTGCCTTGTTTTTGAAAAATGTTTAGAATTAAGAAAAAAGTTAGTAAATTTTTTTACGATAGTAAAATTAATAAGCAGAATCGTACTAATATCTTAAAAAATTAAAGTTATTTTTTTTTTATTTTATTCGACCTCAGGAAATTTGAAACCTTTATCTGACAACAAACCAAGCACTTCAAAATCGGCTTTTTCTTCGATTTCAATATCCGAACAAATCTCAAATGACTCAAGTTCTAGTGAAGACTCGTCATTTTCTGATCCTAGAATCGTAAGTATAATTTTTTTCTTATTTTTATTCAAGTTCTTAATTATTAGCTATTTGGTTTGGTTTCAAGAGGACTGAATGTTCACTTCTCTAAATATTCGAGACTCTCATCAATTAAGGTTCAATATTATTCAGTTAATACTTTCTGTTTACTTGCTATAAAGTGAAAGATTGGCTTCTTGTAAAATACAAATTTTCATCAAAATTCTTATATTAAATTTCAATGTGATTCTCTGGAGTAGAAATTCGAGACCTACTACTGTTCTCTAGAGTCTAAAAACAATCGCTGACACATTTTCTTTTGAAGTTTTGAAAATAAAACCAAAATTTATTAAAGTACTGTTGTGTTCGTAAATTAAAGACCAGTTGATACTCAAGTACTATTTTTAATTTATTTCTTAGTAAGATTAAGGTTACTCACTGTACAGTGTACAGCTGACAGAATGCGATTCCGTCAAAAACATATTTTTTGTCTCTTCATACTCGTACTTTGACAAATTAATACACAGTTCATACATACGATAGATCATGCGATATTATTTATAAGTAAGTATGTCCTTGTACATTATGTAGATATATAAAATGCAACCATACGATACAAACATACATACATAACAAGTACCTGTATTTTTACCTGCGACAGGTACTATAAAGGCAAGTTATGCATTCGTAAGAAAAAATTTTGATCAATGTTGACATTACGATGAAGAAAAAAGTGGATCTCGCAATTCTGTCTGTTTGTCTGTTCGCCTACAGCCGAAACAGGTCGGCCAATTTTCCTAAACTTGGTAGATAGCATTTTTAAATGTTTCCCCCCACAAGTTTCTTTCTTTATTTTTAAGACCAAAAACCAAACCAACTGTTTATGTAAAAGCTCCCCAAAAGTTTAAATAGTATTTCGAAAAAACAATGATTTTTTTTTAAAGATAACAAATAAAAGTTTCTTAGTACAACCTGCAAGAGGCGAGAAAAAAATTGTTTCGTATTTTTCTCTAAAACGTTTAGAATTTTGATACAATACAAATATAACTGACTTTCTACCATAGAAATATTTTTTCGAATTTTGAATTTTTTTTTATTATTCATGATTTTGAACATATGCATAGCATGAGCGATTAGGAAATTAAGGGAGGAGAGAAAAGATGTACCGATGAACAGGGCCAGGGAAAACCGTCCCGATTAGATTATTCCATAATCGTGTTTTGCGGCTAAAAATCGAGAAGTGATGAGCATTCCGTGAAACGGGTATCATGGGTAAATCGATTGGAGGGAGAAAGGGAAGGAAGTGTTCAAGAGATGGGAATGATTCCATGATAGTTCTGTTTCCCATCAATTTTAACTAATTTCGATTGTTGCTATCAGGAAACGGTATCAGAAGAAATTTTCTTTTGAATACTTCAATGGGATATCTTACGATTTGAAATATAAATAAAATACACGACTGGACGTATTTGCTCTAATAATATTAATAATATAACAATAATAGTAATAGTCTTTATTGTTTTCATTTAATGTGGTATGTACTCGTAAACTTAGAGATATACATATAAAGACTAGATGGGTCATCTTCGTATCACCTACATATATTTAAAAAAAATATTGTCAAAACCTTATACAAAATTTGTATCTACATTAAATGGAACATAGTTAAACACTTAATCAATTTAAGGCATTCTGATGAACTGTATTTTTTGTCTTTTCTTGCGGTGCGTAAATTTATAAAGATGATGGTTTTCAACGACTGGCCTTGCGATTTGTTTATGGTCATTGCAAAGGCCCGACGGATGCATAAAATCGAATGGCAAATCCGTTGGAATCATCGGTATACCAGGATCAAGGCATCCTCATCCTTTGTACTTTCCCTTGATGATCTTGGCCTCGATGACGTTATTCATTAGTTTTTTTTACAGCCAGTCTCGTTTCATTGCAGAGTCGAGGTTGATTAACGTTACGCAGATTAATCACAACTGATCCTAATTGTGAGACGGTAGTCCAGGCAAATCCAGGGAATTTAAGAACTCTGTGGGATAGTTGACTATGTCATCCTGGTTTCTAACTGTGTCAACTGATTTTTAAGAAAACCACTCTCCGGGAAGAAAATTCTGAATGTTTGCATTGAGATCATCGAAATCTTTGTTTTTGGCCGCCAATATTGCTCGTTCACTCAGCCAATTATAGTTTCTGAACTGTTGTTCTACATTATGTCCAAAAAAACATTTTGAGTCGACGAAGTGACAAACACCTGTGAGTAGTGTATTAATCCGGTCGAGGTGTCAACTACGACGTTACCATTTCTAAAATAACTGCTTCGAAAACATAATTGCAGTTTGATCATGTTGCTAAAACACTCACAAGTTAGTTGTTAATTGGAGTGTCTTTACATGCCACAACAGAATCATGGTTCCACCAAAAATGTTTTGGTTATCACGAAGATCTTTTGACGTTCTGTCCAGTGCCTCCTCCGTACATTCATCCCGAACGATCCGACCTTTGCCAACAGCAATGAAATTAGTAATGTTTTTCCAGTCCCCCCGGGAGCATCAAGGAAGTAAATTCCAACTGATTCACTGTTTACAGCTTCCATCAAAGTATCGTACGCAGTTCTTTGTTGTTCATTCAATTGCGGAACATTTGAACGAACTGTTTCGGTTAAATCTTCAGTATCGTATTGTTATTCTCTTTGCAACTCGTGGTTAAATGCATCGCGCATAGAAAGATTGGGTGTTGTCATGTCCAAACACAACAAAACTTTATTTACCATCAATATACACATAAATCTTCGATCATGATCAATGTCTCATTGTAAATTTATGCAGTAATTTGTAGTGTAAAGACGTCAAATGTTTCACACTTAGGAACATTTTGTATTGTAAGTTTTTAGTATTTTCCGTTACTTTATTTATGTTTCTCACGGTTTAAACCTTCCCTGATATTCCACAAATATTTCACGTTCAAAATTAGCAAAATCGGTCCAGCCATTCTCGAGTTTTAGCGAGACAAACCAACAGCAATTGATTTTCATATATATAGATTTACAAGCATGGCCGTGTGCTGGTTAGTTTTCTAATCTTAATATTGTGGGAAAAAATACGAAATAGGAATTATATAAAAAACAAAAGATTAATAAATACCAACAAAACAATTTCAGCAAAGACAAAGAAAATGTCAGAATGAATATACTTTATAGAATAATTAAAACATGAATTCTGAGATACGAGGGCGGGTCAATAAGTCCGTGACTTTTTGAATTTCTGACCTCTTTACTGAAACAGCAACACTGCTCCTGTCAACAGGCATCTGTCAGTTGACTCCTGTCAAAATTTAAACTTGCTGCGTCAGTTAGTTTGTGTTTGACAGCTATTTTTATCAGACTACTCACTAATTTGAGGAGAAAATGGAAAAAAGTGAATTTCGTGTGCTTATTAAGCATTATTTCTTGCGAAAAAAAAACCATTACCGAGACCAAGGCTAAGCTTGATAAATACTATGGGGACTCTGAACCATCGATTTCAATGGTAAAAAAGTGGTTTACTGAATTTCATTGTGGCCGTACAAGCACTGAAGATGCCGAACGTCCTGGACGCCCAGTTGAGGTCTCTACACCCGAACCAATCGAAATAAAATGCACGACTGGATCGCACGAACTTGCTCTTATATAAAAGTACTTTGGAATTTAAGATACATTTTATAAATATAAAACATGGATTTATTGAGATAATAATGTTCAAATGCATAAAATTGCCGTCTGGTTTCCGGAAAAGTATGAATTTATGCAAATAAACCTTAAAAAATCGTTTTATTATTAAATAAACTTTTTATATAAGAAATTTCTCTAAAATTTTTCAAGAAAAAAATGTGGGATGCGAATTTTAAGTATTTAATAATATTGGTTTTAGGAAATAATTTCAAAAAATAATCGTTCATAGGTTTTGAAGATATTGATTTAAAAAAATTTTTTTTTTTTTTTTAAAACCCAATAAATATTTTTTCGAATATTTTTATATACAATATTATTTTAAACTTAAGGGGACTCCTGCTAAAAATTTTGGGGTAAAATCCTTAGAGCCGTTAATGAGAAAGTCGAAAATCAAAAAAACGGGTCTATGGCAGGTACCCCTAATAACATTTTACCCCAAAATTTTGTTTGACCAAAATGTAGTCCATGTCCATAATATCACACTTAATTTTTTTTATCGAAATCGTTAGAGCCGTTTTCGAGATAAATAAGATTTTGCATTACGGGTGTATGGGGGGTACCCTTAGTTTTGGAGCTAAAAAAAATTTCAATTTTTCCTCTAGGGAATCACCGAAGACTCGTTAACTACCGAGATTGAAAGAAATAGGTCCAGTGGTTTAGGCTGTAGTGAGAGGTACAGACATACAGACACACTGAAACATGTTTTTTGTGTACTAAATTTTCCTTAAAATTTTTATAAAAAAAATTGATATGCAAATTGTTAGTATTTAATAAAATACATTTTAAAACGTAATTTAAAAATTTAATCGTGTATCGGTTTTCAAGATATTGAATTTTCAAAAAAAAAATTGTATTATTTTTTTAAAAATCCAAAAACTATTTTTTCGAAAAAAATTTTAGTTCATATTTTTTCAAATGCAAAGCAGCTCTTGCATACAAATTTTGGTTAAAATCGTTAGAGCCGTTGGTGAGAAATTCGAAAATCAAAAAAACCGTTATATGACAGGTACCCCTAATTACATTTCCCCCCAAAATATTTTTTGACCAAAATATAGTCCATGTCCATAATATCACACTTAATTTTTTTTATCGAAATCGTTAGAGCCGTTTTCGAGATAAATAAGATTTTGCATTACGGGTGTATGGGGGGTACCCTTAGTTTTGGAGCTAAAAAAAAATTTTCAATTTCTCCTCTAGGGAATCACCGAAGACCCTTAACTACCAATTTTGAAGAAAATACCTCTGATAGTTTAGGCTGTAGTTCGAGGTACAGACATACAGACATACAGACATACAGACAGACAGATATTGTCGGACCCACTTTTTTCGTCTTCGCTATCATCGTAATGTCAACTTTGATCAAAATCTCGAGTTCGATTTTTTTTCCAAATGCAGAACTTGGCCTATAGTACCTATATCGCAAGTAAAAATTCACGATATGGTGTTGGCCGACCGAAGATTGAAAGTGCGAGAGATTGTGGAAGCCGTATGGATCTCGCATGGCTCAGTCGTTTCAATTTTGAATGATCACTTGGGCATGAGAAAGCTTTCCGCAAGATGGGTGCCGCGTTTGCTCACAGTCGACCACAAACGCAATCGTGTAACAACTTCACAGGAAGGTTTGGCGTTGTTTAATCGCAATATGGAGGAGTTTTTGCGCCGTTTTGTAACCGTGGACGAAACATGGATCCATCACAACACACCAGAGACCAAACAACAGTCAAAACAGTGGGTTTCTAAGGGTGAATCGGCGCCAAAGAAGGCCAAGGTGGGTTTGTCAGCCAATAAAGTTATGGCGACTGTTTTTTGGGATGCACGCGGGATAATCCACATTGACTACCTTCAAAAGGGCAGAACAATCAATGGGGAATATTATGCCAACTTATTGGACTGATTCAATGACGATTTGAAAAAAAACCGACCTCATTTGGCCAAGAAAAAAGTTCTTTTCCACCAAGACAATGCAAGGGTGCACACATGTGCAGTTGCCATGGCAAAAATCCATGAATTGGGCTATGAATTGCTCCGTCATCCACCCTATTCTCCAGATTTGGCTCCGAGCGATTACTTCTTGTTCCCAAACCTGAAGAAATGGCTTGGTGGAAAAAGATTTGACTCCAATAATGAAGTCATCTCGCAAACAAAGGCCTATTTTAAGGACCTCGACAAATCATTTTTTTTGGAAGGGATAACAAAAATGGAGAAGCGTTGGACAAAGTGTATAGAGCTCAAGGGAGACTACGTTGAAAAATAAAATTATTTTTTTATCAAAAAATCTGTGTTTTATTCCAAAAGTCACGGACTTATTGACCCGCCCTTAACTAGAAAGAGGAACTTAAATTGAAAAATATTTATTGGCTTATATCCAAGCTTTAAGTTTAGCTGAAGCGAAATAATTAATATGTAATGGATTTTTAATAGATAGACAAATCTAATAAATATAATAATCTACACATAATAATACTTTCTCTTATGTAAAAGTACTTTGAAATTTGAAAACTGTTTATAAATACATAAATAAATATAAAACATGGATTTTATTTATTTATTTATTTATGATTTCTAGAAAAGTATGAATTTATGCAAACAAAGTTCAAAAATTATTTTATTATTAAATTAATTTTTTTATATAAGAAATTTCTTCCAAATTTTTCAAGAAAAAAAAAGTTGGATGTCAGTTTGGAGTATTTAGGGGCCAGTTATAGCTATCAATGAAATGCATCATTAGAAGAAATCAGTGAAATGCTGACTTCATTTTTTTGACTAGCCATTTATAGCAATCATTAAAAAATTGGTTTCAGTAAAAAGATCCTGTCAGTGGCTGATTGTATTTGAGGTTAGAGTTGATCATTGAAAGGAAAACTGACATTTGAGAATAGAGAGAATCGAACACATTCAATGGAACGATTGTGTTCCATATTAAAGAAACGAAAATCAGCTGTTCATTGAAATTGATTTCTATCAGTGAAATAATAAAATTGGATTTAAAAGAAAGTTTAAATCAGGATTTTGTATTTTTAGAGTAAAAAAATTCTACTACCCTACCCATTAGCTTCATTTTGGTACCAATTACAGCCATTGCAGTTTGTTTAATCGCCTTAAAAATGCAAATTAAAATTTTTTAATGATAGCTATAACTGGCCCCTTAGTATTGATATTTATTGCCTAAAGTTTCGACAGAGTTTAACTTGGCTTGGTCACGTTGCCGTGTTGTTTTCCTCTTCTTCTGTTTTTGTTAGTAAATTATACCGCGGAGATTTCTTTCAATCTACTTTTCTGAGTGCCTTTTTGCCTAAAGATAGAGTTTCTAGAAACTAAGTTGCAGCGCATGATAAGGGTTTAATATACCAAAGATAAAATCACAGCCTTATTTTAAAATAATCCGTATATTTGTTACGCATTATTTCTCTAACTCTACACTTATTTTTTTTTTTTTTAGAATTTAAAGGAGCTGCTGGAAAATACCTTGGAAGGTAAAGCCTTGCTTTTACATTATAAGACAAAGCCCTTTGAGAATATCCATCGAGATCGACTTGTGCGTATTATATGCAGACGTATCTTAGAAGTATCTGAAAATAAGCAGCTATCTGAAATATATCAGAAATGGACAGATGAAATACTTAATTTGTTTCCGCTGGAAGAGAAGTCAGTGTATTTGCGCGAAAAGGTGCACAATAAAGGCCTCAAAATCATGAGAAATTTAGCCGGAAAATTGCCTTTCTGCGTCAAAAATCTAAAAAAGAGATACCGCCAAAATGGGTTAATAGTTTAAGAACAAAGATGTTAAGCCAGTTTATATTTCTGTGATCTCAGATGACTCCGTATTTTAAAAATACATAGACACAATTGCTCATAAATTTTTATCTTTTTGCCTGAGGAATAACATTTATAGGATTCGTTGGTGAATTATTTTCTGATTACAAGTGAAGAAATAGAAGATTCTTGATGAAAAATACTGTTAATACTGTTAAAATCAATTCCGCTCTTTCAAAGTGATGAAGGAAAGTTTGTGAGTGCTCAGAATTATAAACTGGTTAATTGATCAATTGAGATAAATATATACATACAGTTGACTAGTTTTAAACAAAAAAAAAACACAATTATTATTGATTTAGTTGTTGAGTAAAAATAAAATAAATTATATTCCGATTTCATTGTTATACAGTAAGTCTTAAGTTTTATAATTTGTTCTCATTAGGTACTAGACCTAGGACACTCCACTGAAGGTTCGTAAATTATTCTGAAAACTACTTTCAAACCTTGTGTATTTTTTAGCTCCAGTTATTTTTCTTTATTTTTTTTTTATTTTTTTTTTTAATTAATTTTTCAAAATTATACTAACATTTATTTTCTATTTCTCTTTCACAACAGATAAATCGAACTTCTCGTCCAAAAAATTGTTACCTTTTTTCTCGATTCAAATGCCCGAAAAATTTTCAACTAGTTCAACGTCATTTTTTGAACCTAGAATCGTAAGTATAAACTTTTCTTAATAATGTTTAAAAGATTAATTCTTTCACGTGCAATAGACGTTTCCTCTATAAAATACTTGATACTCATGTGCAATTATGTCGATTTAATTTTATTTTATTTATTTTATTATATAACCTTGAATCCAAAGCAAGTATGTAGTTGGTTCTTTATACCTTTGGGCTCGATTCTCAGCCGCTGCAAAAAAAGTTTTTCAGAAATGTACTGCCTTTTGCGAGGAATTGACAAATCCTCTAAGAGTATTTCGCGAAAAGTTCTTCTTATTAGCCTTTCAGAATCGACAGACAATTGTAGCTCCCCTCCAATCCTTGTTAAACGCACACAATGGTTGATAGTTGTAAGTCACTAGGTCCTGGTTCTTTTCTTTCATCAAATGGAAAATAAACGACAAAGATCAGAGTGATAGCAATGTTATATAACCTTATCTTTTCTCCGTTTCCATTTCCGATTTTTCCGTTGCAGCTTCAAAATGCATACAATGAGTAGAAAGATGGTATTTATCAACCAGTGTCCTGTCCTCAAAGTATCTTGGAAAACAGTAATAAAAATATAGCTTTTTGAGCGAATCCTATAATTTATGATGAGTTGGCGGAGTAACTGAGTCAGGTGGACTGTTACTTGCATTTTAGCATCCTAAATTGAAAAAAAAGCTAAATTTACTTTTTTTTTTTTTTTTTTTTTATAATTTACTCGCGCTCAAGGGATTATGATTACCCTTTAAATGTTTCAACACAGCGCGGGCGTGAAGCTACGGAAGAGAAAGAAGGATAGGAAAGATGTGTGACACGATGTTGAGACTGAAGGTTGTTGTCTCAGATTTTTTATCTCCAGGGATGGCGGCTTAACTAAAGCGGAGGACTGCCGTGTCTTATTTCTATGTCCCTTATAATTCGCATTATTTTTTATTCGTATTCATGCTTGTTGGGCATACTAGTTTAACTCAGTCACATGTTGTTAGTGTTATGCCTAAACAACATGTAATGAGTAAACTAGCAACCCATTGATGACAATTTTTAGAAGGTTTTAATGGAATTAAAGAAAACATAGACGACGGCAGGGATCGAACCTGTGATAATGAGGTTGACAGGCGAACACACAACCATCGTGCCACGGCCACCCCTAATATCTTTGTGACCAAAATGGATCGTTAACGTTGTCGTAAATTGACACACAAAAAAATTCGAACCTAGTAGAGCTCAGAATTTAACTATATACTATCCCCTCTAGCCTTAATAAATTTGTGCTGGGACCCCACGACTGATGATCTGGAAAAAGATTGGCTGGTTGAATTAATGTATGAGTGAATGGAATGGCCGAGCCAGATATTGGTTTCAGCTGGGAAAGTTCATTCTTTGGAAAACATTTTGTTGAAAAGTCGACGAACTAATTTGGAAAAAATATAAAACAAAATTGATAAAAAGGGATTGAGAAATTCTCCTGGAAATTCTTGAAAACGAAGGTGATTGGAGGGGGAGAGGAAAAATTGAAAAAATATAGGAAGAGAGGTGGATAGGAGATTCGCAGATATAAAAAAGATAAGTAGAGTGATTTGGTTGCTTGTGTCACTTTCGGAAGATTTTATCATTAATATTAATTTAATTTCAAATTTTAACCCAGTCAATTGTGGCACACGGTTTATCATCGGTAACAGCCTATCTTTTTTCTTGGCTTTAAGTCTTACTGTAAGATTTTTCTATTATATCATATCGTTGATATTACTTTATTTTGTTTAAAAAATAAATTGGGTTTCAATCCCTGGTTTCAGCTCAGAAGTTTCCAAAATAAAAATAAATTTAGGCTGAGAACTAATCTTCTGTCAGTATACATAACTCCATACTGTATATTTGCCGAATTGAATCACCTTACTCAAATTGTCGAAGAATCTACTCGAATATTGAACATGAGTGCAAAAGATCATCCACTTGTTTCCTAACTCTGATACTGATGAATACATTATAAGTGTTTTATCGCCTTTAGGCACATCAGACCATTATGTCATATTAACATTTTTTTTGTCCCAACAAAATCCAGTTAAAGATAAAACTCAAAAAGATTCGTTTAACAATACGAGGAAGCAACTGAGACTGCCACAATAATTTCTTCAGGAACTTTAGCCAGCCACGGTTTCCTCGATTTGGGCGCAGATTCATTACAAATTAAATTCTTTCGGGTATGAGAACTTTTATCGCGAATCGGGTTAAAAGCAGCAAACTGAAAGAAAATACAACGTTTGATTCGAGCTGTTAAGAAGCTATCAAAATCAGAAATAAACTTGTTAACTGTGTTTAAAAGCCAAATTCACTGAGGAAAAGTTAAAAAAGTCTAGAAAGGCCTGTTACGGTCATTAAATTTGTATTTAGTTGGATTAAATTTGTACAGATCCTAAAATTAAGAGAAAAAATAGTACAATGCCCAAAAGAAGTGAAAATTGTTGGTCCTGTTAAAAAAAAAAATATTTCAAACCCCAGCTCTTCCTCGGTGCCAATACTCGTCTACAAGGGAAGGCTAATCTTCAAGCGAGGCAGTTCGCTCCGAATTTTACTCTCCAAAAACATTTATTCGAGCTCGTTAACGATTTAATGGGACCAATCTTCTTTTACACTCGTGCTGTTGCAAGTGTCCTGAAAGATATTCACATATGGTCATAAATACGGTGAAATGGATGGTATGCCTGCACTTGACCTGTAGAGGTGTTCTCCTTCGTTGGAAAAAAGCAATGCGTATTTTTTTGTTCGATTGCACTTACACCCCTTCTGTCCAAGATCTGAAAAGGTATCAATTCAGATCAAGAAATATCTCGAAGAACAAAAGCTTCTTAATGACCGTCAGTTAACAAATGGTCCACTGGCTATGTGGTGTTTTCGTTTTCCTGAAAGTTAAATTATTCCACCTAAAATTTCGCATGTATTTGATAGTCTGGCATCAAGCTCCCTACCTTTCAAACCTTTCAATGCTGGTATGTCCAAGAACTCCGTTTTGCCTCGGACCCTATTTCGCATTTTCTTTTTTTCTTCTGCCGAAAACTTTTAATACATTGAATTGTTTTGGTAACGATAGTACTGTCGGCTTTTAATATTCGTTTGAAGATTCAAACCCCTGACCTTCTGATGTGGAACTCCAACGGAACCGTGGCGTGATAAGGTTATTAAATTTTTATCTTTTTTGTTTAACTTGTTGCTTCTAGAACCCAACGGTTTATTCTATCGCTAAAGCGAAAACTATCCTACTACCCCCCTCCCTCCCTCTACTTTCCATGATTGGAACTTATATTCAAGATACTGATAACTTTCAACCATCGGTATACGAGGGCGGGTCAATAAGTCCGTGACTTTTTGAATTTCTGACCTCTTTACTGAAACAGCAACACTGCTCCTGTCAACAGGCATCTGTCAGTTGACTCCTGTCAAAATTTAAACTTGCTGCGTCAGTTAGTTTGTGTTTGACAGCTATTTTTATCAGACTACTCACTAATTTTAGGAGAAAATGGAAAAAAGTGAATTTCGTGTGCTTATTAAGCATTATTTCTTGCGAAAAAAAAAACCATTACCGAGACCAAGGCTAAGCTTGATAAATACTATGGGGACTCTGCACCATCGATTTCAATGGTAAAAAAGTGGTTTACTGAATTTCATTGTGGCCGTACAAGCACTGAAGATGCCGAACGTCCTGGACGCCCAGTTGAGGTCTCTACACCCGAAACAATCGAAAATATTCACGATATGGTGTGCGAGAGATTGTGGAAGCCGTAGGGATCTCGCATGGCTCAGTGGTTTCAATTTTGAATGATCACTTGGGCATGAGAAAGCTTTCCGCAAGATGGGTGCCGCGTTTGTTCACAGTCGACCACAAACGCAATCGTGTAACAACTTCACAGGAAGGTTTGGCGTTGTTTAATCGCAATATGGAGGAGTTTTTGCTCCGTTTTGTAACCGTGGACGAAACATGGTACATATGTATTACCAACCACCCTTCTGTGCAAACGTGATGTATCTAGAAATGCTGTAAAGTTTTTTTGTTTCCTTCATTGGCGCAAGAATCTCCTCATCTGATCTGGCTATGGTTACTTATAAAATCTTATATCCATCCATAGTTGCAGTGTAACTCTATCATATCTCCGTCAACTCATTTTACTCTTTTAAATATTAATCAGAGAAGATCCTTTAAAATAATTGAAGATATTAACGAAATTGAAACATTTACTTCTCTTGAAAACCGACGTAATGTTTTTTATTTCTTTTATTTCGTCTTTAATAGTCAGTACTCTAGTGAAATTGCCAGTTGCATTCCTCACCTTAAACAATTCCATTGTAACACTCTCGCTTTCAGCAATGCTCATCATCATCAATTTAACCTTCAACCCAATTTCTGACGAACTTATAAATACAGAGATTCTTTCTTTAGCCGCACAACACGAATGTTGAGTTCAAGCTAACTAAACGTCTATTTCCATTTTCCCTAATACTCACGAGAATTATAAAAAAAAATGCTTCGTTTTTTCAACTACTTAAGTGCACTTTCGACCATACAGCTCCACCTTAAGACCTATTTCACACATGCCAAGTTTTCTGATACTGTTATACGGTTTTTCAAAAATTGATTATGCTTCCGCAAATACCCGACAGGCGGCAATGCGTATGTATGTGATTTTATTTTCCTCTGCAATCGCCACAAAATTTTCACAAAACAGTAAGCAATCGACCTTGTTCCCGGTTCATATAATTTACCGCGGGCCAACAGTTGAGAATTCGAAATCTATGTTCTTCTAATCGGAAACCAGATTGATAATTTCATTCATCGATTTGGCTCCATACAAAAAGAGAGTATACATTTTTGTTATACTATTCGAATCCAAAGTTCAACACGGTTTTTTAAGTTATACTCGTATTACACGAATAATTTTTCTCTTTGATTATTCCGGTTGTATGTTTGCTTATAATTTTTCATTTATTTTTTTTAGGATTTAAAAGAACTCCTCGAAAGTACATTTGAAGGTGAAAGCTTACTTTTACATTATAAAACAAAACCCTTTGAGGAAATCCATCGACATCGACTTGTGCGTATTATATGCACACGTATCTTGGAAGGATCTCCGAAAAGGACGCTTTCTGGAATATATGAAAAATGGGTACATGAAATACTTAATTTGTTTCCCCTGGAAAAGAAGTCGGTGTATTTGCGCGAAAAGGTGCATAAAAAAGGCTTTAAAATAATGAGGAACCTAGCAGGAAAATTGCCCTACTGCGTCAAGAATCTTAAAAAGAAATATCGCAAAGATGGATTAATTGTTTAAAAAAAAAAACAAATGGTTAAGTGTTATGTTGCTGAATTATTTTCAGCCTCAATAAATTAAATTGCAAGAGTTAAAATAGAGACTTTAAGATGAAAAATTCAGCTCTTTTAAAAGGAAGAAATATGTGTGAGTTTTGAGAATCATGAACTGGTTAGTTGATTTATTTAGATAAATGTAAATATATGTGCTGATTAGTTGTAAATACAAAAAAAAATTACTTATTGGCAAATTATTTTGTTGGGATTTTAAAGTTGAAATAAAATAAATCTTAAACATATCAATTATACTCTGATTTCACTGTTACATAATATGTTACATAACTTGTTCTCAGTACTAGGAAATAAGTACCAATGGTTTGCAGAATACTCTGAAAACTATACTTTAGCTTTGCGTATTTTTTTCTAATTTAATTTTATTAATTCTTCTATTTTATCCATTTTAGTAAAACATCAGATTGAAGACTGCCCTGGGTTTGGAAATATTCATATCAAAAACGAAAACCTACAAGATTCAAATATTGAAGATTTAACAGGTAATTTATTATTTCTTTATTATAAAGTAAGCGTTATATAAGCTTATGCATGGTTACCGCCTGAAATCATTTGTTCAAACTGTTTTCTCGCGTCTCAGTGGTTCGAGCTAATATAAATGACAGCAGCAGAGGGCGTCCTTCAACCTTAGAATCTGCAAAAATAAAACGCTTCAGATCGAATGTTCCATTAGAAAGGAGATATAATCAGTGCGCACACATGCCATCATACGCTTCGTCCAGACGATGTGCATTCTGCAGTACAAAAAGTGACCCTCATCGTTCAAAATGGTGCTGCTCAGTTTGTCAAGTAGCATTATGCTTGTCAAAGGAGAAAAACTGTTTTGCCAAGTATCACTCTAAATAAAAGTACAGTTTTATATTTGAAAACAAAAACCAAAGTTTAAATGAAATGTTTTTTTTTTTTTTTGTATTCATCAAACCGTCTTTCCCCGTTCGGTCTGTTTGTCGGTTTACAATTTATCTCCAATGTGGTACATATTTAATAATTCTCTAGACAAGAACATCGATATTTTCCCTTTTCACATCTAGAACGGAAGGCCCACATACAACCATCAGATTTTTATAAAACAACAAAATATAAGAAAGATGAGTATACAAAAGATTGAGTATATAGGTTTCGGGGAAGCCATGACTCTTAACAGATCCAACATTTTTTGAAATTTCTAATTCTTCTAGATCTCCGAAACTAATGGCTTTTAACTTGGAAAGAATTCAAGATCAAAACATTTACTTATGTACAAAATTTAAAAAAAAAATTAAAGGACAACGGCTTAACCTTACAACTTTCAAGCATTCCTCTCTGCGTGTTAGCAGAAATGAAAGGGACCTGCAATTTTCTGCCGAGTCCAAACAGCTAATATGAAGTGCACTTTACATGATACCACTCTTGTCATGTAGGATCTGTCCTCGAAATAGGCAGTACACCCTTTTAATTTTTTTTTTTCATTTATCTCGCTCCCTAAAGACCTTAAGCGGTTTGGCTGAAAATTTAATTCTGTTGGTATTTTTTTTTTTGTATTACATACTTGTAAATTTTCTTCATATTTCAACAAATTTAACTAAAATACATATATTTTTTATTTCTATTTAAACAACAGATCAATCGCCCAAAAAATTGTTACCTTTCTTATCGCTTCAAATGTCCGACAAATTTTCAACTTATTCAACGTCGTTTTCTGAACCTAGAATCGTAAGTATAAACTTTTCTAAATATATTAAGTTCATACTCGTAATTATTAAAATACTTGATATTCACGTCAACAACTGTTTGTCTGAATTTTTTAATGTTGAAGCGGGTGTTCCTCAAGTATCGGCTCTTGGTCCGATCTTATACATATTGCTTACACCAGATTTTCCTATTTTAAGGTATTGTGAAAAAGTATTTTTGCAGATATTTAAACATCGGATTCAGTTAGTTCCATAATAGAAACCTACCTGCCATTTGATTTAAATACTGTACAGGTATATTTCAATGATTTGAAAATCAAATTTAATGCTTCTAAGACACAGGCTATCTTTTTCACACGTAAAAGGAAAGCTTGGCTCTTACCGAGCAATGACCTTCAAATTGGTGGCTCAAGGGTTATTTGGGAAAAAAATGTTAAATACTTTGGAGTAGTTCTTGATGCAAAGCTGACATTTTTACTGCATATCCAACAAATTATTAAGAAAATTAATGTAACTAAAAAGATTCTTTATCAGTTTATAAATCGAAGATCTACGTTAAATAATGCAAACAGACTTCTTATTTTCCAATCCATATTTGTATCCATAATATATTATTATGGATCACCATCTTGGAGTGTATGCGCAAAACCCTGTACGAAGAGGCTTCAAACAACCCTTAAAATGATGTTAAAATTTCCGTGGCATTTTTCTACAGAAGAACTCCATACTTGTTTAAATATGGAATATGTTCATTCTAGGATTTTGAAATTAATTGAAAAATATCAATTTTCTTGTCAATCTTCAGATAACTCATTATTAACTAATTGACCTTATAACAAGTTTATAACTATGTACTCGCATGGTATTTAAAATTACATATTTCGTATTTTTGTATTACCGGTTAATTTGTTTGTTTATTTATATCTGAATTATTTATTTATTAATTTATTTATTTATTTTCTTATTCATTTATTTGTTTATTTGTTTACATAGTTATGGTTATTTGTTTATTATATTCATTTATTTTGTTTCTATGTTATTTATTTATTTATATATAAATAATATATTAATTAAATCATTTTTAATTTATACATATTTATACATATTCATAAATAGTGATAAATTCAAGCTGTGATATTATCTTAAGACTGATTTTAAATTTTGTTGATTATTAGTTATTTATATATTATGTTCTTTGTTAATGTATTCTCAAATGTATGTAGTATTTACGTTTGCTTGCATGAATTTAAATTAAATTGAGAAACTAATTTCCCCTTCCTCATCTTACATATCTATACTCTGATAGGTTATGATATGATACTGTTTCTTGTCTTTTTTTTTGTATATATTGGATGAATGTTTTGTTAGTAGTTTTTCCTTCATACACAAATTGCGACATACTCGTATTTCGTATATTATATGTATGTACTTTATGGCCAACTATACATTCGTAGATTTCGATCAGACAACCACGGCTCGGACGATTTTCTCTGAACTTAGTAGATAGCATTTCTAAATTAACCCCCACAGGTGTCTTATTTTTTTAAAGACCAAAAATTACAGTACCTGCCATACCATTTTTTTTTTTCGAAATTTTCTAAAATATTTTTTTTCTCAAAAACTGTTCCACGGAAAAAATTGCTATTTTATCTCAAAATAACCTACCATAAAAATATTGAAAAATTATTTTCGAAAATCGTATTTTTCTCATAAATGGTTCCTAGAATTTTGATTACTTTTAACGATTGTACCTACCATGGAACCATTTTTTCGAATCTCTCATTTATCGGCATAACGGATTTTAATGAAATTTTTCTTAGAGAATCTTCTAAAAAGATTGAAAAACAGAGCATTTAAAAAAAAAAATATATTTTGATATCACAAATACGGATCAAGTAATTTTTTTTTTATTTTAACTTCTTAGTGTACAAATTTTTTTTCTTAAAAATGTCATTTTCATTTCTTTTAGAAAATGTTAAAACGACTTATAATTTTTGTTCTAACATAAATTCACTTTTTCTTAATAAATCATGACATTCTATTTAAAAATGAATAGTTTTCTCTAAAAAAAATTCATTTTTAAAATTCTGAGTCTATTACATTAAAGCAAGTTCGGACATTTTATTTTTTCTGTGTGATTTAAAATTTAGTTATTTGCTAAGGTTAGATGCTCTTGTAAAACATTGCATGCGACCGACTCGAATGGTTGCTTCTTTTAATGTGGGTTTAGTACTAATCGGTTGCGGACTTAAACAAAAGCCTGTCTTAAAGTAGAACTATAATATTCAGAAGGCCATAAGCGAACGCAAGTAGATTTCCATTTTATCAAATGGACAAAACACCTATAATGGACTTTGTGAAAAAATTTATTAGTAAATTTTGTTTTACCAAATTAATTGTTTTTGGAACGCTTTTCATTTATATTATAAAAAGACCTGACCGTGAACCAGGCAAATGGTCACAATCCTCATTCATGGGCGTATCGCTATGAATTTCTTGTATTTCCAACAAACACTTAAGTGTTTAAAGTTTTACCTGAAGGACCATTTAACACATAACAGGTAGCCGCTTTTCAAAAATTGGATATGGTCTCACACATACCCTGCAGGCGGTAATGTTTTTATGTATGAGAGTTTATTTTGTTCTGCGGTCGCCACAAAATTCTCACAAGTCAGTAAATAATCCATCTTGACTCGTGGACAGCACATAAGAATTTAAAGACCAGCTAACAACTGTTCCTGACTCTTATTATCATTATCGGCGGGGCTTTAATACTCACTCACTCTTATGTGGTTTTCCATTAGTAAAATAAATCAATTTATTTTTAATTTGGATCTGTCAAAATGTCGATTTCAAGTTGAAATCTGCATTCGCGAATTAAAAAACCCCTTTATATAACTAGGTTCACATTTTTGACAGTTAAAATAATTTTCAATTAGAAGTTGTGTATTCAAGAACTCCATTCTTCATAATGTAAATTTGACCATAGCTGGGCACCGTTAATCAAACAGTTAACTTCGTTAATCGTTAATCCGCTACTAAAAAAGTTAGCTTCGTTAAACGTTAAAGCGTTAAATTTCGGAAGAATTAACGCAAGTTAACGTTAATCGTTAATCCGTTAACATGTGATAAAAATTGCATTTTTTATATATTTTTTTACTCTGAGCACCGGTGCTAAGTAATGCCGGTCGTCCACTAGACGATCAACGCACAAATTTCGAAATCAACGCATTCAACTCTAATGTACGATGCCAGGGAATTGGCTTGGTCTCAAATTTCCTAGAAAATGCAATTGCCTAAACTTTGAATTCGAATTCACGGGCGCGGTGGGATCAATCGATTTTAATTTCTCATATATTTCATTGAAAAAACAATTTTGTTCGCGACTCAAGAAAAAATGATCCACCCAGAATCCTCTTGGCTGTTTTTTCTTCCTTTGTCGTTCATTTTCTAATATTATTAATGTGGCAGCCAATTTTTTTTTTTTTTTAGAGGAAATCATACTCATACGGAACAAATTTAAGAATATTTTATTTTAAGGCGAAGGCGTGCGTCGACAATAAATGTATGTATGTACCGAACTGAAGTCAAAATTATTTCAGGTTTGACGTTTGAGTTTTTTGTTTATCGTGGTGCGTTCAACGCGTTCCCCACCGAGTGATGCTTGGTTAAATGTATGAAGGTATCAACTCGTTCATCAACTGGTTGAGCAACAATATCGAAAACGCAGTTGATCAACGCGCCGCACGGCACTTGTCTCATACTTGTCTGAACCTGTTTTTCGCGTCGCGCGGTAAATAGTAGGCATTGGATTAACGATTAACGGACTTAACCTGGATTAACGGATTTAACGTGTCCGTTAACATTTTTAAAAGTTAACTTAAAAGTTAATCCGTTAATCAAAATGTTAACTTCGTTAATTAACGATTAACGGATTAACGAGTTAATGCCCAGCTATGAATTTGACAATGTTCAATTACACTCCTCGGCACAATTTGCCTCTTTTATACCAGAATATATATTTTTGAAAGAACCAGGATTGCTCCATTACGTCAAATTTTCAACATATTCGAATCTAAAAGTACAAAATTACCGTTTTTTTAGTTACATATGTTTTGAGGTTACATAAACTAAATAATGTTTCTATTTAATTATTCCAATTTATTTGTTTCTTATAATTCTAATTTTCCATTTATTCATTTAGGATTTAATAGAACTGCTGGAAAGTACATTCGAAGGTGAAGCCTTACTTTTACATTATAAAACCAAGCCTTTTGAGAATTCCCATCGACTTCGACTTGTGCGCATTATATGCACGCGAATTTTAAACAGAAGACCTGAGAGAAAGATTTCAGCTGAAGAATATCAAAAATGGGCCGACGAAATAATTCGTGTCTTTCCCCAGGAAAATAGGTCATTGTATTTGCGCGAGAGGGTGCATAGTAAGGATCGTAAAATTATGAGGAGACTAGGCGGAAAATTACGTGACTGTATTCATAATCTTAAGAGGAAATATCGTCAAAATGGATTAATTGAATAATATTATATGAGTTGAGAAACCAAAATTTTATTTCTTAACAAAATTTGATTGATTATCTAGGTCTTTTAATGTGTGCTTACATAATAAATATGAATGTTTCCTGTTTTCGTGACCTTTTTTAATTATTTCCACGTTCTTAAGTGACCTGCAGACTACTTATGGACATATAACATAACAAATATTGATTTATTGTTAATTACTGTAGTATCAATAATAATTATAAGATATTCAGGCATATCACATATCGTAAATTCAAGAACAAATAACATGTGCGTTGATATGTTAAAATAAGAATAACGCTTCCGTAACGCACATGACGAGGGGATATTTTGCTTTGTGCCTCTCTAATTTCTTCGATTTTGCACACCTATGTACATACATATATACAGAAAAAATTGACAGCTCCAAAGACAAGCAATATTTCCCTTTACGAAATGGATACCCTGAATTTCCGATCGTAGGTTTCTTCAAACGGATATAATAATTGTGCCCATTGTATCCTAAGAGTAAGTTTTTTTTTTTGGTAATCTTCAACTTTAGTTATCTCTTGAGTTTGCTTTTATTAATTCTTCTTTTTCATACATTCTAGTGAAACTGGAGATTGAAGACCAAAGCGAGTTTGGGAATTTTGAAATCAAAAATGAAAACCTACACGAATTAAATGATGAAGAAGATTTAACAGGTAATTATTTAATTCTATTATTTTTTTTATTTAATTTTTCTATTTACTTTTTAAAGAATTTATATTATAGAGGAACCTGAAAATAAAGATTGCATTGAGATTGAAAGTTTACCTTCTGAAAATGAAAAAAAAAAATCTAATCATGGAGAAGATTAAATAGGTAATAGTATTTCTCTCATACAGTGCCTCTGGCATATTAAGGGTATACAAAAAACCCCTTGAGTGTGCGCCGATTATAAAAAAAAGAACAATTATACAGTCATTGTTCACAAACAAAAGAAAAAACAGAAATCTTTGTTCCATTTGGCCTGTTTTTGTTTGGTAATCCGGAAGAACCTTCCAGAACTCTTCGAACCAGAATGTCAAACGAACAAAGTTGTTGGAGAAAAAAACGTGTATTAAATTATAATTGAACACACCTTTTCTGCATTCTTCGTTTTCCATTGGTTTCACTCAGGGATTACTCATTCTGAAATCCAATAGAGGGGTTCACATTCTCAAATATGTTTGACCAATATGGTTTGATGAATATTTGACGAATTGAAACCATTTGCATTCACATTCGTCAAACATGCTGTCAAACATCAGTTTCCATTCGCATTTATCAAACATGTTGTCAAACTTCATTCTCTCCAAAAATAGCAATTTCCGATTACAGCCATTTTTATTTTTTTAACTTTCTCTTGATGTCCAAAGGTTGAAAACTTTTTTAAAATGGAATGTTCTGCTGGTCCTGGTGCCTGTTTCTCAAATCATACACATCATACATTGTATGATATTGACAGTTCTGCTGTATGATTTCTGTTTCTCAGTTTTGTTGTATGATCCGCTGTCATACAACAATGTATGACCGAAGATTAAACTGGGAATATTGGAATGTTGTATGATTCTGTTTCTCAGAAATGTATCATACACATCATACAGCAAATTAACCTACAAACCATGAAACTAGTGCTGTTAGTTTTAAAATTAATTTGTTCATTTATGCTCTGGTTAATAATAATAAGTAGAACCATGAAAGCATTTTTCTGATTCTTCCAAGAATTTTATTTTTGTAACCACTTCTTCTCAACTTGGAATTTTGTCTTTTTAATAATAAATCGTCGTGTTAGTAAAAATCTGGGACAGTTATTTATTATTTGTTATTTGTATATTTTGGATTAAATAATTTATTTCCGAACAAACCAAATTGTAGCAAACACAAACGAAACAAAATTAAACAAGAATGCTGCTGCTGGGTTTTACTTTTGAAATTTGAGTATGCGTATTAGTGCTTCTTGAGTGGATTCTGACTTGAAATCGAGAAACGAAATTCTTTTTTCAGAATCACCAGAAGAGTATTTTTCCCCAATAAAATGGTTTGAGAAGACTTCTGGACGCTTCCGGACGTCCAATGGAAAATGACATCAGGGGCCTATTGCACCATCTTACAAAATTGTGATTACAAGCATTTTTTTAACAAATTTGTAAAAAATCGAGTTTTTTTCATATGTAATTTTTTTTAATCACAAATTTGTACTTGTAATATGTAGTTAGTGCAATAGGCCCCTGATGCATGTTTGTATCTTCTCTTTCCATCTCATTTCGTGCTTTCCTCCTTCTTCGTGTTTCCATTCAAATCTAACGGATGCTAATTATTTTTTCCTTTATTTTGTCCTTCTAAATATTTTTTCATAACTTTAGAACAAAAACAAAAGTGTATTAATAAAGTACGTCTCCTCTTTTATTTTTAATTACACGAAAGTTAAATTCTTGTTCAACACAAGTTTCTTCGTTCTGAAGTTTTTGTTATAAATTTTATTAACTACAAGTGTTTATAACAAGTCGTTAAAAATTGGAAACAAAATAATACAAAAAGTTTATTTTTTAAATTTAATTCAATTTTTTCAACCAAAAACCTTAATATGTATGAAATACAAGCACAAAATAAAGAAAAAGGAGGTTTTTGAGAAATAACAGCAAACGATTTGACTGACGCGCGTAAGTTATCTTAAATATGATATTTGAATATCTATCTTAACAATTCACTTAAAGATTAAAAAAAAAACTTTCATCTTATCAAACCGGCATTTGAATACGTCATTTTTTATTTCTTACATTTTCAACACAACCTTATTTTATTAAGTTAAAAAAATCCGTAAAGAATGTGTGTCGGAAGAAGTCGAAAATAAAATGCACGACTGGGTCGCACGAACTTGCTCCTATGTAAAAGACTAAGAATTTCAAAAATGAATGTTATTAGAGAAACTGTTCATAAGCATAAAATTCATTTTTTAAATGACTAAAAAAAACTTCTTTAGTAGTTAAAGGTAAGAATAGGATGCCATGTGATTCAAGCAAATATAGATTTATGCAAGAACAAAAATTATAAGTCTTTGTAGTGGTTTCTTAAAAAATAAGGTTATATATAAGAAAATTTTAAAACGTTTTTAAGAAAAAATGTTGGTACGCCAATTTGAAGTTTTTATTATTGTATGAATAAAAATTAAATTTACAAAAAAAGTATTGAGCCGTTTTCGAGACATTGAATTTTCAAAAAACAAAAAATTGATTTTTTTTTCAAAATTCAAAAAAATATTTTTCTTTTAGTTTTGAAATGCAATGTTTTTTAAACTTTTTAGAAGATTCCCTCTACGAAATTTCATTAAAATCCGTTGTGCTAATAATGAGAAATTCAAAATTTTAAAAAATCGTTCTATGGTAGGTACAGTCAGTAATATCTTATTTCCAAATTTTTTTTTATTAAATTACAGATATGTATTAAAAAATAATAGAAAGAAAAACAATTTCAGCTAAATTCTCGGAACCGTTTTCGAGAAAAATACGATTTTCGAAAACCATTTTTTAACATTTGTATGGAGGGTACCGTTATTTTTAGGTAAAATGAATTTATTTTGCTCATATATTGTAGATTATTTTACCAAACTTTTATTTATCAAGTTTTGAAAAAATCGAGCATGGGGTTTTCGAAATATTGAGTTTTCAAAAAAAAAATTTGAAAGTTTTTTTAAAAATCCAAAATTTTTGGAAAATTTGAATGCACAATAATATTCAATCTGCTGGGAAGCTTTAGCATAAAAAAAATGATCAAAATCGGTGGTACCGTTTTTGAGAAAATCAAAAACAAAAAAAATGGTCCTAAGGGGGTACCAAAACTACTCATTTTTTTGAAAAATTTTTTCGACCATTACCTAGGTTTAACTAAACTAAATTTTTTGAATTTTTTTTTTAAGAAAATCGCAGGGACAGTTTTTGAGAAAAAAAAATATTTATAAAATTTCGGAAAAAATCGTATGGCAGGTACCGTTATTTTTGGGGTAAAAAATCAAAACCCATATCTACCAAGTTTGAAGAAAACCGATTTTTTTTACGAATGCATAACTTGCCTTATAGTACCTATAAGTCGCAAGTAAAAAGTTTTATTTAGAGGTCAAAAATGGCACCAACGCAATTCGCCGCAGCTGTTCTGAAGAATACCTCAAAGTAAAAATCGTCCTAGTCGAATGTTAAGAACTGTTTGTATTAGAATTTGGAAAGTTATTATTTTTAAAATATTTATGTAAATGAATTGTCAAGCACGCTAAATCCAAATCACATTCACAAATTATGACAATTTCTTCCATCAATTTGGCTAGTTCAGATATCTGATACCTTAGAGACATCAGCGATTTTGATATTGTTGGATTCCCTTGTTGAACTATGTATATTATTCTTTCTCCCACTTGATCAATGTATACAATAGAATTCTAGAGATAGTTTTGACTTCATGCAGATTATTCTTTTTCATATGTCTCTAGTGAAATTGCCGGAGAAGAATATCTAGTATCTGAGAAACTTGATAAGCAGTATTTTCAGCCTAGCAATTGATACTTTCTTACATTTGAAATTTGTATTCTTGATATATATTATGTACCTTAAGCTTCACCCGTGCTAAAATAATGCTTATATTAAATTATCAAAGCGTTATTGCTCTAATTTTTCATTTAATTTATAGAATTTAAAAGAACAACTGGAAAGTTTTTCAGAATGTAGAGCATTCATTTTGCATCATAAAATAAACCCATTGGAGAACGTTTATCGGCAGCGACTTGTGTGCATATATGCAAACGGATTTGTATCCACAACGTTAGGAAAAAATATCGACGAAATATAATAATTAAATAAATAATAAGAACTGAAATTTGATATTTCGCTATATATTATAATATATTTTAATGTCTACCTATGTATATACATGTATTAAAAATTAAGTAAATATAGAAAAAATATTATAGTTCGATTTATAAATTTTTTTAATTAATTCTCAAGATTAAAACCAAAGTACCAAAATTTTAAAAAAAGCATTTCTTAAATTGATTTTTTTTAAATTGGCTTACATTAATTTTTTCTTTTACATAATATTCTAGTAAAACATGAGATTCAAGACGACTACATAGAGTTTGGAAATGTTCACATCAAAAATGAAAAAGTGGAAGAATTTAATGATGGAGAAAATTTAACAGGTAAATAATTACGATTATCTCTACATAAAGAAATTAAGAAAAAAAAGTTCAGTATATTACGATATAAGACGAACTCGTTTATAAGAAACTGACGTTTATCAAAATCTGTTTGAAATAATGCAATATACGCAATAGATAGCAAATGTCATGTCACATGTATTTTTAAAAATATCGATTCAGCTACAACTTAAAGTAACATTGTTTTCTTTTTATCTTCATCACCAGATAATTCGGACTTCTGTTTTAACAAAATCGGAAGTGACAACAATGCAAGCAGTTCAAATTTTGTTTTTTGTTCATTGCCAGTTTCCGAAAAAGATTCCACTGAAACAAGTTTGTGTGAGGGCAAATCATTCGCTGAACCTGTTGGCGTAAGTATACATACATTTTTCAAAATATTAGCTATTTGGTTTTAAGGTTTAACAATTCTTCGCTTTCTTATTGGTTTTTCCATTGGTTAAATTCAGATTTCAATACAAAATTAGATTTTTTTGCTGTGAATGGAATACGATTTCAAATTGATTTTTTTTTGTTGTTTTATCCTATAATTTCGGTTTGTGTCATTATTTAAAAAAAATCTTTATGCATACATAAAAATATGGGTTAAATCCATTTACAGAATCAAATTTGCTTCCATTTTGTTTTACATATAAAATTTTGTTTCACAATTGAAATATATAAATAAATAAAACGAACCTTAAATAAAAATTTTCAAGTTGACAACTGAAAATAGTATTGGTATAAGTACAGGGAGGTGTTAATCTGCCTTAAAATTTTGATCTGATTTCTCCCAATGGAAAGCAAAAATTGCCAAAATCGACATTTTGACAAATCTAAATCAAAAACAAATATATTTATTTAACTAATGGAAAACCACATTGGAAAAATTTTTTACTTTTTCAATAAGCTTTCGAAATATTTATAATTCGTTAGTGTTAGGCTGTCATATAAAATTGTGCACACATGAAAATCCACTGTTTTAAAATTTTGATCCCCTATAACTTAATTAATTTTGATCGGATTCACACAAACAGAAGAATTTTGTTTTATTTAATTCAATCTTAAAATAATCGCAACCCTCTACAAAAATCCTTCTTTCCAAAATCTTGCAACTATACTTACTAGCCCAGTGCAGGCGCTCTAATACAAATTTATATAGTAGTTATCGTGGGAAGGAAGATAGCAATCAAAATGCCAAAAAACCACAACCTCTTTTTTGACTATTCCTATTCAATATTATTTATTGACTATTTATTGTTTACTGGATTACTTTCCATTTAATTTTCAGGATTTAAGGGAACTTCTGGAAAGTACTTTGGAAGGCAAAGCTTTACTTTTGCTTCACAAAACAAAACCCTTTGAGAAAGGCCATCGACAGCGGCTTGTGCGCATTATTTGCGCACGGATATTAGAAAGAAAACCTCAGAGAAAGATTTCAGCTGATGTATATAATAAATGGGCAGATGAAATTCTTCATTTGTTTCCACAAGAAAAGAAGTCGGTGTATTTGTGTGAAAGGGTGCATAGAAAAGGTCTTCAAATTGTAAAGAGGCTGGGCGGGAAATTAATCGACTGCACCCACAATCTAAAGAGGAAATACCGCAAAAATGGATTAATGGCTAAAAGTATTTACGACAACAGACATTTTTAAGTTTTCCATTAATTTAATTAGATTTATTAATTATTAATGCTAATTAGATGTAACGAATATAAATTAAACATGTATTAATTATTTAAGAATAAAAATTGTATTTGCATTAATGGTAACTCACAAAAACTATTGTGTTTTATTTAAGTTTTTCAAAAAGGAAATAAATACAATTTAATTGTTGTACACTCGAACCATACTTTTTTTAGTTGTGTAAAATTTATTATTATGACTTTTTCTATTTTATACATTTTAGTGAAACACGAGATTGAAGACGACACTGAGTTTGGCAATTTCCATATCGAAAACGAAAGATTTGAAGCATCAAATGATGGAGAATATTTAACGGGTAATTAGTGCCTTAGACACTCACTTTAAATTTATAACTTTTGAGTGATTTTTTTTATTTATCTTCAATGCCAGATAATTCGAATTTCTCGTTCAACCATTTGAGAATCAGTTCAAATTCAGCTTTAAGTTCGATTCCAGTTTTCGAAAAAGTGCCAACTGAAACGAGTTCGGCTGAGGACATGTCATTTTCTGAACCAAAAATCGTAAGAGTATATTTTTTCTTAATTATAAATTCTTTGGCTTTTCACGGTCATAAAAAATCGCAGCTTAGCTTATTTTGGAACTGTGATAACGGATTTTTTTCATTTGATTTTCGTCAAAAATCTATTTTAGATGATCTGAAATTACTAAGAAAATTGTGTACTCATGCAGTTCCTAGACCTTGTAGATAAAATCACAGCCTTGAATTTAAATAATTTTTCATTTTATATTTTAGAATTTAAAAGAATTGCTGGAAAGCACCTTAGAAGGTAATGCCTTACTTTTGAATCATAAAACGAAGCCCTTGGAGAATGTCCATCGGCAGCGAATTGTGGGCATTATATGCTCAAGGATCTTAGAAAGAAATCCTCATAGGAAGATTTCAGCTAAAGTTTATCAAAAATGGACAAATGAAATACTTACTTTGTTTCCCCATGAAAAGAAGTCGGTGTATTTGTGCGAAAAGATCCAACATAAAGGATTTCAATTTGTGAAGAGGCTAGGCGGAAAATTACCTGACCGTATTCACAACTTAAAGAGGAGATATCGCGATAATGGAATAATAGCGAGAACAAAGCGCTCTTTTCGAAATGCGTCTTCACCTCCATGCCCAACAACACGCACGTGGCGTTTTCCAATTGAATTTGATAATAAGAATGACCCCGAGGGCGCAAATGAAAGTCTTATTTATCTTAAGTCCTGTGATAATTCTTGGGCTACGATTGAGGAGAAATGGTCAGAAACAGTGCATAGTCGACTGCTACAGCTAAAGAATATGAATATAACCGATTATTTCAAGGAATATCCAGTTTTAGAAAAACCCCTTGGATATCAACTGGTAAGACAAAAATATATTATTATTTCGTTTGACTATTCTAAATGTTTTGTTGTTTTCTATTAAATTCTAGCTGAAAAGTGACTTTCGATTTGTATACCCAATGAGTGCAGATGGCCTTTCAAAAAATTTGCCTTCAATGAAAAAACTCATTTTTGGCATTGCGTCTAGGAAACCTTCTCCCTATTTAAAGTATCTGCTGAACATGATTGATTGTAAGTAATCCACTTTATATAAATGAGCTTAACTATGAAAAACTTAAACGAATCCATGAAAATGTTGCAATTTTTTAAGGGCATTTAAAATAACACAATACTGACACTAAAAATCCTTCATATGTTTTGTTTCCCATGATGTTTTCCAGCACTACTTTGAGGGAATTAAAAACTGCCAGTTTTGGTAGCAAATTCTTGAATGCTAGTCGAACACAAATGACTTTAAATAAAAATTTTCTTACGTCGTCGCTGTGGGTGTTCTCTTGCATTTTAAATTAATGCTCCAAACTAATTCACAAAAAAATTACAGAAATTAGAAAAACAAACAAAATAAAAATGAAACTCACATTGCAGTGTATGTATTTGTAATATTGTACTATTTTGAGTGTTCAGAGTAATCCTATTCCGATCCTATCCAGATCGACACGGAATCAAATCCGGATTCAATTTTTCCTGTAAACGATGTATGTGACTGGCTTATTCGCAAATACCCCTTGTTGAACAATACTCCTCTAAATTATCTAATCCCCATATTACCAAACAAATCAAATTTAAAGTTGAAAATTTCCCACTGAACACACTTTATTTTCAAAAAAGTAAAAAAACCTTTATTTCTTAATACATTAAAACAAATTTAAAATACAACATGGAGACAAAACCAAATAATAACTTTAACATAAGATTGAATTTATCTCCCTGCATGTTTGTTAAAAAATAAAGTTTAATATTCTATTCCTTTTTCAGCTTCGGAAGAAACAAGTAACTTGGCAACTTTTCTCCTCATTCCAACATTACTATCGTTATCAACTTGGCGCCTTGGAGGAAATAAAAAAGTATGGCGACCTTCGAAGGCCGAAGTTCGTGACGGATTCATAACCCACGTAAGGTCTGACGCAGAAATAGAGAGAATTATCTCACAAAGAAAGGCAAAACTTAAGGATCTAGACCTCACTCTACAACCTTTCATAATTATAGTGGGCACGTCGTTAGAAAAAATAACGACTTATTATGTGGTAGTTAACGAAACCATGTATGTTCTGCCTTCCATCGTGGAGGCAGTTGATACTTGTTTTAAGACTATTTTTATGCTGAATTTACAATATCCAACGGAATGCCATTGTACATGGATGTTTATTCAGGCCGCATTTTACAAAATCACTACTCGATCTGATAAAATGTCAACCGCTACTAACACTCTTCTAGGAGAATTAGGCTTTAATGACTAATCAAACAAAACATAAATCAATTTAATTACATAATTACTATATTGTTTTCATAGATTTTGTCAGGTTGACAAAGAAGCAGAATATACTTGGCTAAAGGCTTTTGATGAGCTGGAATTTGAATCAATTCTATGTCAGAATGTCTCAGAATCCGGCCCTTCAGAAAATTATAGCCTGGTTAACACATATGTACACTTTGTTGGCGGACAAAACTATTGAAGTGGTTTTTTGTTTTACCTTTTTTGTTAACTAAAAGTAGTTACATTTTATTAAGTTTTTCATTATATTTATTTAGTTTCATGCGTAATGTAAAATAAACTTACATATTTTTAATAAATCTTCAAAGATATGTTAATTGTTTTTCGCAATTGTTTCTATTTCTACCTTCGATCTATTCGAAGAAGAATGACGTATTGCAATAAAAAAAGTTAAATCAAATTATGAAATTTCATTCGGGAATTTATTCAATGTGAAAATCGATTCTTCAAGCTTTAATTGATGCTGAATGCCAAAAAAACAGGACACTATTTCCATGTTCATTGTTTTTTAGTAATTATTCAGCTTATGAAGTACCATTTACCGAAGAATCTTTTTTTATAAGCAACAGATTTGAATTTTTAAATGCATATTTATCTTGCCCTATTAAAATTTTTGTTGAGCTCCGCTTTAATGTAAATGTTTCAATCTCCTTCGGGAGAGCAGATGGTACCCAGGGCAGGCGTTAACACCGAGAAAACTTTTTCTAATAAATTTGTCCAACTAATTGGGGCTTGCGGACAATAGCGACATCATATATCAACAAAAAAAACAAACATCCACCGACTAGGACAAAACTTCATTATGGATAGCAACAACTCCTAAGTAGTTAAGCAGAACATCTATTTTGGAGTAAATTTTAACTTCAGGAACTACTCGTTAGAGGAGATCCGACGAAGATTTCCCCCAACAAAAAGCCAAAAACTGCGTCTTTGGTTTGACGAAATAAAACGTTTTAAAACTACTCAAGCGATCTGGACCAAGATATGTACGATGTAATTCAGAAGGTCACACCACACGTCGACTACGCAGCGAATGAACAGAACAATACTTCAGCTCAGGGAGTCTTGGAAAGCCAACTGCTAGGTTTGAGGTGACAAGGAATGTCGAGTCTGCCTTTCAAAGACCAAAAAAGGCTTTTGTGTTAACGAAATTCTTCGTTTTTTTGCTGTCTTCAAAACCGAATTACCGAACTATATAAGTATATTCGTAAGACGAAGATAAGAAATTCTAATCAATTTGATCAGACGAAGAAAAATTTCATCTGAAATTATATGAAGGTAAATACATTATTTTGAAATAAAAAACTAATTTAATTTTTTTTTCTTACAGGTGAACCTTCAATCAAGATGAAGTGATACATGCAATGGAATTTATCTTAAGAGTGAAAGAATTCAGGTTAAATGAAGCCTGTTACGAATTAATTTATAGTATTCAGAGAAAAAGTATTCGTATATAAAGATTAAGTGAATTTCGTCTTAAAAGAAAGGATAAGTGATCTTTTATGATTATAATTTTTGTTTTTATAATTTTATTTTGAGTGGTTTGTTAATATAAATTATTAAATAAAAAAATATTTAACATTTGCCTGATATAAATGAAACTTTCGTTTAACTGCATTTTGTTTAGATTGTTTTCTTTTTTTTTAACATGTTTAGAATTTTTGTTTTTAAAAACATTTGTACCCACATATTTAAATTTAATAATAGTTTTTTGTTTTTATTTTCTTTGCAGTTATAAGTGAATCAATTCTTCTTGCATGTGAACTAGAAATTGATCGATTTCTAAAGCAAAACAATTCTCGTAAGTATTTTTGGTGAATATTCTTATAACTTACCTGTTAAGATTAGAACTACTTTTTTATTTTCACGATAGAATATTTCTATATTAGTTATTATTTCATGAACTCGTATACAGTAAATCGTAAATTTTGTTTTCCTCTATTAACAATTCATACAAAATATGTGAAATATTAGTAATGATCCTGACAATTTCAAAAAACCGTAATAAGATATACAGCCCGATTCTCCCCAAAGTCAGTGATGCCTCACAAGTCACAAGAAGAGGTGAAATTGATTTTGTGACTTTTTCGAATTCCGCCGCTCAGTCACAACTTGTGAGAGTCACAAAAACAATCGAAACTGTCATCTCCTTCAGAGCAGGTCACAACTACATTTTTAGAGTTTCTTGGATTGACATTCAGTATAATTTGTAAGAAAATTGTGAGTACACAAAAATGGAAGTGGACTTTGTTCTAATGAATATTATTGCTGATCTTTCCCACGAAAATGAAAAGTAGCATTTTTACATAAACAAAATTTTTTTTAAGAAGCTAATCGTATCAAGAAGTTTGCAGCGCCGAAGGCTTTTAAAAACTTAAAGAGATACAAATGATTCATTCGCTCTCCAAAACAATACTTTTATAAAGTAATTTCTTCGTTTTGAATAATCAGCTGTTCAAATAATGACACTTAAAAATCTCACCATGCTGTGGTGAGTTTCGTTGTGAGTTTTCTTGTGACTATGACGATTAGGGGGAGAATACCAAAATGTTATCGAATCACTACAATCCTCACAAGGAATAGTCACAAGAACTTGTGACTTGTGACTCCTCACAAGGGGGAGAATAATAATAATAAAAAAACAACAAGTTCAGGTGCTTCATACTTATAACGCATTAAAGTGGATGAAAACCGGAAACTGATAATTTATTTGGAAATATTTGTCAAGAATACTCTCTTTTCTTTCATAGATTTGATCAAGTTTTTTTTTAAAGCTTTGGTGGCTCATGGGTACCATGCTTTCAAGCTCTGTTATCAACTCATGTGTTTCATTCGTATATTCTTCTGCCTAGGATTACTCAAAGATTTTGAAGAGGTTCACGTCGGAAGATCGTGCGTCAGAGTACTTGAACTTTAGAAGAAGAAGTATCTAACATCGTTATCGATGTGCCACCAAAATTTCGCCTTGGGAAAAATTTTGTTTCTTTACAATAAATTCTTAGAAAATTCTAGCTTAACAAACGTTTGGATTTCGCTACAGACTTTTCACATTAAATTCACCCTTTTGCATATCAAATAAATCTTTTTGCAAATTGAATTCACCTTTCTGCAAATAAAATTCATTCTATAGATAAATGGAATTCACCCTTTTTATAAATCAACTTCACCTTTGGTAAATTAAATTACATTTACTAAATAATGGTGCTTTATGGCTAACATATTTTTTTTTAACTTAGGTATAGGAATTTTCCAATAACCACTAATTTGAGATTTAATAAGACTTGACTTTTGGAAATATGGATATTTTCATACAAAATTAAATCGAGAATCTTGTACATTAAAAATTATTCTGATAAATCTTCAGAGGGCCTAATGTTTTACGAATCTAACTAACTTATACTTTATATCAAACTGCATTCACTACACTCACTTCCACTTCATAGGAAAAATTAAACACTATATCCAGTTTGAAAGGTAGTGTCTCAGCTAATTTTAATTTAATTATTAATCTATTTATGTGCTGGATTTATTTAAATTTAATTAAGATAATCCCTTGGTAGAAACATTAGAGCATTAGAGAAGACTTCTTCGATGGGGTTCAGCCTTAAAGAAAACGGGGTAGAAAAAGTAGATTGTGCCTTATTTAACCAACAAGACTAACCACCTTAAAAAGTCGCAAAAAATATTTGAGCTGACTGTAGAGTCCTGAATTACTTCAAGCCATAGTATTCCCTGTATATTAATAATTCCAGTTAAAGAAACATTTCGTCATCAAGCCGTTGGGAGAATCACGTATTAAAAAAAAAAAAATGTCCGAAAATTGAACCCTGTGGTACGCCAGCAAACAAGTTTTTGGAATCGGAAAAGGTATTACCTACTTGTACTCTTTGACTGCTGTGCTCCAAGTAGTCATACCTTGCGCTGAATCCAAAGTATGAATCGAACTTTTTATAAAGAATATGAAATTTTTCTCCAAAGCATTTCGATATTATGCTAAATAAAATAAGAAAAATTGGGTTTTATGATGAATGGTTTAAAGCATATTTAACTGCGATGCCAAGTAACATTTAACCAAAATGCTTCTAAAACCGTTGTATTCCCCATCTGGAGTTCCTCAAGGTTCCGTTTTGGGGCCTCTAATATTTCTCATTTATTAATGATTACCAAAAATGTATTGCCTTCTTCATTGCTGATCGCAGATGACAGAAGGATTTGGAATGGTGTGCTGTGAATGAACTTCCTTTGAACATTAATAAATGTAATATTATGTTTTTTACTCGAAAAGAAAAACATCCTCCTTATTTTGACTATCGCCTTAGTTAAGAAAACGAGTCACTGAACAAGAAGACATTGTAGTGATATCTGCTGCTAAACAATTGTTTGATAAGCATTACAAAAACATTGGCCTAAAAGCATCAAGAAATTTGAGATTAATTTTTTCGAACTGGAAAGCACTTTCGCAAATCAGAATCTTTTATTCAGTCCTATCAAGAATTTCATCGTAATCGGAAACTTTCACGAATCCCGAAAAATGATATCACGAAATCCGTTCGTAATGACAATTTGTATGAGATTTTTCACTACGATGGATTTTGTGATATATTTTTTCGGAATTCGTAACAAGTTTCCGATTACGATGGAATTCGTGATAGGGCTGATTACCTTTTTTCAATTCTCTTGCTTGAAGTATCCTAGAATATGCATGAACAAAATTCTTAATATGTAACATTTTGAATTAGAACGTCTTGGTTTTTTTTTTTTTAATTGGAAAAAATTCAATTTATAATTTTGTAATCCGGTACTTCTTAGTAGTTACTTCTAATTTCATTTAAAAAATTAAACAAATACATTTTTTATGAAATAAAAAATCAATGAAAACATTTTTGAAATATTTTATAATGCCTAGATTTGCACTAAAACAACAGGATTGTGCGTATGGTAGTTCTAGTCTTAGGCCCAGTTTCACAGTTCAAGCTCAGGTTACCGATTTGGGCCACTAATGTAATTGCAACTTAGTGTGAGAGCATCTGAGCTTTGGAATTAAATTTTTATAAGTTAAATCCGAAATTCAGATGATCGCACTGAGAATCCGAGTGTTGATCAGAATACGAAACTGGGCCCTAAACATTATCAATTACATTTATTACATTATTTTTATTATACTATAAATTGTGATTATTAAATCAAAACTAATATGTAATTTTAGAACTAACTACGAGCTTGCCCGATAATGACACACAAGATTTTAAAATGTCGAACAAAAAGTATAGTCATTTTTTAGTTGGAAATCACAAACAAGATCCAATGATTGAAGATGATTCTGGATATTTAAAGAAAGCAGTCTTTGGAATCTCTCAAAAAAAGCGACAAAAATTGATAATTGGTAATCAAGAATTCCTAAATGTAAGTACTTCAAAAAAATCATCATTCAAATCCTGGAAGTGCGCTCAATACAGAATTAATCGATGTAAAGCAACAGCCCACACCAAATTGGTTGAAAATGAAATCAGATATAAAATACTGTTTCCTTTTCATAAACATAAATAAAATATTTTATTTTTTTTTTTTTTTCAATTATATTGATTTAATGTTATGTACGGCTGTTAATGTACGTTTTTAAAAAAGAAAATATACATAGTTTATGGAATAGAACCAAAAATGCAAAATATATATTTTTTTTAATTATTGGAACGGACTCCCTTAAATTTAAAGAACATAAAATCTGCTAATAACAAAAAATTTTGAAAAATAGACTTAGCAGCTTTCGAGACTATAATAAATCTTCTAAAATCTAACATTAATTCTTACTGTAGTTATATAAAAACAAGCATACATTTCTAACACGCATGTAAAAGAGCATATAGTGTGTTATTTTTTTACAAAGGCTGTTAAATTGTCAACAAAATATTATTAATGATATTAACTCGGTGTTTTAAATCTTATTGTTAAAATGAAAGGACAATTGATAATTAAAGTTCTAATGTTTTCTGTGTCTAGTTCTTTAAAAAGTTACGTGAAAAAGTTAAAATCTATACAACAAGATGGTGAGATTCTTCGCGGGATTTCTTATTAAAACAATATTACGAGTATATCAAAACAATATTACAAATGCAACTAAAAGTTTTATATCGGACAGAAGAAGAACGTGATAAATTTTTTACACTATAAAGTATTTTTAATTAAATCTTGGTTTCATTAGCAAATCTTAAGAGCATATCGTCGGTTTATTGCAAAAGGTCAATACAGGTTTTTTTTTATGAAATTTTTTATTTGGAATTTGACATTGTCAATTAATCATGGAGCATCTGAAGCAGCAACAATGTGTTGAAATTATTAAAACATTAATTTTTGGTATTAATCATGTGCCAAGTAAAATATGCTTAAAGGAGGTAGTCTTTGCACCACGGCCAGAGGCACCCACTAAACCTAGATCATATTCCACACTTCAATCAATAAAATATAAAATAGTATTTCATGTAAAAGTTATTGAATAAAAAAAACATCGACATGGAATAAAAAACGCACTGTGCACAATTTGATGAATTTAAATCTAATTGCATGTAATTGTGAATTCAGATAATATTTATCCATGCAGTAACTCACTAAAAGCTTCAAAATGACAAAAACTCTATCTTATATAAAAAATTATTTCAAGAATAGCATAATGCTCTGATTGGACAAAAGGAAAAATTATAAAAATCGACCGCTTCATTTTTCTTTTAAATGTAACTAAGTGACTTTTTGACACAAGCCGACGATTAACATGGTGCAAGATTATTTATATGTAGTGAGAATTAAAGGATATGATGCCTGATAAACACCCGCTACTTACACGCTACCGAACTAAAAACATTTGGACAAAAAGGTAAATGTCGGATTTAATTCATCGCAGGTGAGTAATAATCGTAGTTTGTAGGAAAGAAAAAAAGGAAGTTTAATGTCGATTTTCTTTACACAATGAGAAATCAATTTCTGTGTGAAAATTTCGATCTCTCGACAGATTTTACGTTCCTTTACACCAAAAAATCGATTTTTTTTGAACAGAGATCAAATTCTTCGAATCCGTATTTGAAGAGGGATTTACATGTATACGCACACCAAAAGAAAAAAATTGACAAGGGATCGAAATCCCTAGTGAGTAAAGAAAAAAATTGACAAGGGATCGAAATCCCTAGTGAGTAAAGGAAATCGACATTAGATACTTTATATCATTTTAAAAAAAAAATTATGACAAATGGAAATAGGACGTCAAAAGTTACGTTCATTTAAAGTAAGTTTAAAGAAAAATCTTTTATCTGTCCATTTGTATTATTTTTTTTTTAATTTATATATATACATATGTATGTATATTTTATATATTATATAGTATATTGTTTTTTTGTTTGAACAGGAACATAGGATATTTATAAGGGAACAATCGCGAAGTTAAAGCCAACTGAAGCCAGCGTTGCCAATTCAAAGAATAAAACTTGTTTTTCGAAACGTTTTTGTTAATCAGATTAAGATCTACATATGTATGTATGTACATATGTGAGTATGGGGGCCATTGAAGGAATTTCACATTCTGACCCTCTATCAAATGCGTTACGTGTGGTTGGGAGTCCAGTTATGTCCAGTTATGGGTCCAAAAATATCATAAGATTTATGCAAATTTATTTCTTTTTATTTTTAAATAATTTGTATATCGCTTAAGTCTGTCTTCTCTTATCTCGAGTTTTTGTCAAAATCTAAATTTTTGAATTATTATATTTATTTATTATCTTTTGATCAACATTTTTCGTTGCCATTGCTTATTATTTATTAATAGCTTGGGCTTAGTTTTGTTCATAATAATATTTCACATTATTTATCATTTTAACGAAAATGCACTTGAGCGGCTATATAAAAGAAGGCTGCCCCAACAAAATTATTTGATATTTGAAAGATGCTTCTTAACACACAAACGAAATCACTAATTTGAGTTGGCGGTGCCATTTTTTTTCAGGGACTTATTGACCAACCCTCGTATATACTTTGATAAATGAATCAAATAAGCTGTTTGATACTTTTTCGTTTAATATTTCAAAAGAACTCTGTTTAATACTCCTGCGAGGCTCTTAGAGTTTCGAAAGTATCTTGATAATTGAAGGCAACTTTGGCAAAAAATTGTTTTTAGAGAAGTTCAATGAGTTAACAGCGGTCACAAAAATAATTAAACAACTTAAATGTCCATTCAGAAATGCACAACTTAACGAATTTAAATTTTGTTTTTCTAAATTAAATTATTAACTTTTAATTTTAGTGAGAAACAATGAAATATTTTTCTTTTTCTCTAAATTCATTTTTTTCGATATATGTACATATGTACTTATTTTATTGTTTTTATACATTTTAGTAAAACAAGAAATCGAGGACTGGTCGAATTTCGGCACAACTTCTGGTGTCATACAAGAACCAATGGTAGTAGTAGCTAACCAAACAGTTTCGAGTGTAGCAGGTACTAGTACCCTTCAAAATTGTCAAAGCGATATCAAGTTATACTTGTTATATTTTCTATATATTCTAGAAAAACAAAATCACATAGACCGGATGGATTTAAGAAGTTATGAAACCAAAGACGATGCACCAGAAGTATTACCTAATCAACCAATTGTAAATTTTCCAGGTAATTTTAATATGTGTAGCTTCATTTTTTTATCATTATTGATTCAAGCCTTCCGCACGTGATTTGACTATTTTTAAATTCTGGTCGTGTTCAACCGATTTGAATTTCGCAACTTATTAATGTATGGTTTTTGTTCGCAGTTGTACTCTACGAATGTTCTTTCTGTAGCAACTGTTTGTTCATTATTATTATGAAACTCAACCGCCTTTCAACTTTGAAACTGAAAACTGAGAAGTTATTTTTTCATTATAAAACATAAACTATGATGGCAGTCTTATGAAAAAATAAAAAAAAAAAAAAACTAGGATATAAATAATTAGTTTATAATAAAAAATATATAAATACATAAATGCATACATACATATTTATATGTACATATGTGACTCGGTCTATGAAAAGGTGGCTTATGATTCAAAAACAAAATTTCGATAAATCAGCTGTTAAAGATAAACAATGCATTTCGTCAGTTTCTCGGTAGTTGTTCTCCTTCCTTCCCATTGCCCAGTGTCTCTTTTTTTGTGCAAAATAGGGGTTTTTTTTTTGGTAAAATCATTTTGGTAGCGTTCAATCCTTTTTTATTTTCATTTTCAATTCCATGTATTATCTTGATTCTGAATTTTCAATAAAATTCTGTTTTTCTTTTATCTGTGCTCTTCTTTCTCTATGTTTTTAGTACACTTCTAAGCAAGTTAGGACTTTCTGGTTTTCACCATGTGAAAGAGCGTCTCAAAAACTATCCTAACCAAAAAAAAAAGGTGAAAAATAATTTTTTTGAGGCATAAGCCACCTTTTCATAGGCCGGGTCACATATAAACATATGTATATATTACAAATTTAAATTTAAGTACCTATGATTTTCGCGGCATGTAATTAATTCAAAAAGTGCATCCATATTTATGCAACTTATAAATCACAACCAACTTCATATGTAAAAGCATATACATTTTTTGAAGTTAACGGTTGGTACCTTCAAAGTTTTACGGTTTAGTATTTAGTATTTTATTCAATTTGAAAACTTAGACAGTACGATACAATATCTTATAACCTAGTGAAAGCTAAATAAAAGATTTTATTTAAAAGCTACTTTATCAATGTTACGTTAAAAATTCAGTTGAATAGTTACAGATTATAGCAAAATTATAAATTTAATCAAAGGGCACGGTAGTGCCCAGCCAAGTTCTGGCACTACACCCTTTTTTACAGGAACAAACTCAGGCGATTTTTGACCCCTCCCTATCTTCAGTACCAATAAAGTCAAAAACTTCAAATTCCGAATATTTGCTAAGCTAGTCAGGCCCAGGCGCCTCACCAAATTTCAATTTTCTAGCACAAGCGGTTCCTGAGATATAAGGCCTCAAAAATCACAAAAACCATAACTGACTGACTGACTACTGACTGACTGACAGATCATCAAAATTATGGAGCACTTCCCGACATCGTAGAATCTTGTAATTTTGCACTACGGTAGGTCTTGTCATGCAAGCTAGGGAAAAAATCTAAAAATTTGAGGTTTTCCATTCAGGGGCATGGTATCCGCCCACTTTCTCCGATGTGGTGTTGGTTGAATGGAGCACTGCCGACTGCTGTAAAACCATGAAATTTGGTAAAGTGGTAGGACTTAAATTGCATATAAAGAAAAAAATATAAAATTTGAAATTGTCCATTCAGGGGCGTGGTATCCGCCCACTTCCTCAGAACTGATGTAAATTATACTGATGTAAATTATAGAGCACTTCTGATTGCCGTAATTAAGGTAGGTATGTTAGTGTTAGGTATCTTGCCAGGACAAGAAGAAATAATTGAAGTGCAAATCAAAACAACTAATAACAAAAAGAAAATATACCATATACCAAAAGAAATAGGAAGCTTTAAACTAAGTTCAGTACATCATTTTATCTTTCCGTATCTTTCGAGATTTTGACATGGCAAAATATTAAAATCTTTGCAAAAAGGAGTGAGATCAGACCAAAAACATAAATGTTAAAAAAAGAGCCAAGTTCTTCTATACAAAAACCTTTGTGTAACAAGTGAGCCGTGAAAAGTACTGAGATCTAAAAGTACACCAAGTTCTTACTTCATGAAGGTTTAATACCGAATATTTAAAGTAGAATAATATTGAAGCAGCTACAATGAAATAGAGAAATTTTATTATTTAATGATTACTGACTAAAATTTGATGGGCTTACTTGGCAAGTTTTTTTTTATGCCCAAATTCGAAAGGTTTTAAAAACTTGACAAGTGAACCCATCAAATTTTAGTTTGTTTTTAATTTTTATAGTGCTATTTATTCTTCTTATTTCTCGGTTCAATGAATTCCACTGTGGAATTTAGTTCAAAAAAAACTAAACAATTAAAGCGAGAGAGAATTAAATGGTTATTTTTACTTCATGAAAGGAATTATAGTTCATTAAATAGATCTATTCTAAAGGATAATTGGTCAAAAGATTATCCATATGATTTAACGATAAAGTGAAAAGTAAATTTAAGAAAATCGTGGAACAACATTTTTTATAAATGTATGTGGCTTTTTCGTTGATGAAGACTTTTGTTTTGAATTGAAAAAGAATTATATAATTGTAGAGGCGTTCAACTTACTTTTTATTTGCTCTTACGTTGAAAGACAGACAGACGGAATTTCCGTACCCACTTTTTTCGTGTTCTATATCATCGTAATTTCAACTTTGATACAAAAATCGAGTGCTATGAAATGAATTTCCGAACGTCTCAAATGCCCAAATGTGAAACTGAAGACCTATTGTTAAAGATTAAGCAAACATTTTTAACAGTAATATAACACACACACCACATATTTTTTTACAAGTCAAAAGTGCTCAAGGTTTTTTTTTTCCAAAATTCAAAATGTGAATTAAAACAGTCTTCAAAGTTTTATAGAAGCGTAACGTGTAATTTTTCAATTATATCTGAAAAATCTACACATAACCTGTACTAGGTCACTTCAAAAGTAACTAAAATGTTTGTAACAATGTAATATTTTGAAAACAGAAATAAAGTGTATTCTTACGAAAAGTATTCTTTAATTCCCCACGGTTCGCACTTCGATGCAAGTAATAATGTGTATGTTTATTATTGAAAAAAAAAAAAACAAAGTGATAGTATTTTTACGTTTGTTAGACATATTTGCTTAAGCTTTTGGGTGCAGTAATTAAATTATAAAAACTTTTGTTTATTTTTATTCCAGATTTCGATAGTGAATATAATGTTACAGCAACTTTCAGTTTTTCCCGAAAGTCACGACCAACACTCATAATAGGAAAGCATACCTTTTTAAACATATCGAGAAAAAAGAACAACGGCAACTCTTGGAGATGTGCACAGAACAAGAAGTATCGTTGTAAATCAACAGCACACACAAAAATGATTGGCAATGAACTTAAATGTCGGTTAAAATATTCACATTCACATGATTAAAATTATTCCAACTCAACCAAGTAAATTAATGTAATATATCTAATTAGGTATTGAGACAAGTATTGAAACCGATTTATTCATAATAATAAATGATAAAATAAAACAAACAATGACTAGTGATTTAAGTTATTTAAAAAAAATTGTTAATAAATTCATTTATTCGAAAACCTACATTATTAAAAAAAATATTTATTCAAGCATTACATACAAACATACTTATATTCAAATTATTATAAAAAGTGTTTTGTCTTAAATACAACTTACAAGATCTAAAGTGTTAAACAAAATGTCATTAATTACGGTATTACGATATTATGATATTTGAATTAAATTATCTGATCAGAATAGAGTCTGAAAAGTCATCTGAAATTCAAAGTTGAACAACTTTTCCAAATAATCCATGCTAACATAAGAATCTATTCAGAATGAGATGTCAAATGAATTTACTTTTTGACATTTATGATCACCATTAGTAGGTCATCATCAGTAGCTTGAACAATGCTGTCAACTAATCCAAATTGGCTTTGAAAATCATCATGAGTTCCTCAAATTGAGTGAGTGGCATACGTGCTTACGACATCGTTGGGCTTCATTGCTACAAAAATTCGACTCTCAACCACAACCATCAAATTATTGGAACACAAAATAACCGATAAGATAATTTCAGTTAAATCAACTGTCAAATGTTGTTATAAACACCTCTGCATTTCTGTACGTGAAATCGATGCTAAATGCTGAAAAAACTAGCACCAATTGAAGCCTTAGAAGCCAAACATTTTATTTCTATTTGTGATATATTGCAATATATGAGTAAGAACAACTTTACTCGTGGGGTGCACTCGGGCGTATGTGAAACTTACATTTATGTTTGATATACTAGCGCATACAGTCCGAATAGGTCTTTTCCAAAAATCTTTAATTTTCCTTATTCATTCGGTGAAATTGAGGCTTTAACGTTTTCGAAAAATGAGACTAGAAAACAATTGTTTGTATGAGTATATTTTTTGCATGATTTTCTATAGAAAATAGATGAGAATATAATAATTAATTTTATGTTTTATTTCACTTCCAGATTACGATAATGAATACAATATTCCGGCAACTATTGGTTTTTCGAAGAAATCAAGACAAACTCTAATAATAGGAAACCAAACATTTGTATATGGATCGAAAAAAATTCCAAACGGAAACTATTGGAGGTGTTCGAAGTATCAGAAATATCGATGCAAAGCAACAGCGCGTACAAAAATAGTGGGCAAAGAATTAAAATGTCGCTTAAAAAATGAACATTCTCATGATTAAAAAACCATTTTGTAAAAAAATGTAAAACAAAATATCGTTTATCATTTATCATCTGTAAAAAAAATAATCTAGACTATTATAGTATTATGAACCCATGACTTATGTATGTATGTTACGTTACTTGTATAAACGCACAAAATTATTATTTTCATATATGTATATTTTTCATTCGCTAATTGCAATTATTGTCAATAAATCTTTTTTGTAGTAAAATAGGATTTCCTCATTTCGATCATAATTCATGTGAAGTAGGAAACGAAAACCAAATTTTTAATTCACTCTTGGCAGATGTAAATATTATTCGTTTCCAAAATTATGCTTTATTTATAAATTAAACTCATTCACAAGCTTAATGTAACTGGAGCACAAAAACATGGTTCTTAAACCAAGCTTATTGTTAAAATATATGTCTCCTTCGCAGGCAAAAGCCACATGTGTAGCTGCATATATTTGCATTGCTTGATTGATTTGGCAATAAGATTACTCAACACTGCTCTGTTTAGTTATATATATACGTCAAAAAAGTTATCACGAAGAATGATTGAGCCATTAAGCCTCTTCTGCTGGGTACTGCGAAGGAGTATCTTTGAAGCAAGAATAGATTTATATTGATTGCAATTTAGAATCATATACATAGGTCTATATCTTTTCCTTCAGAATCTATGTTAAGAGAGTAGAAGATTTTATGAACAATCCCAAATTATGCAAATCCGGCAGACGGCAAATGAGCTATGCTTGTAAATGTTATTATTATTATATTACTCTATGTATGTATATTTTATATTTATATTCTATAAACAAAAAAAAAAACAATTAATATAGCAAAAAAAAGAAGCCGGCTAACCAATATAATTATCACCTTAAATGTGTGTAACAGGGTACAAGGATTAATATACAAATATCAGATAGTTTTTCAGAACTAAATTAGCGCTAGTAAATCAGATTTATTCTCACGAAGACACAGAGAAACAACATTTTTTATACGTATATTTCAAATCCTGAAAAACGATGTAACTTTTGTTGTATCACTCGTTGATCCACTAAGAAAGGAATGAACATTTGGAGGAGTTTCTACCGCGACCGAAAGGTCTATTGTGCCCCTATCCAGACCTAGATGAGTTGTTTAGCCTACATCTCCAGTTTTTGGATCTTTTGGCCTCCTCCTCTACTTTGATTTCGCTTTCAATCCTGTTTCCTCCTATTCCGCAGAAGGGGTATGGCCCCATTAGAGGAGTCCTTGTGACTATTTTTGCTAAGAAGTTTGCATCCTCATTTCTCTAGACACCTATGTATATGTCCAAGTACCCAATGAAGTGAGACATTATTGTTCTTGCCAAGGTCCTTTAGACTTTTAGAATTTAGACGCCAATAAGGCACAAATCCCATAAAAACTCACGCTATTTTTGGTTAACATTTACGAAAGCTCCATTCCAGTTTTGAGTTCTAAATTGGAGCTACTCGTACATCACATATTAAAAATTTCCACTTTCCACTATAAGAATAAATAATTTGATTGGAAGAACGGAATTGGTAGAAAAACTTCAAAACTCAGTTACTTAAAGGTTTCAAGGATTCAAGCTGTATGATTCAAAGATACCCGAAACCGAAGAAAAATATATTAATTTCATTAATGAAACTTAAGGAAATACCGGTATTCTCGTTTTAACTGTTTTGTCGAAGACTAGGTGAAGAGCCAGCGTCCATTAAGTGAAAATTTATATTAATGAATAAAGAAAAACTGAATTTATTTCTTTATGATAATTCTAATTGCTTTTCCAAGGACAGAGTTAATATTGATCAGGATTCCATAACGATTCGCGATAAAATCAACGCGCTTCATAGTCATCCACTTTTTTAAGGTTTATGTGTCATTATAATATTATAAATATAGCTTATGAACATATACTTACATTATAACAATTGAGTTTCAAACATGATGTCATTAAAAAAAATTAAATATAAATTATAATTTGAGTTTATTTAAAATTATTGATTGATTTTTTATTTTTTACTTCAGATTTTAATGAATACAACATTCCTGCAACTTTTGGTTTTTCAAAACAATCTCGACAAACGTTAATAATAGGAAATCATACCTATACCTATGGATCGAGAAAAAGGAACATGGGAAACTATTGGAGATGTTCGAAATATCAGAAATACCGATGCAAAGCTTCAGCGCGTACAAAAATGATTGGCAAAGAATTGAAATGTCGTTTAAAAAATACACATACTCATGATTAAATCCTTCTTACTCCAATTATTTTCACAATAAGCAGTAAACTGAGAAAAAAATAAATATCAAAATAAAGGGTTTAAACGCAACAACGCAGTGTTTTTTTCACTCACTGTTCAGATTAATCAATGACAAATACTCGAGTAAATAATTGTGATGGAATAACAAGAATATATTTGACTAAATACAACGTATACAATAAAAAAAAACTATATTAAACCATACTGACGAAAAAAAACCAGCAGACCATGGAAAACCATTGTATGACGGTCTTTACCAATTCAACTAGCATACAGTCACTCCCAAATTGAGCGTACACCAATAAAAAATCATTATTTTTCCGCTTTTAATGCAATAGATATTGATTGTCAATTATTCAATTATTTTTTTTATTTACTCGTAGATATTTAAGAGCTGAAAAGGAAGGAAATACAAGTAAAGTGTAAAAGTGAACAGAGTACTTTCATTTATTTGTTATTTCTTATTCATTAAATAATATAACTTATAATATTTTAATTCAATCATTTTTTTTTTAATCTCAGATCATGTTCCCGATTTCAAACCTATTCAAATTCAAGAAAATGAAACTGAAGTCCAAGAGAGAAAAGATGCAGTTTGTGATCGCATACTTCGTGGTCAAAAAGAAGGGAAAAAAATTGGTGTTCGAGCAGCCAAAAGTATGATTTGTTCAAATAAAATGCGAAATAATTGAATCCCTCCTATAAATTTTTTCTTTCATTTTAGATAAAGATATTTATTACAACGTTTCTGGAACTTTTGGTTGTTCGCAAAAATCTAAGCTAATATTATTAATTGGAAAACATTCATTTTTAAGTGTCTCGAAAAATTCTTGGCGGTGTTCACAGTATTTTAAGTATCGATGCAGAGCTGTAGCGCATTCAAAAACTATTGACGGAGAACTTAGATGCCGATTAACAAATTCACACAGTCATGGCTAACGTCTAATCAAAATGTTCTTTATGAATTTATTCACGAAGTCTTGATAAAGCTTTATTGATCTTGTTAATTGATCTTTGAAAAATAAATTAGTTACTAAATAAGAATTAATTTTAAGAGTGAAATTATGTGGTTAATTTAAATAAGTCATTTGATTTTTTATATACATATATTTCTTTTATAATTCAATAATTTGTTATAGGAATACATATATTTACCGAAATTGTGAAATTTTAACGAAAATTTATTGTATTTATTCTGTGTTCTAGAATTCTCTAAATTGATAATTATTTTTGTTAAAATACTTCACCTTTAATGATAGATAACGAATTGTATACTTATTTGATAAAGTCATAAAATGTACATTTGTTAAGTGAACTGAAAAAAAAAACAACAACAAAAGTGCATATTTACCAGATCCTTATCCTCACTAGTGAATTTATACGTCCTTAATGCAAATGTTAGAGTATTTTACAGGATCAAAATGTACGTCAAATAAATAAGATATTCATATTTGACATTTTCAGGCCCAAAATTCACAACACAAATACTAAAGTTTCCTAGGGCTCCCTTTTGTTCCTGACTCAGTAATATTCCAAAAAGATCATTTGTCCCAACACTTTAAAACGATCAAAGTACGGCTTATGATGGGCTCTTTAAATTCTTAACTTTACAGCATTGTCCAGTGGTAAATTAAGAACCTCGTTCAAGTGTTTATTCAAAGAGGAACAAATCATCTTTTCCACTGACCACGAAGGTTTCTGAAATAAGAAAATTATTTCAGTTTTAAGTGGAGTGATTGAATTTAATTCAATTGAAAGTTCAAGCGACCTCAACTCCAAAGTGCGCTTCGCCCAAGTAAAAGACAGTGGACTCATCCGTTAGATGTTCTTGTGCCGTTCGAAGACGCAATTATTGGTCGATGTTTACGGACTCTTATACTGTCTCTTGGTGCAAGTAAACATCTGTCTATTCTTGAGGTGTGTTTTACATGTCCACCACCAAATGAAACATAAACAAACCTTAGTTTATTATATTATTGTGTACACTCGGGCGTATGCGCACTTTTTTGATATTCATATGAATTTGGTATTCTATCGAAATGCTCAAAAAATTGTCTTTTCTAAGGAGATTAAACACTTTAAATTTAGTATATAGTTTAATAATGCGAAATAAATTAGATAGAACTATAATTACATAATTACATAAGTACATAATTATACATGTATATAGTATATTTCACAATGAGACTTGAACGAATTTTCAGTCATTATATTGAATTTGAATGCCTTGTTGCTGCCCCTTTTTTAAAAATACATATAATCCTATGGACATCTCAATAGACTCATTATTGACGGACAAGGCGTAGCGAGATAGGATTGTATTTATGTATATGGGATATCACACCGTCACGGGTGGGAGATTTGTAAAATAATTTTGTTTCCTTTTAAAATCTTACACTAATTATTGTATAAAATCTACAAGGACTTCCATAGAACCGATATTTGTATCTCTAATTATTTTAAGGGAAAAAACACCACCTTTTGTTTGACAGTGAAAGCTCTGATAAGCGGACACTCATAGTCCAACAAATCTTGTCCGGCTAAGAGAAAGAAATGGACAAACTTTTTTTTAACTTCATAATAAATTTTTATAATTAAAAAATAACATCAATATTATCACAAAAGGCAATAATACACTCTTAAAATTACAACAAATTAGATACTCGGGAAATTGTCTAATAAGCTATTGAGATTGTTAGTTAAAGCGGTCTAAAAAGTAATAAATCTACCGAAATAACAATACGTGACTTATAATTAAAAAGATGATTATTAAACTAGAATATAATTTGGAAGGTTAAACGAGCGAATGTCTTTGTAAGAAAAGAGTTTTATAAGGTTAATTTAAAATACAAAAACGATTTAATGTTCTAAAATTAACAACATATAAACCATAAATTAAGGAGGACAAAGTGCAATTAATCGTACTTAAAACAGAAAAATCGCGACATTTATTTAATACATCAAATTGGTTTTTATTCGCTCAGAGCACACGAAAGACTGATGTGCAGTGTGACCAACATTGAAAACAAAGTTGTGTTTAAAAAAATAGTAATATAAAATAATAATATAATATAAAACAAAAATATAATCAACGTTATTTTTATGAATTAAGTTAATTCGGTATTTTGACTTGATTTATCTAGAAATTAATAAAAATAAAGGTAGTTATTTTAATAATTGGATATAAATGTTACATAGCTTTGCCATGGAATACCTCTTAGAAAAATATTAATTAAAATGTGTGTATGGCTGTCAACACTCATTGTAGCTTTTAAATTCATTTGTTTTAAAATTTATTTGTTTAAACTACTAAGTATACAATTGAAATTCAATTTATGAATATGTAATGTTAAGTAATTGAGTCTATCGTTTTTTTTTTAAATTACAGATTACAAACCGAATTTAAAAATTAATGCTGTTTTTAGTCAAAATGAAGAAAATAATGACAAGAAAGTCGATAATCCTGATAAAAAACCTCCTGCGATTATTGGTACAATAGAAGAAAACAGAATGGATATTCAAGATGGGAAAAATACAGTTTGTGAGAATTTTATTGTGAAATAATTCAATCTGTTTGTTATAAACGTATCTTTTGTTTATTTCAGACTACGATAGTGATTACAACATTCCTGCAACTTTTGGTTTTTCCAAAAAATCTAAGACAACCTTACTAATTGGAAAGCATTCATTTTTAAGTGTCTCTAAAAATTCTTGGCGATGTTCACAGTTTATTAAGCATCGATGCAAAGCTTCAGCTCTTACCAGAATGGTTGGCAATGAACTTAAATGCCGATTAAGAAATACCCATTCACATGATTGAGAATCATTTGTGCATAATGCAATAGAAAATTGTAGCTATTGCTCTGTGGTTAGTATGTAAAATGCTTCTTAAATCTATCTCAAATTTTACTTCCATACTATATTGGCACACTGAACCAAAATTTCGATTTCAGTTCAAATTTTTATATCTTGATGCAGTTTTGGGGATTCCATTTATTTTGTTTGTTAAAATATCTTAATACCCATTATATGTTTTATATGAAACAATCGCAATATTTATTTGAAAGGAGTTAGGGACAACTATTTTAATTTATTCTTCTCTTGATTTAATCGATAAGGAGTTTAAAAAAATAAAATACATTAATTTTTGTAATTTACCGGATTCTTTTTAAATAAGTTTTTAACAAGAAAATGTGTCGACCAAAAATTTGAAATAAATAACCGCAACCAAAACATTGCCATCATGTAGGACAGCAAAGCAAAACTCAAAGCGTTCAACTCTTATGCAACATATTCTAAACTGTGGCCTGATTAAGGAATACGAAGCAAATCGTTTTCAATTCGATATTTCCTTTTTGAATCGCCTCGATTTGATCAATTATTGAATTCGAAGCGAATCGTAAATTATACTTCGAGGATTTGCAGATAATTGACAGCTGAATATTTATTTTTTAAACAAAATCATTAACTTTGGAATAAAACTAAAATTTAAATTAAAAATAAACTCTATGATGTTGTTTGCATATGTGGAACGTGTGGAAATATAAGAATCCTCGAATTTCGAGAAAATTATTAAGAAGTGCTTCTTCACATCTTGATCTTCCTCAGTGTTTTTGTGTTAGGTGTTAATTAATTGTCAAATTTTTTTTTTTTTTTTCTAGTGAAATAGCCAGTTGTATTCCTCCCCTTAAACAATTCAACCGTAATACCCGTACTTCTAGGAATGCTCATCAGTTTATCCTTGAGCCCAATTTCGAACGTACTGTCAAGTACAGAGATTCTTTCTTTAGCCGCACTACACGAATGTGAAATGCTTTACCCGGCTCAGTGTTTCTCACTCATTTCAATGCGCAGACATTCAAAACCAATGTGCATCAGTATCTCCTTTCTAATCCTATCTCCTTTTCCTAAATGCTCGCACTGTGTTTAACATTATAATGGTATTCATAACCCCTTGAGTGCGCGTATAATATAAAAAAAAATTTTTTTAAAAACAATATGGTCACTAAGCTGTTTCGCCTCTCAAAAAAGCATTTTTATTTGTTTTGAACGAAATAGAAGATAAAATGTATTTAAAAGAAAACAATCAACAAAATATCACTTTCGATCCAATCCGCCAAACAAAGTTTATCGGAAATGGCATTTCACATTCGATTTCGAAAATATGGCGAATATAAAGCGAAACCAAACTTTATTTTCGCCACCTAAAACGATTCGCTTCGTATTCCCTAATCAGGCCACTGGTATGTGTGTGGGCAGGCTAAACGAACTCGGCAATCATAATAATGTCACACTTCATTGGGTACCGGGACACGTATGTACATAGGTGTCATTGGAAATCAAGAGGTAGACACTTTCATTTAAATAGGAGTAACGACACGAATTTATTTAAAATTTATTTATTTTATAACGACACGAACACGAACGAATCAAATGTATGAACATAACTCGCAAAACTTAGGCAGAATAAAATGTTGCAGAGCTACAAAGAACCAGAACCGGAGCCAATAATGCTTTTCATCCTGTTTCGGATTCAGCAAAAACAACCTTTGAAAAAAATTACGGTTTCCTCACTAGTCACTGCAAGCTTAAAAGACACATCAGTATCCTTGGTCAGGTTAACAGTGCTCACGAGAAAACACCGGGCCATATATTAGGTAGATGTGATGGACTCTTGCGGCAAAGACATATTTATCCGGAACATCACCAGATATAAAAGAGGGAAATCAAGGAAAGAAGTGTTGAGGTATAGCTGTACTATGATCAATCTTACTCAGGTCTATACGTGGGAACAACAGATCTAAAGGTCGCAGTGCACTTAAACCCAAAAGATTATTCATTCTTTTATTCAAGCTTTTGTAATCCATGAATCTCTTCTTCGTTGGATTAGAAATAACCTTTTAAACTCCCAAAAATTTAGTCGTATTGGAAGGTTTCAAATCTAAAAGTCAGAAAATAAATGCTGGTCTGTCCCAGATGTGGTTATTTATATGAATCTTTTTTTTACATTCTTTAAGGATCTCTTGTCTGACACTTTTTATATTCGTTGTATATATATAGAATCCTTTCAAGGAAGCAAATGGCAAGTAATCCCATGAGGGTACTTTAAAAATGATCGTAGTCGATATTCGTTGTATTGTATGACTTTGCAGAAGACGCTTAAGTTTGAAGAAAACCACTTGAGCGATTTAGGCTGTAGGTTGAGGTACACACATACAATGAAACGCATTTTTCCTCGCAATTTTAAGAATGCGCAAACTTATATCAGTTTACCATTGAGCCCAACTTCGGACCTACTGTGCAGACATTGATTGCTTAGTCGTAACACGAGTGCTTCTGCCTACGATTTTAATAATTACAACTTATATTTTTTTATCTATTTATTTATTCATCTACGGATTTAAATTTTACAGATTACTTACACCCAGTTTCACAGTGCGAGTTTAAACTCCACTTTTAGTTTAAACTTCAGTTCAGCAAATAATTCGGTTTCACAGTTCCGTTTAAACCTTGAACTGAGTTCATTCTGTAGTTTAAATTGAACGCCAGGGGTGCCAGCACGTAAATTGATACAATCGAGTCTAGTCGATGTAATCGAGTATAGGGAGTTATTTAATTTGATTCAATTGAATCGAAAACAATCGGCTGATCATAACAAGGAACTGCCTGTTCTCGATTGTATCGAGCTAACTCGATCGTATCAAGTTACGTGCTAGGGCCCCAGTATTCTGCCGTTTAAACCTCAGCCCGGCGTTTAGAATCATTTGAAAGCAGAGTGACATTTCAATTTAGCAGCTGGCATTTCAAGTTTTGAATTCATTTATGTATAGAAGTATTAACAAGGAAATTATGTAAATCGTTTAATAAATAATTAAAAAAATATTGTATTTTTAAATGTCGAGTTCGGAAAGTGATTTTGAAGACATTAGTGATGAGAAAAACATTTATATTAGTTGCGAATGTGAGAAGAGAAAAACACATTCAATGGAGAACAAATCACTTCAATTATTGGGACGATCTAGAATTCTTCGAAAGATTTCGAATGTCGAAGAATTCGGCCTACATTATTTTTGGAGCAAATTCGACCCAAAATTGAAAATGTAACTAAATGGTAAGAACAAAATATATACATAAATCTATGTAATAATAACCGACATAATATTTTCAGGAACCATTCAGTATCTGCCGAAACCAAGCTTTTACTAACCTTGCGCTTCTACGCTAATGGATCATTGCTCATAACTGCAGCAGACTTTTGTGGTGTATCCACAGCCAGTAGAATTTGCAAGATAGTTTCTCACCATATTGCTTTACTTCGAGAAAAATACATACAGTTCCCGATGACAAATGAGGGAAAATTGGAAGTTGTAAATGGATTTTATAAACTTGCGAGATTTCCTCGAGTTATAGCTGCTTTAGATTGTACACATGTACGGATTCAGTCCCAATATTAAAGTAGATCAAAATTTGTAAATATACTCACATATTCTTCAATAACTTTATTAGGAGGAGCGAATGGCGAAATATTTCGAAATAGGAAAGGCTATTTTTCTATCAACGTACAGACCATGTGTGATTCACAATTAAAAATAATGGACATAGTTGCAAGGTGGCCTGGATCGAGTCATGATTCTACAATTTTTAAGAACTCTAGAATCTGTGCAAGATTTGAAAACAGAGATTTTGGAAACTATCTCATAGTGGCGGACAGTGGCTACCAATACAAACAATCCTCAAGAAACATTATACAACGCATCACAGATTCGAACAAGAAATAGCATTGAACGCTCTTATGGTGTATGGAAAAGAAAGTTTCCTATACTATCTACAAAGTTAAAAGTTTAATTACCTACAATTCAGAGCATCATTGTTGCAACAGCCGTCCTGCACAACATTTGTTGTATAAACAATGAAGAAGATCCTCCAGAATTGGACAATTTATTCAATGAACCAATAAATCATTGTAATGATAATGAAAGAACTTCGAATTCTCAAAATGAAAATACATCTGTTCGACGTATACTTGTTGATGACTATTTCAGAAGTCTTTTAGATTAATAAAATACTCGTACCATTTTTTAATGTAAATGTAGTTTATTGTAACACGAAAAAAAAGCAAACAAAGCAAATAACTGAACTTCATTGTTAAATAAAAAAAAAACACAAACATAACTTTAACTAAAATGCAAACCAAATAAAGACAAATAATATTTATGTATATTGATTAAAAAAAGTAACGTTGGACGCATTCGTTTCATCTTTACAATTTCTTTTTTATTTTTTCCAGTTCAGCATCGAAAATTACCATTTTTTTCTCATGCTCCTCTTTTATATGGATAATTTCAAGTGTTAGTTTTTCCTGTTGCAGTCTCGCTAACTTGCATTTTTCTTCTGCTAGCTCCTGCCACTTGTCGGCAGTCAAATTTCTTTTTCGAGCAGTACTCGTAAGAACTGTGGATTTTTTTTTAGCATAAATATTTTTAGTATTTGGTTCGTTCATCCAATCTACTGATCCCTGGCTCTGGTTTTCTTTTTCTTCGGCCTGCTCAACAGGACATTCTTTTTTTTTCATTTGCGATCGCATCTTATTATAAATTAAATTAAAGTAATTAGTTAAGCTGTAAAAACATTCTTGTTAAATACTACTTACTTTCTGGATTTATAATATCACTGTCGTAAACCGATTTTAGTCCTTGAGCCTGGTCACCAAGAATTTCTAAAATGATACTATCCAACGCATCTGTTTTTATTTCATAAGGACCACCACCAGTTTCGTAAAGCTTTCGTTTCTCAGAAGCATAATTTTGTTTGGTTCTTTTTTTTCAAATTTCCGTATTTGGTCTTCAATTCATCCGATGATCGGTAATGGGAGCCACTCTTGGAGTTAAAATCATTAGCAATGGACTCCCATGCTGTGGTTTTTTCTTTCCATTGCACTTTATCAGTCTTTTTGTTTTCTATAATGTGTTTATTTTCATCACTAATTCCATAAGCAAATCTACGTCTGCTTTTTAAAAATTATTACTTCTTTTTTTTTTTTGCACAATCATTGGTTTCTTGATACAACTTTCCATTTTTGTAATTTTTCGTCTCAAATTCACAGGTCACAACGGTATTTTTAAACAAAATAAACTTCCCCGATTTTCAACAAGACAGAATATTTGTTTAATATGAATGACGTATAATGCTGCCAAACTATATTCATTAAATTTATTTAAACTAAGTTCTATTGAACTGAAGTTCAGATTAGACTGTGAAACCGGACGAGTTAAACTTCAAATTTAAACTCCAGTTCAGGTTCAGCTAAACTTAAGTTTAAACTCCCACTGTGAAACTGGGGGTTAGAATTCAATATAAGTTTTTCATAAACTTTAATCTAAACTTTATAAACTTAAATCTAAGAAATTATATGTTGTAATTTAATTTTAAATTCCAGTCTGTTTATTTGGAGATCAAGTTCATTAGTTTAATGCATCTCGAAAATGATTCATTGCTACCATAATTGCATCTATGTCTTTGGTTGTTAAAAAAGAAACGACGTGATCGGAAATCTCTTTCAGGAATATAGAATTCAAAGTACGTAACAATATGTGGATACTGAATAGAACGTCTTTCATGAGTCATCTTGAGGCATATGAAGGAGTATCTATTCTCCAGTTGTCTGACTACATATCTTGTAAACCTTTTGAACTCTTTCAATACGAGTTATCCCAATGGATGAAGATGGACATCATACAATTGAGCAATACTTATTCAAGAATAGGACGAATTAAAGACATGAACCGATTTCGAAGCATAAAGGTTGGAGAACTCACTGCAGTTTCGCTTGACAAAACCAAGAATAGAGATTGCCCTTGCAATAACGTAGTCGACATGTAATGAAAACGACATATTTGTATCAAAAATGACTCCAAGATCACGAATCTCGGATTTGCGATCATGAATCTTGTCATTACATTTTTTTAATATTCAAGGGAAGAATATTTCTTTCGCACCAAGCAGCTACATTTTTTAAATCATTTTGAAGATGTTCATTATCAATTCCATTTTTGATACATAGAAAAATTTTTATGTCGTCAGCATACATGAAACTAGATGCAGTCTTAAGAAGAAATGGGATATCATTTACAAAAATGTTAAAAAGAAGTGCTCCAGGGTGACTACCTTGAGGAACTCCAGACGTAACTTTTATGATATTAGAAACGAAATTCCCTAATTTCACACAATGAGTTCGGTCATTTAGACAGCTGGATATCCATTTCAGAAGTAATCCATGAATACAAAAAAGCTGAAATTTAGCTACGAGAATTTTGTGACATATAGACGAAATCCATGTAGATAGTATCAACCTGGTATCCCGATTCAAAAGAATCGGTGATATATCTAAAATAAACATGAGATTTGGTGAGGTAGATTTCTCTGCCATAAATCCATGCTGCTCTTAACAAATATGTTCTTTTATATTAAAATACAAATGATCTTTAACTATAAGCTTAAATAATTTAGGGATTGCAGATATTTTAAAGATCCCGCGATAATTTTTTACCAATTTTTTTGGACCTGTTTTGTGAATCGGACTTACATTTATAAAAACTTCCACTGATTCAAGAAGAACGCATTAGAAAGGGATTTATTGAAATTAATTACAAGCTGTGACGCTAGTGACAAGTGAGATTGCTTCAATACAAAAGATGAAATTCCATCAGTACCAGAATCCAAGCTAGATTTTAATTTTGAAATACCATCTGGAATGTCTGATTCAAAAAAAAAATATAAGTGTTGAAATATTAGCATTACTGATGGAATTCCTTTCTTATTGAGAAATATTTAATGCGGAATGGTCCACATAAACGGATTCAAAAAATTGCGAAAAATGTTTACATGAACTCTGTAAATCATTTGATGTTTGACCGTTAAACTCCATTTTCTCCTGTAGAGCAACAGATCGTTTTTAAGGGGCCATTTATAGCTCATCAGAAAAAATGTTGTCTTCCAAATTTGACCATATTACAACTCGATTTTGAGTAAAATTTTAATGCAATTAGACGAATACTTGCTTGGACTAATTTTTACAAAAACAATTACAACACTTTGTTGCTAAATTTACTCAGAAAATGGATTTAAATATTTTTTCTGATGGAATTTAATTTTTCTGAACAGCTGATTGCCAAAACTCAAAATATATTCCATTTCGTTTTTCTTTTGTGCTCCGATTTTTTTCTGTTCCGAATGCATCAGAAAAATTTTTTCTGATGATATGACAGGAAAAAATTGTTTGTTTTCTGACGTAAAATTATTGGTAGCTATAACCGGCCATCAGAAAAATGTTTCAGATTTCGATTTTTCCAATTTTTTTGGTGGACTTTTCTGATGAGCTATAACTGGCCCATTACTATTTAAGAAAGTCAAAAAGGCTTTCGGATCACAAGAAATACCAGATTAGGCGTTTTTCTTTTTTAGTTCAGTATAGAGCTCTGAACAGAGTCCGAACATGTCGAGCATGTTCCGAACATTCTCTGAACCAAGCGTGCTCTGAGCGCTCTGAGTATATTTTGAAACAGACCTGAACACTTATGTAGCTGTCGCCATTTTTTTTAATTTCCATCTGTCAAATGCTTGTGTTAAGCATTTTACTCTGTCTGCTCAGTTATTTTATTCTGAGCTCATAGAGCGCACTCTGAACACGCTCAAAACATGCTCAGAACCAAAAAAGAAACACATTTTCGAAACTCTGAACACTCTGAACTAAAAAAGAAACACAATTTATTTTTTGACAACTCAGGTTCTGTTCTGAACTAAAAAAGAAAAACGCCTATTGGGTGCTTAATACATATTGGTTCTGTTCAGTGACGCTGTTCCGAACAGTTTAGAGCAGTTCCGAACAGAAAAGTACACCTTTTTGCTGTTCAATGAGAAATTTTCTGTTCTAAACTGTTCTGATTTGCTGTTCAATGAGTCTGTCTGGAACAGTTTGGAACAGCTTAGAACAAGATTTCTTGCCCTCGCTTTTTAGTTAGAGAAAGGTAGAACAGATAACTGACTGTTCTAACTTGTCTGAAATTTCTCTTGGAAACTGTTCTGCTCTGCTCTGTTCTACTCTATTCTGCTCAACTTCAGAATTTGATTTTGATGCTTTGTTTTCAACATTTTTTAAATTCACTAAACGTTTAATTGACCAGAGAGTGTTAAATGATTTACAAGACTTTCTTTAGGAATATATTGCCTTAAACCGATCGAAAAAACATCAAAAAAATTTGTTATACTCACCTTGTAAAGATAAATCCGAAAGAACATGCGTCCAGTCAGTTAATGCCATGTAATCATTGAGTCCAATAAAATCACATTTTTTAAAATCAAAAACATTATCTAATGATAAAAGTAAAGAGGTTTTGACACAGTTTTCAAATTTTAAAATTGAACATGATGTACAGAGTTTCTTACTAATGGGAATTAACTTCAATAATTTCAAAATAAAAAAAAATAAATATAGGGTAAACTGCCCAATTGTTGGCACCCCCCAATGATTGGCACTTACAGTTTAAATAACGCGTATTGATAACATTTAAAAGGTTTTTAATAAAATCTTTTTAATAATATTAGCCTTAACCTATTTCTTGATGATTTGGCATCATTTCTTTTGGCCTCTGAAGTAAGAAGCAATCAAAAAAGGCTGTTAAGAATTCAGTGTCAAGTTCGGGCCAAATTGGATGCGAAACTTGTGAAAACCGTAAGGAAAGTGGTGACATAGTATTGCTATTTAATAATAAATTTAAGAGGAAAACTATTGTCAAGTGGAGTTATTATAAAAGAATTAACTATAGCAAAGACATAAGTTCTTTTTATTTTAATATTTTATTAAAAATATAACAGTCGTATTTATTAGAATTCGCTAAACGCGTGAATAGTTATGCAATGCATAAGGATTTATTCATCCACTATGCAAATTCATATTTATAAAACATTTGCCTACCCTGCATAGTTATAATGAGCTTGTGTCAAATAAAGTACAAAAAAGTAAGAATCTATTACATTTAGCCTTCATACCACTCAGCTGTTTGTCAAAAAAAAAAACATCTTGTCTGTCTATCGAATTTAATAAACAAAAACGAAACTACAAAAAGATAAAAGAATTCGAACAATAATTCATTGCTTTGGTAGCACAGTCTTAAGCCTCGATAAAAAATTATGCCCCGAAAATTCTCGGGGCATCGCTGATGCCCATAATTGCTTAGTTGTTGTTGCATTTAACATGTGAATTTTTTGCACCAGGCATCGTTTTTTTTTATCTTCGCCTATTGAAAATGTAAAAAAAAACACACCTACTGTTTGTTTATTTAGTTTATTTTGTTTTTATTGGTTTTAATAAACTTTAAAAGTTAAAAAAAATCAATGTGCCAATCATTGGTTTGTTCAGTGCCAATGATTGGAAACTGGTGCCAATCATTGGTAAAAGGACATTGTTTTACTTTTCATTAATTATTTATTAATTTTAATAAAAATAGGGTGTTTAATGTTTTTCACTAAACAAAAATATAATTAAAAATTACAAAAAAAAACTGTCGTTTCTTAATTCCCATAAGTTATATAAGCCGAATGAAGTGTTGAGTAACCTTAAGGTGCCAATGATTGATTGGTTTACCCTATCACCAGTATTTTAATTTTCCTAATACCGGCAGTTCTTTTTTTGGCCCACGCTGTGTATTTAATTGTAAATTAATTAACTTAGGGCCGATTTCACGGCATTTAACAGGCTTCTAAACCTTAAAATGAGATGTTTTGGTTTCACCAAGCGCTTTTAAATTAAACAAGCTTTTATAAACTAAGGCCGGTATTCACCGAGCGCTCATAACTTAAGAAGCTCATAAACCTATTCACCAAGCAATATTAGTGAAGATCTACGAGCGCTCTTAAAAGTTAGGAGTGGTCCCTAACACTCCTAACTTACGAGCGCTCTTTTCGAAAGTTTGTTCGCTTGTGCGTGTGCCACGCACGCATTTGACTCGAATCCATGTGAGCAATGCCAAGTAGAAGAGTATCCATTTGCTGTCAAGACCAACATTACACAACATTTCACAGTTTGGGTATGCCTGAACAAGAGAGAGTGGCTCTCATTTTCGAACTTCGAAAAACACTTGCGAGTGGTTGGTGAATACCCCACAGAAATTTCAAGTTAAGAGCCTCGTAAAGTTAAGAGCCGTTTAGGAGCGCTCGGTGAATACGAGCCTAAATGCCCATTTATGGCTCATTAAATTTTAAAAGTGTCATTGAAATGTCACTAGATGTTAGATAACAATAATTGGGTATAGCAGCTGAAATTATTGTTTTGTAATATTTTAGTTTTCAATTTTTAAGATACAAATACTAATATTTAAATGATCTGTTATTTATTTAGAATAAAATATAAAATGAATCTTCATCCAACGATAAAGTGCAACACATAGTTATTTGTCGAGCAAGAGTATTCCTGGGTTCACAGGAATCTATTCTCCGACTATGACTCCAAAAGGAGGTTCCGACTTTCAAAGCATCTGTGGAATTTGTTTGTTGTCATTTGAAACCGAAACAAACCCATCAGTACAATAAAAAATAAATTAAGTGGTTATTACTTAACGATTGTTTATATTTATTCATTAAATATTAACTAAGAATTTTTCTTCTGTTCACTGTGTTTTTGTATCAAGAGAATTAAAACACTTCCATTTATGGCTTTGCAATCGGTTTATATAGGTATATATGGACTTGAAAAAAAACGACTATTATATTGCCTCTTTATCGGGATCATATATTTCATGATCCAAACATTAGCTATTCTTACTCCAATTGTGTCAGTAGTCCATAAAAAAAACAACAATTTCTTAAAAATAAACTGCTGTCACTTGATCTGCACCGTTTCTTTCAGACCGATATGAATTATTAGCGATAGCAAAGTACAGTTTTATATTTACGTTTTCACCAAAAGATAATCCGAGATTTAATGCATGAGATTTATGTGGTGTCTTTACCGCACTAATGGCCATATTTCATAAGCAAACACTAAAAGCACTTTTATCAAAAATCCTCTTAAATTTTATCGGACACACTTAAATCTTTCGAGTTTCACCAATCTATAAAAGGGAAATTTTAAGGATTTTTTTTGGTAAAATTGAGTTCTCTTTACATCCCTGAAAAAAGAAATTGATTTTTTTTTCTAATAAGCGAAATGTATGAGATAAAATGGGAAAGCATTATGTGTTAAAACAAATGTCAAGAAATGCAACAAAAAAAAAAACTAAGTGCAAAAAAAAAAATCTTTGGAAAGATTCTGTGGCATAAAATGCTTAAGTAATAATCACTTTATTTATTGCACTGACGGTTTGTATCGGTTCTAAATGACGAACAAACAAATTCAAAAACTGATCCACAGATGCTTTTGGAAAATCGGAATCTCATTTTGAAACATAGTCGGAGAATAGATTCCTGTGAACCCAGGAATACTCTTGCTCGACGAATAACTATGTGTTGCACTTTATCGTTGGATGAGGATTTATTTTATATTTTATTCTAAATAAATAACAGATCATTTAAATATTAGTATTTGTATCTTAAAAAATTTAAAACTAAAATATTACAAAACAATAATTTCATCTGCTTTATCCAATTGTTGTTATCTACATCTGATGACATTTCAATGACACTTTTAAAATTTATTGAGCCAAAAGAAGGGCATTTAGTTTATAAAGGTGTTTAAAAGCTTGTTTAATTTAAAAGCTCTTGGTGAAACCAAAACATCCCATTTTAAGGTTTAGAAGCCTGTTAAATATTTAAAAGTCCTTCGTGAAATCGGCCATAAAGATTTAAAAGAAGATTAACAGCCCGATTCTCCCCCTTGTGAGGAGTCACAAACTCTTGTGACTATTCCTTGTGAGGATTGTTGTGACTCGATAACATTTTGGTATTCTCCCCCTAATCGTCACAAAAAAGCTCACAACTAAACTCACCACAGCATGGTTAGATTTTTAATGGCCAATTTCATAAACAAACACTAAAAGCACTTTTATCAAAAATCCTTTTAAATTTTATCAGACTCTTAAATATTTTTAGTTTCGCCAATCTATAAAAGGGAAATTTTAGGGAAATTTTTGTTAAAATTGAGTTCTCTTCACATCCCTGGAATAAAGAATTTGGTTCTTTCTTTCTAACAAGCGCAATGTATGAGAACAAATGAGAAAGCGTTATGTGTTGAAACAAATGCCAAGAAATGTAAAAAAAATGTAAACAAAAATATTTGGAAAGATCCTGTGGGATAAAATCGTAATAAGCACTTAATTTATTTTTTTTTTGCACTGATGCATTTGTTTCAATTCCAAATGACGACTAAACAAATTCAACAAACAGATTCACAAATGCTTTGGAAAGTCGTAACCTATTTCGAAGTCAGTCGGAGAAAGGATTCCTATTCCTGTGAACCCGGAATACTCTTGCTCGGCGGATGAAGAATTTTCAATATTTTATTCGAAATAAAAAACATATTTTAATTATTTAAAAACCTATCCACATTGTATTTTCAAAAATTAAAAACTAAAATGTTGCAAAACAATAATTTTAGTGCTACCTATATCCAATTGTTGTGATCTACATCTGATGACATTTCAATGACACTTTTAAAATTTAATGAACCAAAAATGGGCATTTAGTTTATAAGGGTGTTTAAAAGCTTGTTTAATTTAAAAGCGCTTGGTGAAACCAAAACATCTCATTTTAAGGTTTAGAAGCCTGTTAAATTTTTAAAAGTCCTTCGTGAAATTGGCCATAAGTGTCATTATTTGAATAGCTGATTATTGAAAACGAAAAAATTACTTTATAAATGTATTGTTTTGGAGAGCGAATGGATCATTTGTATCTCTCAGAGTTTTTAAATGCCGTCGGCGCTGCAAATTTTTTGATACTATTAGTTTTTTAAAAAAATATTTGTTTATGTAAAAATGTTACTTTTCATTTTCGTGGGAAAGATCAGCAATTATATTCACTAGAACAAAGTCCACTTCCATTTTTGTGTACTCACAATTATTCACAAATCTAGAAAATTTTCTTACAAAATATACTGAATGTCAGTCCAAGAAACTTAAAAATTTATGAGTTGTGACCTGCTCTGAAGGAGATCACAGTTTCGATTGTTTTTGTGACTCTCACAAGTTGTGACTGAACGGCAGAATCCGAAAAAGTCACAAAATCAATTTCACCTCTTCTTGTGACTTGTGAGGTATCACTGACTTTGGGGAGAATCGGCCTGTAAGTCTGACATCATTTATCAAAATGTTAATGGTGTTTTAATTTGTCTTATAAAGTGGAAGCGAGAAAAAGAAAGCTTCATTTGTGCCAAACGATGAAAAATCATCGAGATAGCTTAGCTCGATATGGATATTAGGTCAGCTCGATCCGATGAAGATTTAACAAGATTTATTTCTAATTTACTAGTCTTAAGAAATAAATTTGTATGATAAATCTTCCAGATTTAATGAAGATTTATGGTAAATCCACTTAAATTATCTCTTGGTGAAAACGTAGTATTAAACAGTTCCTAGTTCGTTGGACACAAGGAGTGAACTCAGTTGTTAGATTTGATGCTGGGCGAGAATTAGTTTCACAATAATGTTGTTTAGTGCACCAAAAATCTTCAGGTCTCTATTTTTAAAAGAAATCCATATGTATTCAGAAGAAGAAAAGTCATTTTGAGGGGTCTATAGGCTTCCGAAAACATTCTGGACAACCAATGGAAAACCCCATTTGGGACTAGTGAGACCTCAACTTTAGTTTAAAATTGTTCTATTGAGCTGATATTATCGAATACCAGATGTCGCACTACAATTTTTACTTTTATATTTAAATACAAATTCTTCTACTACATTATAGTTGAAATATATTTTTGTTTTTTTTCAAGCGTCAAAATTTTGTCCCGTGTCATATTTTTAATATAATAAATATGATTTTTATCATTTTGCAGGCTTTTTATTTATGTATTTTAACTATGTTATTTTAATAAAAACAAAAGTATTAGTTTCGGACCTAAATATGCTTCCCAAGTGTCCCCAAGAGTCTCTTTAAATTAAAGTTACTCAGAAAAAAGAAACTAAAAAACTTTCTTGGAGGGCTTTTCAAGTATGAAAGATAAAATACAAAAAATAATTTAATATCAAAATTTCTCATTTCAGGATTTTCAACTTAAATGGTTCGATTAGCTGCTGGAAACCTTACTAATTTCAAATATATTTTGTTTTATTTTTCTAAAAAAAAACCTAGCCCCTTTTGTTTTATTTTTTACGAAATAGTATTTATTCTTTAATTTATTCCTATCCCATTTCAAATTTTACATGGCATTATATTTATTTAGATTTTAATTTTCTTTTAGGACCTGAAACTAGGAAAACATCAACTACCTGGCGATCAAAAAGGTCTACTCGTTCCAAAAACAAGACTCCCGTTTGTAAAACCATGATGGATAAGTTCAAGGCGGCATTAAAGTTGAAACCACATAATGTAGTATATGCGTCCACGACTAAAGGTGGAATGAAAGTCCTCTTCGAAGGGCATTATTTCAAATATGTATACAAGCGCTACGAGTGCGGAGTTTTCCAGTGCTGCTATAATGAAAACAACGAGCAATGTATGTCTCGAATCATTGTAAATCGAAACCAGGTCTATCCACTGGATGGAGTGCATAATCATTACAATCAAGCCACCGACAAGAGTGTGACTTCTGTGTTGATTGAAGCAGGAGATGCAGAAAATGAAGATGATATTTTTGGTGATGGTGCACAAATCCAGGCCATTTCGCAATCCTTGAATTTGGGTGAATCCAAAGAGTTTGTAGTGATGGAAGTTAGAGAATCAGTCGATGATGCTAATATACTTCCTCTTCAAGCTATTGGATTTGATGAAAATTATCCGCTATCGAAGAAAGATGATGAATCAGATGAAAACCATGAGGCAAGAAATGAAGAAAGAAATGTTTTAAAAAAGGATGCCGACGATCTGAGAGAAAAGATTAAAAAACGGCTGCAGCAAGCGCTAATGAAGAAGAAAAAGTAAATGAAAGATGATGGAGTTAAAGGCATTTTGAAATTTTATTTTCATGGGTACCTATAAGGTAAGTTCTCGATATTAATAAGCCTTCTATATAATTATTAAATTTTTTAATTCCGAAATCAAGTTAAAAACAATTGAATACAGATTATTCATAGACGTTTAAAAGCTGTAACTTCAAAAAAATTATCAACATGTTTTCGAGCCCGATTGCCAAACTGAATTTGTTGAGAGAACCTTTTTATTCCCTTTTAAACCTTAAATATTTTGAGACCCTAAATGATGATAATACACACGGTATTTGAATCATAAATCCTAGATATAAAATACTTACTTACATACAAGCTTCTCCATCTAGTTCGTTCCCTAGCTAAATGTCTCCAGTTTCGCATATCGAGTTGGTTAAGGTCCTCTCCCACTTGTGTGCGCCAACTGAGTCGCGGTCTTCCTCTACTGCGCCGACCCTCGGGATTGGATTCGCCCGGAGCATTTGGGTTCATTTGCTCTACATGACCCAGTCATCTCAGTCGTTGGACTTGAACTTATTTACCTAGGTTGGTTTCGCTGTACACCCCATGAATGAATGAATGAATAAATTGGGGTATAAAAACACTGCGACCTAAAGATCTATTGTGTCCCCCATCTAGAACTGGATGAGGTTGGCTCATTATTACAGTTCTTCCTCCAAATCTGCTCCTCTGAGGAATTGAAGTATTTTAAGGGATGATAATTCACTCTCTTTTATGTGGTGCTTGCCCAGATACCTGTGCCTTTGATGCACGAGTGCATCACATTTCCCCAGTATGAGGTCAGGTGTCTCTTCGTGAGTGTTGCAGAATTTGCAAGTCGCGTTGTTCACCAGGCCAAGGTTGTTGAGGTGTCTTCTCAACCTACAGTGGCCTGTGAGAAGCCCCGTAATTTTCCTGAGGTTGTTCCTACTTAAGCTAATGCAGTTTAGAAAACGCTCTCGGTTGTAGTCCCCGAGTAGGAGTTTTGCCTATCTTAGCTTGGGAGTTCTTTCCAGATTTTTGATCTTTTTGTCTCCTCTTCTGTTTTGATTTTGTTTTTGATCACGTTTTCTCCTATTCCGCAGTAGGGCTCTGGCCCTGTAAGGGACGTCGATGCACCTTGGACACCAACGTGGCCTGGTACCCAATGAAGCGTGACAGTGTTATTCTTGCCCAGTTTATTAAGCTTAATCACGCATTCCCAAACAAGTTTGGAGCTGATGGCGGAGGAGCTTAGTGCTTTTAGTGCAGCCTGACCCCATACAGTTTATGGTTACATCTCCCAACCTAAAAAAATTAAAAAATAATTATTGTATGTCCGAAATCGGGCTCAAGTGTAATCTGATGAGCATTTTTTAGACAAACGCGACTATTACAGTTGGATTGTCTTAGGGAAGGAATGCAACTTTATAAATAAATAAATAACAGCCAGATCATAAGGGGAAACATTTCATGCATAATTAAAGAAAAACTAAGCACTCAGCTGCTTTTTTTGGCTAAAAGGTGTTCTCTGTTTTCTTCGATACACAAGGTACATCTACATAAAAAGTGAGTAATTGAGATATTAATTTCTAGGCGATTTCAATTCTTCATTGGACAATGCTTTCGCGGTCAGAATTTAATCAGCTATGCACAAGGGATTAAAGACCGATCACACGGAGAATTTTCCTCTCTAAACATCCTAAAGCCATTTCATCCACTTTCGACAAGGTCCACGTTTCTGCACCATACATGATAGGAGTTTTATAGAGGACAATTTAGTTGCAATTTCAGCGCCGTCCTTAACTTCTTTAAAATGATAGCTGTCTATGGTGATGTTCTGTCCAAGACGTCGATGTTTTGAAGACACCTTATACAGTGTGGGCCAAATACAAATTTCTTTAAAAATGCAATAAAATGACCAAATTTAATTTTTTTTCTATATATTTTGGCTTTATTAGTAAGAGCAAACATTCCCATTATTTATGGAACACAACGTTGCTAAGTCAATTGGACCTTGTAAGCGAATAATCCGAGATCTTTGCACAGAATTCTCCTCAGGCTAGTGCGTGAAATGTTGACCTGTTTAGATCGATGGCCAGTTGATGTTCGTGAATTGAGTCTCACATTCTCAGCGACAGCAGCAACAGCCCGTCTGTGCGCACCGTACGACGACGGGAGCTATGAGTGTTGTTCACTTGCATACCAGTCTCACGAACTTTTTGACAAACTTGCGTACAGCAGGCACTGTTTCGGCTACACAGCAATCACTGGAAATAAGATTTCAATATTTCCCAACGTTGTTCAAGAGTAAAGCAACTCATTTCGTCCCGCGGAGATTTGATACTGAATTTCGGAAATACGACAGAAAGGATCTTGTATGCGACGTTCAGGAGACTTTTTCTCTAGTTGGCATAATTCAGAGTGTCTCCTTTCTCGAGGATCGCGCAGTCAATTCTGAGGTTCAGTACATCGGACATGCTTTCTTCCGACCATATTTTGCAGATGAGCTGGTTTATACTCCCAACCAACTCATCACCTGCCGCTTCGAACAGTTCGGCAGCGATGCCGTCCGCTCCAGCGGCTTTGTTGGACTTGAGATTCGATATAGCTTTACTTTTTCTAGGTTGTGTGGGCAGAATTGCTGTTCTGCATCGCCTTAATTGAATGGTATTATCTCTATGGCAGCGAAATTCTCTTCTTCATTGCCGTTAAAAATTTTTAGAGAAATAGTCACCATATTCTCAGCATGGACTACGGTTCTACTACGATATTCTCTTGATTGTCTTAACCACAATAACTCAGAAAAAGTTTTAATTCATTAGTGTTTTTTTGAATAAAATAATATCAAAATAAAAAAACTACTTAAAAAACGAAGAAAATTGGGTTTGATGCAAAATTGTGGAGAAAAGGTTGTCCGCAGAAAAAAAAGTTTTGGTACAAACTAAAACTGTAATAAATTCTTGATTGGTTAAAAAAAAAGTTTGGCAAAGATAAAGCCAGTTAAGGGAAAAGAGAGCAAAAATCATAAAAATCGTTATAACTCGAAAACGAGAAAATTACCTCTTAAGTTTTTCGACTTAAAATGACCTCAGTAATCCATGGTTTTTATTTGGGGCGGTGACTGTGGGACACCTTGTATATACCCTAAGAGCAGCAACCATGTGTGTAAGTGGGATTCTTATTGGAATGTAAGTTTTCTTTTTGTAGCGTGGTGAGGTTCAGCGAAGGGTTAAAATCCCCCCCCAGCCAGTATCGACCCTTACGCTGAATATCTGACTTTTTCTCTCCCTATTCATCCTTTTTCCGGTCATTTCCGTTTCCTAACCTTATAGAATATCCTATCAATCCTCATCCTATTCCATTTCTACTCTTAGATCCTCATCCTTTTTCTACGGTTACAAATAATATCTTTTGGATTTTCTGCTTAATAAAATAATGTTCGTTTATTAACCACTAATAGTCCGGAACCATATGGGTATCGCTGGTTTGGTTTAGAAATTTAAAAATGCGTTTTGTGATTTTCTCGTGTGTACCATTTTATTGCCTTGTTCTTCCATAATTCTAAATCTCTTGATTAGCTGCTTTGTAACAGTAATTCAACTTGTCAATCAATTAAAGTCCGGTCCACAAAATTTCAACTGCACTTAAACTCTATCGTTTATGGCATATTGCCAGTAGCGACAAGCAATTTCCATAATATGCTGGACTATGTGGCGCTGGGAGGTAATAAGTACGTTTCCACACAGTAAGAACATGATAATTTAAAAAATTCAAATAAATAAGAATGTTTGAACCTTTGCAACTGTCGAAAGACCAACTTTGAAAAGGCAGACCAACAAGCATTTACTTTTTTCATGATTTTGTTTTGGGCGTCAGTCACCCTGTCTTGTCAAAGTTGATGCTAAAGATAAAGGAAAAACTAGCATAATTTACAAGTTTTCGCCATAAAATACAAATTAAACAATACATAAAATGCCAACAGTTAAAATTATGTGTACCACCATACGTCATGGACGTTCGTTAGTTCATATAACTTTAAAAAAGTTTGAATCTTCTTGATTTTTCTCGTTCTACACTTTTTGATGATAATCATTTGGCAGTATAATCTACACTCGTTGTAATTAGAAATATGTAAATGCGCTTATACAGGCAAGCATATAACAATTTGTCGTTACAGCTTTTGCAATTCAAGTTAAATAAATAAATAATATTAGAAAAATATAATTCACTAAATTTAAAAATAATTTTTTTTTCCAGCCTCCGAGATGAATAATTATATACGACATCAACGTACTAAACGCACCAATTATATAAAATTAATTATACGTTCACATATGTTCAACACTCTTATTACGATTTTCAATCGATTTTGGTATTCTCGTTGTCAATTAGTACATTTTACCGTTACTATCAATTTTATTTCATAATTGGCGAATGGGTAATTTGTATTTGTATTGAAATTTCGGTCTTCAGCATTTTTTTTATTTTATTTGTTTGTTGTGCCTTTTTTAAAAGTAATTGTTATTCTTTATAATTCAAAATTAATTTCTAGTTAAAATTGTAATAAAAATAAAACGAAAACTGTTTGCAACTAATTTCTTGACAAACTTCTAAAAATAAATTAAAAAAATATATGAAGTGTGATGGGACTTAACTCTATCTTTGGAACTTGGTTTTAAAAATGTTTAGTACTCGAGCATTTCTTCAGTTCCTATTAATTTTCCTTGAACTCAGCTTTAGTTAATCAACCCTAACCCTTTTGGTAACTAACACATAGTCTCAACTTGATGATGTTCTTATGGTCTCAAATGTATTGCAAATCGATTGCAATAATTCCATTTCCTTTTAATGCAAAAATTAGATTAATAAAAATATCACGAATTTTGAAGACGTGAAAATCTTGTTAAACCAAGTTATAAGTCCTTGAATTTAATTTTACTAAATCCTACGCCAAACTTGGAGTTCTTACTTGGTAAGGAAATAGTAAGAGCTCAATCAAGATCCAATTTTTCTATAAACCGAGTTTTAGGGGTTAGAACTTTGTCAAGAAATTTACCGCTTATCAAAATAATTATGAAATAATAACAAAAATTAAAATGTACCTCTGAAAAATATCAGCCAACTAAATAATGTGCAATCGAGTGAAAATTTGATATAAAACTAATGTTTGGGTCCAACTATGTAACTCGATTCGAGAACAAAAAATGCAACTCTTTTTACTTCTTTATGTTTAATAAAATTTCGCAGTTGTCGGCGCAAAGTAAATTAAATTCTAAAATTCGCTGCCATTGTTCTTAGTTACGTTTGCTATAGAGTTAAGTGTTTTGCACGTGAGTCACGACTAGGAAAGTTTTTTCAATTGTGGTTGTTCTCTGAGGGGAAAAGAGCTTATCATCAAAATTTCATGCTAGCTACGCTACATAAGTCTAAAGTAAATGTAGAAGTTATTAGAATTCAAATATTTTCATTATTATATCGAATTTGTTTGCGAGACAACTGACTAATGGGATTTGTTTTCGGAACATAAGAAAATAGAAACTGTTAATCTTATGTTTATATTTAATTTAATATTTTATAAACCTCTTTCTGGTGTTTTCTGTGCATGGAATCATATAAAATCGTTGATGGAAAGTGCCTCATTTGTATATCCTAAAACACATATTTGTCCAAAAGCTATTTAAAAACACGAACCCCGACACCAATCTAAACATTTATGGTCGAATTTATCACAAACTATACTTTCGGAAGGTTCTCTGCAGCGCGATGTAGTGAGATGGAAAACGGTAAAAAAATATCAATACAAGCAAAATTGTTAATAATTCCTCTGCGATTGATTTGCGTTGCAGATATTCTTAGGAAATAAAACGAATTGCGAGATTTTCAACGCAGTTTGTTTCTTTTAATTTTCTTAAATATTTCACGATAAATATTATCTATCGTTTATCTTTTTTTTTACTATTTTTACTATATACTTGTGTTTTTAGTCAAGAATTCCGCAAGTCTCGACAGGAATTCGCAATTTTCTTCAAAAATTGCGGTGACTGTCATTCGACTCTATCTATCATAGTAAAATGGAAGACAACTAGCAAACAATCGAGTTACATAGTTGATGATTCATAGACTTCAAAAATTATATTGATAATTGACAACCGTAATAGGAGTAATATATTTTCTTTCCTTTTTAAAATTTACCAATAGTTAACATTTAATAATGTTGAAGTAATAAATAAAAAGGCATATATTTTTTTAATAATTCTTGTATTTTGGTTTTGGTTTTTTTTTTAAATAAGTAAACAATAAATGTATGTCTAAAAATTAAATTAACTTTGAGCTGTTGGTGTTTTTTTTCATTAAATATTCAAATATTTTATTGTTCAATAAAATCCTTAAAAGTCACTGAATTACACCTCATGGTGATACTAGCGTGATTGAGGAACTTTCGAAATATCATCTATCCCTTTCGAAATATCATCATCACTAGTGGTGCGTTGGAGACTGAGAGATGCAATAAAGAACAGCTTCAGATAGAAGAAAAGGTAATGCAGAGGAATTTTGGAATAGAATGCAACAAGCATACGACTTCAGATCTCTTAATATAATATTATTCCCAATGAAACTTTGTCAATGAAGTTCCTTAAAGTAGTTTAAATAAAATGCAAAATAAAGATAATATTAAATCTGTGTGTTTCAAGAGTGATTTTCATTTAAATTTTTAAAATAACTTGTCCTTAAAATCAAATGTCTAAAATTTAAAAATTCAACAATAACTTTAATATAAACTATCAATTATTTTTCTAGGTGTTCAACATATTCCAGATTGCGGTAATCAATTATTTATTATAAGTCGCAAAGGCGGAACGCTTTTGACAATAAATGATTATATCTATCGATCCAATCAGCGAAGGCATGGCCCGAGAAGTGATAAAATTTACTGGGAATGTATTCATAATCGTTCCAAAAAGTGCCGCAGTCGTATAAAAACAATTGGGAATGATTTGTTTGTTACAAATGGTAAATAAGTATAAATATGTACATAGTATGTACATATGTACATGCTTACATGTATAAAATTTTGAAGTAAAACTTCTTTTCCGGCGTTGGGGGTAAAAAATGTTCTATACAGTTGTCAGTGACATGTCAAAACGACACGTTATCAGTCAAAGACAGCAACATGTTTTTTTACAATTATTGTTCGAACTTTGTTGGAGGTTATTGAGGGAAAAGAAGTTTTACTTCAAACGCGCGTACGTCAGTACACACTTTTTTTTATACATATATATATATTTTTTTCAAGATGTGCACAACCACTTTTCTGACAGCAGAAGAATTGAAATAGCAAAAAAGGCCGGTATGTTGATTTTTAAAAAATTCACATCATTGGGTAATATAGAACAAAGTAAACATTTTTAAAACTTAAATATGTCTGTTTTTTTTTTCTTTTCATGATTGAAGGTTAAGATTTTCTTCAATTTCAGTTTAGAAAAGTTATATTTTTATGTATTGAAAGATCTAAAATAAACAGAAAAAAACAGGACAGGTTTTACAAACTAAACTCCCTTATCATAACGAAATAATAAAACAATGTGGGTATTCATGTCTAAGAAAACTTGAAAATTATTTAATTGGTTATTAATTATAAGTCCTTAAGTGGGCTTTAGGTCAATATTCAATATTGATTTTCAACTTCAACGTTTCGGGTGTGTATACACCCTTCTTCAGGCAACTGATTTGAAATTTAAAAAAAAGCCTTTTCTTATCTTCCTTTTTAATTCTTTTATTTTAACAAAAAATATATGGGTATCCTTTTTCCTTATGTTCGTATTTGTTTAAAAATCTTAAAGAACACGTTCCAAACAAATTCAATTTGAATTTCAAAAATAATCAATTTAAAAAAGGTAAACAAAATAAGAGACAAAACTTGAGTATAACTGTCATATCTGGGCTGGTGCATCAATATTCATTTGAAGCTGTGGGAAAGAATCCAGAACAGAGCCATAAAACTTAGCAAACAGATCAATTAAGGAATCTTTTCACTCTCTTGAACACCGTCGAAATGTTTCCTGTCTTTCATTTTTTTATATATTGAATCAAATGAAATAGTCCGTTGCATTCCTTCCAACAAACAATTCCGCTTAATACTCGTCTAGCTATGAATCCACATCAACTTACCCTTGAACTTAACTCCGGGCGTACTGTCAAATATAGAGGTTCCTTCTTTAGCCACACTATTAGAATGTGACGTAATTTCCCTTCTTTCAAAACCAATGTGCATTCACATCTCCTATTAAATCCTCCCCACTTTTCCTAAACGCTCACGGATACATCATAACATTATAAAGGAAGTAATAACCTCTTGAGTGGGTGCGAATTATACAAAAAAAAACGGATTTTAAAAAAAGAATTAAGTTCGTTCACGTGAAAAGGAGTCATCTCTCTACACCTTACTCGAACGAAAGCCAAATGGAAAATGAAACATAATAGAAAAATAAGGACGACCACAAAAAATAGAGAAAATAGCTCTAAAATTGTACAAACCTCAACAATCAGCCCTATCACGAATTTCATCGTAATCGGAAACTTGCTACGAATCCCCAAAAAATCTATCACAAAATCCATCGTAGTGGAAAATCTCATACAAATTATCATTACCAACGGATTTCGGGATTCGTGAAAGTTTCCGATTACGATGGAATTCGTGATAGGGCTGAATGATATGCAAAAAACCCAAAAGTGCAGTTCTTCGTGGAGGATGTATTAAAAAAATATTCAGAGGAACAGGTAAATATTTATATATTCAAGCCATTAGAGTTCAAAATATTTAATATAATTGTTTTGCATGTACTGTACACATACAATCATAACAAACTTCTGAATCAAAAAAAGTGTTCAATTGGGATCGTGGATCCGAGAGAGATTCCGAATCGTCAAATAAAAACGACATTAGCCGGTTAGCTACGCCTTCCTAATGTCAAATATACTATGGAAAAAGTAAAAAATCTAAAACTCTGGTCATTATAAACGTAAACGAACCCCAGCTGACTCCCATTATTATTCATTTAATTATAATTGTATGCATATTGGAAATTGGATAAAATTGGATTGTATAAAGTTTAAATCCTATCCTATCAACAACATTGCGTTCCCAATACCGCAAAGCTGGCACCCTGACACATTACTTGCAGATCTTTTTTTCTTTCTTTTAAATTATCTTTAAGAATATTGAGATAAACATGTTTATCCATTGCATTTTCTATTAAGACATAGGATTCATCAGGGTCTACCATGACTTCTGTGGAAGAGAATTCAAGTGTACTTTAAACCTCCTATGGACCTGTTTTAGCTTACTCGGCCTCTATTCCCCGTGAATTTTTTATAAATAAGCTTTTCGTCGAAGTAACTTTACTCCGTCGCTAAAACGAGCTAATAATTAAGGTTGAAAGGCTGTGTGGAAGTAGATGGGCAATGGGCGCACAAATTACACAATTCAATAAAGCTGAAGAAAAATCAGGAAAGAATTGAGTAAGAATATTTTACAAGAACTTCTTTGAAATAAATTGTAATAATGTCATCGGAATCATCAGGCGCCCACACGCATCGTTTGGATTTTTATAGTGTCCCTGTTTCTAAATGGAAGTCGAAGAACAAATAATTGGGCCTCTATTATGTCAGAACTGAGATCTGTTATCAAACAGTTGTTCTGTTATTCTGACAAATGAAGTGAAAATGGGTGACCAACAAAAAAGTAAGCTGCTTACACCATAGCTTCCATATAATGAGGGTATTCATGTAAACGCGGAAAGCCGGATAAATCTCAGAAACCATATGATTTTATTTCCGCAGAAAAGAGCTGTCAAATTTAATATGGGAAATACATTCTGCAGAGCTGATAAAATTATCTCACGAATTAGGTTCGGAAAGGAAAGAAAAAATAAACCGGGTAAACCAAGAAATTCTCTAAATTTTAAGAAATGATTTAAAAATATTACACATATCGCCTTGCTATTTGAAAACGACTTGCTTCATTTCGATGATTGAAACGGTTTTGAATTTTAATTTAAGTCCTCTAACTTATTCTGCAAATGATTTTCATATGCAAATATTTCATAAAATGTTAATTTAAAAAACGTTTTATCAATTTCTTGAACATTGAAAAATGATAAAATTAGTTTTATACTACGTTTTCACCAAAAGATAATCGGAGATTTAAGGTAAGAAATTTATGTGGTGTTTTCACCGTATTAAAAGATTAAAAAGAAGAAGAATGGTGTTTCAATTTTTCTTATAAAGTGGAAGCGAGAGAAAGAAAGTTTCATTTATGCCAAATGATGAAAAATCATCGAGATATCTCGATATGAATATTAGGTCAGTTCGAACTATAGAACAATTGATCCAATGAAGATTTAACAAGATTTATTTCTAATCTACTAATTTTACGAAATAAATTTCTATGTTAAATTTTCGAGATAAAGAAGATTTATGGGAAAAGCTTTCTCACTCTTCAAGAAACTACGGATTTTTTAAATGGTATTTACGGATGGAAGATATTATCGCAGTATAGTATTCATGCCTATAAGTATCGCAATAGTTTTTTTTGGAATTAACATACGATATTATAATTTTTATATTAATTTTTTTAATGCATTCTCCATTTCTTCACTCTTTTTGTTTTTATTATTTATTTTGATCAGTTATTTATTTTTTATTTTTTTGTATTTCTTTTATTGTCAATCAATCGGCGGACGGCAAAAACATGCTTTGCTTTTTTTCTTTTTGTTAAACTTTTATTGTAATTAAATTTGAGTTGTTGAATAAAGAATTAATAATAAAATAATTATGGGAAATCCACCTAAATTCAGGATTATCTCTTGGTGAAAACGTATTATTAGATATGAATTTTTTAAATCTTTGTCCGAATTAAAAATGGTTTTCGGGACCACTTGGATGACATAAATTGGAACTCAGAAAATGATTGTTACATTTTTAATCCCTATGTACAATAACTTAAAGATCGCATCGCTTTTTGGTCCTGCAAATAAGTTGCGTAAAGTTACATATATGTATGTATCTCTGCAATGCGGAAAATTATCTCGTTGTATGAATACCCTTAATATAACCGAACCAAAATATATTCTCAAGATATAACGATAAAATGCTATTTTTACATTCATCTTGTAAGCTCTTCAGTACTGTAATCATTGAGTTAAATATACTACTCTATGACTGTAATGATGTACTTACACTGCCGCTCATCTGAATGGGTTCACTGTTTTTCGTAACTTACTGTAAGACTGTAAGACTCTGCATATATATGGCAATGACACGTCTGTGTTATGTATGTAATGAAAGAGCATTATTTTGCCCTTAGTTTGGGAGAAAAAATATTCTCTTTAAGTGTACCGTTATTCTCACACGCTAGCTAAACTTAATTCATTAAGAAAAACTAACGTTTTTTTTGGCTCATCTGAATAGGTTCAAAAGCAAAAAATGGAAGAAAAAAGAAAAATAACTGTAATTAAATGATTTATTTTGCCCATTAAATAGGTAGGGACATAATAATTTATATTAATTATGTGTATTGCCACTTTTTTTAAAAATTGTTTCGAAAATTGGATTTGGTAAGGAGTCATGCAGTTTTTCTAGATATTGCAGCGAAATCTCTGCCCACGCTTTCTTAATTCCCTCGATTAAGTACCTACAACTTGTCTTCATATTTTCTCTCGGACTTATACACCTTACGGGAAAGAAGTCTCCAAACATTTTCAATTATGTTAAGGTCAGGTGAGTATGGAGGCCATACCAACACCTCTACATTTTGCTTCTCGATCCATTGTTTTACCGACCTCGCTGTATGGATAAGGGCATTATGATGCTGGAATGGCAATGGTTTTGGTTCTAAAAGGTTAGAGATTTATGGGAAGACCTTTTCCAGCACACCTTTGTACACATTGACATTGATTCGTGATGTAAGAAATTGCAGCTCAAAAGTTCCATAATATGAAATTGCTCCCCACACCATGACACTGCCTTCACAGCTATGCAGACGGTTTATATAATGTTCTTCTTTACGAAGGTCATGAAAGTAATAGTTGTAGCCATCTGGGCCCTCTAAGTTGTATTTTTTTCATCTGAAAATATAACTCGCCTCCACTGCGATTTTTACGACATGTATTTTTTGCAAAATTGGACACGATTTTCTTTTCGTTTTTCCTTCAATCGTGTTTTTTCGGTATTTTTTTCCTTTTTAAATCTTTAGTACTCTTAATACCGCGTTCCACCGTCGACAAACTACACTTAACACCAGTTTTGAGTCTAATTTTTGACGCAAAATCATGCGAATTAGAAGCAGCTGTTATGATTGCGGGTCTATTGGTCATTAATTTGACATTTTAAGTTCCAACTTTTATATTTTTCCCGTAGTTTTCGATGTTCCGCAAATATTTACCGATTAAATTTTGGCTTCTTTCATTTTTGTTTACCATATTTCTTCGGATTAGCCCTAATTCACGAAATGTTTTTATTTTGCCTTTTTCTTCGCGTTTAAAAATTTTCCGCGACCCATTTTCCTTGTTAAATGGTTTAAAACAATTCAATTTACCAAAAAACTTAACTTTCAGTACACATCACCCGCGCACATCAATTAAAAATGATTTTTTTTCTTTTGAACCCATTCAGATGAGCCAAAAAAAACGTTAGTTTTTCTTAATGAATTAATGTCATTTTCCATTGGTCGTCCAGAAGCGTTTGGAAGCGTCCAGAAGTCTTCTCAAACCATTCCATTGGGAAAAAATACTCTTCTGAGAAGAGAATTTCGCTTCTCGATTTCAAGTCAGAATCCACTCAAGAAGCACTAATACTCATACCCAAATGTCAAAAGCAACTATCGCAGATTTTCACCAACACGACTATTAACTAATACAAAGGTAAAATTTCAAAAGTTGAGTAGAAGAAGTTAGCACCGTTCCATTGGATTTCAGAATGAGTGGATCCTTGAGTGAAACCAATGGAAAACGACATAAGTTTAGCAAGCGTGTGAGAATAACGGTAAGCTTAAAGAGAAATTTTTTTCTCCCAAACCAAGGGCAAAATAATGCTCTTTCATTACATACATAACACAGACGTGTCATTGCCATATATATGCAGAGAGTCTTACAGTAAGTTACGAAAAACAGTGAACCCATTCAGATGAGCGGCAGTGTATATATACTCGAACAGAGAACATTTTTTTTTAATTATACATCCACTCTGAAGACAAGTTTCAATGTCATATTTTGTTAAATGCTTGTAGAATATTACATTCTTCAAAAATATATGGAAATTGTAGAGCGAGACTATAGAAAGGATGATTTACACGGTGGCGTCATCGAGATTTCGATAGCTTTTCGGCGATTTCAATAGCCTCGCAATTTCAATGGATTTTTTATTACTGAGAGTTAAAATTATTCCTACACAGTCAATTCGGGTCAAATTTAAATCAGCACTAAAAAACTATCTAATAAGAAGATGAACATAAATAAAGTGTATGTATTTTTTGTTTTTGTTTGAATACCTAATTTATTTTAAATAAATAAAGACTACTCAATCAAAAGTGGCATCAAAGCTGGATTTGTTCGTGCAGCTCAGGCATTGGCCATTAACATTTCGGCTGCAAAAAGATTGGATGTGATGATGTCGGACCGCGTTCTGTTTGACCAGGCCTTTAGTCTTGAATGGTGACTTTGAGAATCTAGACATCAGAGTTACTGAAAAATTAATGCTAAGAAAAGGCTTTTAAACGTTAACTCGGCATCACTTACCGTTTTATAAATCTAGAAATAACTTTTCTTGAGAGCGAATCCAAGCACCTCCTAAGAGCATAGCGTCCAGTAAAGGAAGTCTTTCTCTTTCGGATCGGTATATGCTAGCAGTGAGAATCCTTCGATCAATTTCGTATTTTGCTTGGGAAGCGTTGCTGGTTTTGGGTTTGCACTCACCGTCGTCGTCGGTCGGATTAATTTTCGTGGCCGATTTTAAACAAACCAGGACCAGTCGATGTAGTTTTTTTTTTACTATTAATTATTGTTTGTTCTTTTGTTTTAATAAGTTTCAATTATTTAAGTTGGATGAAAATACAACATTCACATTTTCACTATAAAACAAAATTTTTTAAAGAAAATATTTAATAAGGTTATAAGGAACCTGTGTACTCGAGACGGATGCCTAACACGGGAAATTTGAGTTTGTTAATTTCACTTGAATTTAATACATTTATTTATTATTATTAATTCATTTTTATAAAAGTTCCACCGAATGACAGACAATAGAAAAAAAAAACAATGATGAAAAAACTTTGACAGACAGTTTGTTTAGTTTTCGAATTTTCGAACAAACTTTCGAAAAGAGCGCTCGTAAGCCTTTGAGTATATATAATAGGTGCGTTTTATTATTCACAAATCTATCTGGATCCGGATCTGGATCTTCCCTTGAAAATAAAACGATACGGATCTTAGTGACAGCAGTGCTATAAGCCCGTCTCTTTTTATCCTTGGATTTGTAAATTTTAAATTATTTCTTGTCTCTTTTCTTTACACTATAGCTTACACTACCTTACCATAAAAAGCCATCTACTCGCCACTGTAATAACTAATTTTTGGATCTTTGAAATAGATCCCGATAGAAAACAGGATCCCAAATTGTTTTTGTAATACATGTTAAAATTTAATCCAGATCCGATCCAGATAGATTTGTGGATAATAAAACGCACCTAATATGGAGGGCTCGTTTCTATTCCAAATGCGTGACTATCATAGGGGGCGCTACTCAAATTTGTGTAAAAGAAAGTTATTGCCGAGTGGTCAGGACCACTCCTTACTTTTAAGAGCGCTCGTAGATCTTCGCTAATATTGCTTGGACTGCTTTTAAACGAAGCAATACTACTTTGCGATTTTTAAGCCCGTAGGAGAGAGATGTGTGTAGTGGCGGGGTACACAAAATTGCTAGGGTTGGAAAAATTGCAGAGTTATCGTTCTTTCTTCTTTGTGGTTTTCTTTACTTGTCAGGTATGTTTCATTTCTATTTGGTGTTCGCTCAGTGAACTTCGATCTACTCACCAGAGTAAAGAGTGCGGAGAGATGACTCCTTTTCAATAGAAAAAAGTTAACTTTCATTAAAAATCACTAGCGCAAAATTTTAATTGAATTAGTACGATGCTAAAGCTGTTTTAGTATGTTATTAGGTTAAAACAACGAATTTGCAAATTTCAATCGAATATAGCATCATACTTTCTCTACCCTTTTATTAAAGTTAAAATCATCGAATACCTAATTTATTTTTTTAGTATCGCGATAGCTTCATATGACTCTTTGACATTTGCAAACATCAAAAAAGGTTCGTGTACTTACTTTTTTACATGAAATGTCATTATTTTAGGTGTGTTCATTAGCAATTTATTAAGAAAATTCTTTTAGTACGATACTAGTTAGTAAATGTTTAAAATTAAGAATGAGTTAGTAAACTACTATAAAGTTAGCAAATTGTTAAGTAGTATCATACTAATACCTTAATAATAGGCTGTTTAAAATTTTGCGCCACTGTGCTTAAAAGCATTCATGCAATCGAAGGGAAGTCAAAAGAGAATCAAAGATTAAGGGCGGTATTCACCGAAGGCTCATAAACGGCTTTTAAGTTTAAGAGCCTCATAAATTGGAAATAATTTTTACTATTCACCAACCCCTCATAAGTATTTTTCGAAGTTCGAAAATGAGAGCAACTCTCTCTCAACCAGACATGTTCAAACTGTGAATTCAAACTGCTTTCAAACAAGATTGACAGCCGAGAAGACAAATGTGAAATGTTAGTCATAAAAATGGCATTCACATTAAGGGTATTCATGTAACGAGATAATTTTCCGCTTTGTAGAAAGATATAACTTTCCGCAGCATGTTTTCATGAACACCCCCTAAGAAATACTTGCGTAAATGTGGGAAATATTTTGTGAAATGTCAAATTAAAAGTCAGAATCCATACTTCTTTAGTTTACGAGGTTTATTTCTGCACTTTCCGCAGCAAATTTGTGAGATAATTTTATGCGATTTGCAGAAACTTTTTCCCATACAAATTTTGACAGCTCGTTTCTGCGGAGATAAAATTATCTGGTTTACGAGGTTTACGAGGGTTTTCTGCGCTTACATGAATACCCCTATTATAAACAACATTTATATGTGTAATTTTATTAGATATTCATTTTTATTTATTTATAACTCTGTTACAGTTCCAAGTGAAATAATTTCCCTACCAACCATTTATATCCTCAATCTCCTCCAAAGCTTCTGGATCGTCCTATTCCGACTCGTCTTGCTTTCTCTTTTTCAATTTTATTCATCGTCCTCGGTCACCGTCATTCTGAAAAGTGATATTGTAAACGACTTATTAATCTTTGTAAATGTGGAAAATATCAAACATACTATGTTGTCGTCTTCGTCGGAATCTTTACCGATGGATGGATTTTTTTCTGTTTTGGATTTATTCTTAGCCCACCATCATCATCTTCATAATTTGCTTCTTCAAACTTATCTGATTTGCTTTGCTTCTTGGGTTTATCATCACCGATAACGATACTGCAGGGATACAAAAATATATTTATAAACTTGTACAAAACCAATAAAATAATCACCTCTTCTTTGTTGCGTTCGATTTGGTTTATTAATTTGTTAGAAATAAATGGAAATAAATGTATTCTTTTTAATTTTGCACGAATAAAAAAATGACACAACTTGAGTTGTTGATTGGCGTTGATACTTTTTTGATTGCTGATGTCTTTTTTTCAATTTATGATTGAATTTTTTTCAATGAAAATTAATTCACAAATCAAATTCCGACAGTGACTAATTTAAAAAAGTCAGTTTGTTTCGAATGCTTTCGAACAAGTTTTCGAAGAGAGCTCTCGTAACTTATGAGTGATCAGGAGCACTCATAACTTGTACGAGCGCTCATAAATATTTAATATTATTGCTTGGTGAATGGATTTGTGAGCCTCTTAAGTTATGAGCGTTCGGTGAATACCGCCCTAAAAATCGCTTTCGTGTAAAAGCAGTCTTGGTGAATAGGTTTATGAGCTTCTTAACACTGAGCCTCCACTTGAAATAAATGATTGCAAGAAATGTGTCATGTAGCCAATATTTCTTGTGGAGGCGCCTTATGTTTCGATTTTTGTTATTTTTAGACATTATTTTTTCTATTTATTTCTTGTCTTCGTAGAAGAAATAAATGCAGATATAAATTTTGACGTTTTGTGACACCCCAACTTCACTAGACACAAATTTCTCACTATACGTCGAGTCTTGACACTAATTCCCACATTTTCATGTAACATTCCTTCATTTCATTGACAAACTAATGTTATGTTTTCACTTCGTATAGAAATTACGTCCTGTAAAGCCAAGATGTAATTTTTCTACCATTTACTGTATGTTAAAGTACATACATAACGTTGTTTGGTTGTTTGCAGGCCAAAGAATTAAACATTGAAAATAGTAAGTATTATTAATTATTTTTTAAATTAATTAGGCCATTCAGAGACTTCTCATGCTTGTGGGAATACTCAATTATGTCTTGGAGCAAATGTTCTTCAAGGTCGTGCAAATCTCTTTTGCTCAAAAATGGATTGACCCTAAATCTGTGCTTCCTTTTGTATTCTTCCCGTTTTGCCTATTCCAGTTTTTCCACTGCGTTTATCGCTAAAATCAAACGCCGTGATTTACCTGGTGAGATTATGGCGAGAAATGAATAATCACGACATAATTTGCCCACGGTGTTAAAGAAATATAAACCAGATATAGTGTCTCACATAATGTCAGAAATAAATATTGCTAATGGAGGTGCGGCGTAAGTTATGAGCGCTCGGTGAATACCAGCCTAAATCTCGGTTTATTGGTTAGTGGGAACGTAGTCTTAAAGTTATACAATTTTCTCTGTTTGAATTACGCTGGAACGCATTTCATTTGAGAAATAGTTTCTCTTATTAACATGTAGGGGGCGCCCAACAAAAATTCAACGACGCCGCAGCTCTATTACATTATCCTGCTTTTGGCTGTGGAATTTATTTTTTTTCCATCCACCACCAATCTTCAACAAAAAATATTTTCGCCGCGTTTTGCGTTGACGTTAGAAATTTTTCTCCAATTTGTTTATTGAAATATGTTTCCTAAATATAAATAAAATTCAATCAAATTCTAAATGAAATATTAAACTGTGAAAATTGTGAAAGTGATAAAATCATAAATAGTTTGGCTTACCAAATGTTTTGCTGATGTTAATGGCTGAGCAAGTCCGAGTGAGTCTTTTATCAATCTGAAGATTTGTGTGCCTCAGAAATTGTCTTGGTTAACATTTTGCAAATAAAAAAAAACATTTTTTTAAACCCCCGGATACTTAGCTGCAAGTATTCAGTGTAAAGAGTAATAATGTGAAATCGAATTAAAAAGTGAATAAATTTCTTAGAAATGTTTTATAAATAAAATTGGCCGCGTGTGTACCTGTACCTATATAGTATATGAAATATTTAACACAACGTACGCGCATACCCTTTTCCAATTGCACTCCCATCGACGACCCCGATCGCATTAAGCCCGCCTGCCATCAGTGTTGGTCTTTTTCTTCCATAAAATGTTGGATCTACTTATGTTTGTTTACAAAATATTGTTGAGTATTACATTTAATTGTGGTTTGGCTTTATAATTCTTCACCTAGAAACTTCGAAAATGATTCTTATGAAGTGAGATGAAGTAGTGTGATGAATTATTCTGTGTTAGATTAGTCAACAACAAGGCTAGCAGTTGATATGGTGTCATAGAGACACCATCGATTCTTCCACAATAAGAATACCCGACAATTATAAGTAACTGCCTATTAACATGTGTCGGTAAGTCCTAAGGTAGATGTAAGGTCCGCTAAGGTTTATGTACATTATAGATTTAAAGTACAACGACCTCAAGCAGGCAGTCCAAATTGGACTCCAAGTCTTATACATAAGTATCTTTATCCTTATCACAAATGATTAGTGATTCATTAAGTTTAAGTCAAATTGCATTTTTATATTATGTTCCAAGTTGAAATTTCTCAATTTTGATGCATCATCAGCATGAAGGTGATCGATGTTTGGTTTGGGTATCATAAATAATGTTGAACAAGATTGCTAAAAGCGTGTATAGGGTGATGGCACCAGTAGTCTGCCTGTTAACTTTTTTTTTTATCTTTGATTAGCGTTTAAAAATCAATTATTTAAGTTTTTGATAGAGTTATCAGTTTTAATGATTAGTTGAAATGTGTAGATTGGGAAATTCTAGACGAATTAAGTATATTTACTGCATGAAACAAATTATTTACCTTTATGGAGATGAAAGTGTGATTATTGTGTAGTCGGCCCTTTCAGTTTCAGTAGTCGGCCGCATAGGTATCTAGTAGTCGGCCTCAATTCGACAATTCATATTTTCATACTATTTGCAATAGTAGAAAGTATCTAAGAAGCATTTTAGCATTTAATAACTATCAAAACACAATTTTAAAGCTAAGAGCAACAGTATATAAAAGCCGCAAATGTTTGCGGTTCTGACGTCATTTTTACGTCATCATTTGCGACTATTGATGCTTATCATCTGAACACTCTTTTGGGACATTCCACAAATGCAAGCAAATGGTTTGCAGACGAACAACAATAGTAGCCCACTTTCTTTTCGACATTTTCAATTAATTTCAGCACTTTATTAAATAATTTACATACATATGAACGTTCGCCAACAATCACAAACTATGAGCAAAACAGAATATTAAACTATCAATTGAATTATCGCATTTGCGTACACTTGATGTGCGAGTAAATCAACGCAAACAAATGCGCGGCTTTTGGGACAGATTCTGCACATCGTCTGAACACCCTTTTATGCGAGTTTGCGTGCACTGATTTACGTTTAGTATGGACAAGCAAAAACAGTCCAGAACGTCAAAGAATAGGTACCAGCACCTTCCCGAGTACGTTCAGTCTATATGCTCACAGACAACATCAAAGAAAATGTCTCGAGCGGATCCATCAAAGAACTGAATACAACCAACAGAAACTACCAGATAGTTTGGAATGAGCTACTGCAAGTCAACATCATGTTCCGGAACTCCATTCAACACCGCAATAATATCCAATACCAGAAAAGTTTGCAAGCAATCAAGCAACGACCTGATGCTTTCAAAACATCAATAGAATCATTGGAAAACAGCTACAAATACCGAAAACCATCATCAGCAGTGATACTGAAGCTACCTCGGCTCAAGACATGGTGGAAGCGTTCGCCGACTACTTCCAAGGTAACTTCACACTGAACCCACCTACTGACCCAGAAGTTGAGGCAACAGTTCAACAAACACTGCAAGCAAATCCGGATAGAATCAATTTTAATATCATCAATTCAGCAAATGATCCGACAGATGTTCCACATTTATGCAATCTAGAGGAAGTTGTAGAAATCATCGACTGCTGGACCAGATGGTGTCTCCTACTACATCCTGAAAAGGCTGCCCATGCAGTAATGATTTTCCTGACATTCATTTTAAACAACTGCGTCAACAACTGTTACTTCGCCTAGAAGAATAAAAAAGAGAAGATTGTGCCAATTCCGAGGGAAGAGTTGCTTCCAACCTAGTTTCCAAGTACAGGCCGATATCACTTCTCAACAACATCAGCAAATTACAGGAAGAAGTAATCCTCCGAAGACTGATGAAATTCTGCTGATAAATCTGTTACTGAGACTCCCTGACGGATCCACCATAGCGGCAAAGCCAAACGTCAAGTGCACTTCAACGAGTTGCTAAGGTTTCACCAGCACTCAAAAATTGTTCTGAAAAATGCCATCTGGGCCTTCACACGTTTGCACCCATTGCTTAAAAGATCAGGTCTTAGCCAACCGACAAAGATATTAATCTACAAGATTATTAATTCAAGTTTTTTGTTCAGAATTTAATAACACTAGTAAGATATTTAAGTAAATTTTACGTGTGTAATCCTAGCCTTACATACAAACCATAATATTCCGACCTAAGAATACCGGTTGTCTATAGTCGGCCAACAATTCTCCCTTGACGTTAAAAGGCGGCCGACTAATGAAACCATGAAATATTTTTTCCTAGTGTTTGTAGGAATTAAAAGAGAATAAAATTTTAACTTTGCATACTCAGTTGAAAAAACAAAATACAAGTAGTTTTCAGTAGTCGGCCGGGGGGGCCGAGCTAGGAAGAATCGAAAAAAAATGTCTTCTGAGGTCGGCCCCCCTTGTAGTTAATTAAAAAAAATTTTTTTTTAATTTTTTAGCGAAAATACTCAAATATAAACTATAAACAAATACAAAATGAACACATAGTGCACTTACCTTCAATATCTTACCAATTAAACCTTTTTTAAAAAACTATTTTTTGTTGTTCGAAAAAGCATAAAAACACAACAAACGAAATCTCGACGCAAACTGTTATTTTCTACAAGAAAACTAGCAGCTGCATTTGAATGACATTTTGCACCCAGGAAGAAAAACAGTTAGCCTATTAGAAACTATTTTTTGCATAGAAGTTGACCGAAGGCCTTTACCATTACGCTGTACTTTACGACGTAGTGGCCGACTACTGGAGATGGCCGACCTAAGGTGCCATCACCCTATTACCTGTAGTTCATGGTGTCTGGAATCAATTACCTATATCGTAAAAGGTAATACTTATTATAAGTTACTTAAGACAAGGACCCCAGATGTAAATGTGGAATTAACGCTTTGCCACTATATCTCACTGGTCGAAATGCATACATATTACTTATACATACAGGGTGCGTTTTATGTTCTAGGTCGAAAAAAAATTATCCGTAACAATTTCATAGACTTATTTTAATTTCAGGAATTTTGTTTTCAATACTGTCCTTAAGCATCGAGGTTGTGAATGGTTTGTTATTGTAAACTTTTCCTTCAAAAAAAAAAACGGCCAGTCAATATCATAACTTATTGACATTCGGTTAGCAAAAAGTGCCATAAGACACCCTTTTTTAGAATGACATGTTCTGAAAGCCTAACTGATCAATTTGGGTACAAGAAAGTTTTCCAACATGTCGCGACAGCGGTCGCAAGTAACTGTTGAAGCATTGCCTATGGCATTCTCCAAAAAATATGGCCTCATAACCCCTCCGGCCCAAATAGGACATCATACAGTTTCTATATCAGGGTGTAATTTTTTTTTTTTTTATATAATCTACACTTCAAATGTTTCAACACAACACAGTCTTTGGTGTATTAATCGAGGGTTTTAAGTGCCCCAGTGGAGGGTATTATGATTATTAACAAATCGTGCTAATTCAAAATTCGTTTCGTCGCTCATAATTATTAACACCAAAAAAGGCACGTAATTTTTACCGCGATTTACAATAACTGTAAAATGTTTTAATAAGTTGAACACGCTGTTGCTGCATAAGATGCTCCATAATAATTTGTTATTAATCTGTTCGACTAATTTGTAATTGTAAGCTTAGGAAATGCCATTTGAATTAACTGTCAAATACCAAATGAAAAATTTCATTTCCATAAAAATAGCAACCAATTAAAATAGACCTGAGACATAAAACACAGGGTACAGGGTACACAAAGTTTTTCTTTGCTGATTCAAATATAATGGTGCTGAATTTTAAACCAAAAATTTAGGATGTTCTTAACTAGAAAGATTGCATAGTTAAGATCCCAACCAACATGAAAGTAGATGGATGTAGTTATTTGTTGGTTGATCTTTTATTTATTATTTATCAAATCAATATAATAGTTTGACGGTGAACACGTTGTGTTTGTCTTAGATATATTTCCTTATCCGATCAATTGCTGGCAACTTATCATACTCGTAGATTGTCCACATTTTTCTAGGTATAATGCAGTTGGTTAAACTACTTCACCTACATACTATTGGATTCAGTGAGGAGAATTAACAATATACATAGTGCCCTTCATAACTCATAGTAGAATATTGACTCTTACTGCAGGCAAGCTATGATTGGCTGATAGTTTTTGTTAGTTTGATAGTTTGTTTTCTTGCAATGCCACTGTCATACGAAATCCACTTGTTTGTTGATTTTTAGGTTAATTTTAAGGCTCTGAAGCTCACACATGTACTTCCAGAAAAATTTAGATAATGAAGTAGCCGATCAATGCACTTGACAGCTTGAGTCTCTCTTACTTATCGGCAGTAATTAAGTTTAAATAATACTGTTAAAGTCAGGTACCCGAAAAGACATAGAAAAATTAAATGATGCAGAAATAAAAACTATCCAACAAGTTTTATTAGTCTAGGGTTTCGAGATTATTAATGTTTAAAATCGCATACATTGCCCTATAATTAATGTTCATCCTTAAATTTACTCCCCATTTCGTTTTTTTTTATAATTTGCACGCACTGAAGGGATTTAGACTACCCTTATAAAGATGGTGTAATACACTGCGTGCGCTTAGGTAAAGTGGAGAGTATTTAATAGCAGATGCCGATGCACATTGGACTTGAAAGCTTGTGTATCACAATGAGGGGGGAAATTCGAGAAGGGCAAAATATTTGACATTCTAGTAGTGCGGTTAAAGAAAGAACCTATATATTTGACAGTACGTCCGAAGTAAGGCTCAAGTGTAAACTGATGAGCATTGTTTGAGCGCAGGAACTGGATATTTCAATTAAACATTGTTGATAGAAGAAGCGATAAAACAATGAAAGACAGGAGACGTTACGACGATGTTCAAGATAAACAAAAGTTTCCATAATGGATGTGTCTCCTATAAGTCCAAGGGCTATATTCTGAATTCTTTCCAACAGGTTCGAATGAGGGGGCACCAGCACAGATATGAGAGATATACTCAAGTTTTGGTATGTAGCTTGTAGCCAAATCAGAAGGGGAAAAGAATTTCTTGCATTTTTTAAGAAAACTTAACTATTTCGCTGCGTTTTTAGCGTCGAATATATGATCATTCCATCCTGTTCTACGAATTCGTTTATTTATAATAAATCTACTATTTGGTATTAAACAGGTATTTATAAATTAAAGTACATATATTATTTATTTATCAATAAAAAAATACTAAAATTTATATTACAAAAAAAAACAACTGATTTTATTGTTAAATAATAAAAGAATTTGAATCACACATTCAACTTAATGTAAATTGTTAATTATCTTTTAATATCATGTAACTCATTTTTGATATCGTTTGGTGAATCGTTGAAGTTTTCAGGTACGAGTAATTTTGTGTTTGTTTATTTAAAATCATAATTTTGGTAGGTCATTGTAATTGTATGGTAAGCATGTACACTCTACACGTGTATTTTGTTTAATGAGAAGAATTTTTTTTCATGTACTATTAATGGTTTGTATTTTCAGGTACTTCCTTTTTTAAATTATTAATAATATTTGGGCGACTGAGTTGTGTGTTTCTTATAAATTGGGAATGTTTGATTCAATGGGGCATTGTGACGTATACGTACTATTTATTTTATTTTTTTAAGTTTATATGTATTTCGTTTTTTCTACCGTACGTTTATTAATGTCAGATTTAATCTTATTAATTTTTAGTCATTATAAAACCAAAATGTTTTTTTTTTCACTGGCACTTTCCCTTGCCAAGAGATAAATTCCCTTGAAGCCATTCAAACTTGACAGAAAGTTGCCTCCATTCATAAACCGACTGTTGTGCTACCAAAGATATTTATTATATAATCTTTTGATTAGTAAACCAACAGGTCTGTTATGTTTTTCATAAATGTTATCTCCGAAGTCTATAAATGTGAATGCTTAGTTTTACTAAATCTTATTGAAGGCAAAAGTCCAAGTATAGTGTTCACCGGGTTATGGCAGAAAATAGTTACGCCGAAAAGTTATTTATATACAAAACTGGATATCGCGAAAAGTAGAGTGCATGAAATAACCCGAATCCACAAAATTAGTAGAATCAAAATAATAAATAATATATGAAATTATCATACTTTGGACATCTAAAAATAAAGAACTCAATGGGCCTTACTAACAATCAAATTAAGAGACGACTTTAATATTTGAACGAAATGAAGCATTATTTAATGGACTCTATATAACTGACCATATGTATATGCTACATTTTATTTTTTAGGTTCCGTACAATAAATGGTTCATAATTTAGCGTTTACATAAATATTAAGTTCATAACATGTATGGCTAATTTTATAGAGCTGTTTCATGGTCCATTTTACTCAAATATTAAAGTCGTCTCTTAATTTGATTGTTGGTAAGTCCCAATAACTATAATAACTTTCGTCAAGCATTAGCATTACCATACCACTTAAAAATATTAAAGATGTAATAATTGTATTAATTGACGTAAATTTGTAGTGAAATAAAAAATAAAATATATTTGTCCAGTTCGTTTTTTTTAAATAACCCCTGTGTCAAATAGCACTATCATCCCTTAAAAATAGGGTAAAATTAAATCGAAAAAGAAAGGAACCATCAAATCTAGCACTACCTTAAATTTCATGACAGTACGTAATTAAACTTTATTAAGGGAGTGATAGACTGACTCGCAGTTTGCAAGTCATTTTGAGAGTTAAACTTATGAGTAGTACGAAATAACGGCTTTATAAAAAGCTGCCGACCCATATATGTATGAGGTCTTATGTTGCTATATTGCAATTTAATTTTCAATTTGAAAATTGTTTTTTTTGTTATATTTAACGCGCACTAAATGAACTATGATTAGGGTTGATTTTTTGAAGGGGAGAAATGCAACTGGCTCAAATAATAAAAGACAAGAAGCATTGGTGTTCTAGAAATTCAAACGTTTCTGTTTAGTTCTATCACCTATTATTTTGAAATCTCTGTTTTTGGATTCTATTCAAGAGACTTAAGTAGGTTATTGAACGACCTGCCCAAATATGGAAATTGTACTCGAGTTTTGGATGAATATAGGGTTTATAGACAACAGCCAGAGCAGAAGGCATTAAAAATTTCTTGCATCGTCGAAATAAACCTAAACATTAAGTAGCGTTTTTGTCGATTACGAATAGGTATGTGATCATTCCACACAAGTTGATCTGCAATTCACATATCAAGAACTGAAAGCTGTTGAAAGCTGGGGGTTATGTTATGCTTCAACGACAGAAGACCGCATTTAGATTTTGAATCATTAAATTCTATTAATAATGCTATGTTAATGAGGTTATCATACGCTGCCGTTCTAGATCCACATCCGAACGGACGTGAACCTGAAAACGAATATTAGAAGCTGAGTGTATTGTCGTCAGCAAAACAATTTAATAAATAAGGAGTTTCAGACAAAAGATCATTTATGAATATGAGAAAGAAATTCGGAGTAAAAAGAGAACCGATAGAAAATCTTACGTAATGGTTTTTCCAGCGTTGAATAACTCCTGGCCAGCATATTTGTGTATATCAAGATATTCGGCCTTAGCGAGGTATCCGTTCGGAGCGGAAAATTTTCCGATTTCGTACGATTCGGAGGATTTTTGCTTCGAGGTATTCTTCCTAACAGCTGTTCGGAATTTTTCTCCGACATTTTTTTAACGCACCCCGCGAACTGCGTTGAAGTGCGATCAAGTGCTTTATTTGTGAAATTTCTGACAGCTTAATGCAATTGTTTTTCCGATTTCGTACGACACAAATTCTTCGCGGAACAAATTACGCCAACGCATTTGTGTATTATTATTGTTTCCGATAGGATACCTCGAAAGCAATTTGAACCTCCGACAAATTATGCGTTGCGGACAATTTCCCGCTCCGAACGGATACCTGGCAAGGGCCGATTTAAGTACTCTTGCAACTGTGCGAGATTTGTCCCATTAATTCGTTCGTGCTCTCAAGTACAGTAGGATTGATTGCACGTCTTTCTGGGAGCGTCGAATTAACAGCAAACTTGGCTGAAAGCAAATTGGCTTTTTCTTGTGAGCCGACAGAAGGAGTGTCATTGAAGACGAATTGAACCGTAGACGAATCAGTATTTCTTACATGTTTTACGAATCACCAACAAAATTTACATCCTTTGGTACATTATAGAATTTTTTGCCTTAATTGTTGGTCATCCAAAAATTTGTTTCATCTTATATGATCATTACAGTCTTTCTAGTTTATTTGACCTTATTCCGGTTTTCCTCAGTTGGGTTGGCTTTATAACATCGGAAACTTAATTCTCTGACTAATAACCTCTAGATTTTTGAATAAACACTGAAAACCAAAATTATAAATGTAAATCATAAATCCGCCCATCTTAAACTCTTGTTCGCCATATTTTTCAATACCAAAGAATTCGTTGGGTCTTCGTAGATGAAATACTCGTATGTTCTTACCCTGAGCGTAAACCGCGCTGTTCGCGTTTCAACCGTTTGTTAATATAATGTTCCAACGAAAACCTACAGCCTAGCAACTGACTCCTGAAAAAATGGTATTTTTTGAACTTAAGTTCCACTTCAAAAAATTAATGAAATAAAGATTGGGTTGAAAATTTGTATTCATAAATGCTTGGAGTTTGACATTTTCATAGAAATATCATCTTCAGGGGCCGACAACCCATAGTGAAAACATTGTCAATAGCGAATGTTTTGTGTCGTTCCGATAGTGCTCACGTCTTTGCATGCAAATGCAAAATGGATAAAAATGAATTATCTACATGTTGACTGATAGGACTGAACTTCACGTTGGTTCCATTTGAAACTGACAAGGTTCTTGGCACTTCCTTGCTTTTTTGCCATATCGTCGATGGTAGTAGCAGATGTTAGAATTATTGGACTTCGATCTCTTCCTGAAGGAATTCTTTGAACGTGAAGAACTTCGGCCTCTAGGTACTTGAAATTGCTTAATTTGTTTTTGTAGAGCAGCAATCTGATTTTGTAATTCAGAAAGAACAGCAACACTGGGCAGTGGCGTTAAGACAGCTGCTACATCTGAATTGTTATAGACATCAGAGATTTTATCTGCCATATCTGCCAATGTTTTTAGATCTTGATTTCCACTACACGATAGGAAGGACTGGGTCGGGGGATACCTTGTCAATTGTGTTACTGTGGTATCTTGTGATACCTCTTTAAATGTTTTAACTTGGGGTCACCAATGTAGTTATCTATGTGGTTACTTCTTGAGGATGAGATGATAACTCTTTGAATTCCAAATTAGAACTGATTTATATTTATTTACAAAGCACTATTTATACTAAAAGTTTGTTTACATACGATAAAGAAACTCATTAAATTATTACAATGAATTATTGATGAATTGTTCTTAAACTAAGTATATAATATTATTCTATTTAAAACTAAGTGGAAATACTTAAAGTAAGTTAATAAATTAATGGATCGCCACACATCTATAACTATGCACGACTAGAGCTAATAGTTGGAAGAGAAACAAAAAATATTGTTATTGGCTCGTCAGTTTGGTGTTGTTTTCTTAATTATTTTGTTTTATGGAGAACAAATAAAAAAAGTTTATTTAAAATAGTTATACATATGGTATATGTACAACTTGGGGTATTTTATGTGTTGCTTGATCAGGTCAGTCATAAAAAACTACTCCCGGTTCAATCCGGGTCGATACGACTTTTCGTGTATGTTGTTCTTAATTGGCGGTTGTGTTTAGGAAATTCTTTGTTTGCAATAGACATTTAGTGGCATCGTGGAATGCATTTCTATTCACGACTTTATTTCCAAGAATATATGCATCTCGGTTGATATACTTAAACGTCTCTTTAATCTTCGTCTGATGAAAGATATGAGGTTTATTAAACCCTTAAAGTACCTACAAACATAAATGTCAGGCGTATATTTAATTCAAAACATATAAATACAAGTAATAATAAAATAGGTCCTTAGTTTCTTTGGCGATAAATATTCGCTCAGATTAAGTGGCAAAAGACGAAACAGCACATCATACTCAAGCTGCATAAATGTATTTACTATAAGTACTGTAATTTTTTTTTACCTTTTTTTTTTTTATTTTATTTTCTTTTCTAATAATTTTACTTGATATATTCTCTTAATTTATGATTTATTATTGGTCTTGGTCAAACGTCAGAATTTACTTTGAACAGTGAATTTTCTCTTAAACTCTCTTTTTATTCTTTTATTATTTTATTTTTTTTTTTGTTTTTACATACATATTTTTCGCGTTGTTGATGCTCTGATACATACCCAATTCCCTTAACAAAAAAATTATAAATTGAATCAGATGTTTATGGTAATGAGTTTGATGTGAGTGAAATGGATGAAAATTTATTTCAAATGATTCGGGTTTTACGTTCGCGGAAAAAAGGTTTACACATTTGCCATCTCAATGCGCAAAGTTTGCATCCAAAACTCGACGAATTTCGGTGGTTGTTCACTAACTCTCAGGTTGACGTCATATGCATATCTGAAACTTGGTTCTCCTGTGAACTTCCAAATTCTGTGTACGATGTTGAGGGTTACAGGCTTATTCGAAGAGATCGAATTGGTCGGGTAGGCGGGGCTGTGGCGGTTTATTTGCGAAACGGATTGGGTCATCAGGAAATTTGCAGGTCAGACGAAAATTGCGCCATTGATTACTTGTTTCTTAAGATAATTTGTGGACTTGAGAGTATTTTGCTTGGGGTGATTTATAGGCCAAACAGAAACATAGACATTTCTCCGGTTATAAACTCTTTAGAAAGATTCTCTTTTAACGCTCCAAATATAGCTGTGTGTGGAGATATCAATTGCAACTTGCTAAATTCTCGTTCCTCTGCTTCTCTAATTGATAATTTTAAAAGTTTGAACCTTTTACCTGTAAATGTTTTGACGGCAACTCACTTCGCAAATAATGAATACCCCACTCTTCTTGACGTGTTCTTTATTGACGATGTCGAGAAAACCCTATTTTATAACCAACTTTCCGCCTCAGGTTTCTCTAAACATGACTTGATATACTTAACCTACGATATACAAATTGATTTGAAACAATTATAAGCTATAGAGATTTTCAGGCGATTGAATATGAGAATCTGCAATATGACGTTGAGAATATACCTTGGGAACAAATTTATCAAATGCAGTCTGTAAACCAACAGGTAGATTTTCTACAGGGTAATTTGTATGAGCTCTATGATCGCCATGTCCCTCTTAAGTACAAAAGGATTGTTTGTAGCTCCTCGCCTTGGCTGAATAGATCTATTACTGATTTAATTCGAAAACGAAATCTCATCTATAGTCGTTCGAAGCGCTATAAACTTGATGTGTATCATGAAAGATTTCGTTCTCTCCGTAATTTAGTTGTGCTTCGTATTAAAACAGCCAAACGACAATACTACGAAAATTTATTGAACCCTGATAACCAATCCGGAAACAGTTTATGGCAACATTTGCGAAAACTGGGTAATGGTAAACGACTCATAGAGACTCCTTTAAATATAGGTTAATGAGCAATGTTTTAACTTTATTCATTTCACAGAAGAAAATATAGTAGAGGCTATTTTGTCTATTAAGTCGAACGCGGTGGGAATAGATGAAGTAAATCCTAAATTTTTGAAAATTCTTCTGCCTCAGACCCTTAAATTTATAACTCATTTATTCAACTCTATACTAACTACTTGTGAGTATCCGAGACTATGGAAGAATGCCAAGATACTTCCAATTCCTAAGACAAAAAACTCTGCTAACCCTGAATACAGGCCTATTGCTATATTGCCATACCTGTCAAAAGTTTTCGAAAAGTCGATTTTAAAACAAATCCAAGCATACCTAAATACAAACTGCCTTTTAAGCTCAAACCAATCAGGATTTCGAGAAAGCAGAAGTTGCAAGACAGCTCTTTTACTTGTTGTAGATGATATTCGAAGATCGATGGACACTAGTTGTGCTACTTTTTTAACGTTGTTGGACTTTTCCAAAGCGTTTGACACGGTTAATCACCTGTAACTTTGTAAAAAGCTTAGGGATGATTTCGGTTTTTCTTCTTATTCAGTAAAACTTTTGCACTCATTTTTAACTGATCGTCAGTAATGTGTGGCAGTGGGAAACCAGTTGTCTTCATATCTTGCAGTCCCTACAGGAGTACCACAGGGCTCCATTCTTGGGCCACTATTATTTTCGCTATATGTCAATGAAATTCCTCATCTAGTTAAGTCTTGCAACGTTCATATGTTCGCAGACGACGTCCAATTATACTTATGCAGTCCGTTAGATGGCATACGTAATGCTATCAGCCATATTAATGAAGACCTAGAAATTATTCTGCAGTGGGCTCTCAAGCATAACCTTTCTCTCAACCCGGGGAAGTCAAAGACATTATGCATTTACAAACGCATCTTAGATACGTCAAGTTTTCCACCGGTTCGACTTGGTAGATCAACCATTGACTATGTGCATTCTGCTAGGAACCTGGGGATAATTTTCAACGAAACTTTAACTTGGACTGATCATGCAGCTACTACAATTGGTAAACTATATAGTGCTTTGCGCCTATTATGGTCATCCCCAAGGTATGTTCCTGTCAAAACTAAGATGTTTCTTGTCAAAACACTCCTGCTGCCCATTTTGTTGTACGGATGTGAGGTCTTTTGCTGTTTTGACTCCTCAACAAGGCGAAAACTTAATGTCATATACAACAATCTTGCAAGATACATCTTCAATATAAGATATTTTGATCATATTTCTAGCTATTCAAAACAAATAATGGGTCTGACATTCGATAATCTCTTAAAGTTTAGGTCACTTATCCATTTACATGGAATTATGCAGTCTCGTCAACCTGAGTACCTGTACAACCGATTAGTTTTTGGTAGTTCACTAAGAACCGCGAATCTGATTCAACCTAGATTTTATTGTCTGCAATCGGAGCGTACAAAAAAATTTTGATAAGCCCGATGATGGAATAAAATTCCGAAACGCGTCGCTTTCTACGTTTAAATTAATATTATACCTATGTTGTTAAAATTTGTAAAAATAAAAACATTTAAAATTGTTTATATAAAAAATTTATTTATTTTACTTAAAATTAAATTTATAACTATACAACATGGAGACAAAACCACATACGTACGTTTTTTGTCCATGCCACTCAATTATGGAACTCTTTACCGACAACGATCAGAAGCATCATTAACGCGAGCACATTCAAAAACCGTCTATTTAAACATTTGGCCAGTAATACTTAAGTAAAAAGAATAAATAAATGAATAAAGAATTATGTAAATAAAAATTGAAAAAAAAAAAAAAAAAAAAAATGCTAGATTTAATTTCTATTAACATAAACTTAATTCAATAATTATTATGTATATCTTGCTTTGTTTAACATTTTCGAACATTCTTAAATATTGTAAAGCCTTCACTTATAATAAGATTATAGTCTTAATGTGAAATTGTTATTAATAAATACGAAATACGAAATACCATTTTCCTCCCAAAAGCGCTAAGGTCGATAAGAAGGAGGGAACCACTTTCAAATTACATTTAAATGTCTTTCTATGTATTTATATAAATAACATGTCAATAATGGAAACATCTTTGATATTTTTGGCATTTTAATAAGTTATTTTATTAAAAACCTGCGAGAATTCCTTTCCTTCGGGCAAGGTATTCAATAAGTTATAACTTAACTCTTTTGGTTCAGAATGATGAAAATGGAGATATTCAAACACAAGATATTGGGCTCTTACGAGTACATAAAAATACTAGGAATTTCAAGGGTAAGGTTTTAAAAAAACAAACTTTATAATTTGTGTAAAATTTTTCTTTTATACCATTTCAGGATTTTTCAGAAATCTCGACCACAAAAAAATAAAACAAAAATTGTATTTCTTCAAACAAAAAAAAAAAAATGTCAATAGTAAATAAATAATTAAAAACAAATGTGAATAAAACGAGTTTTTCTTTATAACTTAATTTCTTCGAAACAAGAAAGTTATTTGCAAAACAAATCTATTATATACCTTCGCTTACAGATCGACCTGAAGTTTTGAAAATGGACGATCTATCGGACAGCAGTTATACATACCTTTTAAGCCAGAGAGGCAAACCCATTCTAGTTCTGAACGGCTTCAAATATCGCCGAGAACGAAGCTACCGCTCGGGCTGCGAATATTGGAGGTGTCTTAAATCTGGCTGTCATGGTCGGATTGTGATGAGAAATGGAATCATTGGCAAATCTCACGTACATTCCCATAATCCCGATGATACGAATCTTACGTATATTTAGTCATTTGACAGAAAAAAAAAAAACAAAAAGAAACAAAAATAGTACAAATACAAAAATTGTTATATTTTGAAACTCAAAACTGTGCGTTTTTTTTGCTGTCTTTTATGTCCTCATATTTGTGTTTGTTGTTAACAGACATTACTGTCGAATTAGGCCAATTATTTTAATATTAATTTATGATTTTTTGTTTGTATTTTAGAAATCGAGTTCATCTACAGTCAACGTGGTCATCCGCTCATCGTTCTTAACAACTATTTGTATCGTAAAAATCGTGATAAATACTGGAGATGTTTGCGTAGTACTAAGTTCAAATGCAAAGCTCGTGTGATATTTCGGCCCGAGGATAATTCGGCTAAAGTTATTGGCCGACATACGCATGCCGAAGAGACCGAAAAAATCGAATGGGGAAGGGGGGTATTTACAGCTATCAAGGCTCGAAGCAAAGATAATTTTGCCGAAAAACAAAGGCTTGTCATTACCAATGAGCCATGTCAAAGGCAGCTGATGGAACAAGCAGCAGAACATTTTTTCTATGATGAAATTGACGAGGAAGCTAAAAGTGAATCGTTCGATGGGATGTACTGAAGGAATTTTTTAACAATTAAAGAGTATCATCAATGATAGGTGAAGAATCATTAAAAAATATATTTTTGACACAAAACTGTTTAAACATATTGTTGTTTCTGTAATTTTAATCGGTTTATATTCAAAGGATATACATACATTATATATGTATGTATGTATATGTATATACATATGTGAAATGAACAATAGTGTTTTTTTTTTGTAAATGAATACTTTTCTGTCAGTCAATCTGGCAGCCTTCATCTGTCCTTGCTGGTACTCTTTGATAACAATTTTATTGTTAAGGTGTGTTTGCCGTTTGTTTGTTTCATGTGTTTTAAAACTAAATCATTTAAAACAAAAATGAATAATGTCACAACTGATCCAATTGTGCTATCAATATTTTTTTTTTTGTTAAATAAATGAATGAAATAAAATAACAAAAACATAATAAACTTAAAATTCTTAAGAACTTGCGTTTTTAATAGTATTTAGTTGCAGGTGATATGTGTTCATCCATACGCATATAGCCATTCACATAATGTTTGTATGTATATACATACATACATACAAAGTATATTCAAACATATGTACAAGTACAAACAGAAATAAATGTGAAAGTATGTAATCGTTTTGAGTCCTAAATGCAATGATTTTTTTGTATTTTTATACTTAGTTTTTTATATCCATTTTAAATAAATTGAAGTCTTTCTCAGTTGTTTTTTTAAATGTATTTGTGTTGTGCAAGATGCATTTATAGAAGAGTCATGTATGAGTCTATAAATCAAAAGCTTTTGACAACTTTTTCATGATATCTTAACGTTCGAAATAATTGAATAAATATAGTTTAACTCATCATTTTAATTTCTTCTTATCTCTAAAATATATATCGAGTATTACAGAGTTAAATTCACAAATCTGGAGTTCCCCAGGATGGTCACTTAGGACCACTTGTTTTAACCTTGGCTATAAATGGGTGATGTGGTTGTTGAACTGAGGTTTAAACGGCATAAAAGTGTCGTTTAACTTAAACTACAGAGTGAACTCCTTTCAAGGTTTAAATGACACTGTGAAACCAAATCTATTGTTGAACTGAAGTTTAAACCAAAAGTGGGGCTTAAACTTCCAATCATTTTGTGCCATAAGAAATCGGTTTCATCATTCTGTTGCACTCGCCATTTACAGTGACCACCCCAATGCCGTCGCCGGTCCAAAATCTATACCAAATGGTAACTTTTGAAGAGGAATTGTCACCTGGTGAACCTGGTATGTTTTGAAGTCGCCCCATATATGGCAATTTTCCAAAAAATTCATTTCTCAGCCAAAATTGGGGGCCTCTTCCAAATGCTCCGAAGCTTAGTCAGGGAACAAACGGTGTTGTACTGTTGTCTATGGTCATGAACTTTGAGCTTCTGGGTCAGTTTGATCTCACGGCGAGGAATCGACTGCATCGGGTTCTGCTGTGTACTCACTAACTGCGGCGATGTTCTCGGCTCGTCATGCGTTCCTTTAACGTACGAATACCGAACAGACCTTCTCAAATTTAGCCACCAAACGCTAAAGAGTTTACTGTGAAGGCCAACCATGTCAACGAACACACAATTTGATAATGAAGTTTTATCATGGCCGCCAAAATCTACACACGATAATCGAAAACCCTATATTACCATTGCACTAAAAAAGATGATCTATTTTGTGTTGGCAATTGCTTGGTCGCAAGATATCGCTTGTAATGCAAAACCTCTCTTAATGGGCTTAAGCAACAGCAACAACAGCGCGTTATATTTCCCCTAAAAATTGAGATTATTTAGCGGAAGAAACCAGATAAAGTGATGCACAAAACATGTCAAAGAAGCAACAGCACCAGCATCGTCAACAGCGAACATCAAATTAGTCAGCAAAAATTTCTCCAAGAGTATGCAACCAGTAACAGCGTCTGAAATTCATATTCATCGCCCGTTGTTATTGTTGACGTTGGTATTGCTGTTCTTATCTATTTTCGGCTTGATGTACACATGAACAAACATGGCCAAAAATGGGTCATATTGGAACATGTGGATTTTCGAGAAATCTATGGGGAATCTTGTATAAAAAAACATAGTACTTTCCTGACTTAAACGGGTATCAATTGTTGCTATAGATTGGAATCCTACCCGATCATAACTCAATGGGAACCCACATGAGCAGAAGGGACATCAACACATTTGTGTTTGTCAGGATGAAGAAGCTGTGGAGGAGGGCTAGACTCTTTCTTTGTGAATTCCCAAAACCCAAACCAGAAACGCAACCCTCTCAGAATACTTTTTCGACGAAATAGTCGTGTTCATGCCACTATGAAACATCCTGAAATTTATTCATGCTTATTTTGACATTCTCATGAATAGTCTATTCGTTAGAATGATTCTATTCCTTCAAATGAACTTTCTTAATTTTGAGATTCGAACGAATAACATTCATTTGCGAAAGATAGTATAAAATGAACTTTAAAAAAGATTCATTTTCATTATCAGCTGTTTGAAATTTACTATATTTCTATTTGAATTAGTATGATCATTTTACATTTTTTTTTGTTTCTAAACATTTTATAGATGTTGGATAAAGAATCAAGAAACAAAATAAATAATACACTTTTTCATTACAAAGTAAAGTTTAACGATAAAGAATTACATATTCATTACATTTTTTGTATCAAATCAGCTGTTTTGAAACTATTCTTAAAAAAAATTAGTTGTTCATGACGCGTTCTAAATTTTTATTTTTTTCGTATACACTTGGTCACACTAAAATACTCGTATCAAAAACAAAAGAGAAGTGTTTGTGAAATGTCAAAACCAAAAAGTGAAATCTTTGTTTATTTGTAATTGTTTTGTTTATTAATTTCTTTGATAAAAACATAAAATAATAAATAAAAATATGGCATTTGTGTTGTTTACCATATAAATGAAGATGGTGTTAAAGAAGTGCAGAGGAGAAGGATAGTGGATGCTTTCCGTATCAACGCGGGTGGTAAAAAAACCCTTTGCTACCTCCGGGTTTTCTTCCATTATTTTGATTAACTTTTCCTTTTGTTCGCGGTTTGTCCAGTTGGAATGCGACCTTTAAACATAAAACAACAAAAAAATTAATAAAAATAAGTTATTTTCCATGAAGTAATTAAAAACTTAATGTTTTGTTGCTTACTCGACAGAAAAATTCAAACGACACAAAAATGACATTTAATTCTATTCTTTCGAATGTCAAAATTAAATTAGCTTTCGCAAATGAATGAACTTTCTATGGATTGGGTGAACTTTCGATTTGTTCGATTAACATTCTAATCGCCGCACACACGGCAAAAGTAACGATTTAGCTGGACAAAAATAATTAACTTATGAAGTTAATTTGTCAAGCAGAGATTTGACATAAAAATGATGTTTTGTGAATATTAATCACTATTTTCATTAAATATCGACAGCATATACATATATATAAAAAATATGAATTTATTCACTTTTTCTTACAAATAAATTATTTAAACAAAACGTATTCTGGAAATTTGATTTATAATGGGACTTTTAATTCAGACTTTCATCTTGGATCATTTCGTAATCGGTATCATCATTTCTAATTATTAAACACATTATTTAATCTTTGTTCAATACTTTCCGTACAGTTACTAACTTTAAATTTTTCAAAAATATAGTTTTTTAATTTTTCTTTACACTTTTTGTGAGAAAATTTGAAAAACTTATCTTCTTTAAGTATTAAAAATAACTCTAATTTGGTCGTCATCGCATCTAATGTTTTAAATTGATTGTGTGATAGCTGTAAGCAAAAGTAACGGTTACTTCAAAAGTGATCAAAAGTGATAGCTAAAATTTTGTATGTACCTTCTTAAAGTCTTAAAAAACAATATTATTAAAATTAAATTAGGGTACTCAGTGGAACTTTTTTTTGCTCGTGTATCAAAGTCGCATTTTCTTGGTAATTTGATGGAAGTTATTATATACATTATAATTATTATATTATGTCAGTAAGAACTACCAAAAACTTAAGAACTTACTTGAAAGGGACTCTTCTTTAAAATAAATAAGATTCAACTAGTTATATTAAAGTAAACAGTGATAAAAACACGATCGCCACACATGTCTGATTAAGGTGTGTGAGCAAGAAAAAGTATTCACCAAGTTGCGAGGCCTCTAGAAAAAAAGTGAATAACGTTACTTTATTAATTTTACTGTTTTATAGTTGAGTAAACATTAAAGCACGTGGTTAAATATTTTAATACATAAAAGAGAACATACAAATTTTCGACTTTTGGCAGCCTAAATTGGTGCTTTTGCCGTGTGTGCGCCGGGTCTCAAAATTAAGTTTCAACGAATTCGACTCACTTTCGAACGAAAGAGAATGTCAAAATAAGCACCATTGAGAATTCAGTATGCTTCAGGAAAACACTCCATACCTTTCACCTACTGCTCTCCTTCTCAATGGATCCATTGATATCCGAGTTTGGTGTGCGGCTTGCCCTATCAAGCCCTTTATCCGTATGTAAGGGCACATTTGCGTTAAGAAGGGTATAATGTTTTCGTTTGTAAAAAGGGCTGTTTAAGACTTCAATTATTTTATTAGGGCAAATATTTACTTCAATATTCTAAAAACCAATTAACTCAAACATCAAAACTAATGAAAATACGTTTTACAAAGAATCTGTTTATACAGAGCTTCGTTGAAAGGGTGCTCCACCGGATGATCCATCATTATAGGTGACAATAAGCTAAAAAGTGGTATCTTCAAACCGTAGTTGATTTCGAAAAAGTTGATGTTTTGCAAAATTTTGATTTTCAAAGTTTATTAGGCCAAGTTTTTCAGTGCGAAATTAAAGTTAAACTTGGGTTAACTCACTAAATTTGAAGTGTGAATTCTTGTTTAACTCTTAAACTGGGATGATTTCGCATTGAAAAACTCGGTGTTAGAAAATCTTAAATGATTAAGTTCGAAAAACGAAAAACTAATCCCTTTATCTAAATACCAGGATTTTAATTGTTTAAATAATTTAATTACCTAACTAGCTTTAGAGATTTCAATAACCAACCGCTCAAATAAAACAAAAAAAAAACATACATTTCATTTTAGATCTTCCATTTTGGCCCATTAACACCTGGATTTATTGTGGTAAAATGGGTTATCTTCGCAACCGAAAGCAAGGCTACAATTTAATTTTCGAAGGTTATATGTACAGAAAAGAAGCCACCTTTCGTTCGACCATCAATTGGATATGTTCGCATGGAAACGGCAAACGCCGTTCGGAGAACAAATGCCTAGCCAGGTGCATAACCAAATGGGAAGGTGGCATAAAGTTAGGGAAAAAGCTACACAACCATCCACGAAAGTATAACATGTTGCCTTTAAGCATAATTCCTCCGAAAATATTTCAACAGCTATTTAAAGCGACAAAATTCTAAGAGAATTTTTAAAATTGAAATTAAAATATAATTTTATTAAAAAAAAGCAATCCATAAATAAATACAAAAAATCTTATTATACATACATGTATGTTACTAAAAACCAATTAACTCAAACATCAAAACTAATGAAAATACGTTTTATATTTGGAACTACAAAGAATCTGTTTATACAGACCCTCATTGACAGGGTGCTCCACCGGATGATCCGTCATTATAGGTGACAATAAGCTAAAAAGTGGTATCTTCAATCCGTAGTTGATTACGAAAAAGTTGATGTTTTGCAAAATTTTGATTTTCAAAGTTTATAAGGCCAAGTTTTTCAGTGCGAAATTAAAGTTAAACTTGGGTTAAATCACTAAATTTGAAGTGTGAATTCTTGTTTAACTGTTAAACTGGGATGCTTTCGCATTGAAAAACTCGGTATTAGAAAATCTTAAATGATTAAGATCGAAAAACGAAAAACTAATCCCTTTATCTAAATACCAGGATTTTAATTGTTTAAATAATTTAATTACCTAACTAGCTTTAGATTTCAATAACCAATCGGGCAAATAAAACAAAAAAAACATACATTTCATTTTAGATCTTCCAGTTTGGCCCACTAGCACCTGGATTTATGATGGTAAAATGGGTTATCTTCGCAACCAAAAGCAAGGCTACAATTTAATTTTCGAAGGCTATATGTACAAAAAAGAAGCCACCTTTCGTTCGACCGTCAATTGGATATGTTCGCATGGAAACGGCAAACGCCTTTCGGAGAACAAATGCCTAGCCAGGTGCATAACCAAATGGGAAGGTGGCATAAAGTTAGGGAAAAAGCTACACAACCATCCACCAAAGTATACCATTTTGCCTGTAAGCATAATTCCTCCGAAAATATTTCAACAACAATTTAAACCGACAGAATTCTAAGAGAATTTTTAAAATTGAAATTAAAATATAATTTTATTAATAAAAGCAATACATAAATAAATACAAAAAATCTTATTATAAATACATGTATATTATTATGCCTGTGTACTAATAAATAAAGAAAAACCAATAAAATCTTTTAACTTATGAAATAATTTTCGTTTTTAATTTTTAATAAATACTATACTCAATTTTGTGTGTACAAACGCAATTTAATAAATTTGTCATTTCAGAAATTTGTATTAAGCGGGCAAATGGAGAGGAAATTATATTACTCAAAGGCGAAAAATATAAGAAAACTCGAGTAACGTCTTATCGAAGCTATTGGCATTGCGTGCGTAGATATTGTAGTGCGTTTCTTATATTTAATCATTTAAAAGGTGGCTCTCTTACAATGTGTAAAAAGCATGAACATAACGAACATCGTTTTAATGAAATACTAAAAAATAACTAATGTCCTGATCAAAGGTGATATATTTAATTCAATTTTGTAAGCAAATAAAATTAAACATGTAAATTTTTTTTAATTTAAAAAAAAATCAAAAAATCATATTTATGTAAAATTAATTTTTAATTAAAATTCAGCCGATGGTGGACTTCGTCGACTCAATGACTTTGAGTCAGTTAAATTATTACATTAGTCAACTAAAAACCATTAAAGAAATTGTTTGTTAAGTTACTGAATTTATTTCATTAATTTTATCGCTTTCGTTTAGTCGAAAAATATATTCGTCATTTTTTATTAATTAGCGTATCTAGTTTCAAAAAGGTTAGGTTAGGTTAGGTTAGGAGGGGTGTGCACAGCCCAATGGCTGTTGCGTACACGGGGGCCTATTGGTCCATTGTGATCCCCTATTAATAAAAGCAGAGATGCTCCTAACTAATTCCTTATGTAGACTGGTTCATTTTCGAACCAGCCTGAGCTTACAATGAATTTTCTCATATTTGCCATTGAGACCTGCGTTAGATCGTCTAGTTCTCCAACAAACCTGTTTCCGAAGTAGCGAAGGCGATTTGTTTGGAGGTTCGGACAGTCACAGAGCAAGTGTTTAATGGTTTCAGTCTCCTCGACATCCTGGCAGCTCCTACAGAAATCGGGTGCAAATGCACCCATTCTAGTGGCCATTGTGCCAATGGCGCAGTGACCCGTTAGTACACCTATCAGGATTCTGATGTTCTTTTTACTCAGCGATAAGATATACCGAGTTTCTTTTTCATTAATTCTAGGCCATAAACTTCTAGAGATAACACAGTCGTCCCTGGAGGACCAGGAGTTGTTGATTTGCTCTTTCGTTATTAGGTCTATTTTCCTTTTAATCACTCCAATCGGGATTTTTGGTTCTAAATTTAAATGGCTACTGCTGTTTTTATTTGATAGTGATCCTTTCCTTGCCAGTTCATCTGCTATTTCATTCCCTTCTATATTACTATGTCCGGGAACCCAGCAGAGGTTGACTTGGTTAGTGCTACAAATATTGTTCAGCATGTCTCGACATTTTGTTACTGACTTGGATCTTATAGTCTCACTAGCTAAGGCATTGATGGCAGCTTGGCTGTCCACGAAAAATGTGATCTCAGACGAGTTCAATTCTTTCGTGCGTACCAATTCTGCCGCCTTTTCAATAGCATAGATCTCAGCCTGAAAGACACTACACTCATCTGGGAGTTTGAATGATTCTTTAATATTTAGAGCTTCACAGAACACCCCAGCTCCTGTTCCCTCTTCCATTTTTGACCCATCGGTGTAGAAGGAGATACCTTGTTCACTAATTAGTGAGTTGGATTCCCATCCCTGCCTTTGGGGTATTGTAGTAGAGAATTGTTTGTTAAAATCTATTTTGGGTGGTAAGTAGTCAGTCGTCACATTAAGCCCTGCCACTGTGTCATACCTATGCAGTATTGACCCATGACCATAATTACTGTGCTTCCAAAAGTTCATTTCTTTAAGCCGAATTGCGCTTTTGGCTGCTGTGCATCTTATGTGCTCGTCCAGGACTGGAAGATTTAATATAATTTCCAGGCCTGCCTGTGGCGTAGAACCCTGTGCCCCCGTTATTCCTAAACAGGCTAGTCTCTGTACCTTATTCAGGTTTTTGAGATAGCTACTTTTTTCTGCTGCTTTCCACCACACGATCGACCCATAGGTAAGTATGGGACGAACTATCGCCGTGTACATCCACTGGATGACCTGCGGTCGCATGCCCCACCGTGTACCGAAGGTTTTTTTGCATGTGTAGAGAGCGCATAGTGCTCTTTTCATTCTTTCCTCTGTGTTCCGTTTCCATGTTAGCTTGGAATCAAGAATTGCTCCAAGATATTTAGCCTCGTTGGAAAGTTTCAGAGGAATGTCGTTGAGTTTTGGAGGAGTGAAATCCTCCAATTTCCTTTTCTTCGTAAACAGGACTAGTTCGGTTTTGGAAGGGTTAACCCCGAGACCGTTTTGTCCTGCCCAAGAAGATAGTTCTTTAAGTGAAGATTCCATAATATCCTTGATGGTGGTAAGATATTTACCCGATATCAGAATTACTATGTCGTCCGCATAGGCTACTATTTTAATGCCCTGATTCTTAAATCTTGTGAGAATTTTGTTAACAACCAGGACCCAGAGAAGAGGTGAAATTACTCCTCCTTGTGGAGTGCCTCTTGTAACCGATTTCTCTACTTTGCTATCCCCAAGTTGCGAGCTAATGATTCTGCCATTGAGCATGGTATAAATCCAGTCCACAATAGCAGATTCAACGCCAACTTCTTCTAGAGCAGATTTAATGGACTCCGTTTTTACGTTGTTAAACGCTCCTTCGATGTCCAAAAATGCTGCCATGGTGTATTCTTTGTGCTCGAGACTTTTCTCAATTTGTGAGACGACCTCGTGCAACGCAGTCTCCACTGACTTACCTTTAAGGTAAGCGTGTTGGTAGTTGCACAGGTTGCTTGGTTTGAGTAGGTCCCTAACATGCAGATCAATAATTCTCTCTAGTGTCTTGAGGAGAAACGAAGAGAGACTTATCGGTCTGTAATCTTTTGCAGTCGAGTGTGTCGGTTTTCCAGCTTTTGGAATAAAGACTACTTTAACTCTCCTCCAACTGATAGGGACGTATCTCCATTTGATACAACTTTTGAAGATTACCCTAAGCCATGGGGTGATTATCTGTAGAGCATATTGAAGAAATGCCGGAATAATCTCATCTGGTCCTGCTGATTTGTAGGGTTTGAACGAGTTTATTGCCCACATAATCTTCTGCTCTGTGATAACCTGTTCCAATTCTGGTTCTGATTGTAAGATATCTAAGGTGTGTGGTTGTGTAAAACCCAGTCCTTGATGATTCTTACAGCCCGGGAAATGCGTTTCCATAAAGAGTTCAAGTGTTTCTTGGCTCGAGTTCGACCATGATCCATCGGGATGCTTAATGTATCCCGGAATCGTGGGATTGTGTGCAAGGATCTTTCGAAGTCTCGCAGCCTCACTTGTGTTCTCAATGGATTCACAGTGTCTTGTCCATGAATCCTTTTTGGCCCTTCTTAACTCTTTGGTGTATGAGTTAAGTTCGGATCTATATAAATTCCAATCTTCCTCCGATTTACTCAGTCTGGCTTTGTTGAAAAGTTTTCTGACCCCTGTTCTTCGTTTCTTAAGATCGCTATTCCACCATGGTGGATTAGTGGGTTTAATGTTACGAGATATGGGGCAGTGTTTTTCAAATGCCTTTATCATTTTACTAGTAAGATTTTGAACAGTATCGTCAATGATTGAGGTTGCCGAAAGCGTTTCTTCCTCTGGAGGATCGATTCGTTCAATCAACCATTTTGAATACTTTGTCCAATTCGTCCTAGTTGGGTTCCTAAAAGGTTTAATATCATTTATTCTCCTATCTAAGGTGAAGAGTATCCTTAAGTGATCCGAAAAGGATTTCTCAGAAGAGACTCTCCAATTCCCTACAGAGATCTTATCATTATTACTCATAAGAGTGAGGTCTAGAATTTCTTCCCTGATTTTGTTACGAAATGTAGGGTGATTGCCCCTATTACATAACATAAGATTAGAACAGAGAATGTATTCAAAAATTGACTCACCCCTTTTATTGATATCCTTGCCACCCCATTGTGTATGATGGGCGTTGGCGTCGCATCCAATCACCAAAGGTGTCCCTCTTGCTGTGGTGTAATCCACAAGATCGCGGACCGTTTTTGATGGAGGATTTTCTTCATCTCCCGGCATGTACGTTGACGCCAAGACGAAGTTGCCTTCCTTGGATTCAACGTTGATTGCCGCGTTATCCCTGTTGCTGTACCTAGATAAAAAGAAAGCATTAATCGATTTTTTGGCTAGAATACAACTTCTAATATCACCTTCTGACGTGGAGTGGAAAAGGTTGTAATTTTTTGACCTCAACCCTAGCACCTGATTCTTACAAATCCAAGGTTCTTGAATTAAGGCCACATCCACGTTCTCCTGAGACATGTAGAGCATTAGGTCGTGCGTTGCTGCTTTAGCGTGCTGCAAATTACTTTGCACCACCAGCAGCTTTTGACTCCCCTTTGCCTTCATGCCTCTTTACCCTTACGGTACCGAGACCATATCTCACCACGTCTGCCTTTTCTTTCAGGAGGAGGTCAGATTTTTTGTCGATAGCAAACAAAAGGTCCTTTCCTTCCCCGTTGAGACTCTTTCTGGAATTCAAGAGCTTCCATTCCAATATGGGGAGCTCCTTATTTTGTTTTGCCATCAGTTTAATAATGGATGAGTCCTCATGCGTGGCAGGAGGAGGAATCCATATCTTAATCTGCTGACGAAGTGGTAGAGCCGTGACAGGAAGAACCCCGAGAGATGCACCCTCCCACAGTTCACCAATTTTGGCGATTGTATGAGTGAGGAACTCCAAGGATTTCTGGTCTCCACAGCAAACCACTTTTACTCCTTTCCGCCAACCAGCTCCGTCGAAGGTATAGTCCTCAGCACTATCGTCTTCGGATGTCGCCATCATGGCTTTTAGGATTTCGTTTTCCACGAGTAACCAGTTCTTGGCCGTGATTTTCCCATCCGGATCCTCTCGACTAATAATGGCCACTTGAAGATCGATCGGGGTGTTGTCAAAGCTGTTGGTCTTAAACTTTTTAGAACCATCGGCCTTGGCTGTCTCCTCCGATCTTGCCCTCTTGGACGAAACTGACTTTGTCCCAGAAGAGTTGCCTACCTTTGCTTTGTCGTTCCCTTTCGGGTTCGATTTAGCGATGGTTTGCTGTTTCTTGAGGGAAGTCTTATTCGTATCCTTGCCGGTACGAGCTGTTGAGTTATTGTTGTCCTGTTCTCGGTTTATCTTTTTAGGGATAGACTTCGATGTGGAAGCAACTACTCTTTCGCTGACTGTTTTCGTTTCTTTCTGTTGTTTGGAGGAAGCTATGGGTGCAGTGGAAGTCTTTGCCATCTGACTTTCATAGTTCTTTATCAACTTTCTATGTTTCTTTAAAAGGGCCCTGTCTCTTGGACTGAGAGAAGTTGGGTCCTTTTTCTCCGTAACACTCACGAATCTTTTAGAGGATCTGTAGTTACTGCGTTGCCTCGAAGCATTGGGCGGTGCAGTAGACTTCAGCATAGTCTCTTCTTGACTCGAGTCTTCCAGCAACTCGTCCTCGGTCCGACTTCCTATAGATGGAGGTCTGTTCGAGGTCTCCCTACCGTCAATAGCCAGGCTATCTAGAGCAGGGAGAAGAGCCGCTGCAAGGTTGTGCTGTTTCACTAGTTTTGGCTTGTTTACATTTTTTGTCACTGGCGACTTAGCTTCTTGCGAAGCCAAGCCCTCGCCGGCAGCCGTGACTTCTGCCGACACTTGAGTGTATATCCCCACTCGATTTTTATTTTCATTTTGTAAACTTTTTTCCATAATAATTATTTGTTGGATAAACATCCCTGTTTTTTGTTGGTTTCTCTTAGTTGTAGGTCCCTGCAGCTGGATTGCTGGAGGGTCAAACGTAAGCCCCCTCGCCATCGTCAAGGCGGAAACCGTGAGGGGGTAGTTTCAACAAAAAAATCTATTAAGCTATGAAACTTGACGCCTCAACATGTTAAGAGATGATTCAAAATATGGTATTTTAGAATCTTCATTAACTTTTGAAAAAAAGTTTTTACCACGCAACTTTCATTTTTTTTTAAATTATTTTCATATATCTTGTACCATGTTTTTTTCTATTCGACGGATTTCTTATTTAACAAGGAAAAGTTTTCTTTATTGAATGAAGATTTTCGTTTGGCCAACGTACAGCAACAACATATTTTATTATTATTATTTTTTTTTTCATAAAATTATGCAACCTTTCGCATCAATGTAAACAATAATTGCCTTTGGAGTAGATAGCTACATGCACTTTTATTGAGACATTGATATCTTCTTGAATGCAAGTGCTTATTATATGAAGTGATAATGAATGTTTTATTGATTCCACGAAAACTTAGTTAATGTAAGCAGTTTCTTACATGACGTAGAAACGTGAATAACGATCTTCATTTCGTATTTCAGAAACACACGAAAATCTCTCAAAAGTTGTGGAATCCGGAAGCCTTCTGGACTCTTCTGAAAGTGTTCACTTGGGAAAAAATGGCAGTTCTGATTCTGAAAAGAAGAGAAATTTGCTTATGGATTTGAAATCAGAATCGAAACCAGAAGCACTCACACATTCATATAGTTAAACGTCAAACTCAACAGCTGTGATTTTTTTCATGCTAATAGTGCGAAGTGTATTTTTTAAACATATATTTATTCTTGATTTTCATTATTGTCCACATTTGATGTTTCACATATACAATAACAACAAACTTCAGAATCATCAGAATCGAAAAAAAGTGTTCAGTTGGGATTCCGGATTGCCAAATAAAAACGACATTAGTGGACCTCAGTCACTTGTTGATGTAGCCAAACTGTTTTATTGAACATAAATACAAATTGACCCACAACCTATAAGATACAATCGAATATTTAGATTTGTTGGCACATAGGAGGCCTTACCTTATATGTACATGTGTATTATAATGCGTGTTTTTTTAAGTGGCGGATAACATGAAATTGGCAACAATGTTTTCTGTGACAGCGGTTTTTGATTGTTTTGAGGTTAGTTTGTTTTGCAATTCATCATAAATAGACTCACTGGAGCAACATTTGCAAATTGTTCAAATTTCAATACATCGGGCGTTATGTGCGATTTATGGTCTATCGTTGCAAAACGTATACTCTAAATGATCAAAAGCATTCGGTTTGACGTCGTCGTGCACAGTGTGCACAGAACAAGCGATTGCTGATGATGTGCAGAGTAGTGTTGATGATTGACATGTGTCAATTCGTCATCGTGCCCAACAAATAAACTTACAAAATTCTTCGCCTCTAAAAAACCACCCTTTGCTTCTCAACTTTTCAGCCAGATATTGCAAGTACTGCTCAGGGGTATTATAACAGCTTTTAAGTACAAAAAATCTTTCCTGTAGTACCTTTGATGTTTTTTAGACGTTTTTCTTTCTTTAGTCCCAAGGGGCAGATGGCGCGTGCTTGAGTGAATAGAGCTCGATCCGAAAAAAGCGTGACCTGAGCGCACAATTGAATTGAACACTGAATTGCCATTTTATAATTTTTTTTAAATAAACTATCCAAACTATCAGCTTTGTTTTGCGAAATTGGTGTTGTCAAGATTTTTTTGCTTTTTAATCAATGCAAAATGGAAAAAAAAATCCGATCGAGTTCTGAGCTAAAAAAGAAATGTAAGTTGAACGCTCCGAGTTAAAAAAGTAACATAGTTCTTCTTTTAACAGTTCAGTGCCCCGCTCGACGATAAACATGAAAAACACTTCATATTTTCCCTTCAAAAACTTTGACTTTCAAAACAGTTGAGTCTTAGAGATTGAAAACCAATCGGAAAAGCTGTATTCAATAACTGGTTTCAAGATCTGCTTATATTTCAGGGTCTTGGTCTACTAGCTAAGTACAGAACTTCTTTTCATAAGTGACTGACTTTTTTCTAAGAATGTATATTGTATGATGGTTGAACCTAAACTGCTCTTTGGTTATCCGTCAGCATCATTGGCGCAAAATTTTAGTCGAATTAGTACGATGTCAAAATTATTTTAGTATGATACTTGGATAAAATGTTAATTTTAATTGAGTTCAGCATTATTGTTTCTTTAACATTTTTTTAAATCACCATATATACTGCTTCTAAAATCGGTCCTTTTGACACGTGATGACAGTTCTTCTTCTAAAAAGAAGAGAAGATCGGTTCTAGATTTGAAGAAAGAATCGAAACCACTTAATACTTCGTTGTGGAATAGGAAAATTATCCAAATAAGTGTTCGTCATGTTTAAAAATTAATATTATCCAAACAACTTATTTTGCTATCTGCATTTGACGTTTTTACAAATAAATACAACGAAACAGAACTTCACAATCGTAATAAGTGTTGCAACTTGTTCGTTTGGTGTACCGTTAAATATGTATATATTGTTAAGTAGTATCATACTAATATCTTGAAACTAAGCTCTATCAAATCTTGCACCATTATTTATTATAAAGTTTTAAATATATGTACCTAACTTTCGTAACTTGAAAATATAATGATCTTAAAATTTTGTCATTTTTCATTAATTTCATTTTGTTCTATACCCGCAGATTAGGTAGTTTGTGCTATAGTTTTGAGTGATAACATATAAATAAAGTTATAATAATAATCATTTTATACATATTTCTGTTTCCCTTTTTATCTAAAAGTTGCTGCTTATTAAGTAAAAACATTATTTGAATATTTTCAGTAACTAGCTATCTATAAATAATTGATTAAAATTTAACTATTTTTCTTTGCAAAATACTAATATCTCAAAGTACTTTGAAGAATATAGAATTTAATCTATTTTATGTTCCATGAAAATCCAAAAAGATTTCAGGCAATTTTTTATGAACTCAGAGATTTTCTTAAATGACCTGGAAGACTGGAGAAAAGTAATCGTATTTGCAGTATTTAAATATTCAAATTTCATTTAATTATTTATTATTCTTATATTTATTTTTTTCCAATATAGTTCTTCAACCGGAAGAATAACCAAAAATTAGCTGTTTAGTGCATTATACATAGATAATTTTTTTATTTAAAATTAAGAACATGTGAGATAAATAAAAAATAACTTTATACAAACAAAAAACTCGGTATTCATTTTTTTAATTTTATAAAATAAAAAAAAAATAAAAAAAATATTAAAATCCTACTCTAATTGAAATATCTTTGTTTTACAGGCAAATATTGCCCGCCTCTAAATGACGGCGGCGGACCACTGTTTGTTGTCAGTAAATACGGAACGAAGCAGTTGATTCTCAAGCAACACACTTTCAATCGTCATGTTAGCCGAGATGATGTGACTTACTGGCGTTGCAGTCAATTCGCAGTACTTCGCTGTCGAGCTAGAATCAAGACCAAATTAGACATCTTGACAGTTTTGAATGGCGAACATAATCATGAAGTCATTACCAGGGCTCGAAAATATGGTTCTTTAAAGATTAAAACTGAGCCACTTACAACCATATGAAATCAATAATATTTATTATAAAGAAATTGCAATTTTTCTTTTCAATACTAAGAATAATAAAATAAAATCTGCAATCTAAATGTATTATTAATATATAAATATATATCAAAAAATATACATAAATAAAGTTATGAATAAAATTAATCTTAACAAAATATTTTGCTTACTTGTTCTCCTTCCTTTTGATTTGATAACATCCTAAGCCTAACTGCATATATTTTTTTAACACTCTTTGTTTTTCATTCAGGTTCAACATATTTCTCATTCGTTACCGGATTCCGTGGAAGTCGAAAACTCAAGGTTGGCGATTATAGTTTTACCCGCAATAAATCATCTGGGGCTAAGACCTATTGGTCTTGTGCGCGAGCAGGTATCCACAAATGCAAAGCGCGAGTTGTGACAATTGACGAAGAGACACGACACGATGTTGTTATAAAATGCGGTTTCCATAATCATGCACCTTTTTAAAAAATAAATTAAAGAACAATAAAAAAAATTATGACGAAGATTAAAAATATTTTAAGTAATTTTGATTTCTATATAAAAATGTATGTACATATATAATAATATATTTTCATAGTTAGCTGAATTGTATCGAAGCTAAAGTGAATTGTTTAATTTGCATTTATAGAAATAAAACAAAAATTAAATTATATGAAATACAATATCGTTGATTTTAATTTTGAATTTTAATCAAACACACGAATGAGTTTGTATAAACTTTGAATTCTAAAAAAACAGCTAACACCAATACTAATAAAATAAGGTTTCTTTTTAGCGCTGACCAAATCATTTAACCCAGAAGTTACTGATGGTGTTATTATCAAAGAAAACCAAGTTACCTTCATTCCTGGCCAACGAGGTGGAACTGTGCTTGTTTCGAATGGATACCCTTATGTGAGGAATCGTCGAAGTGGCTGTAAAAATTATTGGATATGTGCCAAGAAGGTTAGTCTTGAGTGTTTATTTAGTTGTGAGAAGTTCTTTAATTATGATTTTCTTTGTGTTTTATTTCTTAGGGCAGTTTAAAGTGCAACGCACGGATTGTAACGAATGTTATTGACGGCGTTCAAAAAATTGTCCTACATTCAATGGATCATACCCATCCTGTGCATGTGGTTCGTAAGAAGCGAGGAATCAAAAATGTAGAGACTCAAAAACGTCGCGCTAAAATAAGCCAGAGATACTCAAGCCAAGAAAATAAATTATTTACTGATGATGAAGGTGTCTATCAACACGAGTTTATTGTTTAAATTAGATATATGTACTTATACGAACTACTTTTACAAGACCTTTACTTTGTAATTCTTTAACCTAAACATTCACAAATTTTAGTTTTTTTTCTTATTTTTAAAAAAAAAACTTGTGAATCGCATCATACTTCAATTAAATTCATCATTATAATTTCTTCACAAGTTATGTTGTTGAACCACAGCACATTTGTTGTTGAAATACGGATTGAAATTACGAAAGCAAATGTGTTAAAGGATTTGAGGGAGAGTCCGAAGGCTTATATTTATAGATTTTTAGTTTTCGTTATTCTTTGTATTATAACTCATAAACTGTGTTGTTTTATGTTGTTTTATGTATTATCTCGTCCATATATTTTTTTTCCATTTCACATGAAACGAAAATAACGTTTTGAACTACGAGTAGATACTTTAGTTATGAATAAAAAGTCTTGTCACTATGTTTATTTGTATGTTTTTTACTTCAAAAAACATAAGTAGGCGAAGAACTTCAACCGCAATGTAGTTATCTTTGCAGGTTTACATTAAATTCTTCAATTTTAATATAAAACAATATATAGAGAAAAGGATTTCGAACTCAAATTTGTTCTGGCGGCGAAAATGAATGTCAATGCTCTCAAGTTTAGATAATTTGCTTCTTTCCAAAAAAAAATCAACATTTTAGTAAATTATACACACTTTATTAAATTAAGGTATACATTACATATATTTAAAATATTAATTGGAATTTAAAATGTAAAGAACTGAAGTCTCTTGATCATTTGAAGAACCGAAACTATTGAGATCTGCAATAGTTTGAAGATAATCATGCATTTCATTGTCCTCCTTTATTCAAAAAAAGTACGTTCATTATGTTTTGCTAAAATTTTTAACATATTTTTTGAATACCTGAATTTGCAAATTAATTTCCGAAAAAAATAAATCCGCTTTGTTTCGAAAGCAATTCCCGAAATACCAAATGCAGCAAACAATGCTCTGTAAAATCATTGCAATTACAAACAGTTGTTTATTTATTTATTTATTTTATTTATTCTTTCTTCATCAAACAGAGCTTTTAAATTTCTTATAGACTACTTAATAACTAACATTCATAAGATAGGTACATGCGTAAATATTATCCACCAAAGTACAAATAAGATAACAGTGTTTTTTATATAATGCTTTCAAATTTATAAATATAATTAGTTATTATTATATCACTATGGTAGCAAATTTAGTACGTTAAAGACATATAAATTAAAAGTTTCTCTATTGCAACTGTCAAAAAAGTCTAATCTATTGCAAACTAAATTAGCTTCCCTGATGCAACGAGAGATTGGTTCATTACGACCGTAATTCGTTCTATGGAAACGCTAATGAAACAAAATGATATCACGAGAATTGCTTCTAGGAACGCGAATACTAATTAAATTAAGTAGCGGAGGACAATAAATATGATATGAAAGTATATCCTTGATAAACATTATTCCAAAGTATAAACGTCGTTTTTCCAGATTTAGCATACCAAGTAACAGGCACCTGGTTTTATAAGATGGAGTATCAATTGACCAATTTAATTTAAAAAATGCATATCTTGTAAATTTCCTTTGTACCTTTTCAATTCTTTCACACGAGTTTTTATAATTTGAGTTTCAAATTGTACTGCAGTACTCGAGACCTAACTAAAGAATTAAAAAGTGACTTAAGTGTGTATGGGTCATTAAGTTCTTTGGTGTTCCTCTTAATGAACCCAAGCATCTGATTTGATTTATTGGTAACAGTTATACATTCAAATCATTTACTTGCGCATATAATTATATTAATTATATCGATTTTCATTCAAATGGTGATCAGGATCATCATTTGGGTCTAAATTTAAAAAAGTAAATTTGGTTTTTGGAACTTACACAATTACTCGTTAATTTTACATGTATTTTGTAACAATTATACAAACTTAAACTTAAATTAAAATCAAACACTTTTATGAACTTAAACAGTCTATTAAACATGCACATTGAACACAATAGTTTTATTAATTAAACACAATCCCAGTACACACAATCCCATTCATCTCCAGAATTCTATCCTAATCAGTAATCACGCTTATTTTTTCAGTATTTTTGGAGTTCCGCTGATATGGATAATGGTATACTTCAATGGTTGGACTCCAGGTAAATGGGGAGGCAGACTCCAGTCACTCTGTTTGAAACAGGAGTTGTTTGAAGTTCTACTTTCAATTTTTTGTTGTTGGGTGTGCGTGTTTCATATAATAAATCCCTCTTCAAATATGGATTTGAAGATTTTGGTCCCTGTAAAAAAAATCATTTTTTTGGTGTATCTGGCGAGGGATCAAAATCTTCACATAGAAATTGATTTCTTACGTGTAAAGGAAATCGACATTAGTCTTAGAAAATTCCGGTGATTAATATTTAGTAAAATAAAATCCTTCAACGGTATTCGCATTGACTCTTATTTTAAATCTAGTTTTTTGACGCTTAATTTCTGACATTTGAACTTTTTCTTTGAATCCTAAGTACTACAGGCACTATTTTTTAAATGATGTGTTTACAATACAATTATTTTTTTCAAATTAAAAAAATATTGTAATTTTTCCTTCAATGAGCACAAATTTGAGTTGGCGACTGCTAAATGTCAAAAATGAGTTGGTCTTGTTCATAGGTACTTTCTTATGCTAGATTTCCATTTATTTTTTACAAGACAAGTTGGCTAATACCAAGAGTAATTGCAAAAAAAGAGTAGTAGTAGAGTGGTAGTATCAAGCAGCTTGTCGTGTCAAATGCGCCTTTCAAAGACAATCGAAAACCTAATCTAAAGTTATCCTTTTTGTGTTGTTGTAATCCTTAATTAGAGCTGACATAATGAATGGCCAAAAAGCCTCTCTGATAGCCATTTGAATACGTTCGTTTAAAATTCTGAGCAGTCCAAGGATTTCTCACATGAAAGTAAAAGAACTGACATGAAAGTCAAAAGAACTGCGACAGAAAATTCATTTTCAAATTTGTACATGAAGGTGAGAATTTTTGGGATAAATAGCTTTTTTTTGTTTATGAGAAAATGGAATCATATGAGATCACAAAAATATAAACTTATTAACGAATTAAACAAAAGCAAATGCTCAAGTTTGTCAACAAATATAAGGCTATCAAAAACAAAAGGTGTCATTTAAAATGTCGGCCCTTTTTGAATCTATCGGTCTAACTACAAACTAGGGGGACATTAATTATGAGTATCGATTAACATGCGCTCAATGTGCAAAATATTGAGATTTCATTTTTAAACAACACAAACTGTCGCATCTGGTGGTGAAAACAAAAGAAGTCATTGAGCTCTTTTTATTATTTTGGAAAAACTACCGTATCGCATATTCATATCGTAAAATATCTATGACTTAATCCTATAAACTTAATAGTCGTACTCTCAATTATCAGTTCCTCCATTCAAAGCATCAGTATTTTAGGTTATTTTATGTTTCTTTAAACATTAAATATATATGTAAATAATATTAATCATAGTTAGCTAAATTATATCGAAGCTAAAATAAAACAAACAGTTTTTAATTCAAAGAAAATAAATTTTATAAAACAAAATATTGTTGATTTTTATTTTAATTGAGTTTGTAAACAATTAACAAACAAACAGAACAAACAACACTAAAACTAATAATGTTTCTTTTTAGTACCGACAACATCATTTAATCCAGAAGTTATTGATGGTCTCATAATCAAAGAAAATCAAGTTACATTTACTCTTGGCCAACGGGGATGTACGTTGCTTGTATCGAATGGATACCATTATGTGAGGAATCGTCGAAGTGGCTATAAAACTTACTGGATATGTGCCAAAAAGGTTAGTTTTGATTTATATATAAAAATTGTTCTTTAATCCTGATTTTCTGCTTGTTTTATTTCTTAGGGCAGTTTAAAATGCAACGCACGTGTCGTAACGAATATTATTGATGGCGTTCAAAAAATTGTCTTACAATCATTGAAGCACAGTCACCCAGTTAATGTGGTTCGAAAGAAACGAGGAACTCCACCAAAAACTAAAAATGAAGATCCTAAGAAGCTTCGCCCTAAACGCAATAAAAACACAAAAACAAATTTATTTGTTGACTATGGTTTCGAGTTCGTTGGCTAAATTTGATGTACAATTCCTGAAAAATCCGAATTTTGTTATTTGATTAGCTTTAAATATTCTATTTAAATTCAGAGCTGTAATAACTTTAAATTTTCTTCATATATGTACATATGTACAATGGTTAAGATTTTCAGGAATATCTGATGATATTCAGACAAAGAAAGCTCTATCAAGCCGGAGACTCAAGGTTATTTTGATTCTGTTTCATTAGTGCGAAAATATTCACTGTTTAGTATATTCAAATCTGTGATACTTAGGTCCCGATATGTTATTTTTTCAGGAAAAGATTGAAGACACTAACACAGGAATATCAATAAAGCCCAAATAATTTTTTTTTTATAATTAGCACACACTCAAAGGTTTTTTGTATACCCTTAATATGTCAGAGACACAGCATGAGCATTAGGAAAAAAGGGAGGGGTTAGACATTACATTAATTACCTTTAGGGCTTACCTAATTTTGTATTGCTTTTACTGCTGGTAAATTTTGATTATGGATTTTATATGGGCTTACTATTGGATTAAAAATGTATTCTATATTATGTATTATTCTGCTAATCCATATGATCAATTGAATTCCAATAATAGTATTTTAAGTGACATACATATATAGAATTTCGCTTTTAGTTTTTTTTTTCTATTTTCTTATAAATCACTAAAATTGTTTACCTCCTCTGTTATTACAATTGATAAAGGTAATATTGAACATTTAAATATTCATTAATCAATAATTATTTGAAATATTTAATAATCCAAGAGCAAAAACAATATCCTCCAACGCCCCCTCATGAAGTTTAACTCAAAAGATATAAGTAATGTAGAAATATGTAATAATAAATGTAATTATAAATGATCTCTCTTGTACTTATCAGTTGTCTAGGGAGGAGCTTCTCCTTGTTTGTGCACTAATGATCATAAAAAGGCATTATGAATCAGAAATATACCAAGTCCAATTAAAATATGCGAGTCTACTCTATTTGACTTCTTTATTTCCGCAGTATATAGAATTTTATTATAAAAAATCTTAGTTATTGTTAAAATTAGATTTAGTACGAGTAAGATACGTGTACAATTCTTAAACGTTTATGTTATTTAGCTTGGTAAAGGACAAAGATATTACTACTTATAAAGTAAGGAAATCTAAATCAAAAACATGTTTTAAAATGTTTGCTTGGATTTTCTAGAATGAGTGTCGAAATTTTAATTGTTTGTTTTAGTCATCTTTAACCTAATGTTAATAGTATTAGTATACCAAAGTCCTGCAACCGTTCTCCGGTATATTCATTTTTGTTGTATCATCAGAAATACCTCCAAGACTATTACTCCTAAGATGGAAACAATAATTGTCTTATCGAAATATAAGATCTTGTTGATCTTGTCGTTTTTAAATTTTTCGCCATTGAATCTTTTCTGATAAAATCATAGAAGCATTTTAATTGCCTGTGTTATAAATTTTAGCTTTCCTTTTTTTATGGATTACATTGCACTAAAAGACTTACTCAATTGTCCTAGGTTTCGCCCAAACTTTGGACAGAAGCAGGGTGTTAACTGTTATTTCCTTACTTATAAAATGAATATGAGGTTATTAAACAAAATCATAAAGTTAATTAAAAGAAATACTCTTATAAACAAATTTACCGTTCAAGTAAGAACAAAATTCCCAATATAGGCTTGTATCAGGTGCACTAGACTAACAAAATGTCATCAAGGACTAACTAATCTTTATAAAAATATTTGTAAACAAAAAAAAAATTAATAAATTATGAACTTGTATTGTTTAACTAATAAAAATGTAAATAAATAAGAATAAATAACGTGTTTTTTAGTTTATGGTTTAAATTTTACTAATAGATATACGTTAAATAACAGTTATTTTAAAACTAAAAATAAAACGTCGCTTACAAAATAGCATAATACGAGTACTTTATAAATATCTATGTATGTATGTATGCAGAATTCGTTAATCTGAATGTGTATCATGGATCATGGCATATTTTCTCATGTATCCTGGTTAAATTATTTAATAGATATTCATTTTTTATTCGGGGATTCAGAACAGAGCATACATCTTGATAGATATTCTATACAAACTAAGTTGTTGATGTAAGTAATTTTTTTTTCTTTGCCAAATCGAAAGTCTGACTTATGAATTTTTGAATTACGCTTAGGAATATAATCTAAGATTTTCTTAGATCTCTTCAAATTATTGGAAAAAAATGTACCAGACTGACTGAATTATTTTATTATTTATTTTTCCGTTAATTTACCCTTTTTTAAGTTATGATTTATTGAAGACGATACTGTTTTTGTGTAGTTGAAGAATTTCCACAAAAATTGAAAAAAGTGTTAGTACATAATTGTAATATTCAATATACTATAAGCCCGTAGCAGTGTATACTTATACATACATATGCACATTTGTGTGTTACACCACTATCGGATCGGATTACTATTTTAATGTTAAGCGTCTGGTTCGTATCTTAACTCTAATAAAAAAAAACAACATCGCACCATTATGATAATGATCAGACTACATTTTTGTAGAGCTTATGTACGAGTAGCATGCATTTTTTATCATTGATTTGATATGAACCTACTTCAAGCTACTTTAAAAGCAAATCGAGTGATCTCAATGCAATGTGTTCTCAGTTATAGTTTATAAACTGCTTTGAACCGACAAACATTTTAAGTAAGCAACACAAGCTTGGCCTTGGTTTAAATCCAATCAATGGGAAATAATGTTTTTCAACTATAAACATTTTAATAATTCATTTCGAAAGCATTTTTAGTTTTCGTAATCGACTTAAAAATGTACTCGTACTATTCCATTAGAACACAGTTCATCTGTTATGTGTCATTTTCTATCAAACTAATTAAACTCAATTCTTTTCTCCTAACATATCTTTTTAACCTCCTTTATTTTAGAAATAGCAGTTTTTGCTAAAGGTCAACGTGGTAGCATTTTACTTGTCTATGACAATTACACATATGTTAAGAATCGTCGATCAGCTCACCGAACTTATTGGATTTGTTCAAAAAAGGTAAGTAGGATTTTTAAATTTAAATATTTCATTTTTAAACAATTTTTTTTCAAATATATTTATTTTAGGATACTCAGGTGTGCAAAGCTCGTGTTGTCACTGGAAAAGATGAATTGGGTGTTGAAATAATATTGCAAAAAACTTTTATACATAACCATAAACGACCTCAACGTTTTAATAAAATTATTAAAACTGAGAACAAATAAAAATTATATTTAAATTAGGTGAGTGTGATGGTGGCTGCAAGGCACATGTCCTCTCATAAAACTCATTAAATATATTTTTGTAACACAACTAATAAGGTCTTATATTTAAGCTAGATAACGATAAATTAAAATTTATTAATAGACAACAATTAAGTCTTGTTTTAGTTTTATTTCAATGAGACGCTGACTCTAAGGACGGTAATTATAGAGCGCTCTCAAATCTATCAGTCTCATTTGTCAAATAATTTTAGTCTTGTACACAATTTATTTCAAAATTTCTTGCATAAATATTTCCATATCATATTTTAAGAGTAATACACAAAATGTACTCGTACCATTTATAGCTTTGAAAGTCATCAATGAAAATTTTAATTTTTACATATTTAGCAAGCGAAATTTTCAATGATGGTTTGCCATGATAGCTATAACTGGCGCCTTAATCTTATAAGAGTTCATAACTATTGACTTTTATAGGATGGTAAATAGCTTTATGAGTGTCATAATTACAATTATCATTTAATATTTTACATACATACATAGCTAAATATCAATTAATTTTATCAGATGTCTTTTGAATCTATTTATATGTCAATACATATTTAGTTCTGGAATAATGTTAATTCAGTCATCAGAAATATATGATATTTATTAGAATAATTATGAATTTGAATGGTTTGAAGATTTGGGGTATTTCAACAAACGTGAGATTAGGAAGCCCTGTAATTATTAAAATCGATGAAACACACATTTTTTTAAAAGCAAATACTTGATTCTGTATTTTGCAAATAGTTATTAGAATCAAAAATAACAATTGGTCAAATTGTGTTATTTATTAGTTTTGTGATTGATTGCAAGGTTTATTTTATCACTTCAGGAAATGTGCGTGTTCGAAAATGTAAAATGTACAACTGTCACCTAATCATGAAATTTGATTTTTGGTAATCCTTGCTTTTGACCCCGCAAATTGCTCTTTTTGATTTTTGATAATCACTCTATTCCACACAACAAAGTGTATCTCAATACTTTAGGATTCCCAATCGAAAAGGTCATATGTCCCGAGGAGTAGGAGTTTTGGTAGTCTGTTTTACACATCCAGAATCGTATAACGTGTAAAAAAGGCTGTTAAAAGGGTGTAAAACTGGTAAATTCAGATTTCAATCCGAAATTGATTTCCCAGCAAATTTTGTTTGTCATAATATTTGTGTAATTTGTTGTCTATTTCATTATTTCAAACAAAATTCTTCATCTCTTCGGCATGAGCTTGATGAGTTTGAGTACTTATTAATTTTTTTGGCTTCCATTTTTTACTAGAGATAATTCCCTTCATGTTGAGGAGACAGAATTTTCACAATTATTGAAATAAAATAAATAAACCAGAAACCACTTTCAGAAACTGAATTGAACACTAGGGTTTTAAAAGAATGATAGGCAATGGTTATGTATTTTTAATATCACAACTTTAGAGATAAATAGAGTAAAGTAAAGCTTTACATAGTCGTGTTGTGCCGCTTAAGAAAGAATCTCTGTACCGATGAGCGTTTTTTTTTTTCATTTTTTCCCAAACATTAATAATCGATTTAAAAAATATATTTTATTTGTTGATATGTAGAATATAGAGTGAATTTCTGCCTCTAAAGACTTGTATAATTTAAGTTTTAAGACACAATTACAAGTATTAAGTACTTACTTACTTTGTCTGTGAAAATGGGTCCAACTTCAACTGAATTAAAATTTGACATGAAAATATGCTAAAGAAAAAATCATTGGAAAATATTTAAATATTAAATAAATATTTAAAAAAAAAAAATCGATATTACGCAGCTTAGTTCAATGAACACTTCATGTAAAGGGCGTGTTGTTTGTAAAATACAAATATATTCCAAAATATTTTTTTCGCTTAGTATTTCCACTGTAATATTCTTGAAATTTCGCAATCAATCTGATTTATTATTTAGTAAATACGTGTAACTACTCATCTCGCGGTAAAATAAAAATTTCATTCAACTACGAGTATTAATGTGTTCAAAATGATAATGTGGATTCTTTAGCTTTAACGATTCTTGCTGTATTGATATTAGATGATTTGATGAGACTTACATTCAACTCAGCAATTAAAGTAAATTAATCTTATTCCAAAATTTGTATGCACTCTTATTCACTTTATGTTCACTCTGATTGATGACATAAATTGTTGTCACTTTTAGTTTTGTTGTTGTTTGTGTGTTAAAATATGCTGACCTGCTTATTCACTTTTTCAAAAAAAAAACATGGCTATTAAAACAAGCACGGATTCTCTTTGAAAAGGGTTAAAAGCCTTAAACAAATAAACTATCAAAGCAACAAATAACTAGCTCAACTTTCTTTTTGGTTAAACTTTAGATTTTGAAATTCTTGAATTTTAGATAAAAATCACATATTATTAGCAAAACTTAATTAGACAAATGAAAAATATTTTTTTCTTTCATACAATTTTCCTCAAATTCTAAGGACTTGGTTTACTCACAACAATTTTTATATTTTATCTTTTTATAGATCACTGCATATCGTTTAATATTGCACGAGACTTCAATTTACCCACAGAAAGCTTTATTCGTTGTGTACAAGCTAATTCAATGCTGAGAACCAAAAGTGGAATATCTGATAGAAAACCGAAATTTCTTGATGCCCGTACCTTAGATAATTGGGGACAAATAAAGTATACAACATCTCCACGTGGAAATAAATTACTTTGCTATGAAGGACACCGTTTCATCAAAAATAATATCTACGGACCAAATATATATTGGAAATGTACTAAATGGCATAATTTGTGTAAGGCTAGAGCAATAACCAGTACTGAAGTTCCCACCAAATGTGTTCTTAAGGGTATACATAATCATGAAATTGTAAATCATTAATTATTATTAAAATAAGATTACTCCCATTGTAAGATATAGAAAAAAAGACAGTTATATGGCACCTATCATGGAATCCGAATGATTCACATCACAATTAAGTTTCACTTCTTTTTCGAATAGTCGTTTTAAATGTTGGATATCTTACAGAGCGGCTAGAAAGTTTTCCCCTTAACTATAAGGATTTTTTTTCTGTAATAGCAACGCTATTGTGCTAAAAGAATGCCATTATATTGATTCAATCAGTTTACACCAAACTCTTTCATATAATTTGATTTTTGTTTGCTTCGATCGATTCCAACTATTCATCATTTTCGAATAGCTTCTGCAGAAAAATATCAACAGGACCAGATTTGTTCAATAGATTGGTTTATTCATACAAACTCTTCTACTATGCTCCTGTTTTTTTGTAAAAAAAAATGGCCAATCAGAATGTTAAGATTTGAAACGAAGAAACTAAATAAAAAAACTGAATAAGGAGAAATTTAAGAGCGGTTTGAATTTTTGGGGAATAATGTTACCCAGACACCGACCAGCGTACACCGAATGAAGTAAATTGATTTGTTACTAATTAATTTGGTACTAGAGGGTTTTATGATATTAAACGTATTAAAGAATAATTCTGAAGAATACGTCAGAATATTTTTTCCATGAGTGGGAAACTGATTTAGCAATCTTTACAATATCTGACCGACTCGGTAATGCCTTTTTAAAACACAATTTGAAACTTGACTTGAATCTGCTCAGAATTTTTCATAATTCACGATAAGTGCAAATATTTGTTTTTTTAACAAAATAAATTTTAAAAAAGTGCCGTAAGTAAACTATTAGTTTAACAAAATAACTGTACCTACCGAACAAGAATTATTAAACAAATTAAAAGTTGATAAAGTTCAAAAGTAATTATTTGTTGTTTTATTTTTCTTACAATAAAAACATGTACCTATTTATTGAATTGTTTATCTTACTACACAAATATTTTTCTTAATTTTTCATTTTTTTTCTAAATTAAATTTTATTTTTCAGGCTTTCGCATAGATTTTATTGATTCAAAAAAGAACGGAGGCAAGCTTCTTGTTATCAATGGATTTCGATTTTTCCGAAATAAGAAACGTGGCTCTCGGCAATATTGGAAATGTAGTAATTATTATAAGGAAAAATGTCCAGCAATTGCCATTTACGATGAAACAACTTTAAACCTACGACTATGTCATCAGCACAGACACACAACCAGCAACGATATAGAAATCAAACCCTTAATTTCGTCCAGCCACAATGACATCGAAATGAAACCAATAATCTCTCCCAAGGAAGAACTAGCGACGTTACTTAACGTGGACAATAGAATATAAGTTATTGTTATTGTTTTTTTTCAATATCGTTTTACTTTGAATTTTGTTTGTTAAATCTCAAGAGATTGAAGACCAAAAGAAACACACATAATGATAAAGTGAATTATTATTTTTTTAAAGAAGAAAAGAACTGGCAAATACACTTGTGTAAATATGAAGAAACGAAATTAGTTTTATTATTATTATTATGTAAATGTATTTGTATATGATGAAACATGGATGGTGTTAATATATAAGACCTTAACCTTAGACTTTATTTACAAAATATTCTCTTATATATTTTTAGGTCGAGGACAGTACACTGGGACTGATCCGAAAATAAACTTTTCACTATCGAAACGCGGAGGTCAACTCCTATTCCTTGATGGATTGAAGTACTTTCGCAATAACGAGAACAGAACTAACTTATTTTGGCGATGTCATTGGTATTATCGACGAATTCGATGTCCAGTCTTAATTTGTATGAATAAATTTGATCCGAATGATTTTCGGCAGATTCATCGACATTGTCATATAAAAACTGAAAAAAGACAAACTAATTCTTCGACAACAAATAATAAAAGTCACAAGAAATAAAAGCTGTCTTCATTTAAAATAAAAAATCCATAAATATACATATATACTAGTATATTACATATGTATATACATACATTTATATATTTACATTAATATAGTTTCCTACTGTTACTTAATGTTTGTCTTAATTTAAACAAAATCAAAAGAAAAACAATTAAATGAAATAAAATTATAAACAACGATTCTCTTAAACTTGCTTTTGAAAATATTTTTATGTGTTGTTAAGAAAACCTACATTAGAAGTTGCTTTCTATAAATTAAAATAGAACCCTTAAATAACCTAGATTTTCATTTGATTTTTGTTCACAGTTGTCTTGGCGAATGATATTGTACCAAATCCAAATGATATGCTAGTTTACTTCACACAATCTTTACGAGGTCGTCCAGCTATAATGGCCAATGGTGTTCGATTCCTCATGATGAGTGAAAACAAGAAGAAGATTCTATGGCGCTGCAGTTCGATGGCAACGAAAAAAATCAAATGTCCAGCTCGAATAACAATGCTCAAAGAACAACCACCCAAATTTATAGTCAATAAAGCCGAACATGTACATGCAGAGCTGAAAAGAAACAAATACGGCCTCAATAAAACAATTCATATGACTCCAATTAAGGCTGACTTGGATGGTACTCCGATATCGTATGGAATAATCGATCAACAGCATTAGCACGTACCCTGGAGTTATACATACAGTTGTTTATAGTAGAAGACTAAAATAATATTGCTTTTCATATTTTTTTATATCTGTGTACATACATAAATAAATTAGAAATGAGAATAGATTCTGAGAAAAAAAGATAAATAATATTAACAAAATGATCTTTTAATTGATGATTTCGATTAGTGAAGATTTGTTCTTCTTTCTATATTAACTATAGTCATATTAATTCGAATAGTTTTAACAATCAAATATTTTATTTGATCATTATCACCTAGTCTTCAGTATTGAATCCAAAAGTATCACTTGTCATAAAAAGTGTGTTGAGGTGTATTCTTCATCTTCCCTCTTATAACATTTTCTGATAGGCTTACACCCTTTGGGCCACCTTGTATAATACTTGCTATTTTTGTGGTAAATGTTGTTGCAGAAAATATTTAAAAATTATGTATCTATCTCAAGTAACAAAAAAATGCAATAGTAATGCACCAGATCATATTACAATAAGTATCTAACATAATTATTACAAATTATCTTTTCTTCTAGGTGGTGATGAGGATAATGGCGATGGTAATATGCTACACTATGTTCAAAGTCAAAAAGGAAAAACTCAATTATATCATAATGGCTATTATTTTGTAAAGGAGAAGCTAATTCGTAATAAAATCTACTGGAGATGCACACAGTACACAACATTGCATAAATGTCATGCACGAGTTCATACGTTCAATGATAAAGTCGTTCATAAAAGTCCTCACAATCATTCTGTACCAGGATTACCTAAATCTGCATTATCTAAACTTCTTAGTTTTGAATTTGGCAGTTGAATCCGTTTATAATAATTTTCAAAAATAAATCTTTAATAATTACAACAAAAAAACTATCGTTATGTTTAATAAATTCCATTGTAATTTACATGATTTTGGTTTGTCATATTTAGTCGAACACTAGTGTTGTGAGAGAAATTTAGTATCGGCAGCTTAGATGATGAGTATTCGTGAGTTAGTTGGAGTGACAAAGCTTATAAAAATAAGGAGCGGTATTTAATATAAATTAAAAGAAAACAAAAACTTTGACTGATCTTCAACTAATACTATTTTTTGTATTCTCTATTTTTTTCCAGAATCGTGCTTTTTAGAAGGTTACGCTGAAATATGTGTCTTTGGTTACACAAAAAAGAAAAACCGAAAACTATTGATTGGAAAATACGAATTTGTGATTGATCGAATGTTAAAACATACAACAAATTGGCGTTGTACTCAGTATAAAGGTGCAAAATGTAGAGCCCGTGCCACAAGTCGTTTAGTTGATGGAGTTGAAAAATATTGTTTACGATTCGGAATTCATTCTCATTGAATTTGAAAACTAAGAGATTTATGTATATAACGAATCATATGTAAATAAGGAACAATGTGCGTTGGAGAAATACACTTTGTCAATTATTTGAAGGTAATTGTTTTTTAAATCTATGTTTTTAAAGTTACATTTATAAGTAGATTATCATCTACTCAAACTATCATTTACTCAAATTTAGAGACAACTTACATATTTTTATGAAATGAAGCATTATGTAATGCATTCTCTATAATAAACCATAATATATAAACGGACTCCAAATAATGAACCATTCGTGGTATGGAACCCAAAAAATAAAAGATAACATGTATGGTTAATTATATAGAATCCAATACAAATAATGGTTTATTTCAATTAACTATTAAAGTCGCTTTTAAATTGATTATTAATAAGGCCCAATGTGTTAAGAGAAATACAAACAATTGATTTTATGAAATAACTACACTCTATTTTGTTCCGTATCAGAGATAGGGTCTAAATCAGTCAAATTTGATTAATACGTTACTCTCAATTTCAGATAAGTACGTCACTGGAACATTTGCCGCCTCAACAAAACCCTGGCTTTAAATCATTAAAAATATCATTATAATAAAAATATGCAATGTGTATTTTTTCTACTTTATTATTATTTTTTGTTTGAAAGCCTAAAATCGAATTAATCTGTTAAAGCTACACCTAGGTAATAGCAATAAGATGTTAGTAAAACAAAAAATATAAATGTATATTTTAAAAAATAAACCAAAATGTTTTTATACATTGGAAATATATGTATATTTTTTTTTAAGTTTTCAATAAAAAGCTACTAGTAACTTTACGCTTTATTTTATTATATGTACTTATAGGTGGATTAACGCAAACAATACTTCCCAAAATATCTTTTATTTCCGGTCAGAGGGGTCAGCCAAAATTAGTATTTGATGGACATTCATATATAAAAAACAAAAAGTATGGAAATAAAGTCTACTGGAGCTGTGCACATGTTAAGTTAAAAAAATGTCGGGCCCGCGTAATAACTGCCATGGATGATCCAGAAGACATAAAACTAACTTCTTGTAATCATAATCATTTACCTGAGTTCCAGCACTTGAAATTCGATTAAATAATTACTGTTTGCAAAATCTAATTCTTGGTTTAATATTTAAATGTTATATTATTATTTTAGCCTTTATAAAATTAAAAATTCTTATTTTCAAATATCCAGAATATTTATAAATGTTTTCAACAAAATACCTTATTTATGTAATAAAATTGGAGAGTTAAAATTAAATTATATTAGAAAAATACTTTGTTGGTCAGATTGCCTGCGTCCAGGTGTGGCGTGTACTTAGCATTGATGTCTACAGTGTATTCACATAATAATCGTAATAATCTTTCAAAATCCAAATGACGTTAAGAATATGAAACTCAAAGCCCATTCGTAATATGGGTTAGAGTTTAATTTGAAAAACCTTGATGTGTAGTTCTATTGCCTTTTTTATACATGGATCTGTTGGATCAATTACTCTGAGTTGAACCTACTTTTAAACTAAAAAAAAATATTTAGAGAGTAATATTCTTTCGAATACAACATTAGTTAAGGTTAGTAAATTGCAATCCATAATACGCTTGTAAATCTAGAATTCAATCTGGAAATTGGTTTCTTTTCGTGATAATGAAATACGATTTTAGTCTTTGCTTTGTTAGTTTTAATCGTCATTCGCGACAAATAAAAAATGCTTGGTTTTGAAGGAAATGTCAAAATGGACAAATGTTCGTTTATTCGTTGGTCGTTCTCATGGGAATAGTGATTTAAGGTCCTTTAAGGAAATCAGCTGCATTATTTAAATCAAATTTGTGACTTAAGTACAATTTTTTTTTTTGAAATGTCATTGAAGTAAAACTTGGAACTTTATTTCAAACATTCAGCAAATAGTGTAGAAAATAGTTATGTAGCTACATTTATGTCGTTTTTATTTGGCAATCCGGAATATTTATGCGATCCGGGACCCTTTTTTTATTCTGACGATTCTGAAGTTTGTTGAGATTGTATATGTGAAACAGCGAATGTGGACAATTATGTTATCCATTTGAAAATCAAAAATAATGTTTGTTTGAAAGAGAATCACTTTATCCAATTCGGACACAAACAATTCACAACTGTTGAGTTTGACGTTTATGGAAATGTGTGAGTGCTTTTAGTTTCGATTCTGATTTTATATCAAAAAGCAAATTTCTCTTCTTTTCAAAATCAGAACAGTCATTTTTTCCCAATTGAACACTTTCAGTAGAGTCCAGAAATCTTCCGTATTGCCAAATAAGACATTAATACCTTTGATTTTTTCCAAATTTTTCACAGGTGTTTTCCCTAAAAGTTTTTACTGCAAATTTTAAAAATTTGTAAAGGACTTCAAGTTCACAAATTTGTATAATTTGAGCTTCATAATGGTAACTTGTATTTGCCTTTTGGAAACAGATTTTTGAGGTAATTTAAAGGTAACTATTGTATTCGTGTAATTTCGTCTTTGTCAGAAGAGATAATTTTCACAAAAAAAATCATATATGTACATATTTGCAAACGAAAATTACGAGTACTTTAGCATTTTCCAAAAAATTTTTAATGCAGAACAAATATTTGTTGTCCAATGGAAAATTCGTAAAAACGGCTTTTTGTAAATGCAAATAATAAATAAATCGATTTATTTTTCGAATGGCAAACCTTATAAATGTGTCAATCACTTCTTTCCTTTTTGACAGCACATACATACATATATGTACATGTTTTCATAAGTAAGTTCTTTTTTCATTAGTAGATCAGCGCTTACACGTCTATTATAAAATTAAATTTATGGGTTTTAGATTTTTTTTCTTCGCTTGCTAATGGAATACGATTTCAAGGTCATTTATTTTTGTCTTCATCCCCGAAATTACTTTCAGTAGGGAAAATCTTAGCTTGATAAATTCAACGAATCTTTTTAAACTGCTTCCATTTTTTTTTACATTTTTCATATAATACATTTTTCTACAAACTCTGTGTTTTGGATATATTTAGGTGGTTTTCTTGATCTCTGAATTCGTTAGATATTAGTAAAAGACTTATGTTCCAAAGAATTTACACCCTGGGTCTTAATAAAGTGCATCACGAAAATTATGAACTAAAGCCCATTTCCAGATGAATAAGAGTACAGGGGCCCTATTGCGTAAAACGATTGTCGTAGTAATTTTATCGTTATCGCTAAAATACGTTTTTGTAAAAAGAGAATCGTTTTTTATTTTATTATTATTATTTACCTCCCTATTACGGTTTGCGAATCGAACGTTCGAGGTGAGATTTTTTCATTAGCGAACTACACATTCGACATACTACGCTTGGCGAACTTTACAATTCGAGTTCGAAATTTGATTGTTTATTAAAAATATCAAATATATGACATTTAAGTCGAATCAAAGGTTCTCGATTCGCCAACCGTAATACTAATTTCTCTCACTCACATGTTTATTTGTTCGACTCGCCAGCCGTCATAAGGGGGTTATTTTTTTTTATCGATCTTTATCGTCACTATCGTTTAATTGATGTACGTAATTACATAATAGAGCTCCTGTTTCAACTTGGCAATATTGTCCGTTTATTCTTGCTAAAGACAAAAATTGGCCTTTAATTTTACTCACAAATTTGGTGAGACTGGTGGTCGATCGATTAAAATCTTTTGCTGCGATAGTTGAATGTGTAAGCTTCCAACTCTCCTGAGCTGTCTCAATTCTACGAAATTAGGTGAACTGATATTATTAAGTATTTAAGTTTCTTTTTTTTTTAATAAAGATTAAAGATTAAAAGTAAACAACGGTTCTTAAACCAAATTAATTATTACTAATGGCTAATTTACTTACGTGAACAAATAAATAATTACAAATAAAATAAACAATAAAAATATATTTAAGTTAATATACATTATATATACATATGTCTTACACATAATTAACTAACAATTATCTACTAAAATCTTACAGATCTCGGTTATTTGGCGAAGCAAAGTGGTATTAAACTTATTCGTGGAAATAAAGGAAAACCAAAACTGATTGTTGGTGAATTTTCATTCTTTCGAAACAACAGCAAAGGATGTAAGACTTATTGGCTATGCTCTAAGAATCGTTATAATCGTTGCAAAGCGAGACTTATAACATCAAGTCAAACGGGTGAATTAATCATCAAAAACCGGATTCACAACCATCAACCAGATTCTGATTTAGAAAAGGCTTTTGTTAAAATACATCAAAAATATAAATAAAGTAAAAATTCTCAGTTTATGTTCAAAATACGAGTCCTTCTAAATTTGTTTTAATTCGCTGGTGTAAGGGTAAATATTGTGCCATATATACAGTACATAAATCATGTCTACATAAATATACATTATGTATATGCATAATACAAAAAATGCTTTTTACTCTTGGTCTAAATATATTTTTATCCAACTTTACATTTAAATATCTTTTTATTTTAGATTATGTCGAGAATTTGGGTCAAATTTATAACAGTGAATTCGTGCCTGGAATGGTTCATTATGAGAGAGGTCAACGCGGTGCTATGAAGATGATTTATTGTGGACACTCTTATATATGCGCCAAGGTGAAAAATAATCGAAAATATTGGGTTTGTTCAAAACAACGCAGTCAAAAATGTAAGGCCAGGCTTGTAACGAATTTAGATGAAACCCAATTTAATATGCGAAATATTATTCACGCACATCCGAAGTCTGACAAATACTTATTTGTGCACGATTATGTAAATAAAAATAAATAACTTAGACGATTAACGAGGAAAAAATCTATTTTAAAAATTAATAAAAATATACACACAAAAATAAAAATGTTTATTTATTTGCTTCATTATCATAACATAGGTCATTGCCTGAATGTACAAAAAAAAAAAAAAAAAACAGGCCAACAGTAGGTAGAGAGCCTGAACTTAGTGACTTAAATCTCAACCATTCCTGTGTTCGTTGTAATCGGCTGGAATGGAGGGAACCTAAGTCCGAGTGCGAAAGGCTTAGATTAGAAGCACTTTTCATGACAAGATTTTCATGGCAAACACACAACTCTTTCTATATTTTGAGCTCTGCAAGAAATTTTAACGCAAAGATACATGTACATGTCAGTATTACGAGTATACCTCCACGGAACGAAATGCGTCGAAATGGAGGATCTAGTATTATGGAGTTGGTCCAATATTGGATATAAAGTACAATGAACCAGAATTCTTACAACGAAATTTTGCAATACATCATGCTGACGACTTCAAAATGGCGCTTAAACGGGTCTTTCAGAAAGATAATGACCTAAAGAAAACCATCAGAACAGTTAAGCAATGGTTTTATGAAAACAAGATTGAGGTTAAGGAGTAGCCTGCTCAGTCGCCTGACCTCAATCCAGTAGTCTGGAATGCGAGTTATGGGGCGTAGTTAAGAAGGCTTGGAAATCAATAACACCACAAAGATGTGAGGGGCTTTTTGACCCAATGAACCGTAGCAAAGTGTTGCGAGCTCAGACAAAAGTTTATCAAAAATACTTCCGCAGAAAATTTTTAAAGTTTTGTTTTTTTCTGTTTGTTAAAATGATGTGTAAATATAGAAAAGTGGCTATTTTGATTGACGTATACATTTTCTAAATAATTTGTCGCCAATCTGTATTAACATTTTTATCTTCTGTGATTTCTATTAAAAATGTAGGTAAGAAGTTTGTATGCTTAATAAATATTGCTATTTACTTTCTATTGTTTTCTTTACTTAGGAGTAAAATTGTAAGCAACAAAAAACAGCTCTACAGATTGGTCGAGCTGATGGAAGAGAGCCAAAAACAAATAAAACTTCTTTCAAAACGACCGACACTGCGATTTGTGCCATACCAATATGGAAGTCGTTCCCAACGCTCAACGCTCCTTATGCAAGGAATTTTGAGGTAGCTGCAAGTTTAGTTATGTTCGGGATGGATTGTTGTCTTTTCAGTGGTTTTAATTTGTCATTTATATCCATAAATATATTAAGGAAGGCTTCTTCGGAAAGTCTAAAATTTTTTACGAATACAAAACCGTTCTAAATTAGGTATCGTCTGAATAAAATTTAAAAAAAGAGATATGTGTTCTTCTAAATCAAACGGACTCAAAGCATCACGTAATTTTCTTCGAATGTTCGCTTGCTCCGAAGTATTTTCTTCTCCAACATCTTATCCATCTAAAAAAAGTTCTATAGTAGACATTACACAATTAATTAATTTGCACGATCCGAACAAAATAGTTTTATCTACAACGAGTTTCTGATTGGCTAACAATTTGATAACAACATATGTAATATTTTGGAAACGATAATATATACCAATTTTGTCAATTGAACCATTCATAATAGAACTTAAAACTGAAGAGCGTTCACAATTCATCAAAAATTTTGATTTTCGACAACGATAATACCTACCGATTCATTAATTTTATTGATAAATATCAAATATCGTATTGATCTTTGACAACCGTAATAAGGTTGTTAATTTCATTGGGATCTCTATCTCGCAGTAAATCCACTACCCTCCGCTTTTTTGAAGCTACATTGAGTTCCCCAAAATTTTTACATGGCCTTCCATGTTTGGAACTATGTGCTTGTGATGATTCTGTATTATTGTTGTTAAAACATCTTCACTCAGCATAAAAATATTGTTCAAATAGACTGATTTTTTTTTAGTTTAGGTTCATTCCTATTACATAACTTCCAATATCTACAAATATTTAACAAAAACCAATTTTCTGACTTCTTTACACTGGATTTAATAACAAATAGGATGCTATAATTTTGTGTTTTTGCTAAGCTGTAAATATTAAAGCAAATAACTCAGAAAGGGACAAACAGATGCAGATGAAACTTTGCCAACATAAAATTTAGACAAATTTTGAAATAATACCACAAAATTATGAACATATTCTGACATGTTTTTTTTTTAAATCTTATTTGAATTCTAATTTAGATTATTTTTCTTTTTTTTTTTCAAAACAAAAAATATTGATAACTCACCCATATTTTTATAAATTTAAAATTTTTATCTTAAAATGTACACAATAACAATAAACCACACTAGAAAAAAACCTAACAATTATGAAAACCTTACCAAAACATAAACAATCACTCTGTCAAAATTCATATGAATTCGTTAAAGTTTTCTCATTCTCATGTACTCATGTTTGGGAGTGAATTGTATGTATACATTATAGAAGTTATGGCTGAGTTCGTATTTGCAAAACTTCCGCAGTCCTGCAAAAATTTTGTTCATCATTGTAAACAAACAGCATCATCACTGCATGAGCATGGCAACACTTGTGTTCATAAAAGTAAACTTTTACTGCTTTTACACGAACGCGATTTTTAATCTTAGTTTCTCTTTTGGAGTCATCTTCCGCTTTGTGTAACCCCGCCACCACACATGTCTCTCTCCTACGGGCTTAAAAATTGCAAGGTAATATTAGGTGTGTTTTTTTTACCTTTTCAATAGGCGAAGATAAAAAAAACGATGCCTGGGGCAAACAATTCACATGTTAAATGCAACAATAACTAAGCCTATATGGGCATCAGCGATGCCCCGATAATTTTCGGCGCTTAATTTTTATCGAGGCTTAAAACTGTGCTACCAAAGCGATGAATTGTATACAAACGTCAGATAAAAGAAAACAAGAAGAAAATTTTTTTTTTTTTATTCAGTTGACGTTGACAGCTGCGCACCCAAAGCCACATTCATGATTCATCAAAGAAGTGTAAGTTTTCTGAAAAAATTAATTAAATATAAAATTGATTGACTATTTATTTTATTTGTAGAACCTATCGCAGTGCCAACACAAAAGAACCAGGTGAAATCTCAGCTCGAATCTTACTAAGAAAAACCACCCTAGATATGTATATGCATATTGTTAGAGAGAGAGAACCAAACAATCTACGTCTGCAAATAATTTGCAGATACATTATATACTTCTACTTGCCAGATGGTTCGAATCCAATCCTTTAGTCAGTATAGTTTATAACGCCGAAGAAGACGGACGACGCAAAATACAATTTGAAAACTAGCCTTCTAGCCTTCTAGCCACGCCACGAACTAGCCACGAATCGAGCCTTTTATCCGAGCCAAACGAGCCGAGCCCTTTTTATACTTGCCTAATAAATCATTAAATAATTCATTATAAATAAACTTAAGTTATTATAGACTAAATAAATAAGTTCGTGTTAACAAAGTTTAATTTTTTGAAGAAATACATTATTTCAGCCGCCGCCATTACATGTTTTTCAAATTTTGTTTGTCCGTCTTCTTTCATTCTAATAAATAAGGGTGGAAATTGCAATAACGCACAAGTTTCCATCAGCCAATCAGATCAGTCGTTGTATTTTGTAACGACCAAATAATTTCAATTTGTTCCTGTCAAACAAAATGCCGAAGGAAAAAGCAGCCCAGCAATATGATGCCGAACATTTTAGTGAGAGCGATGATGATCACACCGGTGAAGATACGATGGTGGAAAAAACTACAATGGATGCAGAAACTTTAAAATTAATTCTTCATGGCCTTAAAGAATTGAGCACAACTGTTCAGGATTTAAAGAACCACACAATGGAAAGCCAAAAGGACATCGAGAAGCTGAATACTAAAATAAATTTGGTAAACGAATCTAATGTAATTGTTCCCACAGCCACTGCCGGCAATGCCAATGCCAATATGGGAAATCACAGCCAAACAGTTCGAGATGTCTCGCCACCGCTATCATTTGGAACAAGCCAAACTATTTCTGCCTCCACAAGCTATCCGCCGCCAGCCACAGTCAAACTTCACGATCTGCCTACATTTTCTGGAAATGTTGAAGAGTGGCCTCTGTTTCTGGCCAACTATCAAGATTCAACAGAAGACTTTAAATATAGTAATCGCCAGAATCTTCAACGACTGCAGAAATGTCTGGTCGGACCAGCCCGAGAAGCTGTTGCTTCTATGCTCATCAATGTGCAAAGTGTTCCAGACGCTATAGATGAACTAAACTTTCGCTTTGGACGCCCGGACGTACTCGTGCGACACCAGTTGCAAAAGATTCAGAAATTTCCAGTGATGACGGAAAACAAAGTGGACCAACTCCTCGTCTTTTCCACCCAGGTGCGCAATGTCGTTGCGTTTTTGAGATCCTCAAATAGTGAACACAACCTGAACAATTCTACAATTTTAGATGAATTGGTTTCAAAATTACCACAAGACAAGCAATATGAGTGGGCAAAACATTCAACGACAATAGTGACATATCCGACAATCGCCGATTTTTCGAAATGGTTGTGCCAGCTTGCAAGAATTGTATGTCTCATGCCACCACCGCCACCGCCAGCAACTTTAAGAAATACTGCTTCATCGAGACAACAGCCACTGCCACATACTCGACGCGTCCTATATGTAAACGATAACACTGAAGCCGCTCAACAGGATGCGCATGCAACACCAAAATGCTACCAATGTGGCGAGAATCATTTTATTTCCAAGTGCAACGTTTTCAATCAATCTATGAGTGTTGAAGATCGTTGGAAAAAAGTAAAGTCTCATCATTTGTGTTTCACATGTCTACGCAAAGGTCACAGCACTGCGAATTGCCGAAGCAAAAGGTTATGTGGTGTACAGAATTGCCGTCGATATCATCATAGCAGCCTCCATGATTTATCGCCAAGAAACATAACAACCATCCAGCCAGTTTTGAGTTGCCGAACAACACAGTCGATGGGACTACTTTTCAAGATCATTCCTGTAACGCTGTTCGGACCTAATGGAAAACTTGATGTCTTTGCCATGTTTGACGAGGGATCCGCCATATCAATTGTTGAAGAAGAAGTTTCAAGTAAGCTTGGTCTCAAAGGACGATCGCAGCCTCTAACTCTTCAGTGGTATGGCCAAAATACCACAACAGAACCATCCACAGCCGTCAATATTGAAATAAGAGGTGAAGGTGAGTCAGCTTCCTTTGTGATTACCAACTGCCGCACAGTTCGCAACTTAAATCTGCCGGTCCAGACTTTTAACAAGTCAGAATTCAAACATTTCGAATACTTGCCGCTAAGAAGCTACAAAAACGTCCAACCAATGTTACTTATCGGCTTAGACAACGTTTATTTAGGAACATCATCTACTATTGTTCAGTCTGGTAATAAAAAGCCTCTAGCCATGAAGACAAAGCTGGGTTGGGTTGCTTATGGGCCAAGTAATAACAATGTTGCCGCTTCGGCACCAGCTGTCCTAACTATACGAGAAAGACATCCGGATGATGATTTGCATACTTTGATAAAAGAGTATTTCTCAGCAGACAATTTTGGTGTCAATCCATCGCCTTCAATTCTGGAATCAGATGACAACCAAAGAGCCCGTCAAATTATGCAGGACACCACATGCCGAATCGGAAATCGTTTTGAAACTGGATTGCTATGGAAAGATCCTAAACCAATTTTGCCCAACAGCTTTGAGATGGCCAAAAAACGCCTTCTCGGAATCGAGAAAAAGATGATTGCCAATCGAGATTTCGCCAAAAGATATATAGACGAAATGAATAAGTATATCGATAAAGGATACGCCCGTAAACTACAACAGCACGAAATCGAGGATGAGTATCATCAGCCAGTGTGGTATTTACCACACTTCGCCGTGCAGAGCCCGCACAAGCCAGAAAAGCTCAGAATCGTTTTCGATGCTGCAGCTGCCGTCAATGGAATGAGCCTTAATTCTGCCCTGCTCAAAGGACCCGAGCAAGCCAAGCCGTTAATGAGCATTTTATTCAAGTTCCGTGAAGGCATCATTGGAGTAGCAGCAGACATTCGGGAAATGTTCTCACAAATCCGAATTCGATCGAATGATCAGCACTCGCAAAGATTTTTATGGAGAGATGGAGATGCAACACAGCCTATCAGTTATTATGCCATGGTGTCTATGATTTTTGGGTCTATTTGTTCGCCATGTGTTGCAGAGTTCATCAAAAACCTAAACGCCCAAGAATTTGAACATAAATACCCCGAAGCCGTTTCAGCAATTGTCAACAAACACTATGTTGACGACTATGTTGCAAGTTTTCGAACTGAAGAAGAAGCCTTACGCATTTGCAAGGATGTGATTACAGTCAACAGTAAAGCTGGTTTCGATTTGAGAAACTTTACATCCAATTCAGCAAAACTTCAACATTCCATGAACGCCAAATCTATAGAAATATCTAGATCTGTAAACATGGAATGCCAAGCCACGTCAGAAAAGATCCTTGGAATGCATTGGAACACCACTTGCGACACCTTTGAATTTAAAACAAAATTCCACCGCATTCCCAAGGAAGTCTTGGAAGGTTGTCGATCGCCAACAAAAAGAGAACTCTTAGGGATAGTCATGGCCATTTATGATCCCTACGGACTCTTAGCAGAGTTCCTTCTTTATTTGAAAATTTTAGTTCGTGACACTTGGAAGAGCAACATAGCCTGGGATGATCTACTTACCTTTGATCTCAACAATAAATGGCAAGCTTGGTGGAAGGAGTTTCAAAACATTAATGTATTCCAAGTTCCACGTTGTTATTCTTTGAATCTTTTCCGCGCACAAACAATAGAATTGCACATCTTTATGGACGCAAGTCAAGTCGCATTTGCCGCAGCCGGATACTTTAGAGTAATACATGCCCAAAAAACCGACGTAGTTTTCGTATTTGGAAAAACTCGTGGAGCACCTCAAAAAGCCATGTCAATTCCTCGATTGGAACTCCAAGCAGCAGTACTTGGCATCCGCCTAAGCAAAGCCATAGTTCGAAACCATGACATCAACATTGCCAAAATTACCTACTGGACAGATTCAAGAACACTTTTGTATTGGATTACTTCAACAGAACGTAAATTCAAATCGTTTGTTGCACACCGTATTGCTGAGATATTATCGTCATCAAAACCATCTCAGTGGCGTTGGACTCCTACCGACAAAAACAGTGCAGATGTAGCCACTCGAGCAAAAGGTTATCCAAAACTTAATGTAAACAGTGTATGGCTCTCCGGCCCCGAATTCCTTAAGCAAAAAGAGGAATATTGGCCAGCAATTACCATTAAGCCGCCTCCAGTCAATACAGACCTAGAAGAAGTTAAACCTTGTTTGTTTCTTCAACTCACAAAAGGTAATTCTTTAATAAATTTCAATAGATTTTCGTCTTATCCGAAGCTCAAAAGAACAATGGCATATGTACTTCGTGCCATAAGTAAATTTCGATGTCTTGGGAAGGTCCAATCCTTGATGCCAGCCACAAATTACTTCTTAACAGTAGATGAGATCAACGAAGCCGAGAATCATCTATGTAAGATAGTACAACGGGAGCAGTACCATTATGAAATCAAAACACTTTTGTCTTCGTTGCCCATTGCAAGAAAAAGTTCAATATACTCATTGAACCCCTACCTGGATGAAAATGGACTTCTACGAGTACAGGGTCGACTCGACGAAGCACTATACTTACCGTTTCAAGCCAGACGTCCAATTTTGCTGCCACAAAAACATAAGATGTCCGAACTCATAATGTCGCATTACCACGAGAAATTACATCATCAAAACTCAGCCGTTATACTTAATGAAGCTCGCCAGAAGTTTTGGTTTCCACACGCCAAGAGTCTTCTCAAACTCGTACGACGCAAATGCCAGGAATGTAAATTCGACAGAGCTAAGCCAATGCCTCCGCTTATGGGTCAACTGCCAATCGACCGTATAACTCCGTACATTCGCCCGTTTACATACACCGGAGTTGATTTATTTGGCCCTTTGAATGTGACAATTGGACGCAGACAAGAAAAACGATGGGGAGTAATCTTCACATGCCTGACGATTCGTGCAGCACACCTTGAATTAGCCGAAAACTTGTCCACAGACGCCTTTATCCTCTGCCTACGGAATTTCATAAATCGAAGAGGTACTCCGGTCAAAATAAGAAGTGATAATGGTACCAACTTCATCGGAGCTCGCCGAGAACTTAAAGATGAACAACGTTTGTTCGATGTCGACCGCATACGCGAAGAAGCCACAAGCCGAAACATCAAGTGGGATTTTAACTGCCCATCAAATCCAAGTTCTGGTGGTTGCTGGGAGCGCCTCATCCGAATAATTAAACGTCTTATGATGAAGACACTTTCACAAGAAGCTCCAAAGGTGGAAACTCTTAGAAGCGTCCTAATAGAAGCCGAGAACATTATAAATTCACGTCCGCTTACAGATATACCAATTGCCATGGAGGAAGATGATCCTTTAACTCCTAATCACTTCCTATTAGGATGTGTTAACTCTACTCAAACGCCTAATCCAGTTGATGAAAAGATATGTCTCAGGAAGCAATGGAGGATTGCATTGAATTTAAAAGACCGCCTGTGGAAGAAGTGGATAACAGAGTACCTGCCACAATTACTGAAACGACCAAAGTGGCATGATAAAGTTCGCCCGCTACAAATCAACGACATAGTCATTATTTGTGACTCAAATCAGCCACGAAGCCAGTGGCGCAAAGGCCGAATTACCAAAGTATTTCCAGCGAAGGATGGCCAGGTCCGTGTAGCCGAAGTCAAAACATCCAATGGACTTATTCGCAGACCAGCATCCAGACTAGCCGTTTTAAACATTGATGGTGAATCCCAGAGCGATTCACGGGGGGAGGAGTGTTAGAGAGAGAGAACCAAACAATCTACGTCTGCAAATAATTTGCAGATACATTATATACTTCTACTTGCCAGATGGTTCGAATCCAATCCTTTAGTCAGTATAGTTTATAACGCCGAAGAAGACGGACGACGCAAAATACAATTTGAAAACTAGCCTTCTAGCCTTCTAGCCACGCCACGAACTAGCCACGAATCGAGCCTTTTATCCGAGCCAAACGAGCCGAGCCCTTTTTATACTTGCCTAATAAATCATTAAATAATTCATTATAAATAAACTTAAGTTATTATAGACTAAATAAATAAGTTCGTGTTAACAAAGTTTAATTTTTTGAAGAAATACATTATTTCAGCCGCCGCCATTACACATATGTTGAAATTTTAGTAAAAAAAATTATGAAATTCGTGTGAAAAGTGCTGTTTTAATATATTTATTGTTGGCCAACCTATATGTAGTCACTCCGGTGCTTTCGAGTTGAGATTCATGTTGGAGAGTTGAATTTGCGTACAACAATGGCGTCTCCGTTTTCATCGCCATGAAAACAAGAAGAACATCCAGCCTGCAAGTCGATTATGGAAAAAACAATGGAATGGGATAAGGACAACGATGGATTGATTGAAAATCAAAAAATGCCCGATCAGACTTATGACAGTTGGGTCATGGAGGGACCTAGGTTTGTATTTTCATAATATTCGATAATTTCATAATCATAACAGATTTTCAGTGCTTATTGTGGAGGTTTGTGGCTTGCGGCTTTGCAATGCATCTCAGCTATTGCAACACTTCTCGATCAACCAAATGATTGTTTGAGATACCAAGAGATCCTTGAGAAAGGCAAGAAATCTCTTGATAAAAAACTATGGAATGGAAAATTCTATAAATTTGATATGTCGAATAAGGAAACAATCATGGCTGATCAGCTATGTGGGCATTGGTACCTGAAGACTTGTGGATTCGATTATGAGGTTTTCAGCTTTATGATTATGTGAATAGGAACTTTTTAAAACTATTTGATTTTAGATTTATCCAAAAGAAAATGTTCGTTCAGCTCTTTCTGTTATCTACAAAAACAACGTTGAGAGCTTTTGTGATGGAAATAGTGGTGCTGTAAATGTTTTCATTCCCAGTGGTGATCCAGAAAAAAACTGGGCATGTAGATACAATTATGATACAAAGTGAAGAAGTATGGACAGGTGTTACATATGCGTTGGCTGCCACAATGATTCAAGAGGTTTATTCATACAAAAACTTAAAAATTATATAAAAGTGATTTTTTTTTTGCTTTTATTTTTTTTTTAAGGGAATGTTTGAAGAGGCCTTTAAAACTGCTGGTGGAATGTACAAGACAATCTCAGAAAAAATTGGAATGAACTTTGAAACGCCAGAGGCACTTTGTGCTGAGAAAAAATATCGTGCAATTGGTTATATGCGACCATTGAGTATTTGGTCAATGCAAGTTACCTGGGAGCGACGTAAGGCATTAAGAGATTAAGTTAATTTAAAGTAAGAAAGGAAATATCCAAAAAGTTCATTTCTATATTATATAAATTATGTGTTTTGATATTATGGTTATAGTTTATTGTTTGGCTTTAACCGCTCTTTGTCCTATATGTAGTGTTTGGTAGATGAATACGTATAGTAAATTTATTTTTATAAATGTGATTAGAACAAAGAAAAACTTATTAAGTTTTGCTGGAATGTGCCTCTTCTTCTAAAGGATAAGCATACTTAAATAAATAGAATTAGGAAAGCAATATGTGAGATAATTCAATGCAGGGTAATTTAAACACTATTTTCTGACACAAACAAAAATAAAAAGAGGAGTTGTCATAAATGTTAATAAATTTAGCGGTGCTATTATAATTGTTTCAACACAAAAACACAAACAACAAAATATAAATCGTTTTCCTAAAGCCAGTATTTAACAGGTCTTTGTACAAGTTTAGTGTTTTTACTTTGTTTTTCTTTGTTTTATAATTAAATTGTTTAAAGTTCAGTATTACGAAATAAAGTCATTTATTCAATAAATATGTATCATGTTTTATATGTGTTAAAGTAATTAAAAATTAATGCATTTATATAGGTATTTGAAATATGTTACAAGACTTTAATTATTATTAAAATCAAAACCCTGGTAAAAAAACATAATTAATACGTTATTTACATTTCAAAACAATAATGGTAAATGTTTATAAACGATAGCACAATCAATACAATTAGTACGAAACATGAAAAACAAAAACGAAAACAGCACTGTTGTGTGAATAATTTGCAAACAAAGAAATATGTCTTTTGAAATTCCTAATGTAATACTTTTGTGTAAAATGATTTAAAAACCAGTTAAAAAGAAAATTAAATTTAATGTTAAAAAGATATCTAATCTAAAAAAAAAACTTGTTTTACTGTTTCAAACCAACAAAAACGAAATTATGGGTCATTATAATACAAATTTGATGGATTAAGACGGAGTTTCAGTTTTGAAGGATCAAAGACAGACTACGAAGTGCGAAACGTAGGAAAAGACGTTGAATACCTTCAATTCTGTATACATAAATTTGTTAATAGGAGGACCATATTTGGTTAGCAAATTCATGAAGGGAGGGGGGGGTTGAATTTGAACTAAGGTTATGTATTAAATAAAGAAAAAAACGAAAGGTCCTAAGTGGCTATATGAAATCCCAACCACAAAGCAATCAAGAGATATCAAAACATGTCCACCATAGCTTCACACGCTGAAAAAGTTAATCGAAATTGGAGCGAGATTTCGTGCGAGGAATATCTTTTCGAAAGAAGAAAGCGTGATGTAGAAATTCTTAAAACATTAACCAAACAGGATCTGATTGACTTCCTTTTGGAGAACGAACGTAATAACCTCAGGAAGCTGTCAGTGCAAGTGATTGGCCACAAGAAAGATGCTGATTTAATAAATTCCAACGATGAAGCCCCAACGCCTAGCGAAGATGTTATCGAGGGTTTCATTCCTAAATTTGTTAAACCACCTAATGTTCTGAATTTCAAGAAACATTTGACTGTGTACCCAGTGACCAAGACAAGCACTGACCCCATCAGTTCTCCAATGAAAATTATAGAGAATTGTTAGACATTTTACTGAAGCAAACATTAATTACGGCTCAAATTGTATCTGTTTTATTGTGTTTTTTTTTTTTTTTTCTGCTGTAAGATTTTACGTTGAACAATAAATTGGTTAAAGTTATGTTCTTCCATTTCATCGTCTGCAAAACCAACATGTTTTTCCTCGTTGCCCTCTTCATCATCAGAACTCTCATTCCCAGGATGTTTGAGGTATATATCGGCGAGCTCGCGGCCAACGGAAACCTAGTAAGACGGGTATTCATAATAAAGTTTGTATATCTTCTATACCTCTTCAATAAAAGTCGTAAGAGGTACTTCAGAACCGGCACCAGTACTTGAAGCAATCTGGTTAAGCTTTTGTTTGAAATGGAAACTGTCGGTCATTCACAGCAAACCAATCCTTTAAGTTACTATGCCGCATGGACTCTACAGTCGACCAATCTGCACGTACAGCCACAGAAGCATCACGGATTTTCGGTGGAGCGTTACGCATTCCGAATTTTTTTCCCATTCCACGTCGATTATCGCGCGACTTAACATTCTTGCCGCCAAGGGTAGTCATACCAGACTGCATTCCTCCACGAGAATGTGGTGGTTTTTGTATGCGAGCAGTGTCGACGAGATGGAAAGTTGTTTCATCTTCTTCATGAAAGTAGGCGTATTGGCTGCCTGTTCCAAAGCTCGATTGGTGTAAGTATAAGTATGATCTGAAAAATAAAATACAAAATAAATTATGCGAAACAATGCAATGAAAATTGAACTTACCTCCATTCTCTTCCATTTCGATTTAATGTTTTTATATAGCGACGAAGGATGGAAATGTCAAAAATGTTTGATAGAAGATATGAGAAAGAGAAAGAGATGAGATTTGTTTTGTTTTAAAATGTCATTCCACAGCACAGTGCTGCCAAATTTCTTTTTATGCCCCGATGCGTTTTTTTATCGTCGCCTATTAAGCCTGTAAAAAAAACACACCTATTGCTTCGTTTAAAAGCAGCCTTACATGCGGTCAATTTGGCATGTGTTTTTTTATGTTGCTGAATTTGCAGGAAAATGACAGATATCAAATGTGAGTACCTAATTTTTTTTTTAAATTAATTTATAATCGTACAAATATTGATTTTTACATCTTTGAGAAGAAATTAATAACTATCCGTCCACAGAATTGAATACGAGGCCAAAATCTGGTCCGATGCTGATATCGATCTACTGGTTTTCATACGTTTAAGAATGAATAATGAAATCTGAATTTTAAGCTGGGCGCAGGAAGAAAAACGTTCTATGGGAAAGGTTTTCCAAGAAATTAAAACTATTTTGCCCGCGTTTCCGTATGATAGGGAGGATATTTATTATAAGGAAGTTCCAAAATTTGAAAGCTTCGTATCATAGGATTAAAAAAAGAAATAAACTAAACTAACTGGCTGAACACAATAGAATGCTGCAACTGGAGCTGCAGCTGCAACTGGAGCTGCAGCTGCAACTGGAATAGCTGTCAAAAAGTGTCTTACGTACTTTGATTATCCTCGAAAATGATTGTCGGATTCTTAGTTCCCTTGTGCATATCTTCTAATAGTCTTTGAAGTCAAATTTCTTCTTGGCATGTGTCGGATAACGCAATAAATTCCGCTTCAGTTGTTGATTGATTGATTATTCCTCCATTTAAAAAGAAAACATAGCCGCTGTCCGATCAGTTCCTCTTTTTTGTTGTCATTATTGCTTAGCTTGAGCTTCAGTTTTGAAGTTCCTTTCAGATATTTTACCATGCGTTTGAGCTGCTCCCAATCCTCTTGATTCGGGCTTGAAGTCTTCTGAGCTAAGATGTTTACACTTGCTGTAATATCTGGTCTGGTATTGATTGAAATATAAATAAAAGACATCCTAATAGTTTCTGATATTTCGTGATCATTCTTTTTGACAAGGTGACTTGTAGTATGCTATTTCCATTGGTGTATTTGGTTCTTTTGCATCTTGAAGTGCGAACATCTTTAAGTATAAATATAATTTGATTGACACAGTTCAAAAATTCCTCATTTGTGTCTTGTTACTTCTATTCCTAGGTAATGTTTATTCTCTCCAAGTTCTTCCATTTCTAAATTTGCTGCCATTAGGTTCTTTATGGTCTTTACATCTTCTTTATTTTTGCAAGCAACCACAATATCATCAACATAAATGAGAAAATAGCACCAATTACCTTCGATTCTTTTGAAATACAAGCACGGGTCAGCCTTTCCTTGAATAAATCCACCGTCGATCAAGATCACTTTTACTTTCTCGTTCCAAGTTCTCCCTGCTTGTATGAGGCCATAGAGACTTTTCTTTAGCAGGCATACTTTACTTGGATTCTCAAAGTTAAATCCTGGTGCTTGTTTCATGAAAATGCTCTCCACCAAACTTCCATTGTACTATTAAATTCTGTTACAAATCTGACATCACGACTAATTTCTACTTTGCGTGCTGCTTTATCGTAACATCTAAAAGCTTTTGAGTTGGTCTCATATCCGAGAAAAATCATTTCCTTTCCTATCTGGTCCAGTTTCTTCCTTTTTTCACTAGGCACGTGTACAAAGCATTTGCTTCCAAGAGAATGAAAATTTTCAAACGTAACCCTGCTTCCGCTCCACTACTCGTACGGTATTGAATTTGTAGATCTTGTTAATGAGCGATTTTGAATAAAGACTGCTGCTGACACTGCTTCTCCCCAAAAAGAAAAAGAATTTAGAAGTCCAGCGTCAATCAACATGCAGCGAGCCATTTCAATAATTGTCCGATTTTTTCTTTCAGCAACCCCGTTTTGTTGAGGCAAATACCCTGCTGTTAATTGAGTTGCGATTCCTTCTGCTGTCAGGTATTCCTTCGATCCGAACGTAGAATTCTTGGTTTCTTATCAAATTTAGTTTTCGTCGTCGCAACAAATTCTCTTATATTATTTATAAGTTGAGTAGGCTTTTTTGGTCTGTTTGTAATTTAATGCAAATAAAACAAGTTTATTGATTTTTCTAAATTTGTTGAATTTTGCATTGGTATTTTTTGTGAATGATTTTTAATGATTTACTTTAAATAATTTTAATTGAAACAAAGCAAAATAAATTAACACTAAAATAATTTAACACAAAAAAGACTTATTACTTTACGGAACAAACAAAAATTATCACAGTAGTGTATTCAGGTACTTATTGAATTGCCAAAGCATAGCTCCCGCTTATTTTCCAATTGATAATACCTCATGTGCTAATTCTTCTTGGATTTTACCGCTTTGATTTAAAAATTGCACGTTTCCGCTGATAATGCCAGCTACTTTTACTTTTTCTGTGAACTTACTGAGTTGACTTTATCCGCATATTTCTTCTTATTTATTTCATGTCCTTGTTTTTTAGAGAGCCATTTTTTGTATTCCGCACGTGATTTAATTTTTTGCAGAAAAAAACATGTAATTTCGATGTTTTTATTCTTTTCAAAAACTTTCAGCATCGTCTCAGCACTTTTTTTGAACAAATCCGAATGTCAGATCATCCTCATTTCTAGCCTCAAGTGCAATAATAAGGGTATCATAACTCTTGGGCAAACTGCTTAGTAACATCGCTACGCTCCAGGGCTCCGATACGAACAAATTTCGCATTTCATTTATATGGTCTGTTACGCGGCCATATTCCCCTATCTTCAATGAACAAATCATTCTCATCAAATGAACTGTGTTGCTCAGTGTTGCTTTTTCATGATACTCTTTAAGTCATTCTACGCACCAAGTGCTGAAGTTGCATTGCGGATGTGAACGATTTGGTCATCTTCTATCGACAAACCGAACAAGTAAAAAGCTTGTTCATCAATTCGGTCCCTCTCTACCTGTAGTTGGCCTATTTGTTCGGCCCTTGTCTTATTCACTGCTGCCCACAAGAGTTCCTTTTTCAACAAAAGATCAATCTTAAATTTCCAGTTCATGTAATTTGAATAATTCAACTTTCCAAATTTTCCTTTAAAATCTGCCATATCGATCAATATTATTCAATATATTCTTTAACCGTTAACTGGGCCCATAACCTGTTGGGAAATACTGAAACCAGTGGTTATGTTGTTTTTAAAAGAATAATTGAAACCACCCTTTTCGATATGAAATATATTTGATAATAATAATTCATTGAAACATAAATCTATGTGATATTTTCTTTTATACCACTATAAAAACATGTAGAAAACAAGTAAAATGGTTGAACGTTAAATATTTCAACATTCATGTCATCAAGGGCAATTGCGGTAGAACTAGACAATAAAGTCAGTGCTCAAAAAAAAAACGTGAAACACGGAGGCGGTAGCATCACGGTATGGGGTTGCTTTTCGTGGTTTGGTGTTGGACCGATGATATCATGACCAAGGAAACATATTGTGATATTTTGATAGAGGTAAGGCTTCCGTATGCAGACGACAATATGCCACTAAGATGACATTTTCAGCAAGATAACGATCCCAAGCACTCTTCTAAATTGGTGAGTGCTTGGCTTCGCGATCATCGAGTCTGTGATACCCTGGCCATCTCAGTCCCCCGATCTCAACGCGATTGAGAATTTGTGGGCGGGTCTGATAAAATCTTTAGCCACAAAGGTTTTCAACAATATTAACACCAACTATGGCTTGAAATACACAAGCAATGAAACGGCATTCCGATAAATAAATGCCAAAAACTTGTTGACTCCATGCCGCGTCGTATAGAGGCGATCAAAAAAAAAATAAAGGAGGCCATTCTGGCTATTGAAAAAACACAAAACATTTTTTTATTTCAAAAGTGGCTGCTACTAAATTAAATTTGACCAATTCACATTAGTTTAACATTCCCTATTATTTTGAACATTCCGAGACGAAAAAAAACTAATTTGGTAGAAAAAAAAATTATTTTGGAGAAATATGCAAAATTGCAAATACAAATCGAAAATTGCACGGTTTAATTAAAAAAATAATAAAAAGTCGCTATTCGGTCGTATAATTTTCTAAAATGCTTACAAATTAGTTGGTTTGTTGCTTTCCCTATTATTTTGAACATCTGTGTATATGTATGTTGGTTGGATGTTGATGGAGGTTGCTGGAGGTTGGCTTATGTTTGTGAGGTGATGATATAGGGAGATTATGCCCATTGCCCATTCGGCCAGTGGCGCACAGTGGTGCCATTTGTATGGGAGAGCGGAAAAAAATCCGTAAAATCTGAACTACATATGTAACGGAATTAAATGGAATTTTGCACACATGTTTGGACTTGACTTACACACATTTCGACAAAATTTGGTTAAAAAAATCATTGGGAGAAAAGTTATTGACATTTTTCGGATTTGCAGGGTTTATTGACTTTCATCGAAATATATTTTCTTGTATATGTTTTTGAGTTTGTTTTGTTCTTAAGCTAAATAATCAAATACATACATAAAAACACAAGCTTATATTAAATATAAGAAATAAATAAATAAATGCGTACCTCTTATTAATTATATTAATAAGTTATTTAATTAATCCAAGAGCTTCTTCACTCAAAGGAAGGTGTTTTTTCTTTGGTTCAGGTCTTAAAGGGATGATATCAAAATCATGTGGATATATCCTCATTCATTGATAACCGGAAAAACTTCCTGGAGTGGTGTGTCCTATAATGCTTGTAGTCCTTATTCCTGCGCTCTTGAACCTTTTCTGAAAGTGATCCAACTGGCAAGGATGCACTTTCTATTACTTCTGCTTCGTATAGCAAAATTTTGTGAATAGTTGCGGGCATGTGATACCAACTGTATATCGATATCGCAAGCTTAGCTGTCTCTTCACTATAAGTCTTAAATTTTTGGTTGTCGATTGAAAAATTGCTGCAAATAAGTTCAAATATAACTGCGAGTCTGGTTATCAATTTAATGTCTTTTTGCTGATATCTACATCAGCCACATTTGGATTTCCGAAAAATCTTTGTAAAGTATTGCCATCATTGGTTGTTCCAGTTCCTTGCTTTACAACGTCAACTTTTGACTTACTTAGTTATCCACGCTTTAAAGCTGAAGTTATATCTTATATCCCAAATGTACTCCATAAATCGAAACCGTGCATGCAGTGATGATATTCCCAGAATAAGAGCTTCTTCATTCAGAATCTTAGCTTCAACTTGGATAAGTCATTCATCTCTGAAGGTTCAGCTCCACAAGTAATTACTCGCAGAACTAGTATTTGTCACAGCTTGAGCTACTTTTCCATCTATCATAGTAAAATAAAGACGGTGTTTAACTTTGACAACATGCATTCCAACAGTTATTGAGCTCTCTTCCAGTTCTTGAATTTCATTTTCCACACGGTTTTTCTGTTCTCGTATGATGTCAAAGTTTTCCTTCTTATATTCAAATTTTAAAGCTCTGCAATATCTCGTTGAAGACGGACGGGGATTTATCTATGTTATATGTATTGTTTTCTCCAGTATAGTTGACGTGATTTTCAAGGGAACAATCGATGTCATGAAAAGATGAGAATCCGATGCTTCTTAGTTGCCAGTTGAAAATGGCTGCATACGAGTATATTCGCTCTGCCCAGCAGTGGCGTGGCGTGGATAATTTTAAATGGGAACCCGTTATAAAATTTTGTCACTTGTAAGAATTTCTAGTAAAGATATGGTATCTACAAATGCATTCCACATTGACTGAGCAAAAAATGTGTAGCTATATTTTTTATACTTCAAGGCATTAATATTTCAATCAACAATGAGCTTGAAACATAATAAATAAAAAGGAGCTCCTTTTAGACACCACCCCCTTCGTCGGACATAACTGCGGCACCTTCCTAGGAATGTTCTATTAACTTTTCCTTGCAATCATATGTGTCAAGAATATAAAATATATGATGGGACAACTCATCCGCATTAAGACTCGTCCTAACGTCAAAAAATACAAGATATCTTTCTTGTATTCCATTCTCTGACAAGAACCGGAATATGGCACTCCGTTGTCCCCTATGACTCAAATCTGATGTTTCGTCGATAATCGACACGAACCGAGCTTCTATGATTTCTGTTTTAATTTCAGATTTAATAACAGCCGCGATACTATGTATCAAGTCATTTTGAATATCGTTGCCCTATAACACTACTCTAAATAGGATTCCATTAAAGTGTCATAGGTTGATTTCCTTTGAACATAAGAAATCAATATGTGTGTGAAGATTTTGATCCCTCGCCAGATTTTGCGTTCCTAAACACCCAACAAAAATTTATTTTTCTTTGACATGGATCAAAATCTTTAAATCCATATTTAAAGAGGGATTTACATGTATACATGAAACACGCACACCAAACAAAAAATTCTGGTGTGTAAACGAAAAAAGGATAAAATGTAAACTATCAACTATCCTTACTAAAATTATTTGGTTTCTCCGATAGGTAATCTGTTAAACAGCAATCTACATTTATCAAAGACATTTCCAAGACAAAATCTAGAACTGCACTAAAATTAAGAAGCTTAATTTTTTTATCACTATAGTGGGTAATAAAGGGAATTAAATCTTCACCTTCACATCTAACTTTTCACTATTTTTAATTAAGTTCAAATTGGCTTTTCAAAACACTAGATTTATTTGAAGTTATTAAACCTGTGCAACACAGTCTTTTATTGAATGCCAATTGAATCAAAATTTAAATTCCTATTAAAAAAAAAGCAAATGCATTTTATTTGTCTAGAGTATCGATATGCTAAATTTACACTGCTGACAAATTGCCATATATTCTACCATGATTTATTTCATAATTCAACATTATCACAATAAATTTGCAAAAACATCAATCATTAGCATGCAAATCAACATCAAATTCAAAATCAAGAATCAACAATACCCACATGCCATATTTATATTTATATGACATAATCTATTAAAAAAAAAAGAAATAAGTCGAAGAACACCGTCTTATTTCTTACACAAGGTTGAAAAAGCCGAGCACCTGAACTCCTGCAATGCATTATCTTCCTACTGAAATGCAATGCTAATTGCTAAAGGAAGAATAAAATACAAATAATTCCAACTCGTACAGGTATACATCGAAAATTTTATAAGACGGAATGTAGCGTCTTATTTTTTGAATATGTTGGACAAAGAGGATCCGAAAAACAATGCTTGGGGAAGAAAGGGATATAACACAAATAAATAAGACGGTGATTGAAAAGTTTACGTCAGAGTATTTTTGTGACTCTCTTGATTAATGTTGGTTGTGGATTGTGGAATGTGTTTGGATAAAGTATAAGATACAAACGTCAAACGAGAGGCAGAATGGATAACTTAAACTTATTCGACGTTTGTTTGGTAAATTGTGTTATTTGTGGATTTTCTAAAAGGGAAGACGATAGGAATCGTGTTATATGGACGCCACGCCACTGCTGCGCAGACAGATGAACCATCACAACCCCACTTTTTGTGAATTCTGAAAGGGTTTTCAGGACATTGGTTATAAAAAATTATGCAACAGCCTTCAAAATCTTTTCACGATCATAAAAAGCAATAAAATTCCTATTAATTGTTTGTTTTATATTTCGGGACAAAAACTCGTATGCAGGTAAAAAGAAAAACCCACAAACAAATTTACTTTTTTATTTATTATCTGTCTCTAAAATGTTGGATTAAATTTTTAAAGTACACATTTTTTAAAGTACTATTAGTTCATTTAAAACAATTAAAAGCTCACCACATATTTCCAAAAAAAAGTAAGTTTGGGTTTGGAAAAAAATTTGAGGTAAGAAAAATTATTGAGCTTAAAATTGAATTATATCAGAGATCCGTCAAACGATTAATTTTATTTTATATTTTAATGAAAGATATATATTTTTTCCAAAAATAAAATCTTGGTTGCATTCTTTCCAACGATTATTAGCCATGAAATTACAATTTTTTCAACATGACCAAAGTCGAAACCGTGTTTTTTTAATCGGATTCAGTGAAACAAATTTGTACACTGCGTATCAAAATCGGATCAGGACGGATACAATTCTTTCGATAATAGTTAGTTGAATATTGTAGCTTTCCAAAAGTAGTAGCCACTAGATGTAGCTTAATGTAGCTAAAAGAGCATTTACTCGTAAATATTAATTTTAGGTCACTCAGTACTAATCCAACTAAAAGACGAAATTTTTTTTTTAATTTTTTAATTTTTTTTTTTATTTTGAGAGCTCAATAGCATATTATTTATTAAAGAAATTTTGTTTTTACAAATACATAGTTATTAAAATGCTAATCTTCATGAAAATAAATAAAATGCACGACTGGATCGCACGAACTTGCTCTTATGTAAAAGTACTTTGGAATTTAAGATACATTTTATAAATATAAAACATGGATTTAATGAGATAATAATGTTCAAATGCATAAAATTGCCGTCTGGTTTCCGGAAAAGTATGAATTTATGCAAATAAACCTTAAAAAATCGTTTTATTATTAAATACATTTTTTATATAAGAAATTTCTCTAAAATTTTTCAAGAAAAAAATGTGGGATGCGAATTTTAAGTATTTAATAATATTGGTTTTAGGAAATAATTTCAAAAAATAATCGTTCATAGGTTTTGAAGATAGATTTTAATTTTTTTTTTTTTTTTTAAACCAATAAATATTTTTTCGAATATTTTTATATACAATATTATTTTAAACTTAAGGGGACTCCTGCTAAAAATTTTGGGTTAAAATCCTTAGAGCCGTTAATGAGAAAGTCGAAAATAAAAAAAAACGGATCTATTGCAGGTACCCCTAATATCATTTTGCCCCAAAATTTTTTTTGACCAAAATGTAGTCCATGTCCATAATATCACACTCTATTTTTTTTATCAAATTCGTTAGAGCCGTTTTCGAGATAAATAAGATTTTGCATTACAGGTGTATGGGGGGTACCCTTAGTTTTGGAGCTAAAAAAAAATTTCAATTTCTCCTCTAGGGAATCACCAAAGACTCTTAACTACAGAGATTGAAAGAAATATGTCCAGTGGTTTAGGCTGTAGTGAGAGGTACAGACACACAGACACACTGAAACATGTTTTTTGTGTACTAAATTTTCCTTAAAATTTTTATAAAAAAAATTGATATGCAAATTGTTAGTATTTAATAATATACATTTTAAAACGTAATTTAAAAATTTAATCGTGTATCGGTTTTCAAGATATTGAATTTTCAAAAAAAAAATTGTATTATTTTTTTAAAAATCCAAAAACAATTTTTTCGAAAAAAATTTTACTTTATATTTTTTCAAATGCAAAGCAGCTCCTGCATAAAAATTTTGGTTAAAATCGTTAAAGCCGTTGGTGAGAAATTCGAAAATCAAAAAAATCGTTCTATGACAGGTACCCCTAATAACATTTCCCCCCAATTTTTTTTTTTTCATCAAAATATAGTCCATGTGCATAATATCACACTTAATTTTTTTTTATCAAAATCGTTAGAGCCGTTTTCGAGATAAATAAGATTTTGCATTACGGGTGTATGGGGGGTACCCTTAGTTTTGGAGCTAAAAAAAAATTTCAATTTCTCCTCTAGGGAAGCACCGAATACCCTTAACTACCGAGTTTGAAGAAAATACCTCCGGTAGTTTAGGCTGTAGTTCGAGGTACAGACATACAGACATACAGAAATACAGACAGACAGACGGAATTGTCGGACCCACTTTTTTCGTCTTCGCTATCATCGTAATGTCAACTTTGATCAAAATCTCGAGTTCGATTTTTTTTCCAAATGCAGAACTTGCCCTATAGTACCTATATCGCAAGTAAAAATAATGCAAGGAATTACATAAATTTTAAAACTTAAAGATAGTAGTGGCGCAAAATTTTAAACAGTTCTCGTTTAAGGAATAAAACCGGCTCTACTTAACGCAGTCGTTTAGCTTGGAGACTTCGTCTAACTTTTGCATAATTTTAAACATGTTAGACAACTCTTCTAACTGATGTGGGTTTTACAACCGAACCTAAGCGAATTTGCGTTGAACAACCCTTAATTTGACAGATACATAACTCACACAACTACAAAAACACAAAAAAAAGTAGAAAGAACAGACAACTTTAAACCAAATAATTTTTCGCCGAAAAAAGTACATTTTATATACTACCTCGGTACAGATTTTGATTGTTTATAAGTTATTTACATTATTTTAGATGGAAATAAAGTATAAATCACAAATTCACAGCATAAAAACTCAATTTGTTGTTGCAAGGTGCAGATTCATTTAGCTATACTCGTCTCGACCGGTGGCGGCGGCGCGGCGTGCGTGCATACATAAGATATGAATGTACCTACATACATTTGTATTTACAGATTTGTTCATCGTAGAGCACTTTCGTACGATTGTTTCGAATTTATATTCAGTTATTCAGTCTATTTACAAAAATAAATTTACAAAATCCAATAAAAAATCAGTAAACATTTTTTCTTCGATTTGCTTTTGTATGAAATGACCACTGTCAATATGGATAAAGTATACTTTTAAAAGATAAACTAGCTATTTGCTGCTGTTAAAGTAAGACGAGCTCTTTAACGTTAAAGTATAGTTTATGTCCTTTAAAATTAACAAAAAGTCGGTTCTCGTTTTATACTCAATATTTAGAGTCGACTCCCATTCTAAAATTGATTTAGAGTAGGTTTTAAATGTTTAAAATTTTGCGCCAAGTGTAACTTTCGAGCGCTGTATCTCGCATATCCCTTAATAAAAATTTCCCAAATTTGAGAAAACATGGAACAGTTATATATCTATGAAAAAATAAATGAAACAAATCCATATTACAAATTTCATTTTTTGTACTTATTTCCCCAAAAGCACCACTGTGCGGCGGCGGTCGGATATTTAATTCAATTTCGAATAGTAGGTACTAGCGTCATTACATTTCAAATTTCTGTGGGTGGAGCGGGAGACCTTACGAAGGCAGTTTGTGATCTGAAATCTCTAGACCTAAGAAAATCATAGAAATACATACTTGTTTTTGTAATTCACACGTGCTCAAGAGTTTATTGAAAGACCATTATAATGTTTAACACAGCACGTGTTTAAGAATAAGTTTTTTAAGTCTATACGATATATACCATTCACTAAAAACACACTAAGAAAAGGAAAAAAGAAAGTTGGGATAAAGTTTTAAAACTCTAGTTTCATGATTCTAGATGAAAAATCTTCAAGTTAGATTTTAGGATGAAATAAAACTAAAAATTTATTTTAATAAAATGTAGGACTCGAACGCACGTACTTGCCCAAGTACAATTACTTTGGAATTTAAAATATGCGTGCTTTTAATGAAAAATGCATAAAATTCATTATTTATTTTGCTAAAACATCTACTAACATATTATAAAAAGGTTAGGTCTGGTTTCTAGATAAAATATAAATGTATTCGTTTTACTTTTTTAGCCCTGAGCAGGGCATTGAGCTGTCAAAAAAATAATGTTACTTTTATTAAATCAGAGCGCTCAACTCTCCGGTACATGCCAAAGCTGGTTTTTTTAATTTTCGATTTTCTCATTAACGGCTCTAACAAATTTGATCAAAATTTTTATACAAAAACTCCTTTGAATTTGAAATAATATTGTAGGTATATAAAAATTTTCGAAAAATATTTTTTGGATTTTTGAAAAATAAAAAAAAATGTAAAATCTATATCTGCAAATCGAGTGAACGATTAGTTTTCGAAATCATTTCCAACAATTTTCGTTATTAAATACTTAAAATTGACATCCCAAATTTTTTTAGGAACATTTTTGAAAGAAATGAAAAAAAAAAGCATAAAACAATAAACACCTTTCTTTACATTAAAAAAAAACTTTATTTTCACACCACAAGCACTTAATGTGCCTGCCTACATTAATAATATTTTTTTTTTATAATTCACTCGCGCTCAAGGGTATGTTAAGAGACCCTTATAATGTTAAACACAGCACGGGTGACATATAATCAAATAAAACATAAATTAAAATAAAGTGTTTTAATTACTCATTTAAAATCACCTTCGTAACAAAGTGCAGATAAGTTCGTCACCAAATTAAGCTTAAATCAATTATTTGCTGAAGAAGTTATTATTAACAAAGTTATAAGTGGTATTTTAACATTTTTTCCAGCCATAAGCAGTGGTTCCAAGCATAATCGCAAGTGGTTTTCCTCGACCTGTGATATTAAAAGTGTTTAGAAGCACAGCAGATTTGGTTAATTCTAATTAATAATTATATACATTTTATCTATATTTTTATATATATGTATATTTAATCACTTCAGGTAGGTTAATTTGACAAAATATTGTCTTGTTCGAAAAAGGCATAACAAACATTTTGCAGCGTAAACATTTATGTTGGCCTAAGAAAAATACGGTACGAACTCAATTTTTTATGAACTTGTTAATATTTAAAAAAAAAATGTGTTATTTTCATCATTTTTTTGAGAATACAAGTCAATCCCTTTAAAACCGAACTAATCTGTTTTAGACAACCTTCGGGTAATGGCCTAGCCACAAAATGCAAAAACCTCTCCCTGACTCTTCCTGATAACACTGTTAACACCCCAAGCCAAGTGTTAAATGACTTGGAGTTCACTTCTTCGAAAGGTTTACATTTAACCAACACAACAAATTCACACTTCACAAGGCAAATTATACCTTATCCCTTTTGCGTCACCTTATGAACTGAGGAGCGGTCTCCAAACCAGAATGAAGCTTTTGCTATACTGAAAATATTAACCAATAATAACATATTGGTCCTTACCAACAATCAAATTAAGAGACTACTTTAATATTTGAGTGAAATGAAGCATTATTAAATGGACTTTATATAACTGACCATATATGCTACATTTTATTTTTAAGGTTCCGTACAATAAATGGTTCATAATTTAGAGTTCACATAAATATTAAGTTCATACCATGTATGGCTAACTTTATAGAGCTCTTTACATAATGGTCCATTTCACTCAAATATTAAAGTCGTCTCTTAATTTGATTGTTGGTAAGGCCCATTGTTTCCCAATGTGCAATGAAATTGTAAAAAAATAGCTAATTTGCTAAATAAACTTTATCTAATCTAATACAATAAGCCCCACTTATGTATCTGAAAAAATTGCAATTCGAGCGAAAAGCTCTCTGCCATTGCACCTCCATTCACCGAAAACCCAACTCTTACTGCTATTATAACAGAGGAAGGCTGTTACGAAGCATCAAGTATTGTCCGGTTGATAAATATATCTACAACCTCTGCACTAAGAAGTTGAGAAAAATCCCAAACCATCCCAGGTAACGCAGCCACAGTCGACCGATATCTCCAGGTGATCACGCAGCATTTTGAATAGCAGCTTGAATAACAGCTTCACGAACTTCTATGATGTTGCAGGAACGCACCATAACAGAGGTTGAAGCCACCAGCTATCAACAATGACCTATATCTACCCACCCCTTCATCACCCTACCAGCCAACGATCGTTAGCACTGCTCAAGTCGACGAGAAGATCATAAATAAAAAAAAAACGCAGATCGAGAAAAGACAAATTTTATCTCTACAATTCTAATCTCTACTAAACTTTTCCAAATGCCGCGCAAAAGTTTGAATTTGGAGAAATAAAAACCTGTCAAGTATGTATCAAAAAATAAATATTCGTAAGAAAATATAAACAGTTTGTTTGGAAAAATGTCTGACGAGAAGAGTCAGATTCCGAATCACAGCGGGAAATATTTAAATCCAAAGAATTAAAAAAGAAAAATGATTTACACAATCGTCGTGAGGACAGTCGACGAAAGATTCTGGAAAATGATAAATATAGGCTCAGCAAATTGTGGTGACGATTATGGCGCTAAATTTTATCTCCCACATTTTTCTCCAAACATCAGCTAAAATCCAAGCTAAATTTTGACATAAGAACTTTGTGGAGAATAAGTCATAGAAAACAACTATTCTCTAAATGAAAATTTTCCACAGATTTAAAAGAATTTGTTTTAAAGTAAGATTTTTTAAGAATTATGAATGAAAACAAATGAGAATTATGAGTGAATTATGCTGTGGAAAATCTTGTTAGACATCCGTCACCAAATATTCTTCTACTTCTAAATATTACTAGATTTCAAATTGAAATTGAAATTTAGCTCGAGAATAAATGTGCCAGGTAATTATTTCGTTCGTTAAATTTTGACACATAAGTTATGTACAGTTCCAAGAGAAATTTAGATTTTTATGCTGAAGCAGTGTACCTCTCTGCCAAAATGCTTGACATAATTTTAGATTGGCTAAATTTTGGAGAGAATTTGTATGGGAGTTAAAATTTAGCGCGATATGTGTACTAGGGCTTAAACCTTTGAGTCTAAGTCTTATACTACGTTTTTACCAAGAGTAAATCCGGGATTTAAGTGGATTTACCATAAATCTTCTTTAAATCTCGAAGATTTACCATACAAATTTATTTCGTAAATCTAGTATATTACAAATATATCTCTACTAAATCTTCATAGGATCGATCGGTCGAAATTCGAACTGACCTAACATCCATACGGTGCTAAGCTATCTCGATGATTTTTCATCGTTTGGCACAAATTAAACTTTCTTTCCCTCGCTTCTACTTTATAAGAAAAATTGAAACAACATTAGCATTTTGATAGATGCTGTCAAAGTTAATCTTCTTATTAATCTTTCAGTGCGGTGAAAACACCACATAAATCTCTTGCCTTAAATCTCAGATTATCTTTTGGTGAAAACGTAGTATTAAGTCTAATATTTTTTAGTCTGCGAGCACGAAAGGGGTTCTGCTTCGTTAAGTTGGTTGTTTTCTGTTTAAGGCTTTGAGGCCGGTATTCACCGAGCGCTCATAACTTAAGAAGCTCATAAACCTATTCACCAAGCAATATTAGTGAAGATCTACGAGCGCTCTTAAAAGTTAGGAGTGGTCCCGACCACTCCTAACTTACGAGCGCTCTCTTCGAAAGTTTGTTCGCTTGTGCGTGTGCCACGCACGCATTTGACTCCAATCCATGTGAGCAATGCCAAGTAGAAGAGTATCCATTTGCTGTCAAGACCAACATTCCACAACATTTCACAGTTTGGGTATGCCTGAACAAGAGAGAGTGGCTCTCATTTTCGAACTTCGAAAAACACTTGCGAGTGGTTGGTGAATACCCCACAAAAATTTCAAGTTAAGAGCCTCGTAAAGTTAAGAGCCGTTTAGGAGCGCTCGGTGAATACGAGCCTGAGTATATATAATATGGAGGGCTCGTTTCTATTCCAAATGCGTGACTATCATAGGGGGCGCTACTCAAATTTGTGTAAGACAAAGTTATTGCCGAGTGCTTCATATCACATGTGACGGAGAACTATATGCGAGGAGAAGGTAAGCACAAATCGGAGGATACGGCTGTATCCTTAACTTACAGAAAGTGAGACAGCGACCCCTATCACAACTTCAAGTACTACAATGTATTAGGGATAGGAACGAGCCCTCCATATTATATATACTCAAAGCCTTAAACAGAAAACAACCAACTTAACGAAGCAGAACCCCTTTCGTGCTCGCAGACTAAAAAATATTAGACTTAAGAAATTAGTTAATGATTGCAAATAATATTAGCTGTGTTTTTTTTTGCAAGTCCATATAGAATTGTAGAAAAAAACGACATCGGGCCTTAAGAATTTTTTTGCAAGAGTTGGAAGCACTGTGCACGCTATGGAATTTGTCAGCTGTATTAAGAATAGCATCAACTAGCATTCAATTTTTAGTTGAACAATTGTTGCTTATAGAAAACAGATGAACTATTTGGTTGAATGTCCGCGCCGGTGCATATAATTATATGTTACACAAAATAGCAAACTCATTTTAGGCAATCGTTTAGTTTGTGTCACAACACAAACTTTTTAGTTGCTCTAACCAAACAGTTGCGAAACTAAAAATTCAATGTGCGCGCCTAGCTAAAAACATATTCAAGGCGAAGAGTAAACTTTGAATCTAAACACACTAGGGGTATTCATGTAAGCGCGGAAAACCCTCGTAAGCCTCGTACACCAGATAATTTTATCTCCGCAGAAACGAGCTGTCAAAATTTGTATGGGAAAAAGTTTCTGCAAATCGCATAAAATTATCTCACAAATTTGCTGCGGAAAGTGCAGAAATAAACCTCGTAAACTAAAGAAGTATGGATTCTGACATTTCACAAAATATTTCCCACATTTACGCAAGTATTTCTTAGAGGGTGTTCATGAAAACATGCTGCGGAAAGTTATATCTTTCTACAAAGCGGAAAATTATCTCGTTACATGAATACCCTTACTATTAAGAGAGTACAGTGAAATCCGTCTCGATTCAACGTGTAGAATCTTCACAAAAATGTAACAACGGCCCAAATTGCTTTTATTTTCGCTGAGCGCACTCATCGATAAGTTTTCTTCGTTCAATTTTTCTTTACAAATGGGCGTCAAATGTCATTTTCCATTTTTGTGATCGCAGTAAAAAAATAAAATAAAAGACAAGAGAGAAAGAGGTTGGTAGATTTTTTTTTGCATTTTCGTGTCTTTGTTTTTATTAAACCCTTTTAATTCAATCAATAATAAGAAAAAATATTCTCAGTACGTTATTGTCTTTTAGTTCATGAAATTATTTGTATGTACACGACCTACGTGCTGAATAACTGTGCAACCCCCTGGATTCACAAATTAAATTGCGATTTGGTTTGTGTTCGTTTGTGAAAATTCTGGAAGCAGGTACAACATCGAATCGGAAAAAATTCCCCACTCCGTTACAATTTTGGAGAAATCTATTTATTTATTAAATTCCTCTTTTTTCTGTTTTTGTGCATGTAATTGACTGGTAGATAATAGAAAATGATGGTTGAATCCGATGGAACTGCCGATGCAACACGTCGCCTCAACGTGAAGAAACAAACACTCGATGATGCCTATGCGGTGCCAGCTAATTTTTTAGAAATCGATGTTGCTAATCCGCTGACCACTATGACGGCTGGCAAGAAGCGCTATACCGACTACGAGGTTCGCATGAGGGTGAGTATTTTGAATTCCTTTTTTTTTATTACAAATAAAACCTTAGAAAATTGTTACGCGAGACTCGTTATTTCTTACCAGATCTAAAAAAAAAAAAAACGGATGCTGATTCACGAATAATCTGCTGCTGCTCTATTTTCTTATCAGCAAAAATGCGAAACATTTTTTAAGCTTTGATTGCATTTTCTTAAAGTTATATACAATACCTAATTATTACTATCGACGAAAAGAATCAGGGAAGCGACCTCCTAAATTTGTTGTTATCGTATTTTCATAGTCATGGGCGTAAATAACTTATCTTGGTGTTTTGCTTTTTGGTATAATTTTAATCTAAAAGATTTTACGAAATTATAAAGTCTGGTTCTTACCAAAATTGAAACTAAACGCGTTAGAGACTTGGCCTTTAATTTATATTTATAAATTTTGGGTCTTGTTAATTGAAGTAGAATAAAAATGTTCATATATGAGTGTGTACGTATGTATTTTATATCGCAAATTCTCTGAGATATCTTATTCCACTGCCAGATTATGCAGCGTTCCTAATTTTCACCAAGGGTTGGGTTGAATTTTCTCAGTAATCTCTTTAAAAAGAAATCGAAGCAACTGTATCCGATATAAAAATGAACTTAATTTCATAAATTGGCCTTGAACGTTTAGTAAATGTGCATCTTTGTAGTTGTTTCTCATAGCATGTCGTTTTCACTAAGTCTTTTTTAACAAAAAGATCCTAAAACAGCAGCATCCATTAAACAGATTGGGATAGATTGGGTGCTGCAGTCGCCAAAAGATACAATACGCAGTATCCCACTAAAAATAATACGATCAGTTCGATCTAAAGCAGACCAAAAAAAGCACAATGATCCATGGAAAATCAAGGGCAGAGGTTTTCTCTATAGGCAGTATAACACTAGGCAACATTCTTTTTTAGCCCAGAGCAATATCTATGTATGTTTTCATTTTAGCTCAGACATTAGACAGTTCTGATAATATTCTCGATGAACTTTATTCGATTCCCTCAGAAAGAAAGCCAAAAAATTAATGCCTAATACCAAGAATAACTGACTTTTTGAGCAAAAAATAGTTTAGGCAATGTTTTTTTTTTCAACCATTCACCGGGATTGTATACGGAAAGGCACTAGCATGACCAAATGCACAATAAGAGAATATTGAAACTGTCATATCAGGCTATGGAAAGTCTTAATAAATTGTGGTATATCATTGGATCTGTAGATCCTACTGAAAATGCAATATTTCCATATAATAATTAAGAAAAGAGTACTCCAATGCATTGGCCTAGCGGATAAAGTAATTGAAAAATAAAGTCCAAAGCGTTAGTGCGACAGCTCGTGAGAATGAAGGCCTATTGAATAATGATTTCAGACATTCATGTGTGAGAATTAATAGTTAGCAGGAAGTTAGAAGTCCTACTGAGCAAAAATGCATTTTAAATTTCTTAGTAGCATTTTGTTTTTCTAACTGTGTTTCGTTGACACGAGATTTGCAAATATGACACTTTGGTCTTTCTGTGCGAACCGAGTTAGGTCAGAGAATAAAGCATGCGCGGGGAGTTCCATCATTGTGAATTTTTTTTCTAAATAAATTTGGTGGAACAACAGCTCCAAGATAACCAATACTTACAACTCTCAACCATTCCTGTGTGGTGGATTCCAGGGATGGAATTTTAGTGTTGCTTTCGATCAAATTGATCTTAATTTTCAATGGAATACTCAGTATTGTACCTTTCGGATACTGTGACCGCTAAAGGTTTTAGGATCGTTTTCTTTTGTGGAAGAAAGTTCTTATTTAAAAAAATATTTTTATAAACTTTTCTCCTTTTATTTGTTACTAGTGTACCCGTGCGGGAACTCCCGCAAGCAATTTTTTTTTTCAACTGAAGTTTTTCAAAATAAATCGTGTGTCTAAAAGTTTCTGTAGATTCGTTCAGTTTTTCTTGCATTGGAAATCTTGTGTAAATGGAAATCTTGTGTGAAGTACGGTGTTGTTTTTGGGTGTTTATTTTACTTCTGTGTGTCATCGTTGAACAGCTCTATTTGAAAAAGACGACTTACCACTGAAATAATAAACACGTTTAGCTTAGCCTAGAACTGTCACAACTGATCTCCTGTTCAACATGAGAAGTTGAAAGCGTACGAATTATTTTTATTTAACGTATGCATGTACCTGGATTAAAACAAAACAGCAAACCAATAAATCCAATCAAGTCCTTTTCTTATAGGTAATGAAGCCAAGCGAAGGATATTTTGAAAAAAACTAACAAACAATGAGCAAATCACATACGTATGTAACTACGAGTATCCTATAACAATGTATGTAGTTAACCTGTAGGCACATAAAGTAGTAGGATAGTAGGATAAGGTGCGTGAAAACGGCATGCTTTAAGAAACAGCTACAAAGATGCCCATTTGCCTAACGTTCAAAACCAATTGCTAAAGTTCATTTATTTTCGTTTCGGAGTTGCTTCGATTCTTTTGAGAACTTTATAAAACAATATAGTCATAATGTGCGCGTAACTCTCTTCTGCCGCTCAGTATAAGTGCGAGATCTAACGTGTGAATGGGACCTGCATCTACCCTGTGGGACGGTACATGTTTTAGTGACACTCGCATTACTTCCCAACTGTACCAAAAAGATATGTAATCTTTGTCAAAAACATTTAAGGTTAAACACACAGAGACTAAATTCCTGTGTAACAAACAGAAGTACTAGTCGATAAATTCAAAATTTTAATAATATGAAATAGGTTAAATGAAAGATTTAGGGCCATTTGCTGAAACGAAACTTAAATTTTTTGTTCAACCTAAGCCCTTATGTTCTACTTTTTCCTCTACGTAAACTGTCACATAAGAGTTTATATTCTACACATAACTTGATAGTGCACCCCACCATGACTTACGACCTGTCAAAAAAGAAAGTAAAAATGAAATATATACAGGGTGTCCCACAGTCACCGCCCCAAATGAAAACCATGGATTTCTGAGGTCATTTTAAGTCGAAAAACTTAAGCGGTAATTTTCTCGTTTTCGTCCCGTTTTCGAGTTATAACGGTTTTTATGATTTTTCCATTAACTGGCTTTATCTTTGCCGAACTACGTCTGATTCGTAAGATTTTTTTTTATAACCAATCAAGAATTTATTACAGTTTTAGTTTGTGCTAAAACTTTTTTTTCTGCGGACAACCGTTTCTCCGCAATTTTGCATCAAACCCAATTTTTTCGTTTTTTAAGTTGTTTTTTCACTTTGATATCATTTTATTCAAAAAAACACGTAAACGAGTATTAATTTTTTTCGCTTATTATTAAAGCCCAATTATTTTCTTAAAAAAAATATTTTTTTTCTTTAAAAAGAATACTAATATAATTAACAAAAAATAAAGAAACTGAGTGAATTTGAAAAAAAAAATTATTTTTAAATACAAAATTAATTCAAATGAATTAAAAATTTTTCGCAAGTAATAAAAAGCTAACATTGAAATAATTTAACGAAACAAAAAATCTCGTCACATTTTTGAGGCCCATTTTAAATTGATGCATGGGATCTAATTTCATGCTCCCACCTAAATATATGTAAAATCTTTTTAACGATTTATGCGATTTAGTTGAAAAGTTCGAAAACATTTAAACTTGTACTCGTTTTTAAGACAGTCAACCCCATATAATTACCCCTTTTGGTCTTCTACATTTTTTTTCTCTGTCGTCGATAATTTTACTGGCGTGCAACTATATAAGCAAAGCATTTTATATGTTCTAAAGAGAAGTTAGAGGGATTCCCTTGGCGAATATATTTTGAATTAGAAAATAGTACTGTTCATAGCCAAACCACACTTAATTTGCTACTAGAGTCAAAACTGATATGGGAATGTGTGGAAAATTATGCTTTAATTGTAAATATGGAATACCGTAAATTTATCAGACCAACTAATAAAATCAATAATTTTGATATTAAATCCTCTGTTATGATGACGACCCTTATTATAATTATAGTTTTACGAAAACGACAATTAGGATTATAGTGACATTAATGAGAAGGGTGTAGGAGAAGAGAACACAAATTTTGTTTGCTTGCAAAAACGATAACCGTATTAAATTTTAATATTTTCCACCAATAAAAGGCCCCATAGAAGGTAATTTTATTAAGTGAACACAAAATTAAAAAGCTAAGCAAATATGTATAACTCTTATCAAACTTATAACTGCCGCATGGCACGTGCTTTCGAAATGTTTCTAGTTATAGACGCATCAACTGACGAAACGCTGGCAAAGCAAAAATAGCGAGATTTATCAATTAATAATCTGTGATAACTGGTATTTTTACCATAAGCATCCACAATGCAATATTATAGTTGTGGAAATATGCACCAAGCTACTTTTTTTCTTGATTTTGTTTTGGTTTAGTGGTAATTTCAATTTTAAGCTTATAGTTATTATTCCTACTTAAATCAACAATGATCAGTCTTAATGCTGGATAAAATGAAATTAATTTTTTCTCTCCTCATATAAAATGTATTAATATATTAATACCCAACCGTCCGTTAGATTTCTTTCAAGTAATGAGTGTGTTCAAGCACAACTGCATGAACAAAAATACTTAAACAATACATAATTATAAAGCAATTTAACAAAAATCGTGTGGTTTTATTTGAGATTGCTATTTATTGTGCTTTTATTAACGCTCCCGTGGCATGTGTAGTTATCTGGGCTTTGATTTTTTATAGTATTTTTTCTTGCTCTGTACCATCATCATTCCGTCTGTTGCTCGTTCTGTTTGTCTTTGTATTTAGTTGAACTACCATTTAGTTTTAAGCGTATTATATTGGGAATTATAACATATAATTAATGAATCCACCACCATGCCAGGGCGAAACGAAAAAGTGAAGTAAAGGTCGTGAAACTGCAGGATACGTTTTATTCTCCAGATCGATGTTTTTTTTAATAACTTTTAAATAAAATAAAATTTTATAATTTATATTTTATTGGCACAAGGCGAACCTTTTTAAACACATTTTGAATAGCAGTTTCGCAGTCTTCTGTTGCAATTTCGTTTCTAGTGTTGTCCTTAAAGATTGAGCTTATGGTTGGTTTATGATGCACAACTTTTCTTTCAAGTACAGGGGTGGAATCAGATAATGTGATTTGTGGCCGTGGCGCGATGGTTGTGTGCCCGTCTGTCAACCTCAAGATCACAGGTTCGATCCCTGTCTTAATTCCATTAAAAACCTTTTAAAAATTGTCATCATTGGGTTGTTGGTTTTACTCATTACATGTTGTTCAGGCATAACACTAACAACATGTGATTGAGTTAAAACTAGTATGCCCATCAAATACGAATAAAAATAATGCATAAAAATAAGACACAGCCTTTCTCCACATTAGTTCAGCCGCCATCCCTGGAGATACAAAATCTGGGACAACCACCACCTTCAGTCTCAGAACATCGTGCCACACATCTTTCCTATCCTTCTTTCTCTTCATTAACTTCACGCCCGCGCTGTGTTGAAGGGTAATCATAATCCCTTGAGCGCGTGTGGATTATATAAAAAAAAAAAAAAAATTGACAGTGACAATAACCAAATGCAGTCTGCATAAGGTCGCATGTGACAATCACATTTTTGTGACTTTTTCTTATGACACCTACTTTGTTTTCATTTTCACTAGGAATTCACTTTGTCTTTTAAATTTCTGTGATTACAAGAAAAATGTACACGTTTGTCCCTGTGAATTTATGAAGATGGAAAAAAGAAATAAATATGAAAAATTATAGTTCTTGTTTTTGTGGATTATATTAAATAAGTCAATTGAAAGCTTTTTGTGACCTCTAGTCCAAACGTCGTATATATATATATATATATATATATATATATATATACAATAGTTTATTTTTAATTACACTCAAAATATGTTCATATGATATTTACAATAATTAATTTCTTAAGTCTATTATATAAATCTGCGAGCACAAAAGGGGCTCTGCTTCGTTAGGTTGGTTATGTTTTCTTTTTACATTTGAATAACATTTGTGTCTTAGGTCTAAATTTTTTTCTTATTATTATTTATGATATTTACGTCAGCTTGAGCAGTGCTAACGGTCGTTGGCTCGTGTGGTGATAAAGGGGTGGATATTGGTCATTGTTGATTGCTGTCTGGTCTTTTGGTGGCTTCAACCTCTGTTGTGCTGCGTCCGTGCAACATCATAGAAGTTTGCGAAGCTGTCTTCTCCAGCTATTTCAAATGCATGGTCCATCATGGAGAGCACCTGGAGATATCGGTCGTCTGTGGCTGAGTTACCTGTAATTAAATTAATAAGAGGACTGGGATGGGTTGGGATTTTTCTCAGCATCTTAGTGCTCAGATTGTAGATATATTTGTCAATCGGGACAATTCCTGAAGCTTCGTACAGCTTTTCATTGCTATAATGGCGGAGAGCTTTTTGCTCAAATAATTGCAATTTTTTCATATAAGTGGGGCTTATTGTAAACCAAATAGGGAAACAATATGTTAATATTGGGCGAATGAGTTGCTTGTATAGCAGAAGCTTCGTCCTGGTTTGGAGACCACCCCTCACTTTCATAAGGGGACGTAAAAGTGATAAGGCATAATTTGCCTTACGAAGTGTGAATTTGGTGTGTTGGTTAAACTTGAACCTTTCGAAGAAGTGAACTCCAAGGTATTTAACACTTTGCTTGGGGGTGATAACTGTGTTATCAGGAAGAGTCAAGGAAAGGTTTTTGCATTTTGTTGCTAGGCCATTACGCGAGGGTCGTCTAAAACAGATTAATTCTGTTTTAGAGGGATTGACTTTAATTCCCCATTGGAGATAATATTCCCATAGTCTAAGGATGTGTGCCTTAACTCTTTGGAGGGCTACATCAGGGTTAATGGATGAGCTATATGTGATGGAGTCATCAGCGAATAGCAGAGTTTTTGTCATTGGCAGGTTTGCAGGTTGGTCGGAGGTATAGAGGTTAAATAGATCGGGTCCAAGGCGGGATCCTTGAGCGACTCCAGCTAAGATGTTCTTAAGGATTGAGTTAGTACTCCCCACGCGTACGTAAAACTTACGGTTAGTGAGGAAACTATGGATGATGAGGACAAGATGTCTAGGCAAGTGAAGAGACTTCAAATTGAAAACCAAACCATCTATCCAGACAGAGTCAAATGCTTTTTGAATATCAAGCAGACATGTTACAGTGGTCTCTTTTTTGTTAAGAGCCAAAGTTGTATCAGCGTGAAGCTTTAACAACGGGTCGAAAGTAGAGTGGGATGCTTTGAACCCAAATTGGTTATGCTGCACTATTCCCATTGAAGAGCATAATGAGCGCAGTTTGAAAAGAATCAGCATTTCAAGAAGTTTGCTGAGGTTAGGGAGGAGGGAGATTGGTCGGTAGTTGCTTATATAATTTGCCCCTGACTTTTTTGGTATTGGGAATATCTCGGCTATTTTCCATTTAGTTGGAAAATAGCTGTTGTTGATACAATTGTTCAAAATAATTGTGAGAATAACAATTGCGGTTGAAGGGAGTTTTTTGATAACGAAATTGGAAATCTTGTCTGGACCCGAAGATTATTTTGAATTACCATAGTGGATTGAGTCGTGAAGGTCTAATGGATTAGTAAAAATGTCATTGGCTGTCGTATAGACTGATGAATTTGCTTCAGAAAATCTTGTAATAGGGTTTGAGTTTTGAGATATCAATCCAAATATTTCGCTATTGACGAGTCCAAATGTCGTGCCTGGGGAAACGCATTTCGACTAGAGATCACAAAAAGCTTCCTGTGAATTTGTTTTTACGTCTTGAAAATGAGAAAAATTAAAACTATAATTACAATAGGAATGTCCGACTTTGGAAATAAACCTCACAAATGAATCAAATATTTTAGATTTACCAAATTAAAATTAAATAAGAACATATGTATATACATATGTATGTATGTACATACTTATAACCTCGCAATACATACATTCAGTTTTTTGATTAATAAAAGGTTAACGTTTAAAAATTTAAGCAAATGCAAAACACAATAGTTTTCATCATCATCATCGGCTCGACAACCGGGTTCCGGTCCTGGCCTCTTTCAACAAGTCTCTCCACCTATCCCGGTCTCTAGCCGACGCCATCCAGTTGCGCACCCCAAGGCTTCGGGCGTCCTGGTCTACGCCATCTCTCCAGCGCAAGCATGGTCTACCACGCTGCCGTCTACCATAGAATGTACCACAAAGAACTTTCCGAACAGGTTCCTCTTCGCTCATGCGAGCTAGGTGCCCTGCCCACCGGAGTCTACCGAGCTTAATTTTTGTCACGATATCTGCTTCTAGGTAGATTGCGTACAATTCATGATTGTACCGTCTCCGGAATCGTCCTTCCTCACATATGGGGCCAACAATTCTCCTTAAGACTTTTCTCTCGAACGCAGCTAAGAGGTCGGAGTGCCTTTTGCTAAGCACCCAAGTCTCGGATCCATATGTGAGTACTGGCAGGACCATGGTCCTGTACAGCAGCAGTTTTGAAGTTATGGTGAGATTTCTGGATTTAAAAAGCTTTGACAGACTATAGTAGGCTCTGTTGGATTTGAGAAGCCGCCCGCGTATTTCTTCTTCTATATTATTATCGGTTGCTACTATTGACCCAAGGTATTTAAAGGATTGCACCACTTCAAATTCGTGCTCCGCAACCTTGATTGTTTGACCAACTGTTCCTCTCGCATTCGACGCCACCATGTACTTTGTTTTACCTTCACTAATGTGCAGCCCCAGATTTTGTGCCGCCTGCTCGATCTGGATGAAGGAATCGTGTACAGCTTGTTCGGATCTTCCGATGATGTCAATGTCGTCTGCGTAAGCTAGTAACTGGCTGGACCTGTTGACGATGGTCCCTCTTGTTGCCGTGCCAGAGTCACGGATTGCTTTCTCCAACGCCAGGTTGAAGAGGAGGCAGGCCAAACCGTCCCCTTGTCGGAGTCCATTAAAGATGTTGATTGGTCTGGATAGCAATCCGGCTATTTTTACTTGGCTTGTTACGTTGGTCATGGTCAACCTACATAGTCGTGTCAATTTATTTGGGATGCCGAATTCTCTCATGGCTTTGTAAAGTTCTACCCTGGCTATGCTATCATAGGCGGCCTTAAAGTCTATAAACAGATGGTATGTTGGGATGTTAAATTCTAGACATTTTTCCATCGCCTGCCTAAGGGTAAAGATCTGATCAGTTGTTGATTTGCCTGGAATGAAACCACACTGATATTGTCCGATGACGGTTTTAGCGTATGGGGTTATCCGGTCTTGTAGGATAGAGGAGAGTATCTTATAGGCGGTACTCAACAACGTGATACCTCTATAATTGCTGCACGTTGTGACATCTCCCTTCTTATGTATGGGGCATATTATGCCTTTTCGACAGTCTTCTGGCATTTCTTCTTGCTTCCATACGTGCACTATAATATCATGAATTGCTTGACGTAAGGCTTGATAATTCGGCTGGTATGCCATCGGCTCCCGGGGATTTGTTCTGTTTAAGCCGGCCTATAGCCTTCTCAACCTCTTCTATGCTTGGTGGCGGCAACATAGGGTATTCTTCTTGAAGTAGTGGAGCCTCCACTTCTGCAGTGAGCTGACCATTTAGCAATAGTTTTCAGACATACAAAATAAAATGTATGAATTTTTGACAACTAGTACTTTTCTCTCAAAATCCTGCAAAAATTTCAATAATTTTTGGTGATCTTACACAGACGGAACATTTAATTTGATCACATTTGATTTTTAATAAATGTAAATATCACCAATCACCTTAGCCGATTCCACCTCAGGGGATCGTGGGAGCTAGTCGATATAACCATATTGACATTATAGATTATAATTCCCATATTTCGGAAGGTTCTCCAATAACTCACCTTAGTCTCTTGAATAGAATTAAAAAAAGAGCTTTAAAAATGATGAGAGATAAAAGTATAACAGAAACATTTGAAACTCTCGAGCACCAAAGCTATGTTTCTTGTCTTTCATTATTTTACCGTTATTTTTATAAATACTGTTCAAGTGAAACAGCCAGCTGCATTACTCCCCTTAAACAATTTAACCGTAGTACTCGCGCTTCAAGAAATGTCCATTAGCTTACCGTTGAGCCTAACTTCGGACGTATTTTAAATTCAAAGATTCTTTCTTTAGCCGCACTACACGAATGTAGAACGCTTTACCCGACTGTATATTTTCACCCTATTTATTTATCATTATATTATTATAATATTTTTATAATATTCAGACATTCAAAACCAATGTGCATCGGTATCTCCTCTTAAATCCTCTCCAAGTTTCCTAAAACGCTCGCACTGTGCTAAAACATTTTAATAGCGGAGAAAATAAAAGAAAATAAAGAAAAAAAATTATTCGTCTGGGAAAATGTTCTCGTAAAATTCACATCGTAGCACCACCTGTGTTATGTGCCACCGTCATGTTAAAATCATATGTTCTGTAGGACTAATTAATCTAGTTAGAATAGAAGAAAAGTTATCCCGAAAGCACTAACCAGTAAATTTTTCAGCATTGCCTTTGGCAAACTCAAAAAAAAAATGAAACAAATTATTTTTGGCAGCACGTAATCTAAAAATACTCGTATCATTGTAAAGTGAAAAGTCAAATTGGCATCCTTTTTATTTTTTTTAATCGGAAAGTAAAGATGAGGTTATGCTTAATGCTAAAATCATGCATGTACCTCGGCCAGTGCCTTTTAAGTGAAGTTTTTTTTATTTTTTAGTATATTTTTGACTTTGTATATTAGGTTACTTTTAAGTCTAAAAAAATGATTTGAAAAATATATGTACTTGTATTTTAAGAACGACCTACATTTTTCAATCTTTGAGATGTTTTTGTGGAGGAACCACTGTATTTTAAGAAGTCAGCAAGTTTTACCGGCAGCAAATTGCTGTTTTTCTTTCCTTGGGCAATTTTAGGCATTCCTATGGCTAAATCTTACGGAGAACTCACAAAAGTGTTGGAAATCTCCGTCTGTTTTTTAAATATTGACATTTTTGTTTGTTTTTCCATGCTATTTCTTAAAAAAATTACTACCGACGATAACTTTTTTCTGTCAAGTGAAAACTTTTGTTTCAAACGTCATTTTCAAGTTTGTGTGTTGCCAAATTTGACGATACAATCGAGGACACTCGATTGAACCAAAAAAGGTGCTGCTTGTTTTTTTTTCGAATGCATAGTTTGGCATATAAGTGTTGGACAAAACTAAAGCACTACAAAATATCACATTGGAAACATAAGAATAAAAAGTGAAAACAATCGTGATACTTTTATATTTTTTATTTTTTCTTAATCAAAAAGAGGACCCTTATATTACCTCTAAAAAATTAAAAAAAAACAACTGGACTTATAAATCTCTGGCAGAACTTTTCGGCGAAGAGCGGTTGGCTGGAAAGCTCGTCGTGCTGTAAAAAAGCCATTTATTTCCCTTAAAAATATAGGTACAAGACTAAAATTTTCCAAAACGCACCTTAGCTGGACTAGGAAAGAATGGAAGACTGTTCTATTCTCGGATAAATCGAAATTTATTTTAAAAGGATCTTACAGATTTCGTACGGTAGGAAGCCCAAAAGGTGAACGCCTCAATCCTCGATTCACCAAGGCAACTGTGAAGCACTGTGGGTAAAACATTATTGTCTGAAATGTTTTTCCAGTCAAGGAATCTGGCCATTTCATAAGATAAGTCGTATAATGGATCGTTTCATGTACCAGGAGACTTTCAAAACGTCATGTTTCCGTATGCGGAGGAGAATATGCCGTTGCGATGGATCTTCCAACATGACAACGATCCCAAACATACCGCCATTGGTGAAGGATTGGCTTAATGTAGGTAATATTACGGCTATGAAGTGGCCAGCGCAATCCCCTGATCTCAACACCACAGAGAATCTATGGGAAATTGTAGATCAGGGAATTGATTTAACAAAAGTAACAATTTTGACTCGCTACTTGCCAACAAGTACTAACTGACCGGGAAGACATCCCAATACAAATAATTGACAATCTAATTGCCTCCATGCCTCGTCGATGTGATTCAATCATCAAAAACAATGTTTACGCCACCAAATACTAACATTAAAACTTTTTGTTTATTTATTTTGTATATGAAATCAAAAATGTGCTTTAGTTTTGCCCACCTACTTTTTAATGAGTTTTGAACTATTTTTATTTTTTAGAAATATGTTAAAATTTAAAATCAAATTAAAAGCTGTAAAATATAGAATAACTAGCTTAAATACACCCGCTTCGCCGGGTGCTATAAAATAACTAATTCAATACAACATATAAAAAAAATTTATTTGTATTGTGTTCAATTTTTAATACATTTTATTGTAGTGCTTTTTTTCGTTTTTCCATCTGTTAAAATTATTAAGGCAGATGGCTTGCCTGCACGTGAAGATGCAACATATAGTTGCCCATGCGCAAATACTGGAACCTCTAAGTTAATACCACATATTCCCAAAGATTGGCATTATACCTTATTAATTGCAATGGCAAAAGCAAGTCGTATAGGAAACTACAGACGTTGAAATCGAATGATAAATAAGTTGGAATCATTGGAATTCTCGGAATTAAGACAACTTCACCTTTGTATTTCCCTTTTAAAATTGTTGCTTCGATCACATTGTTAAACCCCCTTTTTACTGCAAGTCTTGTACTCGTATCATTGCAAAGCCGAGATTGATTAATATTGCGTAGCATTATTATCGGCGCGCCAAATAATGTCCTTTCACTCAACCAATTATGATTATTGTGTTGTTGTGCTATATTTGGAAATACACTATTAATCAATTCTTGTTTTGATTGAGTCATTCGAAAGAAATTGGTTGGTAGTGTTACTAAGCCAGTTGAATTATCAACATGTAATTTTCCATATCCAATAACAGTTTAGAAAATTCGGCTGCTGTTTGATCATTCTCTAATTCAACGCGAATATTTTTAGTTAGGGTTAGTTTTTTTACATGCCTCCACAAATACGATGATTTCAAATACGCTTTCAATTCATCAGCAGCTGTAGATCGAGGAATAACAGACAATGTTTGGCGAAAACCACCTGCTAACAATATCAAGGCACCACTAAAAATCCGTTGTTTCCCACGTAAATCTTGCAACGTTCTATCTAACGCTTCCAAAGACTTTTTGTGAGCCATCGTACATTCATCCCAACCGATTATACATTTCTGCAAAACTTTTGCCATGCCTGAATTCTTAGAAATTTAACATGTAGGTGTTTCAGTAGCATGCATGTTCAATGGCAATTTAAGTGCAGAATGTGCAGTTCGACCGCCTTCCAATAAAGTTGCTGCAATTCCAGAAGAAGCGAGTGCCAATCCAATTTGGGATACTGATCGTATGGACGCTAGAAGTAATGAAATCAAAAATGTTTTTCCAGTTCCACCAGGTGCATCTAAAAAAAAACATTGCACCTCTTTCATTACGAACAGCATGCAAGATTGTATCATATACACGCTTCTGTTCAATATCTAATTTTGGAACATTTCACCGCACAAATGCCTCCAATTCAACACAATTATAACATAATTCACGCCGCATTTCCATGTTGAATAAATCTTGCGCCGAACGATTAGGTGCTATCATTCCCAACTGAGATAAAGCTTTATTTGCAATAATTGACATACAAATATCTTCAATCAAAATAAGAGCTTCGTTGTGGATTTCCGGATTAATTAATAATTAGCAAATTTGGATTTGAATTAATGGTACGTAATCTACGTAAAATATCATCTGACAATTCATCTTGATGGTTGTGCCATAATTCAAGCGAATTTCAAGGTGAAAATGTTGAAATTATTATTGCGAGAGTCAATGATCGATTTGATGATGGATCCTTTAAAAGAGAAGCACTGACGTTTGAATATGGTTCATTTGACAAATCTGCAAATGAAATACATCGAATTCAAAGAATAATGTAATCGATCGAATCATTTAAGCCAAACATTAATTGTACCTATCCAAATAGAACTTGTGTCTTTGATTTTGTTAAATGACGAAACAGAAGCATTCTTCTCTTTCTCATTTTTTTTAAGTCATATTTTCCAGACATAAGTTAATCAGATATCAAACTTAAATCCAAATTATCTTCATCCCAATCTATACATTGAAAAACTCCCGTCAAATTTTTTAAATCACTGGCATATAAAATAAATATATATACATACCAAGCACAGCGGTGTCACTTTTTTTCATATGCGAAGATGTTTTGATTGATGTCCTAGAAGCAGTTTCAAGGCCAACAATTTTAAAAATTTCACTTATGGGCATTTCTTCACGATCATCATCAACTTTCTTAAATTGACCTTTAGATGTAGATGGTTTATCAGTTGAAGGCAGTACACAGTATTTTTTTTTTCAAAGCATCCCTCTCTTTAACTAACTTTACAACAATTTCTTTAATTTGGTCTTCCATCCTTTTTTCGATTGTTTCAAGTATTTTTCTTGTTCTATGTGATGCTTCTCGAACTGTTTCTTTTGGTCCTTTATTTATTTTTTAAGCTGTTCTTTTTTGCACTGCCATTGCTTGATAACTCCATCTTATTCTTCCTTATAATAACTTTTTTTGCCTTCCATTCTTCGCTATACTAAATCAAATACATATTAAATTATTGGATATATCTACACAACTTAAAAAATAAATGCAATAACCTACTCAAGAAAAATTCACAATCCACGATTTTTAAAAATAATTTAGAAAACCATTTTACTTACCTGAAACAAATCTAATTAAGCTGAAAATGGAAACTTAAAAAAACTTAACGAAAAAAACACTTGCTGCTAGAACGTTGCACCAATTAAAAAGAAAGTTTATTCCGAGCCTCACTTTCACCAAAGAAAAACAAATTACAAACAGACATATGCCTTAAAAAAAAATTATAATTAAATAATTTTTTCCACAGTCAAAGTGCCGAAAAATCAATTCGAAAGTCTTATATATTTAATTTATTTTATAGTGTGGGTTGTGTTGGTGTATTTTGATAGAGTTTCGCTCATTTTAGATAGTTGTACGAAATCGAAAGGTATTTAGATTACGTCTGAACTTCGTTTATAATTATCTAATCTTCACGATTGAGGTATTATTTTAAATGTTAAATGTAGCTCGGATTACAAAACTTCGGCTGGACCAATTTTCTAAAATTTGCTTCTAAACCATCTACAAATAGTCCCCTTTCATTTAAAAAAAAAATTATAAAAATCCATCCAGCCGTATTCTAGTTATAAGGTCACACACAAAAGTTAAACTCGTTTTTATATATATAGATATGTTGAAATTAAAAAAATAAAAATTATAAAAGTATCACGAGTGTTTTTACTTTTTATTCGTATGTTTCCAATGTGATAATTTTTCGTGCTTTAGTTTTGTCCAACACTGTATATAGTTCCTACAGGACATGCATTATATATGTACGTATGCTTACATGTATAGCGGTAGCTTGATCCTTTCACTATAAGATTCGAACTTTTTTTCGTTTCTCAGTTAGACAATCTACTTACTTATAAATTGTGTTGTTACGACTTTGATCATGTCTTTGTCGGTAAAATTGTACCCTTTTTTATAGTTCAAAGAATGTTTTAGATTTTCTGAACAAAAAGAAACTTTATATTTTTACAGACAAACTTGCCAGTTTTTAAAGTAAAGGAATCGAGTGTTCGTCGAAGATATAGTGACTTTGAATGGCTGAGAAACGAACTTGAAAGAGACAGTAAGGTAAGTCAGTACTTAACTTTATATTATAAAAATATATCAATAACATTAACAAACATATAAAACAGATTGTAGTTCCTCCATTACCGGGTAAAGCTTGGAAACGCCAAATGCCTTTCCGTGGTGACGATGGAATTTTTGATGAAAACTTCATTGAAGAAAGACGAAAAGGCCTTGAGGCATTTATAAATAAAATTGCTGGACACCCATTGGCTCAGAATGAAAGGTGCTTACATATGTTCTTGCAGGAGAATACTATCGACAAAAACTACGTACCGGGAAAAATTCGGAATACATAAATTTCTGTAAGCAAGCTGCGGCTTGTTCTTCTAATCTTCTCAACAAAAGAAAAAAACAAACATAAATATGTAGAAAGTAAAGGTCATCCGTTTTCAAACTCTTTTTAGTACTTTGTTTCTAACAATTTTTCGTTTTTGATCTCGAAACAGCTCGATAAATAAATTTATGAACAATAGATATTGCAAACAAAAGAGAACAAAATTTTCTTTACGAACATTCAGAATTGAAAAATTTCAACTTTTTTTTAGATAGACTTGAAACAAAGGAAGAAATTTGTATAAAGTAATTATAAACAAAAACAAAATATATATAAATAAACAAAATAAAAATGAAAATATAAATTTAAATATTAAGTATTAATTTCTAAGAAGAGTATACAAAAAATGAACAAGAATTCTCAATATAATATAAAAAAATTCGTTCCCTTATCTAATTCTCTCGCTCTCTCTATCTTTGTGGAGTGAATAAAGCATGTGTTTGTATAAGAAATGGTTAAGTAATAAATTCCAATTGTTTGGTATGAACGCATGTTCACATTATTATTGTATTGTAACATTTAAAAATTTAAATAAATTTATTATGGTTTTTCCTTGATTAGTTCTTGTTGTTTTTAATCTTTGTTTTTTTTTTATCAAAAACAAATCTTGTTGCATGATTTTTAAATATTGAATCCTGACTAATACAGCATGTTAATAAAACTGTTGTTGGTAAATCCAATAATAAAGAATAAACGATTTCTAACAATGAAATAACGTAGAAAAATTGCACATACCATACGTTTACAAAGGCTTATAATAATAAAGTGTAACAATCAAACCCACTTAGAACTTTTGGTCCATATTGCTAAAAATAAGCACGAAACACATAAAACTGGGAACCCACACTCAATATTATGTGGGTTTTATATTGCTTACATACTAACAGCTCTATTATAGCTAACAACTATCAACTAGATACTTGATACATATCAACAAATTGAATGAGTTGGTATTATGGCTATCAACTATCAACATTTTTTATTGAGTGTGAATTTTATTAGATTTTATCATTATTGTGAATGATTTGTTTGATAGACATGGTATTACGGATATCAACAAAATAGATACACATCAATTTAATTATCAACCACAAATTCTTGGTTGAAACGTAAATATACAAATTTAATCGGGATTTTTAAAAGCGAAAAAAGTTAAAAAGAATGACTTCGATAGAATTGTTTTTTGAAGGGAGTTACGAGTATGATGATTTTTTTATAAGAACAACTTACATTTTCGCATAAAGAATGTTCCTTTTCGTAAGTAACAAAAAACAAATAAATATTTCAAACGTGAAACGTCAAACGAAATGAACAAAACTAACTTTTGATTAGTAGATATTCACAATCTATCTAAAATTACCAGTTGATACCCATAATACCAAATTATCAACTAATTGATAGATATTATCGACTATCAAATTGATACTCATAGGGCTGTAAACCGGATCCCGATCCGATCCTCTACGATCCTGAGCACGCTGCTAGTAGCTATCCAGACCAAGCGCTGGCATTCGCGATGACTTGGTCTTTAAACCTGAGGTTCCGTCTTCACTGTCGCGTGGAACTATGGCGATGGCATTCGAAGACTCTTGACTGGGTCTTTGTTGTTTGGACTACATTCACATCTTGGCAAAGCGAATAAAATTCCCCGTTGTATTTTTTCTCTATTCGCCCTGCTAAAACAGAGGACAAAACATCCGTCGAAGAATATTTCTTTCGAAAGTGGCTAGTGTCAGCTCTATCATTTCTGCTTATCATCTAACACTCCATTCGGCAGATTAACAACAAACACATACAAAAATGATTTATAGGGTAAAATGGGGTAAACATAAAGGTGTCCCCATCCGATTTTTAAAATTCTTTGTTTGGAAGGTTTACGTATGTATATTCAAATGGTTTAGGATAGATATTTTTGAAAATTGTTATTTAAAGGCTGAAATGGGATGAAGGCAAATATTGTATTCGAACTGTAATCTTTGATAGCTTTGAATAAAATCGCAGTTTTTGTTTTTAAGATTTTAAATTGGTGGTGCTTTTTTTTGTTAGAAGCGTCTTTTTTGTATGTAAAATGAGTGAACATAAAAAAAGGTAAACCGAAGAAATTATTATTATGTACTTAGTTAACAAAATAATAATTAGCTACATATTTTAAGAGATTGTTGAGCTTAATAATTATTCTCAATTCGAAAACCCCTAATACGGGGAGAGTACGATAACTTGGCCGCCAAGATTTGATAACGGGTTTTTGTAGAAGGGTCAAAAACAAGCACTTTTTACTATGGGAGGGGGGGTCTATCTTCCCCCGTTTAAGAGGTGGGGGCACTTTTAGAAAAAATAATTTAAATTGAAAAAAAAAAATATTAAAACACAACGGCAACACTTACAATAAAGTGCTATACTGCACTTGTTTTTCAGAGGTGGATATATCTTTTTTTCAAGCCAACCCAACTGAAGAAAAGTTCAAATAAGCTAGACTTAATTTTCACGTGACGAAAAATTAAAGAAAAATATACAGTATCCCAAGGGTAGTAAACTTTTTGGTCATTTGTAAAAAAAAAAACTCGAAATACTACTTCGCCTTCGTTTGCAACACTCGTTCTCAATGTTATCTCACTAGATAAAACCAATTTGCTTGCAGTACAGCTGTTAATTCAACGCAGCCATATCACCTTTCGGAACGTTCAATACAAGTCGTATTGGATGGTCTAAAGTCTGAAATTCATAAAATAAATACTGGTGTACCCCAAGGCTCCGTTTTTTCTCCGACTCTTTTTCTTCATATTTATCAACGATCTGAAACTTCAAATCCATTAAATTGTTTTGCTAATTACAGTACCCTCAGCTTCTCCTTTTAAGATTGTTCGGATTTTGAACTTGAATGGCTGCATATGATAAAATTCTGATCTCGACAGCATTGTTCATTTGGGGAATAAAAATCTAGTTGAATTTAATGCTTCAAAAACTCAATTCTGTCTTCTGTGGTTAAGGCGAAATCCTTCCCTAATGAAACTATTCATGAGTGGTGCTTGCATTGAGGAAACCAAACATCTTTCAGTTCTTGGTATGGGCCTTAAGGACTGTCTTTGTAGAATGATAACATATTCGCCATCGCCAAAAACGCGGCTTAGTGTTTAGGTTTTCTACGACGATGCAAGAAATTTTTCCTCTTCAGATCTGGCTGTACTCTACAAAGCCTTTATTCGTCCAAAACTCAAGTACAATTCCCATATTTGGGCAAGTGCTCCAATAAACCACTTGTGTTATTTAGACAGAATTCAAGAGCTTTAAAAATGATAGGCGATAGAAGTATAACAGAAGCATTTGCATTCCTCGAAAACCCCTCAGTGTTTGATGTCTGATTATTTTATTGCTATTTTTATAAACAGTTTTCTAGTGAAATCGCCAGTTGAATTCCCCTCCTTAAATAATTCAACCGCTTTATTTGCGCTTTTAGCCATACCTATCTGAGGAAGTCGTAGTGCGTTGAACTTAATGCATTCTCAATTTATCTAAGTTGCACTTATATTGAATATATTCTATCCGAAACGTATCACCTTACGGATATCAATTTAGGTCAACCAAAATGCAATATCGAAAGAATTGAGTAGTGCTGAATGGTCAGCGCGTGTCGATTTCCCATGGCTCTGCTTGGGTTCTCGATCGGTTGTTTGACACGAAGACGAGGAGTCTAAAGAAACGAGTCAACGGTGTCGGTGTTTGGTATTTACAATATAACATTGGCGCAGCCGGTACGTGAAACCAAATTTAAAATAAATAAGTTATTAGAAAAAGAAAAATAAATTGTGAAAAAGATATATGTGTAAAATTTAGCTAATCTTCACCTAAATGAATCGTGTCGCTTTGTATGTACTATAATTCGATATCTATACCGGAGCAAACGAAGAAAATAAAAAGAAAAATTGTTAGTGACAGAAAAAAAAATCGTATGCATTCATAAATAATACGAGTATCCATACAAAAACAAAAAAAAAAAAAAAAGTGCAAATTTGTGTTTGAGAATAAAATAAGTAACTAAAAACAACAACGCAAAAACAAAAAAAAAAAAAGAAGAAGCCAGGTGAGTATATGAAGGTATCTATATTACTACTAAATATTTATTTATAAATTTACAAAATTGAAGCTACCTTTAGACATAGTGTACCCATTTGAGTTTTTTTTATTATTGCGGTTTTCAAAGTAATTTTTTTTGTCGTCTGTTTAATTTTTATTGAGGTAGGTTAGATCCGTTTGGAAAAACAAAACGCGATGGAATTTGGAACGACAGCAAACGTACGTTTTATGTACCAAAGTCCTGCCACTCATCAAGCCATACTTAGCAATAGCCTGACAAACACTTACACACCTGTACCTACCTTACCTCAACCTCAATACCCCAGTATATACACTACCACATACCCACATTCACTAACACAACAACAACAACCTCAAGCGACTATAAATAATCCACAAATTCAGACATATTGTCAAAGACCTACACCACAGTTCACCGACCAACTTCAAGACTCCCCCCACTCCAGCAATAGACAGCTAACTAGGTCCGCGAATTCTCTAGTAATAACATGTAGATTCTGTGGAAAGCAAAACCACACATTTGCTGACTGTACTATTCGGAAAAAGACACCATACTGCGAAACTTGCGAGGACTATGGGCATAGTCAAAACAGTTGTCCCCGCTCGTTACGAGTTACCCAGACAACAAGACAAAAGCCCAGAGTCAAATGCAAGTGGTGTTCTAGGGTGGGGCATGTGGAGGACGATTGTTTCTCAAAGAAGAACTTTCTTAAGGACCAATCGGGAAACGGCCCGGGAGCTCAATTTCAATCATTAAATTGTGCCCCAAAAAATTTGCCCTCCATAGATAAAATACCACCAAAAAGTCCCTCTTCAAATACAAAAATTGTGTCATCAGGGCTGCATAATCAAACACCTCCTATGACATCAAAAATGCAATATGAAGAAACTTCTAAAATAAAAGATAAGACAAAGCCATCAGCGCATTTATTAAACGAGTCGCAACGACAGAAGAAAAAAAGAAAACAAAATGTTGATTCGAAAAGGTCCAATTTCTTTACTTTTCAGTCGGTTCGTAAAACGAAGCGGAAATGAAGGCCAGGAGTATCTGGGGCAAAAGTTGTCCCAGGTCAGTTTTATATCTGGTTACTTCTTACAAATGTGTGTTTGGTTGTTAGTCGTTTAAAGCTATGGAAATTTATTGTGTTTTTATTAGATACGTTTAAGAAATATGTTTCGGAAGTTTTTGGTGAGTATTTGTCTCCGTTTACTATGCCGAAGATTAAAAAGAAAATATTGTATACATTTAAGAACATTCGTAAGAACGATGTGTTCGTCGAGCTGCCTACTTCAATAGCTAAGTACGGAAATGTACTTCTACTTGTAGATACTGGGGCAGACTCGAGCTTACTTAAACGAAGTTCACTAAAAAATTTAAACAATATAAACACTCGAGAAATAAAGCAATTGGGTGGTGTCTTTGGCGGTGTTAGCACAACATTGGGAACAATTAAGACCAATTTACTTTTCCCTAAAAAATTTTGGACTAAATGGAATGTTGTCGATGGACTAGATGACGTCCCGGCTGATGGAATACTAGGTCGTGACATCCTCTGGAATCACACTATTATTGACGCAATTTCCAAAAGAATACAATTTTTAGATGGGAAAAAGGAAGTTTTAATTGATTTACCCCTCAAATGTTTGTCATCGAGTTCTAATAATAAGCCTGGTAAGACCAACTGCAATGCAGATGCGTTAAGCAGGATTCAGAAAGAAAATAATGATATAAAAATTGTACAGACAAGAAGTAGGACTAAACTAGCTAAAGAAAGTTTGAATACTAAAAAGGACATCATACAACAAAATAGTAAGCAAGGTAATAACAAGCAGGCAAGTAGAAACGACTTTCAGCTTTTAGAAAATCTAGAGGACATACAAACAGTTCTTCTTGATTTCCACAACTCTGCACTTGGAGGACATCAGGGAATGGCGAAGACGTATGCGCGCATTCGTCCTCAGTTTAGGTGGAAAAATATGCAAAAGGATATTGCAAATTACATCAGGAACTGTGACAAATGCCAAAAGAACAAGGCAGGCAAGTTGACCAGAATGCCAATGGTTTTGACAGACACCCCATGCCTCCCATTCGAAAAGGTATACATGGACATGGTCGGTGTCCTTCCCCAGACTTATTCCGGTAACAGGTATATTTTAACATTCCAGGACGACCAGACAAAATATATGACCTGTGTGGCAATTCCGGATGCTGAAGCATGTACGGTAGCAAGAGCCTTTTACGAGGAGATTGTTGCAAGGTTCTGCATTCCAAAATTACTCGTCACAGATAATGGAACTAATTTTACTTCGAAACTTTTTTCCGAAACATGTAAGCTTCTAGGAGTAAAAAAAATTCACATTACAGCCTATCATCCACAAGCCAACGGTTCACTCGAACGCAGTCACAGACCCTTAGCGGAATACCTAAGGAGTTTCGTTGACAATGATGACCGGTGCTGGGACCAATGGTTGAGACAGGCAATGCATGTCCACAATAACACCGTCCATACTGCTACTAAACTGACACCGACGAAGAGTTTGTATGGTTTTGAGTTTCAAATGCCAACAAACTTAAAAAGAACACCTACACCTCTGTATAATGTTGAAGATTATCCAAAATTACTGAAACTTCAACTACAAAAAACGCATGAACTTGCAAGAAAGAATTTGGAATTAGCCAAACTTAAATCAAAACAGCAATACGATCGTCAGACAAGCCCTGTCTCGTTTGTGGTTGGAGAAAAAGTCATGCTTAAAAACCCCACTAGGAAAAATAAGTTCTCACCTATTTGGTTGGGCCCCTACGAGGTGGTCTCAGTGAATGAATCTGTAAACACTAATATTCGAGTAGGTAGGAAAATCAAAAGGGTACACAATAACCAGCTAAAGGCTTACCACAATGATTAAACTCCAACTACATAATTCATTTTTTCTTTTTAGATTGTTGGCCGCCCGGAACAAATAATCCTTTTCTTATTTTTCAGAGTTTAGATTTAAAATATTAAACATTAAATTTAGAAAAAAAATTACCTATATTCCATTGAAAAAAAAAATAAAACTTCTCCCTCTATCTATAAGATATCCATAACATAGAATTAAGACAATTCAAAAAAAAAAAATATGTTAAGAATATTATTTATGAAATTAAGTTGTATTTTCCTCGCGTCAAACATATTCTCCAAAACTGCGACATCAACTCCTTCCCGAATCGAAGAGTTACACTAAATCCAGCAGCATTGTACCAAGCAGTCCAGCTGTTGACTTCTCCCCAAGGAGGGTAAATCGTTCTAAAAATCACGGTTCCGTTACCAGAAGCCACGATGTTCTCTGTTTACAAAATATATCCAGTACGTACGAGACTCGATCAACATTGGGACCTGGTTTTATATATTAAGACAGAGTTTATCGCAGAAGCAGATGATCATGCTTTATTTGTGAGCATGTCCCAAACAGAGTTGCTGCAATGTTTCGATGTCATGTTCAATTCATCAGTTACGATAAAGGTATGCAAGCACCAAAAACCCATACATACCAGTGGAAGCTCCGAGTGCCTCGTAGAACTTTTACAGCACTCTGCTACGTCACAAATGAACTGTAAATACGTCGCCGCTCCATTATCCAAGGGGGTAATCACGAAGATGTCAAAAAAAAAATAAATGGCTTTTCAATATGAAGCAACCACTTGCCCTTAACTTTAATTGTAATGGAGAACTATATGCTCCGGAGCTAAATGGATTTGGGATTCTCCACATTTTAAATCCCTGCGAAATAAGTACGAAAGAATTTCGAATACCGTACGAGCAGGTTTGGAGTTCCAACTTTAAGATTCATCAACCGAGAGTAAACCATTCCGATTTAATTGAAGTGCTACGAACAAAATATGGCAATCTTACAGTGAGGACCTTTTCAAAGCGGCCGCTCTTGTCATTAGGCAGTCACGGTGATATGATCGCGAGTTTGGTAGAGGGGAAGAAGTCATTGGCCGATCTTAAATTGGAAGCGAACCAGATTGAAAACAGAAAGAGTTTGATCAGTCAGCAATTGGAAGTTGATATCCATCGGTACTCATTTGTATCAATCATTTTTCTGGTAATAGCACTAGTCTTGTTAAAATGGTACTGTTCCAGATATTCGAATGAACGTGCCACCACCAACCCAAGCCAAATCACAACGAATATCACGAACGTTGTCCCGCAAAAAACCAATGCTGTCAAAATAGATGCCGTCGACATGGATGACTTTCCAGTACGGGAAGCTTCAACGAGGAGATCGACGAACGAGATCACGAACGTTGTCCCGCAAAAGACCGATGCAGTCGAGATGAATGATTTTCCAGTACGAGGAGCTTCAACGAGGAGATCGGCAAGAGGAGTAACGTTTGCGCGAGTGTAGCACTTAAAGAGCAAAAAAGTTATTTAATTTATTCACTAATGTTTTTTTGTATCCAAACATAAACACTTTAAGCAAAAATAAAAAAAAAACAACAAAAATATTATTAAAATCAAAAAATAGAAAAACATTATATTATATAAACTAAAAAAACAAATTATAAAAACAAATAAAATATTATTTAAATCAAAAACAGAAAAACATATAACAATATTATTAAAACTAAAATTAAAAAAAAAACTATTGTCATAAAATACAATAAAAAGAAAACAAAATTGATATTAAAAAAAAAGGAATGACAAGAATATCATTCTTTTAATCTTAATTTTATTACTTCATAATAATGTATGTTAGGAAAAAGAGAAAAAACAGACAAACATAGCAAGTCCATTTAACTACAGTTCTCTGGCTCAAACAAATTAAAAAAAAAAAAAAAAACAGCTTACTTGTACTGATCCAGAAGCGAAAAAGGAACAACACTTAAATCTTAGAGTATGTAACATAAATGTAAACAGATACACATCATAATTCATAATAATGAGAAAAAAAGTCAATGTAAAAGTTCTCAAATTTAATTAGGTAAAATAATCTCAATTTATCAAATTTTATTATTATCATTTTGAGTTCATTATTTTGTCAACTTTGTGAGGTTCTGAATCGGGCTTGCAAGGAATTTTTGAACTAAATATGAATGAAAGTATATAACAAAAATTAATGTATCTGTATTTAGAATTTTTTTCATGTTAAGGAAATAAAAAAAAAATGGAAATTAAATAATATATGTATATATAAAAAAATAAAAAAAATCAATAATATATATATAAAAAAAATTATTAGTTATACATGTATACATATTAAAATTGTTAAATATTTTTAAGAGAAAGTTACAATAAAATATAGTTCGATCTTGTCAAGTGTCACCCAGCTGATCGTTAACGAGTTCTGCCCGGGTAGGGAGGGATGTTGTATTCCCATACCTATCTGAGGAAGTCGTAGTGCGTTGAACTTAATGCATTCTCAATTTATCTAAGTTGCACTTATATTGAATATATTCTATCCGAAACGTATCACCTTACGGATATCAATTTAGGTCAACCAAAATGCAATATCGAAAGAATTGAGTAGTGCTGAATGGTCAGCGCGTGTCTGCTTGGGTTCTCGATCGGTTGTTTGACACGAAGACGAGGAGTCTAAAGAAACAAGTCAACGGTGTCGGTGTTTGGTATTTACAATATAACAGACGTAGTGTGAAATACAGAGATTCTTTTTTCAACGTCCCTACACGAATATATTTCCTTCCCATTATAATAATCAGAAATTTAAAACTAATGTGCTTCGCCTTTCCTAGCGTTCCCAATGTGATAATCATTTTAGAGGAAGTAATAACCTCTTGAAAGCGCATATTATAAATACAAAAATATTTGCCTTGATCCAAATTGGACAAATGTTCGCTTAGATACAATTAAAAAAATTGTAGGTTGCGGAAGACCTAGCTCAAAGTAATTCCCTACGCCATTTTAATAACTTCCAATACCGAAAAATCTCAGGGTACATGCAGGTTTTTGTTGGTGACATTGCAGAACTTGGAGTAGTTTTAAATCCTGAACTTATTTTGTTTGAACTTAATTGTTTTTTAAGACGGAAATATGAAACAAATCTAAAAAGAAGAATGAGTTAAACTGAAAAATAATTAATGATTTTGTTCTTAAAAATTATTTGGAACTTGAAGTAAATTTAAATATTTTCAATTGAATTTCACTTAATAATGTCATATTCACTTTTTGACTTTGGTAGAATTGCTTTCAAAGGCGAACGTTATAGTTCGCTTTTCATAATCCCAAGACAAAGGTAATTCGACTTAAGTCGTCTCGAAATTCATAATAGGTCCCTAAGTCTTTTATGTTAAAAATTATAAAACAAAATTTTGTTACCGTGTGGTTGACCAGCTGAGATTTTCTTAAAAAAGTCAGATATGTACACATAGTTAAAGTCAATGATTTGTCTAGTTTATTAGTTTTTGATATTTTGAAAATCATACTTTGAAAACATATATGCAACAAAAGCTTAATAGCAACAACTCCCAAATTATATCATTTTCTGTTGCGTCCTCTTTTTCGCTGTGGAATTTGTTCTTCATCTGAACTATTGGAATCGTCAATTACCCGCATAGATCGACGTGTTTTCTGCTTTGATGAGGCTTTTGTGGCCTTGGATGCTCGTCTTCGGTCGTCCTCCGAAGATGACGACTCAGGCGAACTTTCTTCGGATGCTGATTCATTTTGCACTCTCTTATTTCGAGTTCCTTTTTTTGGCTGCTTCTTTTTTGTCGTCTTTTTGTTGGCATTTCTATTACCACTAGTTACTTCTGCTCCGCGACTTTCTGTATTTTCACTTAAATTTGCGTCTGCATTTTCTTCTCTTACCTCAAGACATTCATTGAGGCGACTTTCGAATTCCGTTATTAAAGTCTTTAACTCCGGCTTTGCTGTTTTCGAGGTGTTCGAAATAATCGTTTTAAAGGCTTGGTAGACCTCATCAACCTGAACTTTATCCTTAAACTGTTGAATGTTGTCAATGAGTTTTTTAACTGTCTTCTCATTATAGTTTAATAAACTAAGACAAAAGGAAATATCACGCCATTGTCTCTCTTCAGTGGTTACTCGGAATCGAAGGCACAACTTTTCCACCAAACTCTCAACCTGTCGGTCCTTTTGAATCAATCCTAGAATGTACCGCATTATAATGCGATATTTCTCTTCTTCGACGTTTAAATTAGTGTCGCTCAATTTCGAAATTATATCGGGCAACACGTTGTAAAGTATATTCGACTTGTTAGCTATTTCTTTGAAGAACTGTTGAGTTATATTTTTGATTTCGTCATGGGGATCAACAATACACATTGCCAGATCGGCTATCTGACCCTTAACTCGAATCATTTCGTGCAAAATCAAATGGCTGAGCATCTTCACCGCAGTAAGTCGAAGCTCATCATTTGTTTCATGCAGCGTCGAATAGAAGTGACCAGTCCAGGGCTCTATTGCATTCGGAAAGCGGAATGTTAAATCCGAGAGACCCACAACTATGTTACACTTGATTTTTATATTCTTTGTGCAGTTTAGAATGTTCATTAAAAATGGCATGCGAGTTTCGCAGAACTTCGACGAGACACACATAAAGCGAATGAGGGTCAGAGTGGCTGCTTGTTGCAAATGCACATCTTTATACTTTGACGGATATTTGCAAATTTCGGTTACATACGGCACTATTTTACCCAAAAGACTTTTCTCATCATACAAAATGACATCTTCACATATGTGATTTATTAGTTCGGCGATGCTGTCTTCTGCAGTTGCTCCAACAAGGTCATCGTCTGGCTGAAATATATGATACAAATAAGATATACAAAAAAGCAATTGAATTTAAAACTACTCTTTACCTCCTGTTGTGGCTCAGCAGTTGTTCCCGAAAGTCTCTTCAGAGATTCTGTAGCAGACATGTTATGATTGGTTTTCCTTTTATTTTGATTGAAGACGGCATTTTTCTTTTTGGCGTTTTTCTTCTCCTCTGTGAGTTCTTGACGAAATTTCATATTATTGTAAACATCAATATCGAGAAATATCATCTCTTTCATTGTCATGTGTCCGATAAGAAACATAAATCGCGCTATTAAGAATGTAGGCATTCGCATTTTCACAGCATTTGGCTCTTCAGTGCCACTTTGCTGGCTATCGGAAACCTGAGAAAATTGTGTGGCACGCATTTCGTCTACCTTAATTGCAAATTCTTTGAATTTGCGCGACAGTTCAACTATCATGTTTTGTGAAATAATATCAGGCTGCTGACAAAGATGATAAAAGAATTCAATTGTTATCATTGTCAGTCTGTCAAAGTCTGGAACTCGGGGATGGAAGAAAAATTTTTGAAAGAACGTTATTACATTCTGTACCAACGGGTTGTCGGCTTCCATTCTTTTGTAGTATTTTGAGCTAGTCGATTGATCAACCGAGTTCAAAAGAAACTCTAAACAACCAGCATAGATACGCGGATCTGTTTTGGAACGATCACTTATTAATATCGTTTCAATTATGGAAATGTTTGAGGATGCAATTGAAGATTTTGCATATGAAGCCATAATTAGGAGTTGCAATGCCTGGCGAGATTCGTTTTCGGTGGTACCATCGAGTTTCATGGTAAAACGTTCAAAAAGCACTTGAATAATAACAGCGTCGATATCGTCACTTTGTACCCATTCACGCATTAAACATTCCATGGCTGTATAGTGACCGTAGAGCAAGTCGTCAAAAAATTTACACAGATTTTGAACAACCTTGATCGCATGAGTCCTGCCACAAGTTGAAAATATTAAAATGTTTTTTTACTAACAGAGATTGTCTCACCTTCCGGTCTCATCGGTGGTGAAGAGAACTTTTTTATATGCATTAGAAACAGCATCTCGCTTTTCTTTGTCACTGGACCAAACCAAGTACAACATACGCCGCATCCCGCACTCCGTTCCTTTGATACCAAAAAGATATCCAGTTGTGAAAAGATCCACTGCTTCGAAAACATCACTATTGGTCTTTGAGAGAAGCATTTCTTGGATTTTGGGCACTGCCTTAGTGATGACCTTGGAAAATTCAATAGAATCTTGAAGGAATTGGACTGTCTTTATTTGTGTGCCGAACTCTTCGTTCTGAAAAAAAAAATTAACAATAATGAAAAAAAAAAATTTCAAGAACAAAATTTAAAGAAGACAAATTATTTACAATGAGTGACAGTGATGACACCTCCCACATAATCGGGAATTGTCATTAAGAACATCATTTCCCAAAGTATGGGTCTTAAATGTGTTATTTAAATACTAATTGTGAAATGGTCTATAATTGGAATGTTACCAAGTCTGAAGATCGATTCCCAGCCTATTTTACCTATCAATCTTATTTTTGACATGGGAACTGCATCTTGAGAGGAAATGACAAATTCTCCAAGAGCAGCTCCTGACATGAAAACCCAGTATAATTGGCTCTTCCACCATATTAAGAATACAAAACAAAAGCCCTACCCCTCGCTTATCCGAAGTCTTGCGATCAGCTCTATCTCAATGCAAGTATTATTGTTTATGAATTGAATTGAAGCGGCTAACAAGTTTTTGAATTCCAAACGTAAAGTTTCTGAATTATCATATTCTATGGAACTTGATCACGAATGCTCTAAAGATAAGAAAAATACGTGTAATATTTTTGCAATTTTTTTTTTAAATAAAATTATAATATGGCCATTGTAGAAATACGTAAGATTTGTATAATGAAATCAATTTTCAAGTTGATTTTGATTGTTTTTCCTTGACAGATCAGTAATTTTTAAATGATTTAACTCATTTTGATTTAAACAAAAATAGCTGTAGTGGATGCGATTGCTCCACTTTTATTATTATCTTACAGTCCGATTCTCCCCCTTGTGAGAAGTCACAAGCTCTTGTGACTATTTCTTGTGAGGATTGTTGTGATTCGATAGCATTTTGGTATTCTCCCCCTAATCGTCACAAGAAAAGTCACAACGAAACTCACCACAGCATGGTGAGATTTTTAAGTGTCATTACTTGAACAGCCGATTATTCAAAACGAAGAAATTACCTTTTAAATGTATTGTTTTGGAGAGGGAATGGATCATTTGTATCTCTCAAAGTCTTTAAAAGCCGTCGGCACTGCAAACTTCTTAAAAAAATGTGTTTATGTAAAAATGTTACTTTTCATTTTCGTGGGAAATATCAGCAAAAATATTCAGTAGAACAAAGTCCATTTCCATTTTTGTGTATTCACAATTATTCACAAATTTAGAAAATTTTTTTACAAAATATACGTAATTTCAATCCAAGAAACTTCAAAATTTATGAGTTGTGACCTGCTCTGATGGAGATCAGTTTCGATTGTTTTTGTGACTCTCACAAGTTGTGACTGAGCGGCAGAATTAAAAAAAGTCACAAAATCAATTTCACCTCTTCTTGTGACTTGTGAGGCATCACGACTTTGGAGAAAACCGGGCTGTTGTGCTGTTTCACTTTTTAAAGTTTTAAAAATATTTTTTCTTAAATCGCTTCGCACTGGAGTTTTTCTTCAAGAATGGAAATTATCTTCACAAAAGTGGCCTTAAATATTTAATTACCAATTGCAGACCAGTATCTAAACTTTCGGCTATTACAAAATTATTTAAATTTTAGGCTCAACTTTGCGGTTTAAGGAATTATAACATCAAGGCAGCATGGATTTTGCAGTATTCTTTAGAGAACCATCAATCGTCTTACAAACAACAAGAATGTTATTATCAAAATTCATGCTATGTTCTTCCATTTTATGGTCAGTTTAATTGACCTACTTAGAAATTTCGCATCAAATTTACATTGTTGGACATTAAACCACCAACACGCTTACGTAGAGTGCGAACTGAGGAAAATATCGCAGCTGTATCTTCCAGTGTTAGTGATGACCGTTAATTATCGATTCGGCGCTGCCGTTCGCAGCAATCGGGCCTCTGTTGCTCCACTACGTATAACATTTTGCGGAAGAATTTAGGTGTGAAGCCTTTCAAAATACAGCTGTTGCAAGAATTGAGGCCGAACGACCTACAACAACACCGAATTTTTGGAATGGGCTCTTGAAAATTTAGCCGAAGATTCACTTTTGTATGGAAAAATTGTGTTCAGCGACGAAGCTCATTTCCGGTTGAATTGATACGTGAACAAGCAAAACTGCCGTATTTGGAGTGAAGAGCAGCCAGAAGCATTGCAAGAGCTACCAATGCATCCAGAAAAAGTCACTGTTTGGTGCGGATTATGGGCTGGCGGAATCATTGGGCCGTATTTCTTCAAAGATGATGCGAATTGCAACGTTACTGTGAATGGAGAGCGCTACCGTGCGATGATAACAGACTTTTTTGTGCAAAATGTGGTTTCAACAAGACATACCACATGCCACACAGCACGCGTAACAATGGACCAATTGAGAGGCGAGTTCGGTGAACAGTTTATTTCACGTTTGGGGCCGGTCAATTGGCCGCCTAGATCGTGCGATTTAACGCCTCTAGATTATTTTTTGTGGGGCTATGTTAAGGCTTATGTCTAAAACGACAAGCCCGCTTTGATTGACGTATAGGAAGCCAACATTGAAGCATTTATTCGTGAGACACCGGCCGAAATGTTAGAAAGAGTATGCCAAAATTGGACTAAGCGAATGAACCATTTGAGGCGCAGCCGCGGCCAACATTTGCATGAAATAATCTTCAAACATTAAATTATATCGACCGTACTATCGATTAAAATAAATATTTCATGCATTTTTCTGAATTTTATGTTTTTTTTTCAATTTCCGATAGCTCGTATGAACGAGCTCTTAATTTTAAATATAAATTAACTTATTTAAAGATAAAATTTATAACTTACACTGTCTCTACAGCCATTCGCCAAAAACATGTAGGATTTAAGTAAAGCTATGTAGTAAGCGCACTGTTCTTCTAGTTTCAAAGTGTGCCTTTTTCGGAAGAAGGATTAATATTTGTAAAGTAGATTACTCGTATGAATGTATGGTACGAAAGTTATTATGAAACAAAAAATACCTCAATTCGGAATTTCCAGCAACAAAATCTGCTTTTCTCACAAGACCGACAGCATCTTTGTATTTCTTTTCAATCAAGAGGCCCGAAATTCTTGTAACAAGATCTTCATAGTTTTCTTGAGTCTCGTGCATTTCTTGAGTACCTTTAGGTTATATTAATAGAAAATATTTTAAATAGAGTTAAATAAAACTGAGGAATATAGGTAGGAGTTTAGTCACTTACATTGAACGAGATTCTCTTCGACGAAGGGAAACAGCTCTGGTATTACTGAATTCCATTGTTCGTCCAAGTCTTCAGCTTTTTTTCGTTCCTCTGCCAAAACTTCACTTAGTTTTTCCATTTTAGCACATTCTTCTTCGTGTTTCTTTATCAATTCTTGCAGAGTTAGTTTGGCGGCAAATGGATTACGCTCAAGAAACGATTTAATTAGAATCACTGCATTTTTTCTGACACTTGAAGTTTTATCCTCTAAACGGTCTACTGTTTCACTAAGCACCTTATGCTGAAATGAAAGTGGCACAGCATTTTCTTCCTTCATATGTGTCCAGATTTGTAAAACTTTTGCACGTACATGTGCCGAAACGTCGTTTATGTGAAGCAAAAGATTCTCCAAAAACTCATCTCTTGCTTCTTTCAAATCTTCGGTTAACTCTTCGGAAGTCAGTTCGCCAATTATGGCTTCACCCATGATTTGTAATATACAATTTCGGAGCACATGCGATTCACAATTCAATAATTCTTCGCTCAATGTAGATAAATGGGGAATCATCATTTTAGGCGATGTGCAACTCAACTCTGTTAGAAAATTTGAAAAATTTCTCGAGATGGCTGTGTCTGCTGATTCCACAGTCAATGATTCGACGATGTCTCGGATTAGAACAGAAAAAATGGTTGATATACCATAGTCTTCGTGTAAAAGGTGTATACCATTTGCGATCGGGGCAGCGGCATTTTCGCAAGTTCTCAAAATTTGAAGAATACGTACAGGAAATGTGATGGCATGGTTAAATCGCTTGATCGCAGTACCGAAAATCTGGAACAGTGTGTCACTAGTATTTTTTTCCCGAGTCGCCGAGGTTTGCATTTCAAGCGTGCGATAGGAAATGTCTGTCAGCAGGCTGTAGATCAAATTTTAATTAATGCATGAGTGTTTAAAAAAAAAGACTTTTTAAACCCTAAGCAGCCAATCAAAAATATCTGTATATCCATATTAACATAAGATTTGTTATGTTTGTAAAACGATTCAGATTCTCTAGGAACCGTCGGCCTTTAATTCATTATTTTGTTGTTTACTAGACGAGGATCAGGTCTGATATATTTTTAAATTTTTCTTCAACGTTAGCATGATTACATTCAAAAAATATTTGGTAAAAACTGATCGTATTGCATTTAATTATAAAAAATAATTTTATTGAATAGGCGTTTTGGGGTGAAAGAGATTTAATGTCGTATGTCCGACTGATCTCTATAAATGGTATAATGCAGTCAATTTTGCTAATCAAAAATTCATCCGTGTAGTAAAATATTCAGAATTTAAGAACTATTCGGATCAGAGAGCTGCCTGAATGTACTCATTTGCCTTAATGAATCATTCGGAAAAATGTCGAGTCTCACACAGGCGCATACACACTGAACGAAAACAAGTGTAAATCAGTATTCATTTCTTACAAAGACTCATGTTGCGCAATGCATTAGAGTGTTACCTTGTTAGCACTTATGGATATCAAATATCGAATGGGTGGTCGGCTCACACTCAAACCATTCATTTACAAGATTCAAATGACTTACAAGCATTTGAGTGGATTCAAATTTTTAACTAGGAGGGTAAGTACCTAAGAAAGTATACAAATTTCTGTCATGACTATTTATAACATACAAAAATTTCAATGTATGTATGTATGTACATAAATTACATATTTGGGTGATTCTACAAACGATGGAATTTTCGGAGGCCCCAGAAATATTTTGAAATCCGTTCAATTATTTAATCTGATTTTTTTTTATAAAATTAAATCTGACTGATATCTACCTGGCCTAACAATATTATTAGGGTGACCTTATTTTATATTACTCAAAAAATTCTTCAAAGTGTCTGATTCTCAGTCCCCTGATGTGTCCCCAGTGCGTTTTCGCAAAGAAAAATGATTACCGTTCTCTTATTTCAGGTCTCATACTAAGATGAATTCCACCGAAGTTACGCCAAATAATACATCTTTGCTACGAAATTGTAGATACATTTTTTTAGTGATTGATTTTATTACAAAAAAACTTAATTTAACTTTGTCCCCCGTATTTCATATCAGTCCCCTGGAATATTGAAACAGTCGAATATATCAATAACTAGGATGTCGATCGGATTTCCAGCACTGGCAATTTGAAGTACCAAGTCTCCTTACAATAAAATCGTGGTGCAACTCGATTCTGTTTCTTACGAGTATGTTAGTATTGTGAAAAAGACATTTGTGCATGAAGTCGTCGATTGTCCGTTTAGTTTATCAGTCCTCTGGTGAGTTTTTACGAAACAAATTTGTATTTTTAGCAGTATAGTATAGGTTTGATAAAACTGTAATATTATATATATTTTTTTGATTTTTTAAGTAAAACCTTAATATCTTTTTTGCGCAAAACCCATGAAAAACCTCAGTCCCCTGGCTAATAAATAAACAATGATATTTTATTCAGAAACCTGAGAATTTTTATGTTATGTTGAACTTCGAACTTCATTGCGAAATATTTTTAAAATTTTTAAAAAGATATACATATTTTATTTTATCTTGATTCTAAGTAGAAAAAAAAAATTTTATAATATTTTCTTTTCTTTTAATAAAATGCTAAGTTATTATGTATTAACCATGAATTTGTTTATTTATGAAGGCTAATTAAATTTAATTTCTATATTTCAATGTGTACCCAAGAGAAAATACAAAAAACTAAAGGTTTATTCAGTCCCCTTAAAAAAAATTCAGTCCCCTGAACATCCTTTTTCAAAATATGTCCTTAAAATCGTCATTTTTAAATTTTTTTACTGGCCGCTTTCAACAACGCAAAGAGACGTTCTAAGGATCAACAATTCTTACGACTTTTGGCTTCCAAAAATGTCGTGCCGAAATTTGTATCATTTTATTCCATTGTTTGTAGAATCACCCATTTATTTTTTTTAATAGTTCATTTTCATTTCTTTACATATTGAGTTGATTAAAAATTATATTATGAACCGTCACTAGAGTAAATTGGTTGCGTTTTTCAGTTATTATGTTTCCAGCTAAAGAAAAATTGCTATTCCTCGCCTTTTTGTTGATGTTTTAAAAACATCACTCATGATTTAAAAACTTATTTCCTTTTTCCATTTGGATTTGGATTAAATTTGAGAATTCCGTCTGTCTAGCTGTATGTACCTGTACCTCGACCTACACCCTAAAGACATTTTCTTTAATTCCCTAGAGGAAAAATTGGAAAATTTTTTTAGATCCATAACTAACGGTATTTGCCATACGGCCGTTATGCAAAATCTTATTTATATCCAAAATGGCTATTATAGTGGTATTATAGGCATGTACTACACTTTGGTCAAACAAAAATGTATTGACGGTTCCTGTCGTAGAACCATTTTGTTGATTTTCGACTTTCTAATTGACGGCTCGTAACGATTTCGACCAAAATTTTGGTGCAGGAGCTCCTATGAATTTAAAATAATTTTGTACAGTTACTCCCAAAATTGAGCGTGCACCAATAAAAAATCATTATTTTTGCTCTTTTAATGAAACAGATACTAATTTTCAATGATTTTTTAAATTTTATTTTTATTTTAATATTTAAGAACTGATATTTGAAAAAAACTATTAAAACAATAAACCAGACAAAGTTACAATTAAAATACTAAAAAATTGTATATTTTTACTCACAAAATTGATAGTACACCCTGTTAGCATTGCAAAATCATATGATCCTAAATTTACTTCTAGTTTAACTGTACTATTTTACCTTAAAATATATTAGAAACGTATTTTAGTTTACCTTGGGACATTTAAACTAAGTTTTTTTATTTTTTTAGTAAATTGCTAAAATGACAGAAAAAAGAAAACAAACCGAAATTTCTACATGAGAACCTATAATCAACTTGCATTCCAAAGGAAAATCTTTACGAGAAATTGGTGAAATCGTCGGGCAAACACATTCAACTGTTCAAAAGATCGTTAACAAATATCTTTTAATTTATTTTATCTTTGTGGTACATTCTATGGTAGACGACAGCGTGGTAGACCATGCTTGCGCTGGAGAGATGGCGTAGACCAGGACGCCCGAAGCCTTGGGGTGCGCAACTGGATGGCGTCGGCTAGAGACCGGGATAGGTGGAGAGACTTGTTGAAAGAGGCCAGGACCGGAACCCGGTTGTCGAGCCGATGATGATGATATCTTAATAGTATGGAAAATTAAAGGTTGTCCAAAAACAAGTGTTCCAAATTTAGCGTCGGAAATCGTGGAAATCATAAAAAGAACCGAAACCGTTCGGCACGTCCTACGCAAACAAAACTTGAAGGGCAAAAAATTTCATTTCGTTGAGTAATCAAAGTAAACGGTAAAAGTTCGCTACAAAGCATATTAATAAGCCACAAAGACTATGGGAGAGTGTTTTGTTTACTAAAGAAACGAAAATAAACTTGTTTGGTTTTGATGGCAGAACGCTTAGAGAGAGCCAAACACAAAATTTAAAGAAAAAATGTGTGCCCATCGTTAAACATGGAGGTAGTATATGTGGTATGTTGTGGGGTTCAATGGCTGCTAGTGATACACGATCAAATCGCTTGTTGTAAGGTAATGGTGGCTTTATAACGCCAAAAATCAGCTTAGGACTCTATTTGAATTAACGGACCTCAATCTCATTGATAATTTGTGGGAAGAAAAAAAAACAACAACTTAAAAATTTTAGTGCAAGAAATAAAAATGAATTGAAAGCAAAGGTGAAGGATGTCTGGAAAAGTATTCCTCCATCATTCACTTAAAAAATGGTGTAATCAGTGCCTCGTCGCTTAAGAGGTGATAGATGCTAAAAGCAGTCACACAAAATATTGCATTTGTATTTTGCTTTTAAGTTTTGTATAAATATGAGTAAAAATAATGCATTTTTGTAGTATTTTAACTGTTACTTTTTGTTTTTTTTTTTTTTTAAATATGTAAGTTCTTAAATTATTAACTAAAAATAAAATAAAAAAAATCATTGAAAATTAATATCTGTTTCAATGAAAGAGCAAAAATAATGATTTGTTATTGGTGTACGCTCTTCTTTTATTTTTCCACAGACAACGAAATGTGTGTAGTGTAAGGTGACCCGTGCCACTCAAATATTCATTTCCTATCAAGCACACATATTGCAGCATTCACCATAATCAATGCAGAATCATTTACTCAAACTCGTTTCAGATTCATTTATGAAAAGGCCCACAGTGTATTTCTTCAAAACGAAATTGAATGAGTGTGAATAGTGTGTAGGGCAATGAATATTGTAAGTGGCTGATAAAACGAGCTAGTTGGCAGATTTCTGATTCGGATATTGTCAAACCATCCCAAAATCTAAAAAAAAAAATAAAGCAACTTCAACCATGAGTATGGGCATCTATCGCATTTTATTTCTTTTTAAACACTCGTCAAATTTAAAAGATAAATTAGGGAAAATAAATCTATTGCTGCCAATTTTTATAATTTGTTTGTAACACTATCCTCTAGTACTTGTCAGATAAGTTTAATTTTTACATTTTATGAAAGTTTCGTTGCATTCCTTTGTCAAATAAATTGACATTTGTCACGTTCCAGAAGGAATAAAACGAAGAATTTTATAGTGGCAAGAGTTGATCACTCAAAGAATTGGCGTACAAAAGTACTTGTCACGTTTTTTTACATGTCCCAGAAGGCATACAAATTTATTACGACGGGATGTAACCTTTAAAGAAATATATTTTCCCATATCACGACGCTGTGGCTATAAAGTTTTCTGCGTAAAAAGAGCAATCTGGTGGAATGGACTCTCTCCAACTACCTACTTATGTTTTAAACTTTTTATGATGAAATTTTGTGTACAAATTACTACCTCCTAACCATTTGCTCCACTGGGTCCAACTTGGATTATAAATATATTCTATAACCTATTTCATGAACCTCATTGAATAACAAACCTTCAACCAAAAAATTATTTATTAAAGGATTAGTTCATTAATTCAGATTTGGCAGATTAGATTTTTCCAATAAAGCCTTCTTTAATCGACAAACTTACTTAACAAATGCTTCTTCAGGTATTGGTGGATTCCAAAGGCGTTCCAGAGGTAATTGCATCAAATTGAATATTTGCACCAAGAACTTGAATCGTTTCTGTTCCCAATCGGGGTGAGATTCCAGATCTGGGGCGTTTTTCTTTCCTTTTTTTATGTTCCCAGCTTGAGCCAGTGCAATCACATGATCGATGGCTTTGACTGTATTAACAAAAAGGTACATCGTCATTTTGGTAAGGTTCAAATAAGAATTCCGATCGGGTGCTCCAGCTGTAGCATCAGTGGTCGCCAAGAACTGCGATAACTTTTGACCCATTTTATCGGCGGTAATGAAGAGCAAGTCAAAGCTTCTCATAAGATAAATAACCTGCATTGTTGCAGCATTCTCTAGCACCGAGAAGAATGTATCGAAATTGTCGAAAATGTAGAAAGGGTCTCCTCCACCTGCGATGGCCTTCCTACATTCTGGTGACAGACAAAAATTATTAATTAATACATATAAATTTATTTGAAACTCAGAGAATTCCTATTTTTAAGGTCGGCGGTTCTTTTATACCTTTTAATTGATCTGGAATGTCGTTGGTTGAATAAACATGTTTTACATAGTAATTGTCACCTTGTGAGTTTAATAAATCGGAATTTGAGCAGGGAATAACAAATTGAAAATTCATTGCAAGTTTTTTATTTTTATATTAAGAAAAACCGCTTGGCTTGGCTTTGTTTTTAGCTCCTGTTTTTGTTTTGGAATCTGGATTAGATAGAAGAAAAGAAAACCGTCAAATTAAAAAAATGTCAAAATATGTCAATGTACAGGCAAGTTCAAAATTTTAAAAAGGAAGCATTCAGCCAAGAACTTATTTTAACTGGTTGGATACAGCAGATGTCACACCGAGGCCACATCTGCAAACCAAACACTGCAAGCAAATTGAACATTGACATATTAGGGGTATTCATGTAAACGCGGAAAACCCTCGTAAACCTCGTAAACCAGATAATTTTATCTCCGCAGAAACGAGCTGTCAAAATTTGTATGGGAAAAAGTTTCTGCAAATCGCATAAAATTATCTCATAAGGGGTATTCATGTAAGCGCGGAAAACCCTCGTAAACCTCGTAAACCAGATAATTTTATCTCCGCAGAAACGAGCTGTCAAAATTTGTATGGGAAAAAGTTTCTGCAAATCGCATAAAATTATCTCACAAATTTGCTGCGGAAAGTGCAGAAATAAACCTCGTAAACTAAAGAAGTATGGATTCTGACTTTTAATTTGACATTTCACAAAATATTTCCCACATTTACGCAAGTATTTCTTAGGGGGTGTTCATGAAAACATGCTGCGGAAAGTTATATCTTTCTGCAAAGCGGAAAATTATCTCGTTACATGAATACCCTTATAAATTTGCTGGGGAAAGTGCAGAAATAAACCTCGTAAACTAAAGATATATGGATTCTGACTTTTAATTTGACATTTCACAGAATATTTCCCACATTTACGCAAGTATTTCTTAGGGGGTGTTCATGAAAACATGTTGCGGAAAGTTATATTTTTCTACAAAGCGGAAAATTATCTCGTTACATGAATACCCTTATTATATATGGACTGCTAGTCGTATAATATTTCCATACAAAAGTTAAAATGAAAGTGGTTCAACCACTCCTTATCGATAGTATAGCTCTTGGTGCAAAAGTGGCAAAAGTAAATAACTATTCTCAAAGCCATCTCTTGTCAAGTGCGGTGAACCCGGTTTTTTTGCCATAGAAACTATGGACATCTATTACCCCTAACACACGCCACATCGATCAACCTAATCGACAAAGTACTTCGCTTTTGTATGGGCATTTACACGCCAATACGCCGATATAGAAGTATATGCCAAAATCAGCTGTTAAATGGTAGGGTTGTGAAATTTTAAAAGAAAAGTGAAAATTATCGAAAAATATTTGAATTTTAATGCTCCAGAACCACTTTTTTGTGTTGATCAGAGCTTTATTGAATTGTTGCTTAAGGAGATTAAATTTTATTCTTACTTTATCAGACGATTTGTAAATTTTAACAACTAAAATCGAATAACATCATAAAAAACTGTGTCGACGAACTAGTTCGGTCCTTTTTACACGCCATGTCGGCATACTACTTCGATTCCCAGAGTTCGCACTGCTATGTCGACACATATTCATTTCACACGACCCAAAAACCTTATCGACAATATGCTTCGATGAAGTAGTTCGTGGCGTGTGATAGGGGTATATTATTATTACTTATTACAAACAGAGCCATCTGCTTAAATTCAAATTTATATTTTGACGTCTGATTTGTGTTCCATTATTGTTTCTATTTTATAAAAAATAAACCTTTTAAAAGGAATAAGAAATTCGTGAAATTTATTTAGAATGGCGAAAGAAACATATTGCTGACGCATTGGCTTTGAAGTGCTTGGTGCGTGGCCAAAGGGAAGCATCTTCTTCTTCATTGGCCAAAGGGGTCCATAATGCATGCAGAATGCAGAGTCTTGGTGTTACAGTAAGTGTTTAGAAGTTTGAAGAAGCGTTTTCTAATTTTTTCTCTTAAAGTGCCGAATTTATGTCTGTGTCGGTCTTCCAAAAAATTTCAAAAGATCATCTTCTAGTGGGATAGTGTGGATTTTCGATTTGAACCCAAATCTATCTATCTGCTCTTATGTCGGTGGTGAACGCGATGATATGAAATGTTGCTTGAGTTCCAAAAACAAGCACACAGTTTCAATGTGAGATTTATTTACACGGATTTTTCATTCATCCTAAACAAGTTAATGTGGCCGCATTTGGTTCCAAATTTGATGTAGAATGTCGAGCAATTAATGTTGGTGTTGGTGTTTGCCGCTTCTAAAGGAAGCCACCTACATTATGTGGGTCTTGGAGTCCGTCGCGATTCGAATCGTAGAAGCAATCGGACCCTAAGAAGCTGAAGTTGTTGCCAAAGCACCAGTAGTTGCCGTCGATGACATTTTGGTAGCAGCGAATGGTTCGCTTCGATTGCGTTCATGGGACGGGAACGCTTCCAAGAGCGCGTTTGTGACACACTTTGAACTGGTCCAATATACTAGAAGACTTCTCCATTACAATAGCAACTTCTTAGACTATACGATGAAGAGCTTCTCTGGAATCAGCGTCAGCATGATTGTCTCAACTACGAGGATTAAAATCAATGTAACAAAAGTGCATATTTAGGACTCACGGAAAGTTGACTACAAATTTTAGACGACGCGACGTTACGAGAATCATGTAAATAATCCAGCTACGTTTTGAACCTTTCAGCTTTTAGGTTTAAATTATATTGTTGTTGTTTTGAAGGTTAATCAACAAGTTGACAACGACTCTTCTGCTATTTGAGAAAAATTTGCAACAATTCCTTGTTGTGGAATTACTAACAACACAAGAAGTCAAAGAAATAAACAGAACTGGAACTCAATATTGTTATATAAAGGTTTGCTTAAAATTATTATTTTTTTTTTCAACTTCTTTTATGTTAAATTATTTTCTTTTTCATTTTAGATTTTCAAAATACAGACGCTCAATATCAAGGATTTTTGATGAATTCATTAATAGGTAGATAAATAACACTCCCATTGTGACCTTGTACATTATCACCGATTCTTAGGTTTAAGCTTCGAATGATGCGAAGTAAAATTGTATGTTGAATCTTATTACTTTATTTTGTTTTTATATTGTAAGATTAAAATATCTGTTTTGTGGTTGTATGCTCGAAATAATCGTAAACTATCTGTCTTCATAAATAAAAGGAACAATAATGAGAGTTGGAATCTTGAATGTTGATTAAAAAGAATCTTTGGATTATCTAAGAATGTTTGTCATATATTTTTCATCTTTAACTAAAATTCCAAATATTGTATTATTGTATACTTTTTGTACTTTCAAGAAGTGTAATTGTTGCAGGATATTATTTTTGAATTCGAAAAAAAAATCAGAAAATTTGTATTTTTAAACAGAACTTTTCGCAAAACTAGAGAAACATTTAAGGTCTTCAAAGGTAAGTAAACACTAGGTAGCTTCGTCTTACCATGCAAAAAAGAAATAACAAATAAAAAATTTGTTTTATACATATGTAACTAGATAAATGGATAATAGTGAATTCTTTAGCATATATTTGCCAAAACAACAAAATTTTCCAACATTTCTCATATCGCTTTCAAGAATTTCATATAAAAATCATGGTATTCTTAAAGTGCTGTCGTTTCCACTCCACTTGCTTTGTTTGGATGAGTGAAATTGAAACGTTCGAGTGTTGATTTTAGTTCTCTAAGTGGTTCTGAAAACCATTTTTAAATCTATCAATAATTTTGACAAAAATTCCATATAAGAAACGTTTCAACATTTTCATATTCCAATTTTAAATGGGAAGTTAATACATACATATTTTACTTGCTGTAAATGAAAAGTATATGTTTAAAACAAATTTTATTTTTATGTGTAATCATACAAATTGAGTTCACATTTCGGGTACATAAATAGTTCCTTTTTACTTGCGACTTATAGGTACTATAAGGCAAGTTATGCATTCGTAAAGAAAATCGAACTCGAGATTTTGATCAAAGTTGACATTACGATGATAGCAAAGACTAGAAAAGTGGGTCTCGCAATTCTGACTGTCTGTCTATCGGTTCGACTACAGCCTAAACGGCTCGACCGATTTTCTTCAAAGTTGGTAGATATCATTTTTAGTTTTTTCCCTCCACACGTTTTTTTCTGTTTTTTTTTAAGACTAAAAATAACGGTACCTGCCATACAATTTTTTTCGAAATTTTGTAAATATTTTTTTTTTTCAAAAACTGTTCGACAGATTTAAAAAAAAAAAAGATACAAAAAAATTTCATTTAGTTAAAGCTAGGTACTAGTTGAAAAAAATATTCCGAAAAATGGTTATTGAGGGTACCCCCCAAAGAACCATTTTTTTGGTTTCGATTTTCTCAAAAACGGGACCACCGATTTTAATCAATTTTTTTTGCTAAAGCTCTCGAAAAACTTAAATAGAATTGTGTATTAAAATTTCAAAAAAAAATTTTTTGGATTTTTAAAAAAAATTTCAAAACTTTTTTTTTCAAAACTCAATATTTCGAAAACCTCATGCTGGATTTTTTTTAAACTTAAAAAAATAAAAGTTTCTCAACATAATCCACAAGATGTATGGAAAAAAGTTTTACTTTACCTAAAAATAAAGGTACCCACGATACAAAAAATGTTAAAAAGTGGTTTTCAAAAATCAAATTTTTCTCGAAAACGGTGCCTAGAATTTTGATAAAAATGTTTTTATTTCAATTAAATTTAACAATCTTTAATATTATAAAAAAAAAATTTGAAATTAAGATATTACAGCTCTTACCTACCATAGAACCATTTTTTCAAATTTTGAATTACTCATTATCGACATAACGGATTTTAATGAAATTTTTTATAGAGATGCTTCTAAAAAGTCATACAACCATTGCATTTCAAAACTTAAAAAAAATATGTTTTGAATTTAAAAAAAAAAAAATAATTTTTTTTGGAAAATTCAATATTTCAAAAACGGCTCAATATACTCTCTTGGAAATTTAACTTTCAATCGTACAGTAATCAAAAGTTAAAGTTGGCATACCAATTTTTTTCATAAATATCTTTTAAAAATTTTGTGTATAAAAGCCTTTTTTTAAGAAACCACTACAAGGACTTATAATTTTTGTTCTTGCATTATTCATATTTGCATAGCATTCTGTTTTTGTCTCTTACTACTTAAAGAATTTAAAAAAATAATTTTATCCTTATGAACAGTTTTTTCTAATAACATTCGTTTTTAAGATTCCTAGTCTATTACATAGGAGCAAGTTTGTCCGACCCAGTCGTGCATTTTATTTTATAAACTAACGCATCAGAAAAACTTTTGAAAATATTTTTATAACTTTTTTGATAAGGTCATACTTGTGATTGTTAAGTAAATCACAATCGGAGAGCTATAGAAGCTGTCAGGATATCGATCCGTATATTTGAGGATACAATGTATATTTTTTTAAATTTAATTATTAAAACCTCAAATAAACAATAGTTCTAAATCTATTTTATGATTTTGTTAATTGGGGAAGGAGATTTGTGTATATGTATAAATGTATAGTAAGTATTCGAATTAGAATAAACAATATCGTTTGCCACTATTATTTATGTTTTGTTATTTTCTTAAATGATCTGGAAGAAATTTCAGCATGGTTGCGTTTTTACCTTTAGATTTGTATTATTCAAATTTATTTATCTTTTTATGTTTAAACAAAATACCGAAAACTACGGCATTCATGTCAAAGTTCGAAGCTGATTTTCCATGAAATCTTGAAGAACGACTTTGGCTAGAAGCATAATTAAGGCAACTTAACACGTTGACGAAATCCGCTTATTATAAATAAGTATAGGTAAGCATAAAGACATTACATATCTATTTGTCTGTGCCAATAGAATTACTGAATTATGGTTACTTAATGTTTGAAAAATATATATCAAAGGAAAGCTTCATTAATTGGGACAATATTGTGAAGCCGGATATCGCTTCTCTTCCAAAAAGCAAATATGTAATATGTAGTCATTACATTTAGGTTCGTATTCACCGAGCGCTCCTAAACGGCTCTTAACTTTACGAGGCTCTTAACTTGAAATTTCTGTGCGGTATTCACCAACCACTCGCAAGTGTTTTTCGAAGTTCGAAAATGAGAGCCACTCTCTCTTGTTCAGGCATACCCAAACTGTGAAATGTTGTGTAATGTTGGTCTTGACAGCAAATGGATACTCTTCTACTTGGCATTGCTCACATGGATTCGAGTCAAATGCGTGCGTGGCACACGCACAAGCGAACAAATTTTCGAAGAGAGCGCTCGTAAGTTAGGAGTGGTCGGGACCACTCCTAACTTTTAAGAGCGCTCGTAGATCTTCACTAATATTGCTTGGTGAATACGTTTATGAGCTTCTTAAGTTATGAGCGCTCGGTGAATACCGTCCTTAATCTCGAAAAATCCCACTTAAACCAAAAAGAAGAAATTCAAAGAAGATTAATAGATTTGAAATAATTTTATTTTGTATGTATATGTAAACAATTTTTAAACATAGAAGAAAACAAAACCTATTTCACCGCAAATCCTTGTAACGAGCCTTCTGTGCCGTTTGGTCCTAACTGGCCTTTAGAAAACCCCTAGCTCAACGGTGCGTGGTTCTTGGACCCATAGCTCCTTACAAAAAAAAATAATTTCAGCCAGTCTCTATTATATGTATCCAGGGTGTTTTGGGATACTGCGAGCTCTTTTCTTATACCCTCCCTACCTTGGTCGCATTTCTCGCCAATGCAACCCCTTTACTAGGCTCCTATCTCCATCTCAGCTTCATCCCTCTCTCCTCATCCCACTCATCCTTTAAAAAAAAATTTACTCACTCATCCTTTTTGATTTTATCGTTCAAGTGAAATAATAAGAAAATCTCATCTTCTTCGTAAGATTTACAAAATCGCTTTTTATTAAGTACCAATAAATTTACTTTATAACTTTATTTTGTATTATAATTTAAAATTTAAATTGACTTTACATATATGATTACGTTAAGTAGGTAACCTTCGCGAAGATAATCAAAAATTTCAAATAACTGTCGATTTAAAAAGTCTTCGGTTTATTGCAAATTTTGGGAATTTAAATCCTCTTTTTATCTTTCTTATATTTAACTCTACGCTTTATTCCCCTCGTTCAAACCCACCCTCTTTAACTCGCGCACTTTACTTTCTTTTTTTTTTGTTTTTATTTATATATATATATATATCTTTTTTTCTTCTCAAAATTTAAGGAAAAATTATATTTTGCATCAATGTATTTTTCTTACAATAAAAAAAACTCACCCTTACAATTCCTCCGAAGTGGCCACTGCAGTTGAATTCTTAGGTTGCTTGTAGAATTTTATGCACTGAATTGTATTTAGTTATCACACAAATATTTCTATATATATATATACTCTGAATAATACGCGACTCAAAGTTATTTATCTTAATTCGTTTCGCGTTTTAATTCGAAGTTAATCGTACTTTTAATATTCTTAACGCGAGTTACTCAACTTTTTGCTTAAATTAATTTACGACTTTATCTTAATTTAAACTTGTAAAAAGTTACTTCAAACAAAAAAAAATTTATATGAAAGAAATAAAAAATAAAAAAATTTAACTGAATTTTCTTTGTTGGTTTGAGTATTGAACTCCGGTCTCCTTTTACCGCAACTGTTACTGTCGACGCACCAACGCTCTGGGCTGCGCCGCTAATTAGAATTCTTTGGTTTGGTTGGCTATGTCTTCTTTGTTCTTGATATATGTATATATTTTACACAGGTTTTCTATAGCCAAAGCGCTGGCTAATTTTGCTGTTGGCCTGGTAGTTCTCTGATTTATTTCCCGCAAGAGTATTTAGCCAAATCTTTTTATTTTATCGGTAAAATACCTAAGTCAGCAGCAATAACGATATATTGCTGCCTAATTTCCTAGAAAAGGATTTTTTCTTCGTTAGTATACTTTAAAAATTGTCTTTTTAAAATATTCTTGTTTAAATTAGTTAGCACTAATTTGAAACATACCTTGGTTAATGGTCTCCTTTTCTTGGTAACACAACTTTTTTTAAAATTTCTATTTATGAATATATATAATTATATATAAGTATTTTTTGCTTTTAATTTTAAATTAAACTATTTCTATATAAAAAAAATTTTATCTATACTGCTCGACTAACAAGCGACTTGTTTGGAGGAACAAAATTCTTTGTCTGGACTTTCACTCTTAGACCTACTGCAAACCCAATTGGAAATTCTGCAAAAGCTCGCATTTCCGTTTATTTGGTTCTCATAGTTTCCAGGATCCTCGACATCATCAAGCGAAAGTTTTCACTCCAGAGTCAAAGTTCCCAAAATATTGCATGTGCTCTCAAGCCTCTCCCCAAAAATTTCCTCGAGAAAATCTGCACGAGTAAACTCCTGAGTAGAAATTTGTGGAACGCATTCCGAGCCTAGATCGCGAGAAATCTATTACAATCTTTTTTTCAATTTTCTCCTCTTCCCTCATTCTCAAAATCTGACAGTTCAATTTCGCAAAAGTTTGTTTTTACTTCTGTCGCCGTGCAATATTTATTTTATTAAATTCGGGAAATAAAAATTAAAATCGGTAACAGGGCTTTGCGTTTTCCCGATATATCGATATCTGGAATATGCAAAATGAACCCACGCATTTCAATATCGGTCGAGTGTGCAAAAAAAAATGAAAATAACCAAAGTTAAGTGATCGGGAATGTTAGTGCCACAAAAAAAAACATCCTGCTTAAATCCCTTCAGTGCTACATATACCCATAACCTGTTGATAAAAAGTGTGTGTGCAAATTGCTCACAAATTATAGATGGTAATCTAATAAGTTAATTGCCATCACATTAAAAAAATTTTGACCATCAGTGAACAGTGTTGTAAAATAAAAAAAAATTGTAAACAATAAAATTAACTGCAAATGATTTAACATATTGACAGTTCGGTTGCCATATAAATTTCCCCGCCTGTATACGCTGTACATAAACAAAAAAATTTACATATGGTTCGGTCGTGAAAACCAAAACAACAACAAAAGGTAAATAAAGGCGTGGCTTTATTTTTGTTGACGGAATAATAAAAAAAGATTATAATTCGTTTTGCCGTCGGAAAAACAAAAAATTTGTTTTGTAATGGGTATATGATTTGTTGTCGGTTAAACAAAAATAATTAATAATTACAGTGACGATTATAAGTCTGTTTACTTATAATTAAGAGTATGCAAAAAAAATATTTTCGAAGATTTGCATGGTCTTCGTTTTGCCGTCGGGAAAACCAAAAAAAAATTTTAAACAATAGAAGTGAAATGCGAATGTCGGTCACATATATCACATTAAAAGACGTGTAAAAATTATGTGTCTAAAACTTAGTTATAACGCATTCGCATCTGTTTGAAGTTATTTACGTCGTGTGCGAATAATAAATGCTTAATTTGATAAATATTACTATACACAAAAATAATTTAATGAAGCATTTTCTTAATAAAAATCGTGTTTAATAAAGAAATAAAATTAAAATTAATTCTGCATCAAGATCAACGTGGGTCGCGAACCCATTTACCTAGCCGGGCTTTCACCTGTGTCAGATAAGTTTTGCAATTAACTTTAATCTTTAAATTCGATACTTTGTGTTTCGTTTTCTCTCGTTTCAGGGTATTTACTGTCGGATATCTTTGGCGTGGAATATACCTAGTGATTTGCCTGCTCTTGTCTCGAGTTCATACATGCAGTTGCCTATAACTTTTCTTACACGGGATTTTACGAATTTCGGAAGAAGTTTGGCATTTACTCCTTTGACAAAGTTACTTTGTGCAAAGTTTCTATGGAATACCTCTTGGCCCTCACGGTAAGTGACTTGTTTAGAACGCGAGTTATAGGTATTTTTTGACTTAACGTATGCCCTGAACAAATTCTCCGACAACTTCTGTCTGGTTAGCGTAGTTTTAAGTGTGTTAGGCATGACTAACATTTCTGGATCTTCGAGAGCTTTTAAATCGCGTAATATTCTGTATGTTGACCCGTGGCATACCATGTTTTGTCCAAATAGAGCGTGGTACGGTTGGCAGCCTAACGAATCGTGCATGTCTGAACGCAAGGCGCATGCTATGCTGGACAAATGCACATCCCAATCGGTCTGCTCCTCCGAAATCAACACCCTAAGTTTGCTCAGAACACTACGGTTGACTCGCTCAGAAATGTTAGCCTGCGGAGAGTACACTGCAGTTCGTATATGCTTTACGCCGTAGTTCGCCAGAAAGTTTTCAAACTCTTTGGATACGAACTGACGTCCGTTGTCGGAATGAATTAGTTCAGGGGTCCCGAAAGTATGAAAAATGTCTGACTCTAGAAAATTTATAATTCTAGAAGAAGTTGCTTTCGGCATAGCTTTAAGAAACACAAACTTTGTAAAGTGATCTACCACAATGAAAACGTACACATTTCCTCGCTTCGTACGTGGATATGGTCCCAAGAAGTCAACGTAAAGTCGCTGAATAGGTCTTTCAGAAACAATCTGCTTGGTGATGGGCGGACGAAGAATCGCATTAGGCGACTTTACCATTTTGCACGTATCACATTCACTCACAAAGGCTTTGATGTCTAATACCATTTTTGGCCAATAATATTTTTCTCTAATACGGGCATATGTTTTTGCAAAGCCACTATGGCAACTCAGTTTCGTATTATGAGACAATTCAATGCATTTGTGAGTGAGTGCATCGGGCAACCAAAGCCGCCATAACGAATCCTCCTCGTTCACATCACCATTCCTGAACCTAACTCTTTTGTATATAAACTTTCCCGATACAACTAGGTCAGGAAGCGCAGATTGATTTGAATTGATGCTCTCTCTCAGTTGGGAATATTGCTCCGAATCAAACTCAACTGAATCAAGATCGATTTCACCACATAACATTGTCGAAGAAACTTCATCAATCTCATTTTCTATCAAGGTTACTTTCGCCGAAACCTCTTCCATGTCCATACGTGATAGAGTGTCTGGTACCACGTTGAGGGATCCCTTTCGATGTTCGATAGAGAAATCAAAACTTTGGAGCTCTAAACTCCATCGAGCTAGTCTTCCGCTCAATTCTTTCATTGACATCAACCATTTAAGACTTGAATGGTCGGTTATGACTTTGAAAGGCAATCCGTCAACGTAGGGCCTAAACTTTCTAATACTTAGGACAGCTGCAAGACATTCCTGCTCAGTAACAGTATAGTTTTTCTGAGCTTTATTAAGCTTCTTCGACATGTATGCTATCGGTCTCTCGTTGTTGTTCTCATCCAACTGAAAAAGAACACCACCTACTCCTTCTGAAGACGCATCACACTGGATAATAAATGCCTTGTTAAAGTCAGGTTGTGACAACACAGGCGCCGAGGAAAGTGCAGTTTTCAATTTGTTAAACCCCTCTAATGCTTCCGGTGTTAACTCGAACTTTTTCTTCTTTCTCAAGCAGTCAGTTAATGGGGCTGTTAGATCCGAATAATTTTTGATGAACCGGCGGTACCATCCGGTCAAGCCTAAAAATCTCCTAACTTGTCTTAAGGTCGTGGGGACGGGAAAATTAACCATTGTCTCGATTTTATCAGGATTAGTTTTCAAAGTTCCTTGGCCGACAATATATCCGAGATACTTTATCTCTCGCATGCAAAACTTGCTTTTATCGAGGTTAATGGTAAGATTTGCCCTGCGTAGACAAGCAGCCACTTCGTTAAGGATACGTATGTGCGACTCAAAATCAGCAGTACATATCAGCAAATCATCTAAATAAATGAACACATTTTCACGAAGCGAACTTGGTATCACTTGATCAATAACTCGACTCATCGTTTGACCAGCATTACTCAACCCGAATGGCATAACCCTAAATTGGTAGAGTGGTCTACCAGGAACGGCAAATGCTGTCTTTTCTCTAGATTTTTCGTCGAGTGGTATTTGCCAGTAAGCGTCTTTCAAATCGATACCTGTGATAAAATGTGTATCCTTTATTCGACTTAGCAAGCCTTCGATATGAGGCAACGGATACGCATCCTTAACTGTGACTGCATTGACTTTTCGAAAGTCTAGACACAAACGAACCTTACCAGGTTTTCTCACTAAAACAACAGGGCAACTCCAAGGAGAATTGCTAACCTCGATAACCCCAAGCCTTAACATACGGTCCAACTCCTTATAAACTTCCTCCTGACGAACCGGAGACAATGGATAATGCCGTGATTTTATCGGTACAGCGGTTCCCGTATCGATGACGTGACAACCGAGCGTTGTCTTACCCAGACCTAACACGACAAAGTTTGGAAATAGCTTTTTGACGTTTTCTAACTGAATATTCTGCTCAGGTGTGAGAGTTATCAACTGAGCCTCATCCTTGAAATTAACGTCGCCTTCACATGACCCAACGTCGGCTTGTATTTCACTTAATTGCGGCATAAGATGAAATTCACGCCAAAAGTTCATCCCCAAATACAGTTTTTGAGTGAGGTTGGGAATCAGATAAAAAGATAAGGGTTTGGTGATGCCGTTGTACTTGGTCTGAATTTCGCAATGACCCACTATATCATGCGAATTACCATCAGCAGTACGAACCACGCTTTTATATGGCTTCACTTCCACACCAATTCTGTTCACTAATTCCCAACACTCGCTACCTAGAACAGATATGGATGCCCCGCTATCTAATAAGCCGAAAACTGACTCGTTGTTGAGTTGGACACTCACATACATCCTACCATCTGTATCTGAGGATATTATTGTTTCGACAATTTGTTTGCGAAACATTCTTCGTTTCCGAAACCGACGACGACATTTTTGAATATGAGCGCTAGCTGAATTACTACTAGTTCCGAAAATTCGGGAACGAACTTTATAGTAATTCAGCTTTCGCTCATGAAGCGACTTTAGGTCATGAGTATCAATTGGATGAGACTCAGAGGCTCGATGACTGAGAGGTTCTTTTCGTTCCAAGATCTTAACTGGAACACATTCTTTAGGAACTTCTGAGCTGGTAATACTTTTATTTGGAAAATCTATTTTTGTGGGTGATCGGGGTAATTCCTTGAGGAACGAATCTCCCCCTTCCTTTTTTCGTCCCTCGAAAAGTTTCCCGTGTGTTTACCGCACTCGATAGTGTTCACACCCTTTTCCCCACAAATGAAACAAAATAAGTTTCTTACCCGTGATGGGCAATAATGGTAGGCGTGACCTTTCTCATCGCAATTCCAACAAACGTAATCCGCTACTGAAGTACGTTTTCGGAATGACGAAATAGCCGCGACTTCCTCCCCTTCTTCATCTAAGACTTGTTCGTCTTCGACCGCAATCTCATGAACCGTCTTTTGGAAAGAAGTTCGCTTCGCTAAAAACCTTTCAGCCTCTCTTGCCTTGTTTCTAAGCTCCTCGATATTTCTCACATTCGCTGACAACAGAATCTCGCCTATTTTGTCTTTTGCATTATTGCGGATCACATCAACAAGCTTTCGTTCATCAAACGGTTCTTTCAAACGATCGTTAAGACCTACGACTGAATTGAAGAAATCGTCGAATGGTTCTTTAAAGCCCTGCTTCCGAGTCAATAACCTCATATAAATTTCCACGTCACTTTCCAACCGCCCAAATTCCTTTTTCATAGCCATCTTTAATTCGGATAGTTTTGCAGTTGGATTCCTACGTAAAAACGTCCAAAACCATTTGTTCGCTCTTCCACTTAACAAAATGTGAAAGTTTGCTGTCACCTGCTCGTCAGTGTATGATGAAGATAATTGCATCCGTTCAACTTTAAAAAGAAAATCTGAAATATTATCAGTACCGTCGTATTTAATATTCCACCTGTCAAGTCTACAAGACTCAGCCGCGCTGAATACAGATGGACTAACGGAATTTCTAGGTCTAGGTTGCGGTTGGAAAGTTTCGGACAATCTATCCTCAGCACCTACCCCACGAGAGTTACTCTGGCTAGATGGATTTTGTGGTTGAGCTGGTAAACTCAAAGTCTCTAACTTTTTGATCACATTGACCATGAACATATCCATTTGTTGAAAGAGTCTGACTTGATTATCGATCATGCTTCTTTCTATTCGTGCTGCCAACTCTTCGGTTGGATCAGCTCTTTGACCGCTTGCCTCCTCTCGACCCTCTTCTTCTAATGCATCGTTGTTTATTGGAGAATTATTTCCGTTCGACATATTCAATGTTGAATTTGAAACTGTTGAATTCAAATTTTCAGAAAAACTAAAAGAATTGTTTAAATTGAAACGTTCGACCGTATTTCTAAACCTTTGATAGAATTCCTCGAACCTTGCCTCGGAATGCGCGTGAATAACACTTAAGTCGTCGTGAAGTGAAATTCGTCGACTTCTACTCATGCCTTTTCAAAAACAAAACTCTTACAAATCTCCCCTCCTAAATTCTCAAAAGAAGACCAAGCTTGCTGCAAAATGAAAACTCTAACTCAAAGAAAAATAAAAACCTCACTCCCCAAAATCGAAGACCCCAAGAACTTACGATTTTCAGAAATTGCAGAATTGCAGAATCTCCAATCCAGCCAGTTGCAGATCGAAGAAAAAGAAAATCATGAAAACCAAAGGTCAAAAAAAAAATGTAATAATGTTTTGAGAAACTTATTTCCAAAACCAACCAAGGTTGCATTCAAAGACTTGAAACCAATACCACCTCAAACCAATATTCAAAAATAAAAAAAAAATAAAAAAAATATCTGTTGAAAATTCAAAACACAACCAAATAAAAATCAGTTTTTAAATATAAATTTAAATTTAAAAATTTCAAAAAGAATCAAATCAAAAATTTTTCAAAAATAATATAATTCATAAAATGTAAAAGGATGAGCATTCAGATTTGAGAAGGATGATAACCGATGCTGGAGATGGAGCCGTAGTTCTGCGAGCCAAAAAAAAAATATATATGAGCAAAAAAAATGTAAAGTTATACTATTGGAATCTATGTAAGTATTGAAGTATTTAAAAAAATTTTATTCTCCTCAGTTTCCAGGACAACGACTAACAACTCTTTCATTAGCGAAGGCATCCGAAAACCTCGGAGAATTAAATAAAAAATTAAATTAAAAAATGAATATTTGTCGAAAGGACTTCCGAAAACGCTTCTCGTATTAACGGGCCTCTTCCATTTGTTTAACATGTAAAATGTGTCTAAGAATCCGGACATTTGGGTATCTATTATACCGATACTCAAAGACTCGGATTACTTAACCAACACTTTGTCTATCTATTTGTTGCTTAGTTGCATCTTCCTTGTTGCAACGCGGTACCAAATGCTTTACATCCAGTTACCGGGACTCACAAGGAAGCTGCAACCAATATCAAAAATATCAAAAAAAAATTGTAAAAATTAAAAAAAATGAAATAAAAATAAAAAAAATAAAAAAATTAATCTATTAAAAAGAAAAATGAATAGGCTCAAAAAATATTGTTAAACCTCACCATCTTAAGATGATGGGTTCCACGTTGCGGGCGCCATTTTGTAACGAGCCTTCTGTGCCGTTTGGTCCTAACTGGCCTTTAGAAAACCCCTAGCTCAACGGTGCGTGGTTCTTGGACCCATAGCTCCTTACAAAAAAAAATAATTTCAGCCAGTCTCTATTATATGTATCCAGGGTGTTTTGGGATACTGCGAGCTCTTTTCTTATACCCTCCCTACCTTGGTCGCATTTCTCGCCAATGCAACCCCTTTACTAGGCTCCTATCTCCATCTCAGCTTCATCCCTCTCTCCTCATCCCACTCATCCTTAAAAAAAAAATTTACTCACTCATCCTTTTTGATTTTATCGTTCAAGTGAAATAATAAGAAAATCTCATCTTCTTCGTAAGATTTACAAAATCGCTTTTTATTAAGTACCAATAAATTTACTTTATAACTTTATTTTGTATTATAATTTAAAATTTAAATTGACTTTACATATATGATTACGTTAAGTAGGTAACCTTCGCGAAGATAATCAAAAATTTCAAATAACTGTCGATTTAAAAAGTCTTCGGTTTATTGCAAATTTTGGGAATTTAAATCCTCTTTTTATCTTTCTTATATTTAACTCTACGCTTTATTCCCCTCGTTCAAACCCACCCTCTTTAACTCGCGCACTTTACTTTCTTTTTTTTTTGTTTTTATTTATATATATATATATATCTTTTTTTCTTCTCAAAATTTAAGGAAAAATTATATTTTGCATCAATGTATTTTTCTTACAATAAAAAAAAACTCACCCTTACAATTCCTCCGAAGTGGCCACTGCAGTTGAATTCTTAGGTTGCTTGTAGAATTTTATGCACTGAATTGTATTTAGTTATCACACAAATATTTCTATATATATATATACTCTGAATAATACGCGACTCAAAGTTATTTATCTTAATTCGTTTCGCGTTTTAATTCGAAGTTAATCGTACTTTTAATATTCTTAACGCGAGTTACTCAACTTTTTGCTTAAATTAATTTACGACTTTATCTTAATTTAAACTTGTAAAAAGTTACTTCAAACAAAAAAAAATTTATATGAAAGAAATAAAAAATAAAAAAATTTAACTGAATTTTCTTTGTTGGTTTGAGTATTGAACTCCGGTCTCCTTTTACCGCAACTGTTACTGTCGACGCACCAACGCTCTGGGCTGCGCCGCTAATTAGAATTCTTTGGTTTGGTTGGCTATGTCTTCTTTGTTCTTGATATATGTATATATTTTACACAGGTTTTCTATAGCCAAAGCGCTGGCTAATTTTGCTGTTGGCCTGGTAGTTCTCTGATTTATTTCCCGCAAGAGTATTTAGCCAAATCTTTTTATTTTATCGGTAAAATACCTAAGTCAGCAGCAATAACGATATATTGCTGCCTAATTTCCTAGAAAAGGATTTTTTCTTCGTTAGTATACTTTAAAAATTGTCTTTTTAAAATATTCTTGTTTAAATTAGTTAGCACTAATTTGAAACATACCTTGGTTAATGGTCTCCTTTTCTTGGTAACACAACTTTTTTTAAAATTTCTATTTATGAATATATATAATTATATATAAGTATTTTTTGCTTTTAATTTTAAATTAAACTATTTCTATATAAAAAAAAATTTTATCTATACTGCTCGACTAACAAGCGACTTGTTTGGAGGAACAAAATTCTTTGTCTGGACTTTCACTCTTAGACCTACTGCAAACCCAATTGGAAATTCTGCAAAAGCTCGCATTTCCGTTTATTTGGTTCTCATAGTTTCCAGGATCCTCGACATCATCAAGCGAAAGTTTTCACTCCAGAGTCAAAGTTCCCAAAATATTGCATGTGCTCTCAAGCCTCTCCCCAAAAATTTCCTCGAGAAAATCTGCACGAGTAAACTCCTGAGTAGAAATTTGTGGAACGCATTCCGAGCCTAGATCGCGAGAAATCTATTACAATCTTTTTTTCAATTTTCTCCTCTTCCCTCATTCTCAAAATCTGACAGTTCAATTTCGCAAAAGTTTCTTTTTACTTCTGTCGCCGTGCAATATTTATTTTATTAAATTCGGGAAATAAAAATTAAAATCGGTAACATCCTTCTGTTACAGAATAAGATATCAATTAAGTGCAATTGTTGAATCAGGCAGTTCAGTTAACACCCTCTACAAAGTTGTTCAACTCAAAACGCCAACTCTTGGGTCAATGGTGATGCAATCGCAAACTTTGTCCACTCCACGCCTAATTAGAGGAAAATATATTCGTACGGTGTAATGTGGACAGATGAATCTTAAATGAAAAAAAATAGATAGCTCCAATGGATAAGCTTGCTATCTCCAACCTACCCGCTCATGTTTTGAAGAATTCCAAGAATATTTATGTTTGTCTTTTTGCAGATTGTTATTTCTCATCGTCCAATGCAAATCGTTGAGGTGTAGTGACAATAGTTGCTCCATCACATTGCAATAATTGCGACATCACATTTTTCATGCATTCCATTATATTTATGTGTGCAATGGATTATCTACAGTGACACAATTAGTCAGCATTAAAACACATTTGTATCATATAACTATAATAGATACCTGATGGAGTATCGATAATCAAATAATCCAAATCATCTCACTTCACAAGGGTGAGGAATTGTTTTATCACCATTATCTTTTTTGGACCTCGCCAAAGTAAGGCATGATTACGATTTATCAAAACGAATTCAATTGACATTAGATTGGATTTTGTCTCTAACTGCGGTCGCCGAATAAGTTTCTGTGAAATGAAGAAGATAACCTGGGAGATTACGTCTGAAAATTTGTACTTCTGGATTCCAGACTTCAATTTTTTCTGGCGAAGAGCCAATAGTCCTTGAATGGTTTCTTGCATTATTGTTTGAAGAACCACACTAAAAACACCATCTGTAAGTTCCAGTGTTGAACTCTGCATTTCATGGTCGTCATTTCCCTGCGTCTGAAAAAGAACAAAATTATTTTAAACATTATTATTCTATTATCTAAAATATTTTACGTTTAAAAGTAGAATCAAACGTACAATTAAAATTCAATGAAGAAAATCTATTTTACGTAAACAACAAAACAAGACAAGCAACAAATCAAATTGTCAAAAGTTACACCATGTTTTCCGCGTTTGCACCAACAGAGCTAGTAACGCTTGGTTGTACAGGATGAACCATCGTGAAGTTGGGCTCTGGCAGTCCATGTATAATAAGTCAATGAAATTGAAATTCACATTGGGCCTTACACGCCGTCTCCACTAGCGATAAATCCATCGCAATCGCAATAGCCAAGGCAGAAAGCAGAAGAACTGTCAGATTTTTGTGGCTGGGCATTTCATCGCATACTTTTTTAGTATAGTGAATAATTTTAATGGATATAAATGAGTTCTATGGACAGTTTCAAATCAGATTTTTTTTTAATTTTGTTAGAAAAACGTAAACCCCAAGCAAAAGCTTTCTACGCACGCAAAACTCAAACTAAGTTAAATTAAATTTGGGTACGCCAGAACAATATGACAGTTCTCCTTGCGATAAAGCAAGCGATGAATGGTATGCTATGAGAGCATACTTTCTATAGCAAGGGATGAAAATATAGCTGCGATGGAGGTCTCTACTTTCGATAATGAACGCATGCTTTAAAGCATGCTCTGGATTCATCGTTAGTGGAGACCGCATGTTAATAACAATCAAATTAAGAGACGACTTTAATATTTGAGCGAAATGAAGCATTATTTAGTGGACTCTATATAACTGACCATATATGCTACATTTTATTTTTTAGGTTCCATGTAATAAATGGTTCATAATTTAAGCCTAGTACGCAGATCGAGACAAGACTAATTTTATCTCTACTATTTTAGTCTCTACAAAACGTTTCCAAATCTCGCGCAAAAGTTTGGTTTTGGAGAGATAAAATCTAATTTAATGTGTTTTGCAGTATATCTCTGGAAAGGGTTGTCTTACAAAAGTCGTTCATATCTTTTTGGAATCTCCTCTTGATGCTTTCAAGAGAAGCATCAGCACCTTTTACATAAAACCAGTTTTGACAAAAATCACTTTCGGAAATACGGTGGCTATCAAATTTTGTCCCGCAAAATAATGCTTGTATCATTCTTTTTCCTGGCAAAATTTAGTGGAGACATTTTGTATAGCAATGGATTTTAGTATGAATTTTGCGCGCGAACTGCGTACTGCTCGGAAAAATATCCAAGACAAAATTTGTCCCAGGAAAAAAATGTATGTTTCCCGTTCTGCGTACTAGGCTTTAATTTAAGACCTGATAAAAACTGTTATGCCAAAATAATATTATCTATATGTTATCGATAATTTGTTCAGAGAAGTCAAAAGTGACGTTTTTGGATGCTGGTTGCGATATGCTAGTCGTCAATACAGCTGACAAATGCCATAGCGTACACAGTGCTTCCAGCTATTTTGGAAAGAAGTTCCTAAGTCCCGATTACGTTTTTTTTAACAATTTTATATGGACTTGCGAAAAAACGGCTATTGAATCACTTAAAAGCAGTCAAGGTGATATTGTATCATTTAAATGGCAGTCAATAGCCGCGTTTTATTGTTGTGTTGTATGCTCATCTCCCTCTAGATTATGATTGTTGATTTTCAAATGTGTCTTGTTTTCTTTACACTGTAGTTTACACTACCTAACCTTAAAAAGTGATCTATACTCACCAGAAAAAGAACTAATTTCTGGATCTTTAAAATAGATCCACATAGAGAACAGGATCCCAAATTGTTTTTGTAATACATGTTAAAAATTAATCCAGATTCGGATTCACATAGATATGTAGATAAAAACACGCACCTTATAGTGCGTCTCCACTGAACGATAATCTAAGATTTACTCAAATCTACTTGAAGTCACTAGATTACCATACAAAAATTAATGATCTCGATTCAAAATTTCAAATAAATCTACTTGAAATCTACTGTACTGAACGAATTCACTTTTCTATTTCCAATGAATCTGACAGTTTGATGGAAGAAAAAAGAAAAAAAAAAAAAAAAACAGTCTGTTGACAAACTGAACAAAAAAAAACATTTTAATAACTGTAAATAGCTTCAAAATACTTGATGCCGCAAAAAGTTTTGTCTGGAGCATAATGGTAAATACGATTGTATTTTAGTTGAAAAAGATTTTAAATATTTGTATTTCTAAGGAAAAAAAAATTATTGGCCCTTCTGGAGGATCACCATCTGAATGGCCTCTTTAATGCCAGAGTGCATGAAATAATTGGAGGTACCATAATAAATAACTTGCCTGAAGTGGTAGAGGAAAGTGTTCCAATTCCAGCTGCAGTTGAAATTCAAACAATTATGAAAAGAAAAACTTTTTTAAAATTTGTTTTTGAGTTATTTAAATTTCAGAAGAAAGTCATTCAAACATCGAAAGCTTGTATCCTTTTTTTTAAGGTGCTGGAGACTACAAAGGATTTGAAAATGATGGCGGTACATTCTAAAATTCTCTTTGAAGAAAACATCATCATTCCTTACGATGTCTTCTTCCCAAAAAGTACTTCTTCGAGGCTTTGAAAGATAAAAGAATGGATTTAACAAATAAACAATTTTTTTATGTATGTTAATAAAAAAATACAATTACTGATAACTTACTTTGACCCACATGTTTCTCGTTTTCAATCTTTTATGCAGTAACATTTTTGTTTTCCTCAGAGCAATTATTTTTAAAATATACATTTGGCGTTTTTTCCTCTGACGTTCAGATTGTTGAATAGCCTTTCCACACCGAACCGAAAACCCAGTTTTTGCCTAAAAGTTTTTGAAACCTCAAAAAGTGTTCACACCGAATATTTACAAGTTTTCGCTTGTCATTTAAATTATTTTGACACTTAGGCTAGCCGCCCACTATCAATTTTTAGTTGCGGAACGGTTTGGTTACTTATAGAAAATAGATGAACTATTTGGTTGAATATCTGCGCAGCTGCAGATAATTATATGTTCAATAAAATAGCGAACTCATTTTAGGCAATCGTTTAGTTTGTGTCGAAACACAAACTTTTTAGTTGCTCGAACCAAGCAGTTTCGCAACTAAAAATTGCAAGCGCGCCTAGCCTTACTGTCAATTGAAACTGTACATTTTTTTTCTGAGTAGCTGTCAGATGTTTTTTTTTTGTGTCTGATGGGTATTTGAATGTTTTCATTTCATTTCAATTGAGCTTTGAATTTTTAATTAGGTATGTTTGTTTCCATCATCTCTGAATTTCAACTGGTTTTCGAGAGGTTTTATCAAAAACTTGTCAAAAACGAAAACTTGTAGTTCACAAAAATGTATGGGAAAACTTGTGATTTCGATGCAGGTTTTCGACGAAAACCGATTGTTTGGCGAAAACCGTGTTTTCGACTCGGTGTGGAAAGGCTATAAGGCCGCCATCAAAAACTTGATTTTTTTTTATTTAAATAATTTAATACTGCGTCTCCACTGAACGATAATCTGAGATTTACTCAAATCTACTTGAAATCTTGTTGAAATCACTAAATTTACCATACAAAAATTAATCATCTCGATTCGAGATTTCAAATAAATCTACTTGAAATCTACTGTACTGAACGGATTCACTTTTCCATTTCCAATGAATCTGACAGTTTCATGGAACAAAAAGGAAAAAAAAAAAACAGTCTGTTGACAAACTGAACAAAAAAAAAACATTTTTTAATAGCCAACACCCAACAAAAATCTTTCAATTGTGACACTGCTTGTAATTAAGATTTTAGATGTCAAAATAAATCTAACAAGTCCAGTGGAAACACTAGTAGATTATTTTAAAACAAACTGGAAAATAATGTAGATTATCGTTCAGTGGAAAAGTAGTATAAAACTAAAATTTTAATTTCAGTTGAGAACATTCTTTTTCTATTTTTAATAGCGATTAAAACTTTCAATGGTGACACTGCTTCTAATTAAGATGTCAAAATAAATCTAACAAGTCCAGTGGAAACACTACTAGATTATTTTAAATCAAACTGGAAAATAATCTAGATTATCGTTCAGTGGAAACGTAGTATAATGTTAACGTAGGGTTACCCATAAACTTCTGAACCTGGACCCATGTTCTGTAACTCAGGCGATAACTTATCACATCGTTAAAAAATGAAACTATTCATTCCCCTTTTATCGCGTCTGGAAAGAAATGGGTTTCTGTAACTTAATGCGATAAATTCAATTTGGGATATTTTTTGACTGGAATTTCCATTGGAAGGCGATAAGTCGATCTGTCATTTTTACATTTTTAAAATCAAAACAGGCAGAATTAGAGTGAAAAATTTGCACATTTTGAAATTTAAAATTAAAAAAAAACTTATTAAAAAAATAAAATGTTTGTTGGACGGATCTTAGTCGAAGAAGCGCATGAACGCCGAAATAGAATGCGAATCCAGAGAAGAAATCTGCGTGACACGACAAATCCCTTCGATATGCCTGAAGAGCGCTTTCGAGAATTATTTCGATTTAGCAGAGACGTCGCACAAATTTTGTTGGAGGAATTACGACCACATATGACTCAGGGACAACGAATAACTTTCATCCCCATCCCCACTCGAGTTTGCTCTGCTCTACACTTTTTTGCGACAGGCTCATACCAAAGAGATATCGGTCATGATTTTTCTGCGGCTATGAGCAGATCAATGATCTCTCGTTGTATCCGAGAGGTATCTTCCGTGCTTCAAAACAAGCTAATGGATAAATGGATAAGATTTCCTAGCGTAGAGGAGTATGGACCTATTAAGCAGAGGTAATATTCTTATCTTGATAATTATTCAGTATATTTAATTTCTATTTCTGTGGGCTAAAATAAAACCTATAATAATATATTTCAGGTTTTTTGAAAAAACGGGATTCCCAGGAATAATTGGTGCAATTGATTGTACTCACGTGCGCATTAAAAAGCCAAATAGAGCAATTGAAGCGTGCTATTTAAATCGCAAAGGTTATCACTCAAAAAATATTCAATTGGTAAGAAATTACAAACTATTGAATACATAAAACATGAATTATTTACTTTGTTAAAATTTCAGATTTGTGATTTTGATCTTAAAATACTTGGTGCGTTCGCAAGATTTGCAGGTGCCACACATGATGCCTATATATGGGAAGCATCTCAAGTAAATAGCATACTTCAAAGGCGTTATGAAGCTTGCGAGTCCGGAGAGCACAATTCATGGCTTTTAGGTAAACAATAAATATTTACATTCTTATAATTAGTTTTAATTCAACTTTTCTAAAAATCTAGGTGATTCCGGGTATCCGCTGCGACCCTGGCTGATAACTCCATATCGAGCTCCTTCATTGGATGAAAATGGTAGGCGTTTCAACACAATACATTCAAAATCACGCAATTGCGTCGAAAGATTGAATGGTGTGTTGAAGTCTGTGTTTCGGTGCCTAACGCTGGGATTGTCGTATAGTCCAGTAATATCTGGGCAGATAATAAATGCATGCTGCGTACTCCACAATATCCGATTAAATTATGGGATTGTTGACGAGTACTTATTCGATGATGAGATCATAGAAAATGAAGAAACAAGCTCCGTGTCCGAACCCATCTTATATTTACGCGCTGCAACAGTGATACGTGACCGCCTAAGGTCATCTTTTTGTTCATGAGTTTGAAAATTTATGATTAATTTCATTTATAAAAACAAAACAAAATAAAAAAAAGCTTAAAACGGTTCCAATTGTTTTCTTATTCCAAAAATATATGCAAAACATATTAACAATTCGTCCTAGAGGGCTAAAAATAGAAATTTTTGTCCAAACTGAAAACGGACTTTAAGGACGCTTAGAGGATCTAAATTCAAACTAAGAAACGTTTGAATCATCCAAATCGACTCAGTAGTTTCCAATTGGGAGCTTGGTATAGCTATCGATTTTGTGAATTCCATATGAATTTTACATGAAAATCTTAAGAATCCGTCCTAGAGGGTCAAAAGTAGAAATTTTTGTCCAAACTGAAAACGGACTTTAAGGACGCTTAGAGGATCTGAATTCAAACTAAGAAACGTTTGAATCATCCAAATCGACTCAGTAGTTTCCAATTGGGAGCTTGGTATAGCTATCGATTTTGTGAATTCCATATAAAATTCATATGGAATTCACAAAATCGATAGCTATACCAAGCTCCCAATTGGAAACTACTGAGTCGATTTGGATGATTCAAACGTTTCTTAGTTTGAATTCAGATCCTCTAAGCGTCCTTAAAGTCCGTTTTCAGTTTGGACAAAAATTTCTACTTTTGACCCTCTAGGACGGATTCTTAAGATTTTCATGTAAAATTCATATGGAATTCACAAAATCGATAGCTATACCAAGCTCCCAATTGGAAACTACTGAGTCGATTTGGATGATTCAAACGTTTCTTAGTTTGAATTCAGATCCTCTAAGCGTCCTTAAAGTCCGTTTTCAGTTTGGACAAAAATTTCTACTTTTGACCCTCTAGGACGGATTCTTAAGATTTTCATGTAAAATTCATATGGAATTCACAAAATCGATAGCTATACCAAGCTCCCAATTGGAAACTACTGAGTCGATTTGGATGATTCAAACGTTTCTTAGTTTGAATTCAGATCCTCTAAGCGTCCTTAAAGTCCGTTTTCAGTTTGGACAAAAATTTCTACTTTTGACCCTCTAGGACGGATTCTTAAGATTTTCATGTAAAATTCATATGGAATTCACTAAATCGATAGCTATACCAAGCTCCCAATTGGAAACTACTGAGTCGATTTGGATGATTCAAACGTTTCTTAGTTTGAATTCAGATCCTCTAAGCGTCCTTAAAGTCCGTTTTCAGTTTGGACAAAAATTTCTACTTTTGACCCTCTAGGACGGATTCTTAAGATTTTCATGTAAAATTCATATGGAATTCACTAAATCGATAGCTATACCAAGCTCCCAATTGGAAACTACTGAGTCGATTTGGATGATTCAAACGTTTCTTAGTTTGAATTCAGATCCTCTAAGCGTCCTTAAAGTCCGTTTTCAGTTTGGACAAAAATTTCTACTTTTGACCCTCTAGGACGGATTCTTAAGATTTTCATGTAAAATTCATATGGAATTCACTAAATCGATAGCTATACCAAGCTCCCAATTGGAAACTACTGAGTCGATTTGGATGATTCAAACGTTTCTTAGTTTGAATTCAGATCCTCTAAGCGTCCTTAAAGTCCGTTTTCAGTTTGGACAGAAATTTATATTTTTGGCCCTCTAGGACGGATTCTTAAGATTTTCATGAAAAAAGTAAATTTCAAGCAAACCTGTGTTGTTACGACTAATCCGACTTGAAAGGATATCTTATACATAACCAAAATATTTTCAAGAGATTTCATCAATTGGTTACTATGTTAATACAAAGTAAATCTCAAAATTAGTTGATAATGTTTTTTTATTTTTTTTTTTTAAATAAAACTAGGTATGCAAAATAAAATAAAATAAAAAATCGCAATTCATAGGTTTCACAAACAAAAAACAAAAAAAAAAAGTAAAAAAAGGAAAAAAAAAACATTAAATTAAACAAAAGGAACTTAAACAATTACGGTAATAGTAAACTTGGATAGTTATAAACTTAAACTAATCATTTTTAAAAAGTTTTAAAATTTTTTCATTTTGACTTATGACAAAATTTAACAGGGCTGTATTTGAAGCATTTTGGGCAATAATCTGTTCATTTTGAGCCGCAATTACATCAATTTGTTCAGAAACTTTTGAGTTTTGGGCCTCAAGTTTTTCAAACTTAATGTTAAATTCTTCTTCTATCTGCTTAGCCTCACTAAGAGCATTTTGGTAGGAAGAGTTTCCCATTTTTCTCACCTTTGGGCAAAATGTAGGCTGTTGTTCCGTCTCATGTTCTGAGTTTTCCTTTTCATCAGTGACGTTTTGAATGGTCTAAGAAAGATTGAAAACGAGTTATTTGACAGGCACACTTATTGTTTATGTCCAAGCTACTTACGCTATTTAAAGCTATTCCAGCTTCAGGGGTCACTGAATCCCCATCCACTGCATGTGTTGTTATAATGGAGAGAATAATTTCCTCCATTTCGTTGAGGTCCCTCGGCGCTTCCGTTATTGTTCCTCCTCCAGTTGTGTTCATGAACGCTTTCCGCGCATTTTTTTGTTTGCGCACTCCAGACTTTAAGTCAGTCCAACACTGAAAAAAAAAAACAATTACATATCTGCATACATCCATTACTAAGTATATTTACTACCTTCTTCCATTGTTCCGAAGACTTGGTTACCGGTCCCATTGAATTCAGTTGGAGGGTTAACACTTCCCACATCTCCAACGATTTTTGGTGGGAATTCACTCCAGTGAATTGTCCCCTGGCGAATTGCTTGTTTTCTGCCATAAAATTTACAAGCCTATCTTTTTGAGCCCTTGTAACCCTTGAACATCTCTGAAAATATAATTGTAGTATTAATAAGCAACAAAATGTTTATATTTATTTATTTATTTACCTTTTTGGTTATATCCATTTTAAATTTTTTTGAATTTTTAATTTTCTTTTATTTTATTTTGTCCCTTCTACTCGTATTTAATCTAATTTTCCGATTTACTGTTTACTCGCCAGCTTTTATGTCAACGATAAGTTTTGAAGTTTAAAATGAAAAACTTATCGACTTTCAAAGATACAGAAACCCATTTTATCGATTTCTTCCAGGATTTCTATTCCGTTTGTTCCAGTCGATAAAATTAACGACTGTCAAAGTTACAGAGACTCAATGATGCGATAAAATGAATTTCGTTCCAATTCTCAACGTTTCTCGACGAGTTTTATCGCTTCGAAAGTTACAGAACATGGGTCCTGAATTCAATACATATTTCAACAAAAAAATGTCTGAACGCTTTTGATTGTACTGTCATTTTTTTTGAACAGCTGAGTGTTGAGCTGTCAAAAATCTTAAAACGTTGATTTTGGAAACTAGCCATATTCTATTTTTCATATTAAAAACTTCATACATTTATAAGTAAAATATTGTCGATCCTTGTATAAAAACTGAATTATGTTACCCTCGGAATTAGTATCCACCGAAAAAAGTAAACTAACAGAGCAAGATTTCAATTTGATAGCACAAGCTCAAGATGAGTTTAATAAGTAAGTAAATCTCTAATCCAAAAAGAAATTCATAATCTTCATCCTTTGCATTTTTCATAGACAGTGCTATGATAAATGCCTGGAAACTCTTCACCAACTGGAGCAGTCAATGGGAAACATATTCAAAATACAACACAATAAATGCATAGCCGAGTTCTATAAAAATGATTCTCGGAATCACGAGAAACTTCTACAAATGCTTGAGAAAGAATCATCTGAGGTGAGTACGTAATAGCACGTATGCATTTATTATTCCTGTTTGGCATTACATGTTGTTTTCCCTTTACTGAGCGAAAGACATGCGAGTTATCTATTTCGTTATTTAGCAATGTCCTGAACTGTTTTGAAAAAAATTTTGAATTCCAATCTACATTGCCATTGACTGGACGTTGAATCTAGGACTTAATCATCTTACATTTGCTTTTCTTGTCCTCTGAAATCCTTGGCATGAATTGCCTGTAAATGACGTGGCATCCCTTTTTTTCTTTACTTTGCCGTAATTCAATTGAAGATTTAAATGTTTTTCAAAGTTACTTTTAAAAGTTCTATACAAATAACTTTATGCGGAATTTACAGATAAACCGGATATTAAGACGATATATTGATAAGCTACAGATTGGAAACAAAACTTAAAAAATAAGCCACTTTCAGTTAATAAGATTTATAGCATTTTCATTGAAATTCAATACTAAAGAAAATCTGTTTTTGATATCGTCTTGAATTGTAAAAAAATATACAGGGAACTTTTGGCCACATTTACAATGTATTGCTGATACCTTCGTACAATCTTTTTACGTCAACATATTCTTAAAATAGTTTATTCTCAATTTTGTCCCCGGATACACTTGTTTTCTCATTGTTTCATTTGTAAGAATATTTTATCGTGACAGAGAGCAATATCAGAAAAGTATGAATATTGCCTTTGTTCAATTTTCGACCATGAACCTCTTGGTTTTTAGTCTGATATTCAAAAAAATAATGTGAATTTTTTAATTCACTTCACTGTTTATCTGACGACATCCCCTTTAGCTTTTTGTATTTGTTTCCCATATTCTTCGGTTGGTTGTTGAACTGAAATGTCAGCTTAAGCTAAGCTTATTAATTCCGATCTTGACAGTATTATGCTATAGTACTAGCGACTGCTTAGAATTTAAGGCTTCGGACACAAAGCTGTCTTTTGTCGTTGAATCGAAATATACCAAACATGACATTATCCATAAATGGCCCTTCCTTTTAAGAGAACTACAAAACTATCAATAAGCTGTATGTATATTACGTAACATCTTTTTTGGAATGATTATCGAATAACCAATATTTTATATTCGAAGTGCCATCAGCGAAATATTTAGGTTTTCTTAAAAGATGCAAGAAATATTTCCCCTCCTAAACTGGCTAAGATCTGTAAGGCATACATAGGTAGATCTACTCAAAACTTAATTTTAGCTATCATATCTGGGCGGGTCCCATAGTACGTACGCTTCTCTTGAAAACCATCGTTATGTATATTTCCTTAATTGTTTTATCGCTTCTTCTATTTGATTGCTAACATAAAATATCCATTTGCATTCCTGTTCTCAAATTATTTCGCCATAATATTAGTCGAGATACGAAATCTCATCAGCTTACATCTGAGCCGAACTTCGAACGTACAATCAGAACATCAATATAACTTTCTCGCAATATATTTTTGTCTTGCGATTAACAGTTCAAAATACTCTTTTTTGTGACATTGCTATTTGTGGAATTGTTGCAAAGTTGTATTTCATCAGAAGCCAGCTTTAACATGCGGTCTCTACTAGCGATTAGTCCAGAGTATGCTTTAAAGCATGCTTTCATTATCGCAAGTAGAGACCGCCATCGCAGCTATATTTCCATAGCTTGCGAATGAAAGTATGCTCTCATCGCATACCATTCATCGCTTGCCTTATCGCAAGGAGAACTGTCATATTGTTCTGGCGTACCCAAATTTAATTTGAGTGAGTTTGAGTTTTGCATGTGAAGAAAGCTTTTGCTTCAGATTTACGTTTTTCTTCCAAGTTTGAAAAATGTCTGATTTAAAATTGTCCATAGAACTCATTTATATTAATTCCTAATTTGAAAGCCTTTGTAATTTGATCCATTAAAATTATTCACTATACTAAAAAAAGTATGCGATGAAATGCCCAGCCAAAAACAATGACAGTTCTTCTGATCTCTGCTTTCTGCTTTGGCTATTACGATTGCGATGGATTTATCGCTAGTGGAGACGGCGTGTAAGGTTCCACCATCAACCAGAGTGGTATATATTCTACAACTTCTCCTTTTTGTATCTGGAACTAAGACGCGAAAGTTGTTACTTTAGTTGATTTGCTAAACGTTATAAGAACGTATATCTTCTATTCTTAACTTTGTATCATTTGAAAGTCCGATAAATTTTGTCCGCTGCATTAGATAACTTGCTCTTCCAACTTCGTTCGTTTTCATTAAAATTATGAAAATGGTCCATTCGTGAAGGGACTTTCAGTAGAGGATTATAAAAAACAATGTTGAGACGGTTAAAGAAATCGTTAAATTTATGAGCTATTATTATATTTCTTTCAAAATTATTTTGCAAAACTTCGCACTTTTATTTACTTTCTTGATTTAAAAAAAAACAAGATTGACAATTCTATTTCTTAACACCTTCACCGAAGAAGGTGGTTTTGCTTATCGCAGTTAGTTAAAGTCATTAAGCAGAAATTTAGTTTTATTAATGAAATTTTGCACTCACTCCAGGACTTAAAGATAAACCGAAACTACATTATCTTTATTAATTAGGATGCATGAGTTTAAGATGTCTGCTTGCAGTATTACTATCTTAAATCGTATCAAAAATATGTGTTAAAAATAAATTTTGACAAGGATACAAAAATGGAATGCAAATCTTCCATGTCTGTATATCTATCTGAATATATTTTTGATTGTATGTTTTTCAAAAAGTTGGAACATTTTTATTATTAAATCCTAAATGCTACCTACACACTAGGCAACCGTTGCAGCAACGTATTGCAACAACTTGTTTCGTTTGTTCACTACACACGTAGCAACTGTTGCCGCAACCACAATACTGTTGGAGCAACTGACCGAAAATATCGAAACTTTTTGATATTTCTGGCAACGGTTGCAGCAACACAAAATCAATTGGCAACATAGCTACACACGAAGCAACGGTTGCTTCAACATGGCTAGCATTATGCTAGCTACACACGAGGCAACCGTTGCAGCAACACAGCCATGTTGAAGCAACCGTTGCTTCGTGTGTAGCTATGTGTGTAGCTATGTTGCCAATTGAATTTGTGTTGCTGCAACCGTTGCCAGAAATATCAAAAAGTTTTGATATTTTTGGGCAGTGGGGGTATAATCAAAATTCATATACATCTACTACGCAATATCATACCAAATCTAACCGTCTGGCTGGTTTTTTCAGCTTGTAATGGGGGTTTGAAAATGGTAATTATTTTGTCAGAAGTATAACCACTTGAATAAATATATAAACAATAGAGGATTGTGCACTGATTTGAAATACTTAAGTAAAAAACATTTTAATTTCGGATTCCCCTTTGCCAGACGCCTCTGAAATATCTGGTATATCGAAATATATGATACATCAAAACAACAATTATTCCTCTAATTACAAATAAATAAAAAGAAATATATGCATAAGAAATAAACTTTAATATAAAGAATAAAAATAATAACAAAAGAAATAAACAAGAGATATTTGCACTTGCATATACATACATATATTAGTCCGGGAGGCAGCGACAGATTTCATTACACCATTTTCGCAAGCTTAATTTTTCGTATATGAGTTATTCGTGTTATAACTAATAATAATTTCATGGTCTTCCATCTCAAGAGTACAACGGGGGGTTACAGGAGGGTTTTAAACCCCGCAAAAAAATCATGAAAAAAATTCATAGTCGCAAACGTGAAACTTTTTTGACGCATTATCTGACACATAAGAAGTTTGAAAAATATAGTCTTCCACCTGTATCCCACAACAAAATACGTCTTCCACCCACGCAAAAACCGCAAAACTTTTTTGAAAAAAATTCATTCCCGCGAAGATGAAATTTCTATATATGCTAACTCTTAATGTAATAAACATAAAATAAATAGTCTTCCACCTATAACATACAACAAAAGTCGTCTTCCATGGCTTTAAAGTTGCACACCGCACTTTGGTCTTTTTGTCTTATTTTTAAATGCAACCCTCGGGGAGAGTACGATAACTTGGCCGCCAAGATTTGATAACGGGTTTTTGTAGAGGGGTAAAAAACAAGTACATGGTGGCGTCGAATGCGAGAGGAACAGTTGGTCAAACAATCAAGGTTGCGGAGCACGAATTTGAAGTGGTGCAATCCTTTAAATACCTTGGGTCAATAGTAGCAGCCGATAACAATATAGAAGAAGAAGTACGCGGGCGGCTTCTCAAATCCAACAGAGCCTACTATAGTCTGTCAAAGCTCTTCAAATCCAGAAATCTCACCATAACTTCAAAACTGCTGCTGTACAGGACCATGGTCCTGCCAGTACTCACATATGGATCCGAGACTTGGGTGCTTAGCAAAAGGCACTCCGACCTCTTAGCTGCGTTCGAGAGAAAAGTTTTGCGGTTTTTGCGTGGGTGGAAGACGTATTTTGTTGTGGGATACAGGTGGAAGACTATACTATTTTTCAAACTTCTTATGTGTCAGATAATGCGTCGAAAAAGTTTCACGTTTGCGGCTATGAATTTTTTTCATGATTTTTTGCGGGGTTTGAAACACTCCTGTAATCCCCCGTTGTAAAGGTGCGGTGGAAGACGTCTATGTAACTATAACTTACCACTTGAATGACTCATACACAAAATATAAGGCTTGCGAAAATGAGACGGAAATTTCTGTCGCTGCCTCCCGGACTATATGGACTTTATCCTTTATTTATATACATAAATGCAAATCCAAAAAAACATAAATAACAAAAATATATTTTAAGACCTAACCGTATAGGGTCTTTTAAACGAGTTTTTCTTATATTCGTCATCGACTGTAACGCAGATTTCATCTTCTTGATCATTCTCATTTTCAAGAAATGGCGATGAATTCCTTGTGAAATTTTTGTGATAGGAGTTTACTGAAAGTAAAATAGCCCGAAAAATTCCTGCAAGTTATTGAGGAATATTCATCTCAAATAAGATACAAATTTTCAAATTAGTTTTCTCCATGTTTATAATTAATAAAAAATAAAAACAACTTAAATTTGCCTTCTGCATTTGACGTTTTACAAATACAACGAAACAATAAAAAGTTGCAACTTTTTCGTTTGGAATTCTGGATCGGAGAGTTCCGGAAGGTTCTTCCGGACTACCAAACGAAAACGCGATTAGACTTTTTCTTTTCAGCCTTAAAAGTGTGAACAACATGGGCTTATTTTAAAAGACATTTTTGAGTATAACTTAATTACTTTGAATGGGAGGTTGGCTGTAACAAATTTCGCTGTAAATAATGTATTCATAATAATAATACGGTTGAATATGGCACTAAAAAAAATTACAGCCAACATCCCACCAGATTGCATTAAAGTATCCTCAACCCTTAAAACCCTAAACATTTTTAAAAATATTTTTTAGTTTTTTATTTTATTCTAATAGGCTGAGAAGAAAAAGTCGAAGAACTAATGTCGATTTACTTTACACTAGTCTGATAACTGCGATCCCGGATCGAAACTTTTTGTTTGGTGTGTGTAAAACTACGTTTCATGTACGGACGTGTAAATCTTTCTTCAAATAAGTATTTGAACATTTTGATCCCTGTGAAAGAAAAATCTATTTTTTTTTGTAGTGAAGGAACGAAAATCAGGAGAGGGATCAAAATCTTCACACTGGAATTGGTTTTTTATGTGTAGAGGAAATCGACATAAATTTGTAATAAAGAAACTTTTTTTTTTATTTCTTGTGAATCATTTATTTAATTATAATATAACTCTAATGAAAAAATGTGTTTTTAGTGCCTAAATTGAGTATTCTGGCGGGGCGAAGGCTCAAATCAAAAAACGTCTGGGACGTCAATATTTGTAACCAGAGGAATTATTCTGATTTTCCGTCATACCCCGGCCATCAAAATATGTTTATATTACATTATTTATATATTAATTCCAATGGTTATACATATGTATGTACTTCCGACACAAAAATCTCAAAAATTACCGTTTTCAAAATCTCGCCACAGGCTGAAATAAAAGTTGGCAGGCTGTGGTATAATATTGTGTATACCTAAAATACATGTAGGTATATGAATTTTAGTAATACCTTTGTATATATGTATAACGTATAGTTTTATCATGGAGCGTGATTTTGTGGTACCAACTCTTAGCGCACGATTTTACAGTGGAGAGTAGGATAAGATACAAAACAAGTAGTAAATAAAATGCACGACTGGATAGCACGAACTTGCTCTTATGTAAAAGTACTTTGGAATTTAAGATACCTACATTTTATAAATATAAAACATGAATTTTAAATGAAATTGCCGTATGATTTCTAGAAAAGTATGAATTTATGCAAAAAAAACTTTAAAAAATCGTTTTATTATTAAATAAATAAATGTTTTATATAAGAAATTTCTTTAAAATTTTTCAAGAAAAAAATGTGGGATGCGAATTTTAAGTATTTAATAATATTGATTTTAGGAAATAATTTCAAAAAATAATATTTTTATATACAATATTATTTTAAACTTAGGGAGACTCCTGCTGAAAATTTTTGGTTAAAATCGTTAGAGCCGTTAATGAGAAAGTCGAAAATAAAAAAAACGGTTCTATGACAGGTACCGTTAGTAACATTTTGCCCCAATTTTTTTTTACCAAAACGTAGTCCATGTCCATAATATCACACCTAATTTTTTTTATCAAAATCGTTAGAGCCGTTTTCGAGATATTATGCATTACGGGTGTATGGGGGGTACCGTTAGTTTTAGAGCTAAAAAAAAATTTCAATTTCCCCTCTAGGGAATCACCGAAGACCCATAACTACCGAGTTAGAAGAAAATAGGTCCAGTGGCTTATGCTCTAGATCGAGGTACAGACATACAGACGGAATTGCCGGACGCACTTTATTCGTCTTCGCTATCATCGTAATGTCAACTTTGATCAAAATCTCGAGTTCGATTTTTTTTCCAAATGCAGAACTTGCCCTATAGTACCTACATATATCGCAGAGACCTATATTGGCAGAGACAAATCTAAGGAGTACTGTCGCTATGCTTAAGATGCCGCCCAATCGATCGTCTTCAAAAGAGTACTATAAGTTTTATATACATCACTCTCAAAGTTTGCTCCCGGCTTTTTTTTTTGTTTTTATAATTCACACGCGCTCAAGGGTATGTTAAGAGGCTCTTTTTATAATGTTAAACACAGCACGGGTGATGGGGAAATTAGGGGGCAAGAGAAAGGAGGTGTCTACTAAAAAATGAATGTCTATATTTGACGGTACGACCAAAATTAGGATCAAGGGTGAACTGATGAGCATTCCTAGCGAGGCGAGTAGCACGGGTGAACTGATAGCTCTGTTTTCTATCAGTTTTAATGCTCTGTTCTGAATTCTATCCAAGAAGTGGAGAGAAGTTTGTGCCGGGCCTGCCCAAAGGTGTGAGTTATACCCGGGTTTTTGACTTATGACCGCCTAACAAATATTAGCGAGATAAAAGGGGAGAAAAATTTCTTACATCGATACAGAAATCCTAAGCATTTAGCAGCATTTTTTGCTGTGGTCATTCTAAAGAAGATCGTTGACACACATACCGAGTACTGAGAGCTTTTCGGTTTCTTCGATGAAAGTGCCATAGAATGACAATGGCATAAGGGGAGCAGTTTGCTTCAAGGACAATAGATAACATTGAGTTTTCGAAGCATTTAATCCCACACGGTTTTGTATACCCCATTTAACAATGCTGTAAAGATGAGAGTTTAATGAGCTTATCATACCATAACCATACCGTTACACTGTTGCAGTTCCACTTCCAAAGGAGATGGACGTGAATTTGAGAACGAGTATGAGAGGCTGAGAGTATATTCGTTGGCAAAACAATGAAGTGGATTCGAAGTTTCAGACAAGAGATCATTTATAAAAATCAGGAAGGAGTCGGAGACAAATTAGAGCCCAGGGTAACACCAAAATTTATTTTGTGAAGATACTTAAAACCTTAAAACCGTCCAGTACATTTATTAAACGATCTAGGTTATTTCTAATCCAATGACACCTTTTCGATAAGAGCCTTCTGCCAAACCCTATCTTGGTCTGTAGGTCCTATCTGCTGGCCTCTACATGTTTCCATACAGCCGTTATTGTTGCTCTTGTTTAACAATGATATTTGTCAAATCATGTCAAGGCCGTATTCTTGACTTAACTATCAATTTTGATTATATCCATTCGTTAAAGATAAGCTGTGAATGACCCTCTTTCATTTACAACCAAAAAAGGGTACAAAGTGTACGGATACTTTTTATGCAAGAAAAAACGTATTATAACAAAGCGTAAATGCTAGTTTTTATTTCTTCATATTACTAATTAACTCATTTAACTCCTTTCTGAATTCATGAACTTCTTGGCCAATTGTATCGAAATCCTTATTCAATATATTCAACTGACGTCGAGTTTCTGTTAGAATTCTATTTGACCGCTCCGCCAAATCCATACTATGCCTTTTGATATTATCAACCACTTGCCCGCTCTTTTTTAAAAACGATTTACACTGCTCCACTAGAAAAATTAAAGGAAAAAACTTTTAGCTAGTTTATTAAACATGTTTTTAAACTTACATTTATGCAAATTATGTACTTTGGATGCATTCAAGTCCTCCAAGACTTCATGGCAAAATGCATTTGTATGCCAAATGAATTCCGGTCGGGCTCGTTGCAGCTTGTATTCTTCGTGAATAGGGAAGGCGGCTTCTCTTGTTAAGAAAGAGCTTTCAATTTCAAACGCCTCTTGAGATGTCGATAATGAATTGTTATGTATAATTTTGTAATATGTTACTTCATTTCCTGTTTGTTTTTCCATTTTATCAAATTCTAATTCAAATATTTTAAAAACAAACTTGAATTGCGATATAGATAGATCAAAAAACATGTATAAATATACATATGTACATATGTATATGTATATTTGACACATTCCATTATTAAGTTTTCATTCCTTTTTGGTTCATTTCACTGCTGAACTGTGCTGTCGTTTGTGAATATATTGTTAATACTTAATAGTTTTTAAGCAGTATTGGACATTGTACAAACAACGAAAACTTGAACAAGGCCACAAGTTATAGCTTTCATTGAAATGCATCATTGACGGTGTTCACATTGGACTCACTCCGCCGACTTATTTTGATGTCTCTGTGTTTTTTCTCGTTCGCACTTCATGGTAAGAAGGATTGCCGTCTCTGAGGCAGAATTTTTAAAACAAATTGAAAATTAATGGATTTTTTTTTGACATTTGTCTTGTGACATAATATGACACACACACGAAGATACAGTGTATCACAAAAGTAAGTAAGCACTCATTAAAAAAAAATATAATCAAATACTATTTGGAAAATAAATCGAAGTGCGAGAATGGTAAAATTGTTAACAAAAGTCCATCTGCTATACACAAAATAATAGCCAAATAAAATAACATTGGAAGTTTGCAAAATGACCCTCGATCAATGACAATGACAAGCAGGAATGCCGTATTATTGTTAGGAAAGTGAAGAGGAATCCCAAAGTAAGCCCATCAAAGATATCAGCAGAAATAACCAAATAAAACAGGTAAGTCATATAACCCTCAAACTATTGGACGAGTGCTCTAGCAATCCGGTTATCATGGTCGAAGTATTAGAAAGAAACCTTACATAAGTAAAATAAATCGCCAAAAGCGGCTCTTCTTTGAAAAAACCCATGAATCTAAACAAGCAGAATTTTAGAACACAGTTGGTTTATTTGAAATGTTACTTTTTAGTTCAAAATACATATCAATTATAGACAAAAATATTAAGTTTTTTTTTTTTTTAACATTACTACCGATTGTTTGAAGGAAATGATCTTTAAACTAAGAGGTGCTTACTTACTTTTGTAATTCACTGTATATTTGTAGTGGCATAACAAATGGCCAACAATTATGACAACTACAAGACGTCAAAGTGAGTCTGGAGTGTTCAAACTACTTTTGTGTCTGAACACGACAGGGTGGCCTTACGTCAAAATAAATCGGTTGAGTAAGTCCAATGTGAACAGCGTCATTGGAACAAATCAGTGGAATGCTGAAATGTTTTGAAAAGCCAGTTATAGCAATCATTGAAAAATTGGTCTCAGTAACAGATCCTGTCAGTGGCTGATTACAACCAATTCTATGCATTTGAGGTTAGAGTTGATCATTGAAAAGAAAACTGACATTTGAAAACGGAAAGAGAATCGAACACATTCAGTGGAACGATTGTGTTCCATATTAAAGAAACGAAAATCAGCTGTTCATTGAAATTGATTTCTATCAGTAAAATAATAAAAGTGGATTTAAAAGAAAGTTTAAATCAGAATTTTGAATATTATAGAGTAAAAAAATTTTACTAATTACCTTCATTTTGGTACCAATTAAAGTCATTGTAGTTTGTTCGTTCGTCTTAAAAATAGGAATGAAAATTTTCAATGATGCATTTCAATGATAGCTATAACTGGCGCCTAACAGAAAAGTTAGGGGCCAGTTATAGCTATCATTGGAAAATTGGTTTGAGTTAAAGATCCTGTCAGTGGCTGATTACAACCAATTCTGTCTGTTTTGAGGTTAAAGTTGAAATTGAAGATAACTCTTTGAAATTCAAACATTTTCTCTAAATTAGGGCATATCTATTATATCCTTGAGCTATGAATTGTGAAGTTTCTGTATTTTGATATTTATTTAATTTAATTTTTTTAGTTTGCTATATATTATGGTCCAATTTGTTTTTTTGTAAAAAAAGTATAAATATTCAGTAAAAGTCTAACATTAGCCCGAAGATGGATATTTATATCCGAAACGCGTCGCTATAAAATAAAATAAAATAATTATATGTTGTAGAAAAAGGTTAAAGATAAATAATAAAATAAAACTTCAATTTTAATTAATTAAAATTTTTAATTTTAACTTTATTTTATTTCTTAATACATTAAAACAAAATATTTTTAAAAAGTATGAAATTAAGATTCTGCTGCGGAGCGATTTTTCAATTCCGAACCCTGGTTCGAATCTCGTTACTCGCACACTCATACACATATAACAAATAGAAATAGACAGAGCGAGAGAGAGACAGTGTGTACGCACTACCTATTTATTGACTTCGCACGTAAACACATACACTCGTATATAATAGAACAATAGAAGTCACTTTTTCGTAACATGACGATTTTTACCAATTCAGGAACAGGCACACCTGAAGTTCAGCTTATTGTTAAAAAATACTTGATTTTATGCGAACCAGATCGTAGCAACCCAGGGGTGAATTGCGTAAGGTGATAGTTGATTATCAATTTGTTGATTGTCGTTTTGACCATCGCTCTCTCAATAATTCTTAATTGATATGATAGAGACAGCTATAGTCAAAAACGACAATCAACGAATTGATAGTCAACAATCACCTTACGTGATTCCACCCCAGGTTATATGGCCATGAACTTTATCTGATCTTGTACGGGTGTAGGCCCAAGCACCGACACGAAATTTGGCAAGTTTAGGTCTGTTAAATAAAGCAAAATTCTTGTGCACGTCGGGAAATCAACTACAACCTTGGGTTCTCCTGTACAATTTCAGAGACCGCTTTCAACCTGTTTATGTGTTCTTGACAGAAATGGGACCTTCAAATTCCTACCGAGTCCGAAAGGATAAGATGAAAAGCACTTTTCATTACAATTGTTTTCAAGAAGAAATTTTGGTATTTCTTGAAGTATTGCTCATTTTTCACTCTGATGTCTGATCCCAGTATGTCACATACGTCGTTCTGTAGATTTGTAATATTTAAGAGCTTATGTGTTTTTATTGTATACATGGTGATTAGTCTAACAGCTCGATTCTGCCCAACCTCACTGAAACCTCACAGGTCACAACAACATCACAAGGTGAGGTAAATATGATTTTGTGAGGTTTTCGTATTTTAAAAGCACACTCACAACTTGTGAGCCTCACAAGAACTATCGATATTGTGATCTCCTTCAGAGTAGATCACAAATTACTAGAGTTTTGACATTAATTTGACGTTTAATATAGATATATGCATTATGAAAAAAAGACTAGAAATTTTATTCACATTACACATTACCCAAAAAAATGGAAATAGGATTCGTTCTGATGGTGCATCTTATGGCAGAAATTGCATCCGAAAATGAAAAGTAAGATTTTTTCAATTGCTATTATACCTATTTCTTTTTCTCATAAACTTATCATATTAATTAAATTGCAGCGCTGACAGCTTCTATTCTAAGATCCTTAAGAGACACTAATGATAATGATCCTTTTGCTCTCCAAAATAATATCGCTTGGAACCCTGATAATCTCCTACTAAAATATAAATATTTATTTATATATCGTCTTTTTTTTGTATAAAAATATAAAATTACCTTCCATTATTTTATTTGTTTCTTGGATTCCTATTGAACTTGATAATTGTTTTTTTTTTTGTTTTTTATAATCAGCTATTGAGATTCAGTTTACTGTGGTGAATTTGTTGTGAGGTTTCTTATAGGCGTTTTTCTTTTTTAGTTCAGTATAGAGCTCCGAACAGAGTCCGAGCATGTCGAGCATGTTCCGAACATCCTCTGAACCAAGTGTGCTCTGAGCGCTCTGAGTATTTTTTGAAACACACCTGAACACTTAGCTGTCGACATTTTTTTTTAAATTTCCATCTGTCAAATGCCTGTGTTAAGCATTGTACTCTGTCTGCTCAGTTATTTTATTCTGAGCTTATAGAGCGCAAGCGCACTCTGAACACGCTCAGAACATGCTCAGAACGAAAAAAGAAACACAATTTATTTTTTGACAACTCAGGCTCTGTTCTAAACTAAAAAAGAAAAACGCCTTATGAGGATTGTCTGAGAATACCAAAAATGTTATCGATCACAACAACGTCACAAGAAATCAACCTCACAAGAGCTTGTGACTTGTGAGTCCTCACAACGCCAGAATCGGGCTGTAAGATACGGAAAAAAACGAGCGTGTAGGTTAAGTCAATACAAGAAGAAGTCGTATGGGTATGGGAAGGAAATCAATTTTCTCTCGGTTTAGGCGGGACAGAAGCAATTTATCAAGAAAACTCACAGCCTACATAAGCCAACACACTAAGTCATAAAGGTCATAAAACATACAAATAGAAAATTCTTTTAGTACGATACTATGTATTTAGAAAATGTTAAAAATTAGGAAGGAGTTAGTAAACTACTATCAAGTTAGCAAATTGTTAAGTAGTATCATAATAGGCTGTTTAAAATTTTGCGCCATTAACTCTATAGGTACCACGTCTTTTTATAAAAATACAGTTAAGCCTATTGGACTCCTATTCATACATTTCATTATATTGAATTATTAGACTGAATTAGACAAAAAATAACCACCATATCCTTTTAAACGAATGGCTGCCACAATTATCAAACTTTTTGATAGGTTTGAGAGTATGGCACATTTTTGTACCTGTCTTTTAAGTTTAAGCAGATGTTTTACTGATATAGGTACTCGCATGAAAGTTGATACGCTTTCAAGAAATTAATTCCACAACAAAATATTAATAATACGAGTAAACGTCCGCCCTGATAGCGCTTAGAAAAATTTTATGACTAGAGCTTTTAATCTTATTTTTAAACTTTGGGAAAATGACAAAGTTTCGTCCTTTGATACATACTGTACGTAATGTATCTATTTTTAACCTCCACCCTCACCATGATTGAGAAAATAACATTGTTCTGGGGATGGATTGCTGATAGATCACCTCCAATAAGTGATATTAAAACATATTTACTTGAAAGAAAATCCATTGGTAATTCATTGAAAAGATATATGCGTTCCTATAGTTTATAACTAAATTAGTAAATGTGTTAATCATTATGGATAAGTTAACTTTGACTCTAACGAGTGTTAGCTAACTTTGCATACATTTTAATTATTACTCGTTGGATGTCGCACTGAATTTTGAATGGTACCGACCTCCGTGATAAATGGCATAGTATATCTTATCAACTTTATTTTAGCGTACTTTCTATTCGTTTTTTTCTAAAGCTAACCTTTTTTTTTTAACTTTTTTTATCACATTTCAAAGACGGTTCTTCAAGTCTGTATAACTAAATTTTTTATTTTACAGGCAACCAGATCTCGCAGCCCAATTGTAACATACAACAAAGCAGTAGTTTACTATCACAGGCGCAAATATTTTAGTGCAATTGATATCCTTATGCCGTTGGTTGAAAGGCTAGACGACTTAGAAGAATCTATCGTTTCGAATGTCGGCGTACTAGTTATAAGTTGTCTGCTGGCTACAAACCAATTAAAACGAGCTCTGGCTTTCCTCGAAGCAATACAAATCCATTTGGGAATCAATTTAGATACAGTCGCAGGCGAGGAAAATTCCTCACCAGAAATATTAAGCAGCATCGATGGTTTCAATAGAATGTTTAAAATGATAGCAATGATGACTAACGTTCTCAATAGAAGAACCGTTGTGATACCTGATGATGGGGTAAGAATAATAAAATTGTTAAATTGTAACTTAAACTAACTTACATCTTCTATAGACTGCCGAGTTTGCTGCGCTTAAAGCACATCAGTACTATCTAATGAAAGATTTCCAGATGGCTGCCAAACAATTGTCCAAAAAGTTCACACTTGGATGTTATGGCGTTGAGTAAGCACAAAATGAAATACAAATTTTATCGATAAAATATTTTATTAAAAAAACATTCTCCATAGGACCCATGGAGAAGATCTGGATACTTGCATCGCCAATAATATGGGAATTATTCATTTAAGAGTTCGTCACTATGCTGTTGCAGCCAAGTTCTTTCAAAACGCCATCACATTCGATAGCAAATTCTCAAGTAATTTAAAAAGTGTACCGCTGCATTACCTGAGTGCACCTCGTTCGCGAGAAGTATTATACAATCTGGGTATATCGATGCTACACTTGAGAAGACCCAAAGAGGCATTCGAGTGCTTTCTCATTGTTCTCAAGACTTATCACAAGAATCCTAGGCTTTGGTTTAGACTAGCAGAGGCTTGTATTATGTTTAATGAAATGGTAAGTTTAATATACTGGGTAATTCTATTACTTATAATACTTTTATGTCCGCTACAATACGCATTAGCGTTATAGGGCCTCTATGAGTTCTACTCCTAGAGATCTCCAATTCGTCAGATTTCTCTCTACTGTACTCCGCTATGTACCTTCGAGGTCTGTCTGGCTGTGTGCATAGCTTGGCATATGCCTTTTAAAGCGTATAGTCGGACTTCACATAATAGCTGCAATGAATGACTATCGTATTAAGTTCATTATTGCGGACGCACTGTAGCTTTTTAATTCTTCTTAAAAAACTGAAACCGTATATAATTTAATTTGAATTGAAAAATAAACTTGTTCGTACTTCATTGACTTATAAGTTTTGTCGTGGGTGTATAAGTTGTGGAAATCGCGTTTGATGTGATCTAAAATCACAAGAAACTGTAATTCCAAACCTATATTTACATTCCTCTTTAGCTTTCGCAAACCTTGAAATCTAAGCCTTTAATATAGACCCAGAGTTAAAATTGATTTTTGTAGGACTTTAGCATTTGATTCTTCTAACCAAAAGTTAAATAGAAAATAAATTAATAAACTTTTTATTGATTTAGACCAATTTAGATAATGAGAAAAAGCCAATTATAGCTGCAATAATTTGCCCTGGATCTCGAAGAAAGTTTATATTTCAACCTACTCCGAAACTTTCCTACCCGTAAGTAAACAAAAAATTCGTTGTAAATTTAATTAGTTTAATATCTAAAAACTTATTTTCTTTAGAGAAAATGTCCAATCTGCTGCAATTCCTGAAACAAACTTGGAGTTTGCCGCTTTATGTCTTCGTAATGCACTTTATCTACATAACACCTACAAAACACAGTTTAATACACTTAATACTGAGGATGCTGATACACAAAGCTGGAGTTCGATCAACGATGACAACATTTGTAATCCTTCCATGCCCATATCGAAGGAATCATTTGCTAATCTAGGTGCTGCTATTGCTGCTGCTTTGAGTTATGTTTCGTTGCGTTTAGGAGATTATGTCCTGGCTCTGGAATATGCTAATGATTTGCTGCGAATGGATGGTATTTCAGAATCTTATGAGTAAGTTCATACGACCCAATTAAAAACTAAAAACTCATATAATTATTATTTCTTAAAGAATGCTCGGACATATGTATAGTGGGGAAGCTTTAATAATGATGGACAAATTACCCGAAGCGCGGATTCACTTGGAACCAAAATTTATATCTGCACCTAATGCTTTTGACTTCGAAACAAAAGACTGGCAGGTTAAGTCTATTGAAGCTGCTCAGTCTATTATGACCTATAATCTAGTTGTTTGTATGATATTGCAAGGGGAACTGGACATTGGAAAAGCCTTACTCACAACCTGTACCCATCCGATTGTCAATGCAAAGGTAATGGCTCTTAAGACGTATATTGATATTGTTGCCAAAGGGGGTCCATAAGATCTTGTCCAATTGAGTGTGTAACTTTGTAGATATTATATCTATATATTATATTTAATTATTTTATATATTTTAAGCGTTATATGTTCTATAATTATGTATATTATATAGCAAAATTTATAAGTAGCAATAGTATTTAAAAATGAATTAAAAATATATATTTTGTAATTGACTTTTGAGTACGAGTTTTATTATGCATAAAAATGTTTAATAAAATGTATATACATACACATTTTTTCTAGAATTTTTACTATATGCCTGTAAAACCAAACATTCCTTGTTAAAAAGAAGTGGAGGAGAGGAAAGAGTTAATATAACTTTTGGGAAAAAGTACCATTTAAAGTAATTTAATAGCGTGTTTATGTCTATGTCTATGTACCTATGTATATACATTAACTTCTACATATTTTACTAACAGATCGACATTATGGTATCAGAGCATCGTGGTTCGGCGATGTTTCTACATACCTAACACCCATGAGGATTACGTTCTAAAACTTCATTAAAAGTCAACAGATCTATGGATTTAAATAAAAATTAAGTTTTTGATTGAATGCGAAATATTTTATATATGATGTGTATTTTATTTTTACTTCAATACAAATGCTTTAATAACTATGATTCCGGATCATAATGAATCTGTTTGTAAAGAGTAGGAACATAATCATCATAACGGGCCTGATAGAAATCCGCTGCCACAGACTCAGGTCCCATTTTATATTTTTGTATAAATTTTTTGGTTGAAAAATGTTTCCGTGGAGCAAAAGAATATTTATCAATCGGTTTTTCATCAAACTTTTGTTTTCCTGACTGTTTGTAAACTAGGAATACATATCGGGACAATCCTGCGTTCTTTGAAGGACCTGCACCAATATACTCAACCAATTCCTGTCCTTTGCTAATATCGCGTCCAGGAATATTAACAACCAGCCATTTTATGACTTCACGAAATTTGGGGTTAGCGCGACTCGGTCCATCGGGTGCTGTGAAGATCAAAGTATAAAAGGAATTTTTGTCAGCATTCCAATGAATACGACCCGGCTTATCTTTAGTTTCGAATGGAGTTAGTTCATTGCCCAAAGAAACTCTGTGGTAACCATAGTTGACCTAAATGAAAGTTTATTGTTAATTTTAAAAGTGTAAAAGTGGGTTTAGGAGTCAAAGGCTCACCCGCAATTCTCTCTTTGAACCGTTGGAAACAACATCCGGTATTACTTCATTTTTTTTCATAGCTAAAGTAATTTGATTTATACAATCGACGCCTATTAGAACTGCAGCAAGTGACACAAAAAAAGCCAGAGTTTTCATTTTGCAACAGGTACCTGACACTTTTTTGAAATATTGCCGGAGATTATGAAAATGGGCAGCTTTTATATTAGCTGCGTACAAAGATCAAACTAATTTAAGTTTCTAAACGTGTTAGAAAATGGTTTTTCGAGATTGAAGCAATTTTAGAAAAAAATTGTTCCTAAGGTCAAGTATTGTATTTGTTCTATATTTTAAATAAATAGGGTGATGTGCATTGCTTTTTGCGATTTTTGGTGACAAATTTGTGATCACAACGATTGATTAGAGTTATTGTGATTCTACATTAGAAGCAAGGATTACAAAAGTGTACCTACACAAGTGGAATGTCGGTAATATGATTTTAGAACAAATGAAACGAAACAATTTCTAATTCTAATCAAATGAACTCCACTGTGTTTATTGATGTTTCGTGTCGATTTTTTATATTTTTGTTACACGCTACATTTTATTATTAAAAAATATAATAATAATATTTTAATCTAGTTAATTATATAATTTGTTGTAATTAATTGTTAATTGTATTCAGAAAAATAACTAAGCCGTACCTACATATGTACGTATATGTACATATATTGAATGACTTAAAAGTCTATTTTGTTCCAATGGTGTTTTTATAAGCGAGGGAGGAGCAGAGGGGAGGGTTTATCAAACTGTAACAAATATGTAATTTGGTTCAATCAAAAGAATATTTAACATGACTTTAGGAAATTGATAAAAAGACCAACACGAAGAAGATGCTAGATCTATTCAAGTGTTGTTTTTATGTATTGTTACGAAAATCAAGAATATTACTTGTTTCTTTGATACAGATTTTATATACATAGTTTGATTGTTGTTTCTTGTAAATTTCAAAATATTTTCATTATTATTATTTGTTTTGCTGATTAAAGACGTTTAGAACTTTGTTCTATTTTTGTTGAAACCTACAAATTCAATTTTATTTAACAGTACCTATGTATGTACATATGTACAAACAAAAGTGGATCTCGCAATTCTGTCTGTTCGACAGCCTAAATGTCTCGGCCGATTTTCTTTGAACTTGGTAGATATCAATTTTTAATTTTTCTCCCCACACGTTTTTTTCTTTATTTTAAGACCAAAATCAACGGTAAATATTTTTTTTTATAAAAAACGGTTCTACAGATTAAAAATAATAATCACAAAATTTCATTTAGTTAAAGGTAAAGCGGGATAAACATTCTCATTCTAAAAATAATTAAATTTGTAATCATATCTGCACTGCAGTCCACGTCACTATCGAGGAAGCATAGTAACCAGTCAAACTTCCTGAATAAATCGTTGAGACCCTATAACTGGGTCTTGTTAGAACGAGTTTATTTGCAAATATGAGACAGTGGTCGTATGAGCCTAGAGGTTATAATACACTTACAGTGCATTTATCAAGGTCAGAGGTAAGAAACAAGTCTAGAGTGTTGGCGAATTGACCTGCAACGGCCGTCTGAAGTTCGATTAGGATCGTGAATGAGCTGAGTTGAGTTGCTTTAATCAGAAAAAATCTCGACATAACTTCCTTCGGGTGTTGTATGACCAGAATAGTGCAACCACTATTTTTATTGACTTCACTTTAAGATATCGACTTTCTGCAATCACCATTAATTTGAAATTAAAAAGATTGCAATCATATTTTTCAACATTCATGATACAGTAATCAATTGAATGCAATCGTCATGCATTCTTTTCAATAACAAATTTAGGTATGTGTTTTTTGTACCTTATCAAACATTACTATTTTTATTTTTATTATTAATAAAAAACTCGGCAAAAAGTTTTAAAATGTATTGTGAACCAAGAAATTCTAACTGTCTGAAGGTGTTTTTTTAACGAATAAGGAACAAATAGTTCCGGAAAATAATTTTCACATTTTTTTAGTTGGTAAGATAATTACGAATTTTAAATTTATTCATATTTATACTTAGTTTGGTATTTAACCGTAGACATAAATACAGTCTAATAGCCGGATGCAGATTTTGGGAGTGAAAGTATAACCAAAATTCATATAGATGACGTTTGTGATCAGTGGAATTTTTCTGATTTTTTGGTATATACATACTCGTAATTTTTTTAGTTATTTGAACCTTTGTATATAAAACTTAACTACAAAGGTGAAGACGAACGATTGGAGCGACATCTTAAGCATAGCGATAGTACTTGTTAGAAGTTAGATTTGTCTCTCCTAAATTTAGTAATAAAATATTCTCTTTTTTATTACTTCTTATCCTACTCTCCACTGTAAAATCGTGCGCTAATTTCAGCGCCACCAAGCGTGTAAGCTCACAATTTTCAAACCTGACAAAATTGCCTGAAAATCATTGTCAGGCCGACCAATAAAATTGTCAACCATGCGAATTGAAAGTTCAGCATTTCAAAGTAGCTGACTATTGTATGTAAGCTTATTGTCAGAAGTTTACTGGTCTGACTATTGTCTGTACGAAGCTTACTTGTAACGCATTTTAGCATTTTTGTAGAACTACTTGTCACAATTATAATGTGTCTCATGTGTTTCACTAGGTTAGTGCATACTTACTATTGCGATTGAGTGTAAAAAAATATGAATAGACTTAAAAGTGTCATAAAACCAATGCCGTAGACGCTGAAATGTTTATGTTTAATACCGAGAAAATGTTTTTTTTTTCACTATATTGAGATTTATGTTGTTCACTATTTCGCGACCTTAGAACAATAGGGTTCTAACTGACATTTTTGTCAAAAATGAGTTATACATGTGGTCGTAGAAAATCGAGTATGATCTTTCGATTCGTTTCATTCATTTTTGTTATCTCTTTTAGTTTCCTAATTAGTCAATGAAAATGCATGAAACAAAGTTCTATATACATCAATTTATTAAAAAACTAAGTTCACAAAGTTTTAAGTGGTAAACAGAACCTAGTGCAGTTAGAAAAATTTAAAAAAAATGCATATAGAACTTTGTTACACAACAGGATGTAGATTGAACTTTGTTGCTTCAAAATATTAAATCGTGTTAAAGTTGAATTTTATTTAAAATGCATTTTAAAAGTTTGTGCTGTGTGATTTTAAAAATGTGTGATTTTAGAAATGTTTGTAAAGGTAAGTATTTCTATTTCAAAAGTAAATAGGAAATCAATAGGTGTACTGTATTAAATATACCACTCATTTAAAATGTCCTGTTAAAGAAAGCTTTTACAGGAATGTTTTCAGTATGAACTTTAACCTTGATTTTCACCATACCAAGTTTGATAAATGTGGCAAATGTAATGCCTATAATGCAGCAAGAAATAAAGATACTTTAAATGAAAAATTTACGAAGTAACATGAGGTCCACTTAAACTTAAAAAAGATTTTGTTATATCATGTAAAGGTGAAGAAACTTGCCATATTTGCCAGGCTTGGATGCATCACAAAGTCCGTGTAGGGCTTACTAGAACGGAATATCAAAAGATAAACAAGCTAGATTACAATGAAATTGCGCCAGATACTCTAGTTGTTATAATGCTACCTCGTTAAGAAGGATTCAAGGCAGTTATCTTTGCCAAACGTATTATAACTTTCCATGAAAGTTTTGTGCCTCTTGGAACGAAAAGCAAAGAAATACCTTTTACTACAATTTGGCATGAGGGTACTTCCGTTCGACACTGAGTTCATAGCACTTAACTTTTTAAAAAGTCAAGATATAAAGTCAACTTTTGTTGAACCATCATCATTTGTTCGCTCCCAGCCAAGAGAAATTTCAATCGACAGAATAAATGTTATTGAAAAAAATTTCTTCCAACTGTTTCCTGAAAATAGAAAACAATTCTTGGACAATCTTGCTGTGACCGAGCTTAAAGCAAACTTAGACTAGTTTTAAAAATGTTGCAAAAACAAATTTTTCTTAATAAATGATTAGGTTTTGTTAACATAAATTTACGTTTTCTTTTTTTATTTACAGTTCAGTTAAAAAAAAAGGAATTTTAATAGAAATAGTTTGCAAATCGGTGTATATAGGCCTTTTTAAATATATCTTAATAATTAATTTCTATATTCGGGTTGCTGTAAGAGATTTAGTGTTTTCCTTTATAACTCGAAGTACGAAAAATGGAGTTAGGGCCTTCACGGTATTATGGGCATGGTGAGCTTTACTATTAATTAACTTTTCTTTAATAATGTTTATTTGTTTTCCTTTATAAAAAATAAAAAAAAAAGGAATAAAAACTTCGTTCAACAAAAATTCTTATTTTTTTAAGATAACAGGGTTCTATCTGAACAATTAAATTTCTTATCATGACACTAAGTTCTATCAGGTAATTAATACCTTATTGTTCTATGCTCAAATGACTTAGCGTTGAGAAACAAGGTTCTATCCATTTTTTCAACCACCAGTTACTGCAAAATTATGAATTATGTTGTAGATTTTTAAATTCAGATCAACATAACTTAGTACAAAGTTTGTGTTTTCAAACAAAAATATAAAAGTTATAGACAAACAATAATTCAATCTCTGTTTTCTCAAAAGTGACTCGAGTGTAATTAGAACCCTATTGTTCTAAAGTCGCGATTTAGATAAGTCTGTTTGAATTCTTGTGTGTTCACTATACTGGATAGTTTATTCTAACGAGATTCACTTTATCGAGCGTCTACTTTTTTTGCTTTTTAGCTTTCTTAGTTTTGAAATTCCAAGGCAAGAAAATTGGTTTCATTCCGAATTGCATGAAACGAATGCGTTCACTGTGGCGAATACGTGTTTTTTGTTTCTTGAAGGTACTTGTATTTTCGTGTTTACTGCGATATTAAATTAAACAAAATATGTACTAACATTTACATGTCACCAAAGTAATTACATAATGGACAAAATTTATTTATTGGCTGTTTTGTTTGTAAGATTTACATACAATTCCATGAATTATTATTATTACCTGCATAAGTATGCCCTTCCGTCATATCGAATTTGGTTGTATTCTCTATTTGGGGCTATTTAACGACTTGATTTTGTTTGCAATCAATTACATCATTAAGACGTCATAAACTGATTGACTGGGAGAAATTATACCTGCACACAGTTGAAATACAGTAATGTATTTAAATTAAATTTCATTGATAATCAAACTCGCCAAAACCAATGTTGTAATTAGTCTTCATGCATACATTTTGCTTCATTACAAAGTAGGTAATAATAAACGCTCCAGGTGGATGTTTCGGACATAATACACGCAAGAAACAAAATAATTGTTTAAATAATCGTCATCGTGCTTAATACTATATTGATAAATAGAGGCCTACAACTAAAGAAAACCTAATACGATATACAAACATAAATATATGTATGTTGTATACTATATGTCATCAGGGATGTAGCTAGGATTTTATTTGAGAAGGGACTCGATGCTTACATATTGAAAATTGAAATGTGCTGTGTGTCAACATATACACCCCTGTTCTGATTTTCGTTTACGAAAGTAATACTTTCGTTTTCATTTCGTTTCGATTTTGTCTGGAGAATTTGAATTCGTAAATCTAAAAATGTATGTACATATGTATTTTTAAAAATACTAGCCGACCCAGCTCTCGAAATTCGAGTGCCAATTTATTTATTATTTATTATTTATATTATTGGCAGTGTTTTCAAGCAAATTTATTAAATTAAATTTTATTTTATGTAATATGCAAAGTGTTCGACAGTGCAAAAATAAAAATGACCCACAGTGTGTAAATGCGTGTCTCAAGTATATTCTGCACATCTCCGTAACTGTGGCTTTCCAACCATATAAAATTTATCGAAATCGGTTAAATACTTTTGGAGAAAAGTGTATCACAAAAAACATGTTTGCCGTTTTATTATATGATATCTTTAAAAATTATTTTTTTGTCTTTTATGAAGGGGAAGACACATGTGTAACAGAAAACCTGTCTGAATGTTGGTATCACTGCAAGGCAAATTTGTACGAAATTAAGAACGTCGTTTTCAAATCCGTACGAAAATCAATTTCGGTAACGAATTCAATTCGGAACGAAAACAGGAGCTGCTTTGCATTTGAAAAAATATAAACTAAAAATTTTTTCGAAAAAATAGTTTTTGGATTTTTAAAAAAATAATACAATTTTTTTTTTGAAAATTCAATATCCTGAAAACCCATACACGATTAAATTTTTAAATTACGTTTTAAAATGTATTTTATTAAATACTAATAATTTGCATATCAATTTTTTTTATACAAATTTTAAGTAAAATTTAGTACACAAAAAACATGTTTCAGTGTGTCTGTATGTCTGTACCTCTAACTACAGCCTAAACCACTGGACCTATTTCTTTCAATCTCGGTAGTTAAGAGTCTTCGGTGATTCCCTAGAGGAGAAATTGAAATTTTTTTTTTAGCTCCAAAACTAACGGTACCCCCCATACACCCGTAATGCAAAATCTTATTTATCTCGAAAACGGCTCTAACGATTTTGATAAAAAAAATTAAGTGTGATATTATGGACATGGACTACATTTTGGTGAAAAAAAATTTTGGGGCAAAATATTATTAGGGGTACCTGCCATAGACCCGTTTTTTTAATTTTCGACTTAGAGCCGTTAAGCTCTAAGGATTTTATCCCAAAATTTTTAGCAGGAGTCCCCTTAAGTTTAAAATAATATTGTATATAAAAATATTCGAAAAAATATTTATTGGGTTTTAAAAAAAAAAAAAATTTTAATCAATATCTTCAAAACCTATGAACGATTATTTTTTGAAATTATTTCCTAAAACCAATATTATTAAATACTTAAAATCCGCATCCCACATTTTTTTCTTGAAAAATTTTAGAGAAATTTCTTATATAAAAAATTTATTTAATAATAAAACGATTTTTTAAGGTTTATTTGCATAAATTCATACTTTTCCGGAAACCAGACGGGAATTTTATGCAGTTGAACATTATTATCTCATTAAATCCATGTTTTATATTTATAAAATGTATGTATCTTAAATTCCAAAGTACTTTTACATAAGAGCAAGTTCGTACGATCCAGTCGTGCATTTTATTTTTATTGAAAAGGTTTTCTAATGATCCTTCTTCTGGGCACCTGTATGGTGTTATAAAGTATACCTGTTAGGCATACCCGGCATCACATTCAATAGACTAAATAGTGATCAGTTATCAAAAATTATTTTAGAACAAAAAATGTAGTTGCTTACCTTATAACAAATATTTGCTTCACCACTTTGATATTCCTTTTCAAATATCGATTGTTAAGAACTCGGATATTTAGGGTTAAAAATCTTATTTTTATTTTAGCATCACATACCTGAAACCAAAAAAATATCCACACAACTTATTATCCCAGGGATTCCACTCCTATGAAAAAAGTAAATTTTTGCCAGACGTTTTTCAATACACATTTTAGGCAAACAGAATCTTCCAATGAATTCACAAGTTCCTTCAAAATGATAGAAACAATGGGCTGTGCAAGACCAATTCAAAAATCATTCCCCACGCTACACTACTACACTTGTGCAAAGAAACATAATGCTGTAGAAAATTTTATAACATTGGGGACCCGAGTGCATCTTTTGTATGCTTTAAGTTTAAGTTCTATATAAGATAAAATTTAAGAGAAAGCTGCCTTTGATAAACGGAAATTATTATTTTTACTACAAGAAAATACTATTTTCTTTCTTGATAAGAATACCCACATTTGTTCTTCCAATTCTAGAGGGTTTGAAGCCTATCTGAGCTCTGAGCTCTTTTTTTTATCTTGCTATTTCAAAAAGCATATCGTCATCTTCATCTCCGTCAAACCACAACTCCAATGAGGTCATAATTAATTACAATCGAACTTCTTTGTTTTTGTTTTGATAAATAAAAAAATCACCTTTAATAAATTTATCTGAATTCACCTCAAAACGTTAAATAAATTGATAAATTCAGATCGGCCAATATCATTCACAACTTTTATTAATTGAGTTATACAACTGGTTGATAGTTGACAATCGTAATAAGGGTCATTGACTCGGGTTGCCGTGGACGGCATATTTTGTGCATTAAATAAAATGTTTTGGGGGTGACTTTTACCCATTTAACCCCTCTGTCGATACGTAAGTATGTACCTATTTAAAACATGATTCGCAACATCAACAGTTTAACTAAAACCCACTCATGACGTTTATTGCTTTTATGTAATGTATATATGTACGTAGTCAAAACCGTTATGCAGGCATTAAGTATTCACGACACTTATTAATTGAATATCATAAGTCCAATTTATTTGTGAAATGCTTTCGTGTGAGACTAGCAATAACGAAACGACCAGTGATCTACAAGATTTAACAGAAAATCTCATCTACCCAGGAATTATCACTTTATGCGTTTTGTTAGTCCATCAATCTACAAAATGGAGGTCAATAGTTTCTGTGTTTACATTTTTTGTGTTGGCAGTTGGTCATGTTGTTGACCTGTTAATTGGTTAATTTACTTTAAAGAGCCATACCCAGATAAATAAAAAGATTAAGCATTAGCGTTCAAACTTAACTAAAGTAAGGCACTTCGACTTGGCCAACCTTGACACTGGTCTAAGCAACAAAGTGTTAATACTAATATTTGAAGTTTGAAGATATGTATACGATCGTTTCATGCTTGTGAATAATTTTAAGGAAGGTTCAACACACACATACATAACTACATAGATTTCATTGAAGGCAAGATAGATTTTGATAGAATTCGAATCTTCAAAGTCTCGTAGGCTTATAAACGTTCCATGCCAACGTCTGAATTTTTTTGAATAAGGGCCAACTTTAAATTAATTTTTCGCTTGCAATTCCAACATATTTTAATTGAGCTAATACTCTTATAAAAATGTAAGTATAAGAGTACTTCGTACATATAAGTATGTAGATAAGTTTAGCTTACTTCAGGGCTGAATTTGCACATTGCTTTTGTTTGTCATTAAATAATGTTTTTTTTTTAAGGTCAAAAGTATTATAACTCTGAGCGATATAATAGATATACATATACCTACATATGTACGTATGTACATTGTCTAGAAACATATATGAAATTTGGCATTTTCATTGCCAAAGTATTTTAGCACCAAAGATATTAACGAGGAAGCGAAAACCTTAAGTAAATTCTTATCATTGATATGAGGTTTGAATTTTTTGAATAGATTTAATATTTTATTTCAGGCTGTTCACACCACAGTAATTGAAAAGTGAAAATAGCAAACAAGTGCAGGAATACTCACCAATGAACCAACATCTATTTTTTTAACGAATAAAGTTTTTATATTTTTTTACTGAAGTATTTATGTTTTCATTTTTTTTTCATGTATATTTAAGGAAAATAGTAAGAATTCATCTTTCCATGTTTTTTATTCTTTTATGTAAATTAAATTAAGATCTTCGTAAGCAGTAAGAAAAGTTTAGACTTTTCTCTATACCCTAAGTTGATTCCCTTTAGCTTTATTTTCATGTATTTTTTTGCCATAGTTTCATTCCGCTTATGCTTTTTAGTTTGGCGGTTTAAACAAAAATAATTACAGCAAAACAGAATCTCATTTTTCAAAAGTTTGCCAAGAATCGTTAAAACATAAATATTAAATCTTTTAAAAATCATAAATAAATACAACCAGTTCTGATTGCAAAGATCTGAGAGACTTGAACTCATAGTCCAAAAGCCAACATCAAATTTTTGTTTGGAGTTATAACCAAAATATGAGTATGAGCTCACAACTACATACATATGTAGTACATACATAATGTATGTATATGCGTCATGTTATCGAATACAAAAGTCTGGCAGGTTTATTTCTCCATTGGTGTAGGTGAGGGATTCAAAATAGCGATTTTGTCTGTTTTTGTGTCAGGGTGTTGACGACTTCAATTCTTTTACTAGGTAAGGTTAGGTTAATGGGCTGATAGTAGATTTTAGATCAATGTGGAACCGTTTAGATAACCTAGGGGTTGTGACACCAATTCATGAGTGTCACAACCCTATGATAATCTTATGTCATTCAAACCCGTTAAGCGTGTTGATGCGTTTCAGAAAGCTATAGCCTGAAACGTCAGAGGGTACTTCTAAGTCATTGAAGAAATATCTGCCATCACATAATCACGTAGTAGAGCAGAGGTAGACGCCTTTTAAGGCCGTGATTTTGATTTGATTTCAATGGTAGAAATTGCTTTTATTCCAGCTTGCCTATAAATGAAAAAGGTTATGTCAGCTTGTGGTATTGCCATCGTTGAGACTTGTCCAGCAGCTTTCGTCACTGCCAGGATTTCAGCTTGAAAGACACTGTTGTTATTAGGATGTCTGAATGAGCTGGCTAGTCTAAGTGTTTCTTTTTTTTTTTAATTAAACGCGTACTCAAGGTGTTATGAAAAAAATAAAAAAAAATATAAAAAGAATATCTGTCCTTGACAGTATGTCAGAAATTGGGCTCAAGGGTAAGCTGATGAGCATTCCTAGAAGTACGGGTATTACGGTTGAATTGTTTGAGGGGAGGAATGCAACTGGCTATTTCACTAGAGCACTGTTTGTGATAGACCTGAAACATTGCGGTGGTGCTCGAGAGATACAAATATTTCAGTTAGACAACCGTCGCCTATCATTTTTATAGCTCTTTTTTTAATTCTGTCCAAGAGACTCAAGTTGGTTTTTGGAGCACCTGCCTAGATATGGGAATTGTACTCGAGCTTCGGAAGAATAAATGCTTTATATATAACAACCAGATCAGAAGGGGTAAGATACTTCTTGCATCGGCGGAGAAAACCTAGACACTTAGCAGCGTCTTTTTTTTTTGGAACGTCAAATATGTGATCACTCCACAAAAGATGGTCTGTGATGCACATACCTAGAACTGAAAGCTGGTCAGTCTTCTCGATGCAAGTGCCGCTCATAGAAAGTGGCATTAGGGGAGGGTTGCGCTTTAACGACAATAAACAGCATTGAGTTTTTGAAGCATTAAATTCAACACGGTTTTTGATTCCCCATTGGACAATGCTGTCCAGATCAGAATTTAATAAGCTTATCATACGCTGCCGTTGAAAGTCCACATCCCAAGGACAAGGATTTGAATCTAAAAACGAATATGAGAAGCTGAGGGTACTGTCGTCAGCGAAACAATTAATTGGATTGGAAGTTTAAGACAAAAGATCATTTATGAACATAAGGAAGAGTGTCGGAGACAAAACGGAGCCCTGTGGCACACCAGCGTTTATTTTGTGGATATCATAGATTTGAAACCGTCCAATACTACTTGTGGAGCACGGTCCGAAAGGTAATTTCTAATCCAATTAAGAAGAGATTCGTCGATACCAAATGCACGCATTTTCGATAAGAGAGCTTGATGCCAAACATTATCAAATGCCTTTGAAATATCAAGTGCAATAATCTCTCTTTCTCCAAAACGATGTAAAGATTTGTTCCACTCTTCGGTAAGATATACTATCAGATCACCAGTGGACCTGTTGCTACGAAAGCCATACTGCCGGTCATTTAGAAGCTTTCTTCTAGATATTTCTTGAGCTGATAATTTATCAGGGTTTTTATGACCTTGGAAAGAATAAAGGACGTCAGTGCAATTGGACGATAGTTAGAGGGGGACGAAGATTCGCCTTTTTTAGGGACAGGCTGGACAAATGCTGTTTTCCATCTACTCGGAAAGAGACCTGAAGATTAGGACAGATGGAAAAGCTTACGCAGAGCTTTTGCCACCGTTGAAGAACACCTCTTCAGAACAATAGCAGGGATACTATTCGGGCCAGCGGATTTGTGAATGTCAAGATCTTATAGAACTCTTGTAACTGCACGAGTGCGAAAGAACCCTGCACCAACACCATTTTCTATCTTGGAACGGTAGTCAGTACATATTTACTCTATTTCCCGTGTATTTCTGTACAATCCGGGCATGACCTGTGGCACTATGTCTCCAGCTACCTGTTTGCATAAGTCGAAGAGCGCTATTTTGGCTGCCGATTCTTGAATAAATAGATCTAGGGGCTTTAAGTTCAGTATAGCTTTCTGACCCGCTGTGGAGGTCGACCTCATTGCCACAGTGATTGCAATACATGCCATTCCCTGTACCTTTTATTAAAATTAAATGTCTTTTATTAAAATAGAAAATGTTTTCTGTCATTTTCCGTAAGTCTAAACACCACGATCCGATTAATGGATCTGAGGATAGAAGCTAAAAAAAAGCCGCGAGCAAGCTTAGATCAAAAGTTCTATTAATCGGATCGTCAAGATTAAGGTTTATAGGCTTAGGGAAAATGACAGAGCATCATCTACTGTTTTTAGCTCCTCACAAATGGCGAAAAAAAACTGGCAGATTTTTATAATGCATGCACCTATATATTTTGATAATACCTTTTAGCCAAAAATATTGTGTCGGTTCTTAGACCATCACGGAAGCCTCTTAAATAAATTGATCAAATTCGATACAAAATTATTCATCATGATCATGATGATCATAATCATGATGATGATCATTAGTTCTTAAAAAAGCCTTTTTTAAATAAGGTCAGCCAAACTTCTGAGTCTTGATTGTTTGATATTTTACAAAGACTTCGTATGAATGTCTGCAATCATGTCTTTCGTTGGATAGTTAATGTATTTACCTTCTTTTGATTGTTAAATATACGTGTTTTGTTCGAGGATTTATTTTCTCTGAGACCAATAGCTCTAAGCAACTTTGATTATCTTCAAACATTGTAATATCTTGTATATTAACTTGTAGACCTTAAAATAATTTTCTCAGCCAAGTCGAACCATCCTAAAGTCTTTCAATTCACAGACACCTGTTGTAATGGTACAATAACAGTTTAACAGCCTAGACAACATTTGAACATACAGAAAAAAACCGTTAATTCTTTTAGGACCTCCATACTTTCAAAATACCATTGTGAATTTTCTGAGGCATTCAGAACCTAAAAAGAAGGAAATGGTAAATCAGTAATTTGCTAACATTTCTTATTCGTAAATTGAAAATTGAAGAACAATGTAAGCATCAAAAGAAAATGATCTATCCCAAAGTGGAAGACGTAGAAATTCACGGTAGTAGTTTTTGAAGGGTCTACACCGTCAGTCGAACTGAATGAAATGGATATCTATCATCGGTCTTATTTACGAGGGCGGGCGGTCCGATAAGTACTTAACCTACAAAAGAAAAACGAAAATTTTGGAAAAGTGGCGATTTATTTCTCAACACAGTCTCCTTTTAGGTCGATACACTTGATCCAGCGATGCTCCAAATTCTTTACATGCGGTCTCCACTAGCGATGAATCCAGAGCATGCTTTAAAGCATGCGTACATTATCGCAAGTAGAGACCGCCATCGCAGCTATATTTCCATATCCATAGCTTGCGGTAGAAAGTATGCTCTCATCGCATACCATTCATCGCTTGCTTTATCGCAAGGAGAACTGTCAACTGTCATATTGTTCTGGCGTACCCAAATTTAATTTGAGTGAGTTTGAGTTTTGCGTGCGAAGAAAGCTTTTGCTTGAGATTTACGTTTTTCTTCCAAGTTTAAAAAATGTCTGATTTAAAATTGTCCACAGAACTCATTTATATTAATTCCTAATTTGAAAGCCTTTGTTAATTGATTCATTAAAATTATTCTATACTAAAAAAGCATGCGATGAAATGCCCAGCCCAACAAAAATTGACAGTTCTTCTGCTCTCTGCTTTCTGCTTTGGCTATTGCGATTGCGATGAATTTATCGCTAGTGGAGACGGCGTGGTAACCCAACCGAAAAATAGGTTTTCTCGAGGTCTGCAAAGTAGGCTTCCGTGGCGGTGATGACCTCCTCATTCGACTTAAATTTCTGCCCGGTGAATGATTTTGTCAAGTTTGCAAACAAAAAAAGTCGCCCGAACCCAAATCTGGAGAATACGGTGGGGGGCAGCATTTCGTAGTGCAATTCAACCAATTTGGCCTTTAGGGGCCAGTTATAGCTCATCAGAAAAGTCCATCAGAAAAAATTTTGTCTTCCAAATTTGACCATATTACAACTCGATTTTGAGTAAAATTTGAATGCTATTAGACGAATACTTGCTTGGACTAATTTTCACAAAAAGAATTACAACATTTTGTTGCTAAATTTACTCAGAAAATGGATTTAAATATTTTTTCTGATGGAATTTAATTTTTCTGAATAGCTGATTGCCAAAACTCAAAATATATTCCATTTCGTTTTTCTTTTGTGTTCCGATTTTTTTTTGTTCCGAATGCATCAGAAAAAATTTTTCTGATGAGAAAAATGTTTTCTGATGATATGACAAGAAAGAATTGTTTGTTTTCTGACGTAAAATTATTGGTAGCTATAACCGGCCATCAGAAAAATGTTTCAGATTTCGATTGTTCTAATTTTTCTGATGGACTTTTCTGATGAGCTATAACTGGCCCCTTAGTCTCACGGTTTTGTTTGTTGTCCGGAGTGAGCAAACGCGGCACCCATCGCACGACAGCTTTCTCATGTCCAAAATTTCATGCAGGATATGACCCACGTGGTCTATTGAGATGCCTACTGTTTCTTTAATTTTGCTGCGCGATTTCTCTTCCAAAAACAAGAATCGAATCACCGACTGATATTGCGGTCTAAGAGAATGTCACAGACGATAGTAAATCTCTTTTGTGATACTGGACTTATCGGACCGCCCTCGTATTTATTTTTTCACTTGAAAACTCCGAATTTGGAAGAGTTGAGATAAAGTTGCAATGATTTTTCTGAAAATCTATTATGAAAACGTTAAGGAGGAAGAGTTGGAAATTTAATATCACAGAATTCTTGGAAATTGAAAATATCGCTGATATCCATTGAATGTGATGTGCTGAAATACTTATACTCTTAAGCACTAAGCTTAATGAGTTACTTTCCAGGCTTTAAATACAATATAAAGGATTTTCCAATAAGAGGTGTTATTTTGAATAGCCCGCTATTTCGGTAGATGTCACTTTTGAAGCTGTCATTTTTTGACATTTGACAAGTAGAAACTACGCTATTAATAAAAATGGAACGATACACGCTTCAACAACGCATTGAAATTATTAAAATTGGGTCCTTGAAATGCATGAAAATGAACCGGAATTTCATCGAAAAATCATCTTGACTGATGAGGCCCATTTCCACCTCGAAGGCTACGTCAACAAGCAAAACTGTCGCATCTGGGGCTCGAAAAACCCAAGAGTTATTGTTGAAAAGCCTCTCCATCCTCAATGCGTGACTGTTTGGTGCGGTTTATGGTCCCGCGGGGTCATTGGACCTTACTTTTTCGAAAATGAGGCTGTAGCAACAGTTACGGTCAATGGATTGCGCTATCGAGAGATGATTAATGATTTTTTATGGCCTGAATTGGATGGTATTGATCTGGACAACGTTTACTTTCAACAAGACGGCGCTACGTGCCACACAAGCAATGAAACCATCGATCTTTTACGGGAAAAGTTTCCGGACCGTGTTATCTCTCGAAGAGGTGATCACAATTGGCCACCGAGATCTTGTGATTTAACACCTTGCGACTTCTTCCTTTGGGGCCACGTGAAAGATAAGGTCTACGCCAATAGCCCAGCGTCGATTCAAGACCTCAAAGATGAAATTCGTGAGGCTATCGAGGACATAGGGCAGCCACTTTGCGATTTGGTTATGGAAAATTTCATGAAAAGGATATGGTCCTGTAAGCGTGGTATTGGCGGCCATTTGGCTGATGTTGTGTTCCATTATTAACGGCATACCTTTCTCTTTATAATGAAATAAACATCCGATCATTTATCTCCAAAAATGCCATTTTTCTTTGAATATCAAAATAACACCTCTTATTGGAAAACCCTTTAATAACCTACTTATTTTTATTAATAAATAAATCCAGAATTTTGTTTATCTATGCCTTTTGACTGTATCAATTAAATATTCGTGTGTAATACTCATATGGGAACTACTCGTATTATCTTAAGGTGCCCAAGGCCTCCGATAGGCCCTGCCCTGCCTAATGTATTCCTTATAAAATTTACAAGTGAGGACTTCTCTAGGCATAGTATAAATATTGGAGACATTCTAATTTGGTTTTGATGAGGAAATGTACATAGCTGTGTTTAATGTCATGGGGCGTTAGGAAATTTTTGCAGACAAATTATTTTCTAACACGTGAGACATGGTAAAAAACAGTTATTTTAACTTTTTGGTTATAACAAGGGTACCAAAACTTTTTGTCATTTTGGGTTTGTCTACAAGCTAAAAAATTAGCTGATTCGTCATCTGATACATAAAATTGGAAAATTTTTTTTTTGTTTATTTGTCACACTTGTTACATTAACTTTTCTGTTAAGTTTTGTTGACGTTCAATATTTTTGTGAAAAAAAAAACAAATAAAACAATTTCTCAAAAACGTTTAAGTTTATAATATGGATTTCCTTTGCAAATAAAAAATCCCTCGCCAAATTTGCGTTCCTTCACTCAAAAAAAAAAACCATATTTCTTTGACAGTGATCAAATTCTTCAAAACCACGCACTTGGACCACAAAACGAAAAATTTTCTATCCGAGATCAATATCTCTAGTGTGTAAAGGAAATTGACATAAGACTCCTTTTCTTATTATGAAAGCAACAATACAAATTGTGATTTTTTTTTTAAATTTATTTTATATGTACATATGTATGTCAGCTAGGGAACTCAAAAAAAAATGGCAACAGAAAAAGCAATGTCCTCATTAGTGTCATCGTGTGCCGACCGTCAGAAATTTACCATGACACTGAATTAACTTCTAATAAGTAAGGTCGACAGATCAATGCATTACCTTATACCTATTCCCTCACAGCTCAGAGCTCAGACAGAAGTTTTTGTAATTTGAAAAAGAAAATCTATAACCACGTGTGCGCTTCCGTATGTTGTGAGTTTAACGGCAAAACATTTAGTAAAACCACAAAGAAAAGTGAATTGCGAAGACAAGACACACTTTTAGAGATAAACTATTCAGTTTTTCTTCCTTACATGTAAAATTGTATTTACTTATATTCTATTTCTATTCATAAAGCTAAAGTATGCCACTTGCACCACTCAGTTTATTTTGTTGCGATTAGGTAGTGAATACTAACATCAAGGTCAAATAATGGATTCATACAAAAATGTTTGTCGATTTTTTCAATACAACGTATTTTTGGGAAAACAAATTTTGGGTGAACAAATCAATACATACCACTATTTTATTTATTTATATATAAAGTAATCACTAGCCTTACAAAATTAATCTTCAATATCGTTTCTTCACAATCACGAGAATTTGAAATAGTTTTAAATACTCGTAATATATACATACATCGTCTGCATAAATAAGACACTTTGAGTGTTTCAAAACAGACGGATAGTTATTTATAAATAAAATAAAAACAAATGACTGCCCTGTAGTATTCCAGAGTCAACGTTAACATTTTTGGAGGTATGGCCATTGAAAAGTACCGAATATGATCTATTGAAAAATATAATTGAATCCATATAACAATATGGTCTCTATTATGAAGACATAATCCACTTGATTCCTCCTTTGGAATGAATCAATAGAATTTTCAAATATTCTGTAAGGAAAGTGACTATAGAGCTAGAACCGCCTTTGTAAATCCATGTCGTATTATGATTTAACAAGAGAAAGATAGAGTTTCATAAATTATAGGCTCACAAAGTTACTGATAATCTTGAAATAGGTCTATAATTGCTAGCCTCGTCTTTTTTGCCTTTTTTATGCAGGTAAAATATTTTTATATAAAAAGTGCATATTAACGGTAATATATTATTCTGAAGTGTACAAAACAATGCCAAAAGTTGAGGTCATCAGAATTCTTTTAAAGCTTGACTTCGACAAGATGACTAAAAGTTAAAAGTCAACTTTCAGAAATTTTAAACAATTGTGATTAGAACTCTGTTACGCTGTTAATAAGAAGACTAGTTCTTTTGAATTGTTGTCTAGCTTTAAGATAGTTGATAAGTTGTAAATGTCGTCAGTCAAATCGTAACTGAATAATTTCTACTGCTTGAAGATTAAAACCACATTAAAACTTTTTAGCTTCCCAAGATACATATGTAGATAAAATAGAATATTCGAATATTCAAAGAATATTATTCAATTGCAATAGTGTGTTTCATAGTTGCGAAATGTACTTAATGATGTGTCAGTGAAAAAGTACTATAAAAATTAATTTTGTTCGTTCAGTTTGAGACATCAAAATTAGGAAAGGGTGCGGGGCATATAACAATCACTACCCCATCTGTGGGAATTAAAGAGAGTGGAGAGTGAGTGCGTGCTGTGCTGAATACATTAGTGTGTCGCACATAAACACTACGCTAAACGGCTTTCAAGTATTAGTTATTTAAAGCAACTATGGCCCATTGTTAAATTAAATATGCTTCAGAGAATTGCCTTACAATTTTTTTTTTATTTTCATTAAAGAGCAAGTACATTCTACTTAGTTGCACACTTCAATTTTCATGGTATTAGATTGCAGTCCCACAACCTTTAACTTTCTTTGGTGTTAGTTTGTCCAGTGATTTCGAGGCGGGGTATTTGAAAGAAAGACAATAAAGTATAAAATTACTTGTCTGTTTTATGGCAATGACAATAAGTTGTCTTTTCAGAGATGATATTTAACTCACGTCGATGGTGGACGTTGTATTGTCTGTTTGATGTTTTTGTTTCCTTAATAGTATCGTCAAAGACTCATCAATATATCGAACATTATGTGTTTGCACTTCCTTCTAGGCATCAGATATTGTATTTTCTTTAGTCAAAAAGTAAGCCAATATTTCTATATCCAGTTATTTATTTTATATAAAACCAATTACTTTTTTATTTTAGTTTTTATTATTGAAGAATAAGCTCTACGAAAGTTATTAGCCGTGTTTTATTGGTTAGTGAATATACTACATCGCAAAATTTATCATGGAAAACAACAACAAACGATTAGTGAATAAAAATAAGCTAGTAATTGAAATGGATAATTTAGTGAAGATGGAGTTTCGGATGTTGAAATGTAGGAGGTGTTTAGGTGGTGTCCGAAAAAATATATGTGGCATACTTGAGGGAGTGTTCGTTGGTATTTATTTTGTTATACTTTGCCTTTGATAATCCAAAGTGTGATCGCTCCGAAATTTATAGAACAAATATTTTTTCAAATGCAAAACTTTAATTCATACCATAATTCCGGCTTTACACTACTGCCACTAATTTTGTCATAAAATATTGAATATTGAAATATTGAATTCGATTGATATGTTTTATCAGTTCACTGGCATTTGTTCAAAAATGTCGTATAACTGCGGCATTATGCTGAATTTATATAACAACTGAAAAAATTAAAGCTAAACTCTCAGAACACCTATTTTATTTATTTTTTATTTTATTTTTTTAGTATCGTTATAACTTCATATGACTCTTTAACATTAAAAAACGTCAAAATAGGTCTGTTTACTTAGTTCTTTGCACGAACTACTATTGTTTTAAGGTTGCTCAGAATCAATTTATTAAAAGAAATTGCCTTAGGCTAGGCTCTTTTGCAACTGTTTGGTTTAAGAAACTGAAAAGTTTGTGTTTTGACACAAACTAAACGATTGCCTAAAATGAGTTCGCTATTTTGTGTAACATATAATTATATGCACCTGCGCGGACATTCAACCAAATAGTTCATCTGTTTTCTATAAGTATAAAAACAGTGTTGTGCAACTAAAAATTGAATGTGCGCTCCCAGCCTTAAGACGATATTAGTTAAAAAATGTTCAAAATTAGAAAACTACTTTAAAGTTAGGAAATATATAAGAAGTATAATACTACTACCTTAATAAGAGGCTGTTTAAAATTTTGCGCCAATGTCATTTTATTGAGTACTATGTTTTTTTTCTCCAATACTCAGTACATATATGCGATATATTTTCGCACTTTTGTAAGTTTTAAATCAAATTTAACAGTGAGAAGAACTCTAAATCAACTCGATTTGCATTTTCATGAACATTCAACTCAATCTGCATTTTCATGAATATTTCAACTCCAGCTTAAAAACGAGATACAGATCTTTCGAACACATCCGAGTCCGAGTAAGTTAATTCTTAATTCCACAAGTAGGAGGAACAAGGAAGAGTGAGTTAAAGAGTGAATAAAGCGTTTTTTGGTACTTGTATTACTGCGCTAGATATAGATTACCAATAAAACGCGCCTATTATTATTTTTAATTGGCAAAAAGAACCATATTAGAACATCGTATGTTAACATGTTCATCTTCCATGTAGCAACTAGTTATATTCTGCAAGAGTACACGTCAATGTAGATTTTCTACATTTGTTTTGAGAGGTCTAGGATGAGAAGACCCATTCATACTACCTCCTGTGAGAACCGATCAATTTGCAAACCCTTAGCAAACCTCATGATAATGCTGACCTACTCTTTCTGGCAACAATTCAACTATGTTTGATCTAAATCTAAACTATTCAAAAACTGCCCTCAAGAATGCTTTCCAATAACTATTCTTTTTCCTCTCCCACATTCCATCCATAATAACTTTATAATAATCATTAAGTTATTTAAGTTATTTTAAGCATAGACCTGCGATTTTAATAAGCCTCACAAGAAAAAGTCTAGCGGGGTCAAATCGAATAAACTTTGTGGCCAATTCACGTAACCTCTTTGAGACATAACCTTATGCTCAATTCGTGCAACTTTTAATCTAACGAACAATCATTTTGATAATAAAGTTTTATCATTTAGACGTGTTCAATCCTGTCACTTGGCAAATCACGCATCAGTATAATTAAATAATAAACAACATATTTGGCAGAGGTCACCAAAACAACAAAGCCGCCACACCCCGCCAAAATCTACCCGCGTGAAATAAAAAACCCTTTATGTAAGATTCATATCCAAATGTATAATTTTATTATTTTAAATAAGAAGATGATAGAGAAGTCGTGGTGATATTTTCAGGTATTGTTTCTATATGAAGTTTTTTGTAATAATAAAAGAAGGGAGCGAACTACAATCTATCAAACTCTACAATATCAATATCGATATACTAAAATTTCTCAATCAAACAAATATGGAAAAAAAGCTTTAAAATGGGTGATCTGTGATCTCATGTAGCTCTAAAAGGAGGTACAATAGAAAGATTATACATAAATCGCAGTGCCCTTAAACCCCATAGTTATTTATTCATTAATTCAATACGTGAGTTAGAAAACACATGCCAAGTCGATACCATATTTACAGATTTTTCACATCGTTGAACATAATATTCTAATAAAAAACCTAGAAGTTTTAGGTTTCCAAATAAATGTTTTACTGTGTTGCTTAGTGGTTACCCTACGGCTGAAAATATTTTGTCAAAATTATGATCTGAAATTTCTCTAAAGATGTTTTCAGTTTTTGTTGGTGCTCCGCAGGAAAGGCAACTAGGTCCACTCTTGTTATTTTATTTAAGAATTGCCTATATTGCGTATTGGTAAGTGCCATTGGACTGTTATGCAGAGAGTCTTGGGTTTGATTCCCGGCCGCTCTTCAGGGGTGTAGTGCCTGTTGCGAGGAAGTGACAGATCCTCCAAGAGTAACTCTAGTCATGAAAAATGGCCGTCTTGTGGTATGTCGTTTAAGTGGGTTGTGAATTTTTTGTTCGACAACTAATACTGACTCTTAAATTTCAAAAAAGTGTTCGACACAAAAGATGACAACTGTCGTTTGAGAAACGCCTATTATAATAAGGATGATTGATTGATTGTTTGTTAATGAGATAGTAAAGAAAAAGTCAAAAATAATGTTTTTTGCCTATAAAATTAATTATTTGTAACATTTTTCATTGCAAGATTTTTACTTATTTATTAAATTGAAGAGAAAAAAGGGTCAAACTAAAGCCCTTCAAAAGGTTTTCATTAAGTTTTATCGTTTTTTAATTAATGTGAACTAGCCCATCATTGTAAGCTCTTCCATTGGACTTCACATGCTAAAAATCCATGACACTTACAACTTCAAATTGAACTACGAGCGAGGTTCCATGTATAATTTGACTTTCCTAATACATAAATGTATCTATTTTTAATTTTTCAAATGATAGGTACAACGAAGCATATTTTATGAAATCCAATGGTCACTTTGAATACCAAGTTTACTGAATATTAATTTTATGGCGAACGAATCGTTCAACTGATAATGGTTCCATGTTTGATTGGGAGAATAATTTGTATAAATTAATCAATTTAAATCTTAATCAGTTATTTAGATCACAAGAAGGCAATATTGTACTTATCCATTAATACTTGAATTACTAGTATTATCTGATGAAACAACACTTTACACGCATCAATCAGATGAATGTACCTGCCTATATGAAATAACCCCGCCAAATTTCATTCATGAACTTCAAAGCACCAACAATCCCCTCTCTCTGATGAAGTTATTTCTGTTTGTTGGTTAAATATTATTAAACACATATTTCCATGAAATAGCTACGTATTCGCACCGCACTTTACCCATAACGAGAGCCAACCACGAACGACACAAGACCATACGTGAAGGTAATTCCAACATTTGTCACTCGAATTATCCATTAACGAAAAGTATTTGCATACGACCCGTCGGCGGGTAAGCATCGAGTTTCCTACTGCTTCTCCAAAGTCCAAGTGGTGTTTCCAATCTAAAATCCAATTCAAGATTCGAACGTCCACTGTCGCGTCGTCGTCATCGCTTCCTAGATTCATATTAATTTTCCCATAAAGAGCGATCTTTTGTGCTTGCCATATCCTAAGTCCAATACGTTGGTGTATCCAATCACCCGGACGTGAATGGAACGGGACACTCGTTGCGACTACCACCTCTGTTGTCGTGTATATAACTTCCATGTCCTACTAAACGAAAATGAAAACGGGTTTACGACCTGTACTGTGCATCTTTGAGATTCACGTGTGCTTATTACCTCTTCATCGTCTGGTGTAGATGACTTTCGAGTTTCAAGTTTCGGGTGCAGATCGTGAATACACGCGCCAAATTTTAGCCAACGGATATGTCCTAAGTGCAACTTTAATTGTAGTGCTGGAACGCTGCTAGTAGATATTTAACGCAACATACGAAAACAAGTCGGATAAAAAAGGTTAACAATGCAAATGGAGGTTTTCATATTGCTAGCGTTAACAAGTGCTCTCCTGCTTCTCATGTCAAATTTAGTCGTCTCTTCGTTTATCATATCGGATGAAATATTTTCAAAAGGACGAGAGATAATCATCACTGATGCGGTACGGATGTTTTTTTTAAATTATTTATGATATACATGTTTAAGTGATATACAGTGCTCTAAGGATATATGAATGTTGGGTAATCCAAAAGAAAATTACCTTTCCTGTTCTTATGGGTCAATGGTGTAAGTTTAATGCAAAAGCTATTTGCCTGGATCTGTTAGTGTACTCGTAATAGCAAAAGAGAAATTGTTATAAGAGTCAAGTTTTTTTATTTAAAAGTAAAAAAAAACTCTTCGGGAAATTTTTATTTGAAATATTAGTTTGGGTTTTGATTTCCTTCAATTTACTTAAAGGACAGTGTAAAGTTTTAAAGGAACGAATACTTGTTCTTAATTTAAACTTAAAAAATATTAAATTTAAGGCAAAAGAGTTCGAAGGAGGGAATGAACATAAAATGCATAACTGGATCGCATGATCATGTTTTTGTAGTTCAAAAGTATATCGTGACTGGACATTGCAGATGTTTGTTAATGGTTCAATAATCTAATCATATTGTCAACTTGATAATGTGATAAAAAAGTCAAAAGTATCCTATCTACTAAAAATGGATTATTTCTATATTTTTTTTTGTTTACAAAGATTGTAAAATTAATAAATTCGATAATTGAATAATTTAATTAACCAAATTCCAAAATTGTGACAAATTGTGAAGATATACCGTAAAAACCCAAATATAAGGCAATAGTCTAAAAAAAATCTTCCATAATGTGACATTTTCAGGAAAAACTTGCCTGTTTTATCCGTAATAGGTATAAAGTTAATAAACATTCTGAGAACATTTGTTGCACATTATTTGAAAAGCATTTCAAATAATAATGCCTTTTATATTTTGCCGAAAAATTCACATAAAGGAAATTAAAAGCTAGTCAAGTGACTTCAATTCAAAAAACTTTTTTATACAAAAAAAATCAATTTTTAGTATTTTTGAATTTTGTTAATTTTTTTTTTTAACGTTTCTCTATTTTATCTCAGAGCAGAACCTGAGCTGTCAAAAAAATGTTTCTTTTTCATCTCAGAGTGTTCAGAACTTCGAATTAGTTTTTGTCTTCAGTTCTGAAAATGTTCATAACGTGTTCAGAAGGTAATTTTAGAAGCAATCTCAACTAAACTAATCACATGACAGTTCATGCTTAAGTTTTTTTTTTTTAGTTCCGTACGGACAACTCAATGTTAAAACTTTGGTTTCTTTTTTCGCTCAGAACTCAATTGGGGATCGCAGAATTGTTTGTCTGTTTTCTTCGCCCTCTAACACCATTTGCAAAAATCCACATGTGTGTCAGACACATAGCACATCATGAAACGTCAAAGTTTATTTAATTGACATATGTTATTTATGATATTTGATAAGATAATATACTCGTAGCAGTTAACTAGGTTTGTTCTTTGAGCCCTGAAGTCACCCTGGGGTCGCCCTAAATCGTTTTTTGAAAAACCTGGCGAGTAAATTCTGTGTTTTTTGAGACCTGTGGTCGCCCTGAACTCGACCTGGGGTGGAATCGTGTAAGGTGATAGTTGATTATCAATTTTTTGATTGTCGTTTTGAGCATCGCTCTCTCTATAATTCTTAATTGATATGATAGAGACAGCTATAGGCAAAAACGACAATCAACGAATTGATAGTCAACTATCACCTTACGCGATTCCACCCCTGAAGTAGATCTAGGTATTTTGCTGGGGCGAGTTCAGGGGTGGAATCGCGTAAGGTGATAGTTGACTATCAATTCGTTGATAGTCGTTTTTGACTATAGCTGTCTCTCTCATATCAATTAAGAATTATAGAGAGAGCGATGCTCAAAACGACAATCAACAAATTGATAATCAACTATCACCTTACGCGATTCCACCCCAGGTAACACTCAAACTGTCAAAAGTCATATGGGATTTCATATGTATTTCTTTTATTGTCGTTTGGCGATTTGAATGTTGCATGTTATTGCTTGTGCTTGCAATTAAATGTTTGTTGTACTCATCAGATTAAACATTCAGCAACAACGCAAAATTGTTTTCGTTCATTTTTAAAACTAATTTATAACAAATTTAAAGTTTTATATGAGCCAAGAATTATTTTTTCTTGGTTTTAGTTGTCAACAAAACAGATGACAGCCCTTGGGTGTTTTTTGAAAACCGAAAAACCAGTTTTTGTTGACAACTCTGAGGGTTGTCAAGAAAACCTGGGCCAACCCTGGGTAAAGTTGAGCGAACGAACTTACTATATTAGGTGTGTTTTATTCATTGCTGCATAACCAGAGCAGCATTCAAGTGCGAATAAAACGATCAAACTCACTCCATATGTCAATTTCAATTTATATTTCAATGTTTGCCATTATTATAGAAAATATCAAAATCTGATGTCAAAACATATACATACTCGTATGATTAATTCTAAAATTTGATGCATAGTGCCATTTTCATTTCAATAATTTAAAGTTCTATGTATCACCAGCACAACTGCCATTTTTTTTTACTGGCTTCTTTTTCGCCAGCAATCAAATTGTTGTTGTATGTCGAGGGAAATTTTGCTATACTAGCTATATAGCTGTGAATAAAACACACCTATTATATACGTTTATATTATTAATAAGTAATAGTTTTTTATCCTTATAATGGAGTGTCGTTGTTTAAAATACGACTTTATTTTTGATGAATTTCTCGCTTAAACCTTTTTTAGATAAATAATATCTAGATCAATACGCATTTTCCAAAATAGCAACAGGGTCATAGCATCCCAAAAATCTAGGCTTTAGTCTGGGATATGTATGTACATATTTCGTTCCACGAGTTCAGGGCTTTTTATTTCGTTTTATTTGCACGTATACGAGAAAAAAAGATTTGGGACGAATGTTTTTTAATATTTAGTATTTTTTTTTTAACTCACTCACTCAATTATGGTAAAAAAGGTTTAATTTCTTTAGTTTCTCTGAAGTACCTATTGATCTTAAAATTGTGATCCGTGCGAGACTTCTTACAGATTATAACTACTCGTATTCTGACCCATTGCAGAATTCTTCGTGTTTTTGTTTTGACTACCTTTGATATGATCCTTTCACCTCTCTTTAGAAGAAGTCTATGGAACCAAGCTTAAAATTATAGGTTTAACTAACTATTTTAAACATAAAAGGTGTCTCACATTCCCCGCGGGAGACGAGAACCATTACATCCAACAATTTTCTCGTTTTTGCTTATCATTTTGGAGTTATAAAACGAGTGTATCTTAATTTTTTTGTTTAATTCAACGAAGAATTTCTGAGCGAATAACGGTTTTGCGAAGTTTTGTTTATCAAACATTAGTTTTCCTAATTAAAATGGCCTCTGGAGCAGAAGATTTTTGAATTCGGAGTTCAAAGTTATGTGTAGTATAATACAATAATTAGAAATGTTACAATTTTAAAAGATTTGTTGTAGAAAAATAAAATGCATGACTGGATCGCACGAACTTGCTTTTATGTAAAAATAAATGTTATTGCAGAAAACCTGTTCATAAGCATAAAATTCATTTTTTCAAATGACTAAAAAAAATCCTTAAGTAGTTTTAGCTAAAAACAGGATGCCATGTGAATCAAGCAAATAATATTAGTTTACGGAAGAACAAAAATTATAAGTCCTTGTAGTGGTTTCTTAAAAAATAAGCTTTTATATACAGAATTTGTAAAACGTTTTTAAGAAAAAATGTTGGTCCGTCAACTTTAAGTTTGTATTATTGTACAAATAAAAACTAAATTTCCATAAAATTGACCCGTTCTAGGGTATCGAATTTTCCAACATAAAAAAATTATTTTTTTTTTTATTCAAAATATATTTTTTTTTTTTAAGTTTTGAAATGCAATTTTCTTTAACTTTTAGAAGAAATTTAATTAAAATCCGTTATGTCGGTAATGAGAAATTCAAAATTCGAAAAAATGGTTCTGTAGCAGGCACAGTCATAAATATCTTAATTTAAATTTTTTTTATTGAATTATTATGTCGTAAAAATTAATAGAAAGAAAAAAAAATTATCAAAACTCTAAGTGCCGTTTTCGAGAAAAATACGATTTTCGAAAACCATTTCTGAACATTTGTATGGTGGGTATCGTTATTTTTAGATAAAATAAAATTTTGTTTCTTTGTTCATTGTACTAAAAAACTTTTAACTGTCAAGTTTAAAAAAAAAATAAGCAAGTAGTTTTCAAAATATTGAGATTTCACAAAAATATTTTTAGTTTTTATTTACAAATTCAAAAACATTTTTTTAAAATTTGAATACACAATATCTACTATATAAACTGATGGACAGCTTTAGCATAAGAAAAACGATCAAATGACCAAAATCGATTGTACCGTTTTGAGAAGATCAAAAACGAAAAAAATGGTTCTATGGGGGTACCATAAATAACCATTTTTCTGAAAAGTTTTTTCAACCATTACGTAGCTTGAAATAAATACAATTTTGGAATTTTTTTTTTGAAAAATCCGTGGAACAGTTTTATAAAATTTCGAAAAAAAATTGTGCGGCAGGTACCGTTATTTTTGGTCTTAAAAAAAATAAAAAAAAGTGTGGGGGAAAAGTTAAAAATGATATCTACCAAATTTAATTAAAATCAGCCGAGTCGCTTAGGCTGTAGTCGAACAGACATCCAGACAGACAGAATTGCGAGACCAACTGTTTTCGTCTTCGCTATCGTCGTAATGTCAACTTTGATCAAAATCTCGAGTTCTATTTTTTTACGAATGCATAACTTGCCTTATAGATTATTGTACCTATAAGTCGCAAGTAAAACAGTCATAACGGAAGCACATAATTTTCTCTTAATACCTAGTTCTGAAATTTTTCGGAGTTTATTCATGGGCATAACTCTATACAGGATTTCTTTATGTTTTTTATATTTATACTTGTATACATACATTCATACATATATACAAATTTATCAGTATCTTTAAATGAAAATAAAAAATAATACAATATGAAAGTGCAATTTCAAGAATAATTGTTTGATTTTACGCGGTACACTTTTTGGCTTATTGACCGCATTTCATTCGTAAATCGTAAGAGATTCATTAATATTCGCCTCACATCCACAGTAGCTGCTTTGAATTTCCACGTTACTGAGGCAGTGTCAGTGGTTAACAGTGGGATATTTGTTCATAAAATATGGTTTTACTTAAAATTTATATTGTTAAAAGAAAAAAAAAACATACAATAAAACGTTCAAGCTTAAGATAAATCAGGGGCAGTCAAGAACAAAAAGCAAAACAGCTCCAAAGAAATGTTTTCAGACTGGAAGGCATACATTACATACAATATGAATGTTTTGCTAAAAATAAAAATAAAAAATAAACAGAGTTTTCATTTCGACTATAATCCGATAAATATTTATTTTGTCGAAAAATTTACCCGCACAATCTTAATTGTGTAAGACATGCATTTTTAGTGCACTACCAGCCGGTTACTGGAATATATCCAGTGGTTTGTTAAAGTTCCAGTTGATTTTTTTTTGGACACAATGGTAACATCTATTTTAAATCAGCAACATTTTTAAGACATTATTTAGCTTTATCCTTCAAAAATAACAGACCTCCAATAAATACCATTCTTTATAAAAACACCCTTACGTATAGCCTTAACAAAAATAATAATAACAAATATAAAATAATGGAACTTTTACTACATTGTTATACGAGTTTAAATATAGAGTACTTCCACCTTGATTAAGAGTAACTTCATAAAGTCTTTTCTGTCTTTAATCATACAGTTTGGAAAAATCATTAAGGGATATGTCATTCCATTTCATGCTTTCTTGGTATTATGTTTCTTTTCCTGATTCATGGATCTTGTGCTTCTTTTAACCCCTTAACATTTTCATTGATATTCAGGTCGGGCTAGTATGAAGATAAGTGAAGTAATGAAATATTTTGAGCTTTGTCCACTCTTTCACTACTCGAGCGGTATGAATAAGCACGTTATCTTGTTGTTTATTTGGGAAGTAAAAAACTGTAGTACAGCTTTGAGGATTGCTCTTCTATAGGCGGCTGACGTGGCTTGGCAAGTTCCGCCTTTCATGTTTTTCGCTAGCCAGAGATTTTTTCAAAAAGCGCCGTCACTTCTTCCAAGATTTTCTGGAATATTGCGGATAGATACGTTAAAAACTTCTTATAAATTGAATTAACTGCGAATTAGCAATAATAAAATTCCATTTCCGATAGCAACAAGAATTTAAATGCTTGGATATTTACTGCTGTATCGAAAAAGTAAGTTTTACAAAAGCTATCGGAGCATAAGATGTTGTTATCAATATTTTACTTAAGCATGTTGTTTAAATTTACGAAACACGCAATTCTTGCCGTAAATTAGAGCTGAATTGTATTGTTAAATATCCCACTGTTCATGTAACGCATTATACTGCTTTCGTAGTATTTAATTCCTGAAACAAAAAAAATATTGGTGTGGCTTTTCCCATTGTTGTTGCTGTTTGCTTAAGTGTATGTGCTGCTTATATTTTGTGCAAACAATTTTATAAATTACATCTTTATTATTTGGCAACGTTTTATTTCGTCTGGCAAAATACTACAAAATTGTTTAAATACGAATCAATCCTGTTCACGTAATATTAGGAATGGTGTCGTTTTTTTTTACATAATACTTTTGTTGCTTCTACTGGTTGACTACCTTTAGTTTAAAACGAAGTCTCAAGGTTAAATTTTGTGGTTTGCCTTTAGTACCTACACGGGTTATAATTTACCAATAAAACTCAATTTTGTCACATAAAATTTGTGAACTTAACACGAAGTGAGTATAAGTGCCTTTTCTTCGTACGCAATCTGTGATTTCATTTTAACTTAAGGATTCATTAAACGAGTATATGTATATGTATACCTTAATTTTGAACTCCAAGTAAATAATTTATGAAACAACTTTCGACTTTCTTTCAAAGTAAATGTAAATGTAAAATGTAAAAAGTAATGTAAAAAATGCAAAAAAAAACCATATGGAAGGATTTATAAAGAGAAACCGTTGCAGAAAATTTTGAAGTTCGCAATATCAAAATTGAAGGAATAAAACCGTATAAAACATTGGCTAAGGCTCAGCGAACAGGTTAAAGCTAGTTGGATGGATACATCTTTATTCGTTTCATAAGTTTATTTAAAATTAAAACAATAGACATTCAGGAGGATTCGAAGTTGAAACCGATATTAAACCGTTGTATTTAGCTTCTGTGATGGGATGTCCTGCAGGGTAACATGGATTTAGTGCAGCTAAGTTTAAGCTGCTTAAGGTCCTGTTCTAAAATTTTCTCTTCCGAATGATTCCTGGCACTGGTATGAATATAAGCATTTTTTTTTTTCAAATTTAAACCAAGACATTTTTTGAATTAGCATCGATTTTGCTAATTGTCAGGTATTGGCCCAGAAACCTCTTCCAGGCAAGGATATCATCCGAAGTTATGTCGTACATGTACATCCTAAAAACAAATTTATTTAAATTCTAACCCCCACAACGATCGCTTCGCTAAGGCACCTCACTTCCTCGACGCTTTCTGAGACAGATTTAAAGTATCGGAAATTCGGAACAGAAGACTAAACTAGCCCCCTCGCCTCACCTACCATCTTGTCCTTCGTGCCAGATATGACAGTCACCTCGTTTTAATATACCGTCATAGATCGTGAAGTTGTATGTTGCCAGTCGGCGCTTGTAGAAAAGGGCATTGTTCGTTGGATCGCTCGGGCAGAGCAGAACCGGCTGCAAATAAAAGTTACAGCTTATTATTTTGAGTTACTTTCTGCTGACTCCTCCTTGGCATTTTTTTCGCATTGCGGGCATCTTCTTTCCTCTTTAAATGTGCATTGTAATCATTTACTTACATAGCCGAAATTGATCTTTTTTCGGTCTATGATATTTGAGCAGAAATTTCGAGCAGTACCTTCTCGGCAGTAATGTGATGGAACACAAGGGAACCTTTTGATATGCTCTTAAATTCGCACAATCAGCGCGGAATAATAGGGATTTGAGTTACTAGCTTTTCCCTTTTTTTAACATAATTAGATCATGTTATGTCTTCTGCTGCTGCTAAAGACAACTTTCTTATAAATAAAAACCCAATAGTTTTAATATTAACAAAATTATAATATATTAATTCTAAGCAACACTAACTATGTACTAGAAGAAGAAACCTTTGAAGAAGGCAAAAAGTAAAGTTTTTACAGTCAAGTTATTGACAGTAAAGTTATTGACAGCTGTCGTAGGTCTGCGTTCAGGGGTGTAACACCTCCCCCTTTTACTTGAAGCTCTCATGGTGGGCTGTATTTATCAGGCCTCTTTCGAACTCTGGTTGATCGGCGAAGTGGCGTTTGAGGCAGACTACCACCTTGCGAAGGATCTGGAAGCTGTTGTACGTTACTTCCAACTGATGAGTCAGTTGATGTTTGCAAAGGCATCGGTAGCAACAAATCTTCCATTAAAATGTGTAACGGAGTTGTTGGTGGTGAAAGTACTCGCTGTGTTTGAGATTCAGACTTAGCTCTCTCCCGTATTTGGTTGATGTGTGCACGAACAAGTCTTGATTTGCTAGGAACAAGAATGTTGTAATTAGCCTTACCCTTCTGTTCAAGAACTGTTCCTGGCTCCCAATGACTTTTGTTGTGATGATATATTTTAACGAAAACTGGAGCCCCAGGTTGAAAACTTCGAAATTTAGCTCCGTGGTGTCGGTTGAACTGCATCTCTTGTTTTTCATTTTTCTTCAATGACGAATCCTTAGAGTAGTCTCGTAAGAGGTCAAGTGCTGTTCTCACTTTCCTACCGTACATCAGCTCAGCTGGTGACAATCCATTTGGCGTATTTCGATTTGGAGCTGTTCGATACATGCTAAGAAATTGTTGTAGTGCATGTTGCGGAGTTACCTCCCCATTTACCTTTTTCAAGGCACGTTTTAAGGTATCCACAAATCTCTCGGCCTGTCCGTTAGACTGAGGGTGGAATGGTGCATTGCGGATGTGTTTCACGCCTCCTGATTTGCAGAACTGTTGAAATTCTCTACTGCAAAACTGGGTTCCGTTGTCTGACACCAGTGTTTGAGGTAGTCCATGGCGAGAAAACACCTCCGCAAGAATGTTTACTGTAGCTGCTGTTGTTATTATTGGCGTTGCAATAATTTCTGGCCATTTGGAGAACGCATCGATGATCACTAGATACCATTGGCCTTGAATAGGTCCCGCGTAGTCAATGTGTAATCTCTCCCAGGGTCCTTTTGAAATTGGCCAGGATTGTAGTGTGCACTTCTTACGTAGGTCTCAATGTCTTGGTCTAGTTGAGGCCAATAGACATAGCTGCGAGCAATTGACTTCATTTTTTCAATGCCTGGATGTCCACGATGAAGTTGATGCAGTAGTCTGACATGAAATTTATCAGGGACAACTAGTCGATCTCCAAACATTAGGCAATCATTAGCAATAAGAAGAGAATCTTTCCTATGATAGAAGGGCAGAATATTACGAGGTATATTCTTTTTGTTAGGCCAAGACGTCTTGATGTAGCTTTTGACTGCAGTGAGCGTTGGATTCTTACAAGTTTCTTCAAGAATCATGGTGAATGATACTGGTAAACTGCTTGTGATGAAATTCAAGTCTGTTTCAAAATCATTTGATGAAACTTGGGCGATGACGAAATCATCATTGACCTTATCATATTGACTAATAAGACGTGAGAGTACATCTGCGTTACCAAAATCCTTTGTGTGCACGTACTCGATTACAAAATCGTAACCCAGCAGTGTCAAGGCCCAACGTTGCAGTCGGTTGGCTGTATGAGCTGGTATACCCTTTTTAGACCCGAAAATGGATAGGAGCGGCTTATGGTCAGTTTGTAGAACGAACCTTCTCCCTAGGAGCATGCGATGAAACTTTTTTGTTGCGAAAACAATGGCCAGTCCTTCCTTCTCTATTTGGCTGTAGTTCTGCTCTGACTGCGTGAGAGAACGGGACGCATGCTGCACAGCTTTGATGGATCCGTCCGCAAGTTGATGTGATATGCATGCTCCAACCTCTACATTGGATGCATCTGCGGACACAATGATAGGCAGCTTTGGGTTATAATGCATCAGGCCAAGATCAGATGAAAGAATTTTCTTAAATTCGTTGAAAGCATCTTGACAGCTTGTGGTCCACTTCCAATTAGTGTCTTTTTTAAGAAGCGCGTTGAGTGGAGCGCTGACCTTGCTTATTTTTGGGATGAAACGGCCGTAGAAGTTCACTGCACCCTTCTGCTTTCTCTGGATCAGGTTGAAGGCCTTCACCTGTTAGCATGTGACCCAGATATCGAACTGTGCCTTTAAAGAAAGAACATTTCTCAAGTTTAATTTGCAAACCATACTCACGAAATCGGATGAAGACTTTTTTAAGTCTTTCGAGATGTTCTTCTTCGCTAGCGGCTGATACTAGAATGTCGTCAAGGTAAGGAGACACACCTTCTATCCCCTTCAGTACTTGATCCATCAACTGCTGGAATGCTCCAGGTGCAGGTTTGACACCAGGAGGCAGACGATTTACACGGAATAACCCACGATGAGTGTTGATAGTGAGCCATTCTTTACATTTGTCATCGACTTCCACTTGAAGATATGCATCAGATAAGTCTATATGGCTAAAGACTTTTCCACCTGCATGCTTGATAAAGATGTCTTCAGGTAGTGGAAGAGGGTGATGATGCGGTTGGAGTGCGTCATTAAGACCTGTTGAGTAATCTGCACAAATTCGAATGTGGCTATTGGCTTTTCTCACGGCTACAATAGGCGCTGCCCAGTCTGAGAAGTCAACAGCTGTAAGAAATCCCGATTGCTCTAATCTGGCGAGCTTCTCGTCGATGGCTGGCAATGAAGCGTAAGGTACTGGGCGTTTTGCACGGAACACAGGAACGGCGTTCTCTTTCAGGTACATTTTGGCCTTGAATTTTGTACAGTGGCCTATGGTGCCTTTGAAAACATCCGCGAACTCGTTTTGAAGGAGTCGAATTCGAGTGTCTCCTAATTCCACTGCACAACATACCTGATCGAGAGGCTGATTCCATATTCCAAATCTGTCCATCCAGTCAATTCCAAACAAAGAAAGTTGAGGGAGATCGGTGACTAAACATTGAAGATTTAAAGTTTTATTTTTGAATGTCACTGTCACCGCAAGTTCTCCTTTCATTTTGATTTGCTGACCTTGCGCATCTTTAACAGAGTGCTTGTTTGGTCTTAACTCCGGCTCTCCGATTTGTTTCCACACTGTTTTTGATATGATTGTGACGTCTGAAGCAGTATCGAGTTGTAGCTTTACCGCATAGCCGTTGATAAGTACATTAACAAATTTCCTTTGTGCACTAGCAATGTGATGAACGGAAATTCTGTGGCTTTTGCGCTGAAAGTTTCTGTGTCGATGATGTTTTTTCTTGCCTCTGCCCTTACTGCTGGTTGAAGCGTCGACGTCTGATGAAACTTTTCGCTGAAAACAACGGCAATATCCTTCTTTATGCCCCCGCTGCTGGCAAGATGTACAGATATGATTTCTGTATTTGCATTCAATAATAAAATGCATTTGGCCACATCCCCAGCAGGGCGTTGTTGGTTTCTTGAGACTGTTTTGTGAGTGCTTATCCTCTTGGCTGTAGTTAGGTTGTTTACTTGTTGATGCAACGTGAACAGTTTGAGAATGCGTACCTGATTCCATCAATTTCACATCGTTTTTGAGCTTAGCCACACGCTGGCACTGAAGTAATAAATTGTCGAGGGTTATTTTATCTGCATCTTCCGTTTCCAGAATCGTAAGTATCCGGGAACGTACATCGGAATCTTGTGGAAACTGCAAACCCATAATAAAAATGAGACACTTGAACTGGTCACTGGTCAAAGAACCGATTTTAAAGCTTTCACATTTGAAGTTGACAGCACTAGCATACTGTGTGAAATCTTCTGCATTGCTTTTGACGGTTTGAAGGCAGTTGAATCGGGTTCTGAACAGAGATTCTACCCTACCAAAAATGCTTGTTAATTTTGCGATGGACGTAGCGAAGTCGAAGTCCTCTGGTGTTTTTGGAAGGATAAAATTTCTGTAGCGCATATATTCCGCACTTCCCAACTTCCTGATCAGTAATCTAGTTTTTTGCAGCATTGTCTAATAGATCTGCATCTTTGTCAAACAAAGTTTTGTACCGCGTGTACCATTGTTCAAACGTGGCCCCACTTCCCTCGTCGAACCTAAACTCTTGTATATTTTTATTAAGTACCTCCAAAATGTACTCTGGTGATGATTTTTCCTTTTTTTCAGCTAAAACTTGATCAGTAAGCTTACTTATTAAAGTATTTTAATTCGTCATCAGCTCTAAGAACAAATCCATAAAGGTTTTGTTGTTTGGATCCAGCGTGGGTGGCATTCTGTGGTTATGGCACCGATTTTAATCCGATTTTATCTATGTAATCCGTGGGAAAAATATCCTCGTCGCCACTGTTATAAATAAAAACCCAATAGTTTTAATATTAACAAAATTATAATATATTAATTCTAAGCAACACTAACTATGTACAAGAAGAAGAAACATTTGAAGAAGGCAAAAAGTAAAGTTTTTACAGTCAAGTTATTGACAGTAAAGTTATTGACAGCTGTCGTAGGTCTGCGTTCAGGGGTGTAACAGATCATTAGATCTTTTCTTCAGAGCGATGTCTACAGATCCTTTTTTTAATCCCAAGGTATTAAGGATCATTATTTTGCACACCCCAATTTTTTTTTTCCATTTGATGGAAGGAAATACTTAATTGAATGTTCTCTTTTGGAACTATTAAGTGTGGTTATTTTTTTCTTCTTAGAATTAACGGTATTGGCGTGAATAAAATCTCGCTGGTGAGAATAATCAGCCAATTCGTAATATGCCTCGAAAGTTCTATCCCTCTGTCTTGTTCTGAAATGTTCAATGAACATTTAAACCGACAAAAATTATTGCAAGTTGCTTTCATAGAGGCAGCTGGTACAGTCTTTCCTGAAGAGGATACGTATTCTTTCCCCTTAAGTTTTCTTCTCTTTCTAATATTTCTTGGCCAGAGCTTCCTCCGGGGCTTAGAGGTTATTTGAGGGCATTCTTGCATGTTTATCAACGTATTATCGTGGGAAGGTGTATTTATACAATTTACCTCTATAACTGTAGATAAACTACTGGAGGAAGATTCTGACTGGTAAGCTTCTTTAGTCCAGTCATTTTAGGTTTTATCTGCGGAAAAATTTCTAGTGAGCTGAATTTTTGTATACACCTTTATTACGGCATTGTAATGAAGATGTGAAAAATCGACATTGATATCGTGCCGGCTAAAAAAGTTATAAGGGTCAAAAGGTCACAAATATCAGTTTTTCGCAAATACATATCTCGCGATCTATTGCTCAGAGGTCAATAAAGGTCATTATAAAAATTATTTGTCGTGAAATTGTCTACAAAAAATGTTTGTTGCATTTTTCTGTAAAATTAACCGTTTTAGGAGTAGAGCCCTGAGAAAGCGAATATATTATGACGATGCACTCGTTTCCTTACCACCTTCGAGGTAGAATGCAGGGCGCGTTTTTTTTACATGATTTCCCCCGTAGGCATAATCCATGATATGTAATCAGAGTTTTTTTTTATTTACGAGTGAATAATTTTTTATTTGAATACAGAAAAATACAGAAAAATTAACTTTAGTATATAATTTTTTTTATCATTCATTGTCGATATCTTCAATTTCTGTGTCATTAACAATTGCATACCGCAATATTCGATATTAAAAATGGTCTTCAGCTGTGAGCGGTTAACTCGCTGATTCTATTCAGCATTTACACCAGCGATCTAATAGGTAGTCTAACTCGAGCAATTGTGTATGCCGTCGAGGTCGACCTAATAGTGTACACAACAGCTCCCAAAGTCGAGGTCATCAGAATTCTTTTGCACTGTGACTTCAACAAGATTCAGTGATATTGCGATGATATGGAAGTCAGTTTCAGAAATCTGAAACTATTCTGCTTAGGACTCGATCCATCAGTGTGCCACTTGATGATATTTGTTTCGAGAATCTCAAGATAACTCCCATTGCCGCACTTCTGATGGCCTCGTGTAGAGGCGATAGATAGAGAAGAACCTCTATAGCTGCGGTAGGGCAGGTTCTCATTGCTCCTGTAATACAGATACACGCGAGCCCTTAGACTTTTTCTAGAGTTTTCCTTGTTCTTGATAATTCGGTTCTCTTGTGCCATGCAACTGCCTCATATGTGATGTTTGGTCTTACCATCATAGTGTATATCCAGTTTAGGATGTTCGGTTTGCATCTGCATGACTTGCCTGCAAGTCTCTTGCAAATCATTAGGGCTTTTGTGGCTTTCCCGACTATAGCTTTTAAGTGTTTGTTCAAAAGGATCCTGGAAGAATTCCTAGATATTTTACCCGTCTCTGCGTTTCAATCACTTCACCAGCTAGATGGATAGGTTTCATATGTGGCAGAAGTTATTCATTGTAAATGGTATGATTGTCGTCTTGGAGAGGTTTATTGATAATCCTACAGATAGACACCATTTCCATGTAATTGTTAGTCCTCTTTGGATTACCTACGGCTATGATAGCAACATCATCAACAAATCCAATGGAGAATATACCTTGGGAGGTAAGAGTTTCTAACAATTCATCCACTACAAGACTCTTCAACAAGGGCGATAATACACCACCCTGAGGACAGCCTCTTGTTGTGATTACTTTTTTTTACATGTTGTCCTTTTTGTGACAGTATTTTTAGTGCCTAACATTTCCATATAGTTATGGTGATGGGTACGCATTTCATAACAAAAGCTGTGCCTACAGCCTCGTGGCTCAAACGCAATGCTACCACGAAGAATATTAGTGAGATAGGGCATAAGGTTTTCTTTTCCCTTCTACAAGAAAGCTGGGTAGATACCATCTACATCTGGTGACTTTTAGAGTTGAAAAGTATTATCCTTTTACTTGAACACATGTTCCTTCCTATTTAGATGTCCTCTATTTTTGGTATGAGAGGTATTCTATCTACCAAGTTAGCATTTTAGGTTTTATGATAAAATGCTATTTTTAGGACTTTTGCCATATTTAAGTCATTTTTTGAGGCATTCACGGGCACGAAATGTCCTGTCTATACCATAGTACTATTAGTGCCTAACATTTTTTAGCATTATATATGTCTGTGTATGTAGTAGATTTTACTAACAACACACTTACAAACATGAATAAAAAGCATGTGAGTGCATTCTAGTCGTTTTCTCTACTTCAAAAACGGTTAATTTTACAGAAAAATACAAGAGACATTTTTTGTAGACAATTTCACGACAAACAATTTTTATAATGACCTTTATTGACCTCTGAGCAATAGATCGCGAGATATTTGCGAAAAACTGATATTTGTGACCTTTTGACCCTTATAACTTTTGTAGCCGGCACGATATCAATGTCGATTTTTCACATCTTCATTACAATGCCGTAAAACAGGTGCATACAAAAATTCAGCTCACTAGGAATTTTTCCGCAGATTGGGGTTCAAAATGCCTAAAATGACTGGACTACTTCTGATGCTGGTGAAAAATCTCCATCACTGTCACCTGATTAAATCTCTTACTGACCTGATTCCAACTCTTGGTCAGCACCATTGTCTGCAGTAGGTTGCATAGCAACTACAAAATAGATGGGGCAGATTTAGATGGGTTATCTCGTTGCACGATTTATGGCACCTCATGCTTACCTTCGTTGATGGTTTCTATATTTATTCTCGATTTCAACTTGGAACCACCAGCTTCATTGACAATATTATCCAGATGAAGACCATCGCCAACATAAAAAGCCAACGTAACGTCGGATTTAACTAACTTTTTTTCACGATCTGAAATTGTATTTCCTTGTTCACCTATGCGCAAATTCCTTGCATGTCATAAGAGAATACCTTTTTGTATGTTCTTTTTGTGGGCCAATTGGGCCCGATATTTAGGTCTGGAAATCATTTGAATTATCGATAACCACAAAGTCACTGTTTCTTTAAAATTTAAAAAAGCAGGGAGACAAAAATAATCTGATGCACATCGATATGAATAGTTTGATCTTCGCTAAAAACCTTAATTGACTTTGTAACCGAGTGCATATAACGGTAATTGTTTATCTCAAACAGCGCTGTGACAGTGAGAATCACATTCATTATTTTTAATTTTCAATACTTTATAATACTTTTTATTGTTGCGGTGTTTTTAGGTTTTCTTTTTTATTTGTTAATTCCAACTTCTGCAACTATAACCATCTTGTTTGAGAGTAGAGTCTCAACCATGCTTGTGCTCGTTGAGTCCTTAAAAACTATTACTTAAATACTGAATTCCCATTGAGAAGTAGCTCAACAAATTCTTGCCACAAGAAGATGTCAGTTATCTAACTTTTGTACTGAAAATGGTGGGGTTATTTTCGTTATCTAGTTTTTTTCACTACTCAAATTAAAAGGGGAGGGGGAATTTCAGCTTAACATAAATTTAATTTAATGATCATCACTCTAAGGTACCTAAAACCGATGCTAACTCAAAAATGTCAAAAATTGAGTTACCTAGTTCTTGCAATCAGGTGGCGAAATGATCTCTTGTCTGAAAATTCTAATCCTCTTCATTGTTTTGCCGATGACTCTACCCTCAAATTTTCATACTTTTCTTGAAGTTCACGTCCAGCTCCTTCGGAAGTGTAATTGCAATGGCATCGTGTGATAAGCTCATTAGACTCCAATCTTTACAGAATTGTTTAATCAGGTATACAAAATCGTGTTGAATTCAATGCTGTACATATTGTTATTGAGGCAGCATGTTTCCCATATGCCTATGCGATTGTCCTTGAATGGTACTTGCATTGAAAAAGCCGAAAAGCTGTCAGTACTCGATATGTGGGTCAACGAAGATCTTCGTTGGAATGACCACATTCTCGAGACCGCCAAAAAATCTTCAACCTCTCTGATCTGGCTACAATTTACAGGTACAGCGTTAACTTCTGCTCATTTATTCGACAGAATCCAGAACTGGAGTTCTGATAGAAAACAGAACTATCATGGAATCATTCCCATTTTTTCAACACCGTCGGAATGTTTCATGTCTTTCCTCTGTGATACCCATTTCGCTAGGAATGCTCAGCAGTTTATCATCGAGCCAAATTTTAGACGTACCGTCAAATACTGAGATTCGGCGCACAACACGATTATGAAATAATTTACCCCGCACGGTTTTCCCTTGCCATTTCAATTTGCAAACATTCAAGACCAATGCTCATCGATACCTCCTTTCTCTCCCACTCTTGTTTTCCCATTGGTCGGGCTGTGTTTTTTTTTTTAAAGGGTTTTAATAAGGCTTTGGGCGCGTGTGAATTATAAAAAAAAATATTACCTTAAATTCTTTGAAAAAGTCTTTAACTCTAAAAACATTCGTGCACTTTATTTCTCTTACGTTTCGTCATTCGTTCTTTTTGACATGATTACAAAGCTCTCAATTCCATTATAATGTTAACACGTGGATTCGTGAATTTGAAAGATGAGACGGAGAATTATATTCACTTCCAATCTTACCGGCTCTGAAACGGATATACTTCGCTTGTTCCTGATAAGCTCGAATTTGGCCTACTTTCTCTTTGATTAGAGACCAATTTTATGACCTTGTTGGGAAAATTTGAATTTATTGAATTTATTTATCTATCTCCAATTTCCAATTTTTGCTTGGAACATAAGCACAATAGGTATACATCCTTCTTTCATAACACATTTGGTTTTTCCCAGATTTCCGAATGTTTTAAAAAAGTTATAAAATTAAATAATAAAAACTACATGTTGGTAATCGAATGATATGGAGTGTTTGTTTGCATTGTTAGTATGTAAGATATAATCCAGTTGGTTTTATACTTGTATTTCTGGGTCGAATGATCAATAAAACTTCGTCTAATGAATGTAATAAAACGGAAGCACGTGCAGATTGTTCTTGGTGAGTTAAAGTACAGTTTATTGAATTTTAATAAATGCAGACGCAATCATTGTTAAATGGTTTGTTTTTATTGTTTTGTTTTTCAAGAGGATGCAAAACTTTTTGGCATACAATTTTGGTTTTCATAAAAGTGAAAGCTTGTAAGTCAATAAATTTTTTTTTATTTAATCATTATTAAAATTGAAGCAAAGGGCAAAACCAAACTGAAACATTATTATTCTGCTCTTATTTGATTCTGTTTCGTCAGAGTTATTTTTATTTGCAAGTATAATGCCAAGACCTTGTTTGCTAATTGCCACTGAACCCAGTATTTTTATTAGGGTTTCTTGAGCAAGTTTTCCAATTAGCCTTCGAAAAACTCTTGCCAATATTCCAGTCAGAAGACTAAATTTTCAAACATTACATCTTACCTTGCACCACAATAGATATGTACCATCTTTACATTGGGTCTAGTGAATACAAAACATCTAAAGATAAAACTTGGATTTTTATATGAAACAATTAAAAGCGTTTTGTGACCTCTAGTCCAAATGCGTTTCGCCCAGGTACAACAGTTGGGCTCATCATGTTAGATGCTGTCGTACCCTTCTAAGACGCAATATATTAGTCGACAATAATCAACACTAATAAAATTTACAGCACGAACGCAATGTAAATTATATTTGTCTAGGGGAATTTGGTCAAATTCAGACACCTAGAAAATAAAGCCCGTGGTCTGGCTGATGTAAGACAAGAAGAAGTAAAAACGAAAAATATAAAAATAAATTTTATAGTTTTTGTTTTTGTGGACTATATTGAATGAATCAATTGAAAGCGTTTTGTGACCTCTAGTCCAAATGCGTTTCGCCCAGGTACGACAGTTGGGCTCATCAGTCTTACATTAGCCAGACCACGGGCTTTATTTTCTAGGTGTCTGAGCTTTACGCGTGAGACAACCAAACTTTTAAAGGAAACAGTTGGTAATCTGTGATGAGGACTTTCATAGTTTGTTTCGGTTTTCAAAAAAATATTCAGTGTTTTTCTGATTACTCAACAGAGCTTTGAGGAAGTCCAGAGGATGCTGGTATTTTTAAGATATCGAAGCTAACCTGAATGTCAACAGAGCTTTTGAGGAAGTCCAGAGGATGCAGATATTTTTAAGATATCTAAGCGAACCCGAATTTCAGTTCCGTGTAGAACGGTGTTGAGTTGAAAGCTCTACTGTATGTAAAACTGTTAAGGCTAACATTCATATTCGATTTCCGTCGAGTCACAGAGAAAGTGAAACAGAAAACGCAAAATGGCTGGACAAAATAAAACTTTCCAGAAGCTTTTGAAGCGATCGACTGCCCTCATATTGCTTTCTTCAAACCCCCAAAATTTTCTGGCGAATACATTAACCGAAAAGGCTTCCACATCCATACGGTAATGTTCAAATGACATGAAATGCAGCAGTCTTTACAAAAACAGTTTATGCTGCACATAAAGCTACATAAGTCGAAACATGTGAAACAACAAACGAAAGCTAAAGTTATGAAGCTAAAGGTAAAATTTTCTAGCTGAAGCTATTTAGCGTAATCTTTTTGTTATTCACATAAGACAAAGCTTAAGCTAGAACTGTTTAGATCAAGCTACTAGTGAAAACTTCAACTAGTAAGCAAAGCTCTCCTAAATAAAGCTTTCACTTACCTTGTACATATTTATAAGACCCATTATCAAATAGCCAATCTGAGTATGTTAAGAGTAGACACGTGGAGAATTTTTCAGATGGAATAAACAGTGAAGTCTTCAGTTGCAGTTAAGAGTGAACCACTTAGTGAACACATTTTTAACGCCCTTCCGGACGATTTTTTCAATTTTTTTCTTTATAAGAACTTTCCTCGAACCTCAAGGAAGATTTGAAGTAAAATAACCAGCTTGGTTCAATTATTCTCCAGTTTTAGCCTTAACAATATATTTTGCGATTAATTTTTATTAATAGGAAGCCTTGACCAAATATATTAGCCCCCCTTAATGCTCTTAAACACTTGTTTTTCTGTTTCTTTTGCTAGATTTAAAAGTTACTAATTAAATTGCAAAAACGAATTATTTGTTGGGGCTTCCCCGATACATCCCGTCATGAATGAAAATATTGATCTTATATAATTTTACAGTTCTTATTGCGCCGTTCAAAATATTTAAGATCGGTTTCGGAAGACGGGAACACACCAAAATCGAAAAAGAATCGGCAAAAGAAAATTAACCAATCGGAAGAGAACGTCAATTCGACGATGTACAGTGCTGCCGTTTTAGTGACTTTGTCACTATATTTAGCGGAATTTTCAAAAGTTTAGCGACAAAAAATTATTTTTTGTCGCTAGATAATTCTAGCGACTTTTCTAGTGACTTTTTCCAAGAACATGTGATGATGTTACATCCCTGGCATTCGAGTTTGGCACTTATGTTCGATTGACTCTCTTTTTACCACGACCACTGAACTGAATTTGAAACTTCACCACACAAAATAAGACCAAAAGGAGTGTGATTGCGAGTGAGCGGGTATATGTTTTAGAAACTAGACTACCTGGTCATTTCGTTTATATATGATTTATTTTATGTACAATTTTAACTGTAATTGTTTTTGTTTGGTTTTGTCGAATAGGCCAAAGTGGAGATTTCGGGAGTAAACTTAACTTTTTTTGTAAGTATATTTATACTTATTTTCAAAAAATTCAAAAATTTCAATAATGCTTTAGATATTGAAGTCAATGAAATTGATGAAGATGCTATAATGGCTATAATTATTTGTGATTGATTATTTTTATAATAGGTGTTTGAAGTTATTATTAAAACTTCTTTACTTTTTATTTAAAAAATGAAAAGTAGTAATATTTTCTAGACTGAATTTGTTTTTGTTTTTTTTTTAAGATTTTTTATGTTAACTTAATGTTTATAAGTTTTTCTTTACTATTCAAAATAAATTTTTTGTTATAACTGAATATATTTTTTTTTTGATATGTGTACTGAAATTTTTTTTTAGTGACTTTTTTCAAAATTTTAGCATATCTAGCGGATTTTTAAGGTCGATCTAGCGACTCTTTTTTTTGGCTTGCGGCAACACTGACGATGTAACGGAGTAGTTTGAAGCAAAAAATTTCCACAAGAACCGTCAGAAGAATACTCATTGAAAATAAGCTTAAAGATGGAAAGGCAAGGATAAAGCCATGGCTCTCAGAAAAAAACTTCAAGTTTTCCCTAGGCCCATTCTAGGGAAAACTTAAAGTTTTTACCAACATTTTACCGAAGAGGATTGGTCTAACGTCTAGTTTTCAGATGAATCATACTTAATAGGGATGGCGGTTATTCAAAATTAAACGGTTTTCGGTTTTTCCGGTTATTTTCCCTCTCGATTTAACCTGACGGTTTTAACCGGACAGAAAACCGGTTTTTTCAATAACCGGTTTTCGGTTTTTTATATATAAATTTTTTGAAGTCTTAAAATACGTTCATATCAAATAAACTATATGTACATACAAACATGTACATATGTATATACATAGATACGCTTTTTCAGAAAAGAAAATCCTCTAGTTAAAGTGTTGTGTTATTTCATACTATTGTTTTAGTTGAAACGAAATAAAATATGAGTTTCAAAAAAATATCTAGTTAACACAAAATTTAATTTTTTTTCGAATTTTTTTTTATTTAACTGAGGAAATAGACGACATTTCATTTTGAAAAGTAATAAATAATAAATGTGCTTCTTTTATTGTTTTAAAAGACTTTCATAACTTGGTCGGGAAATACCTCAATGAATTAATTTGAAAATGCAAAAAATAAAGAGTTACATTTACACAATAATCTACAAGACAATACAACGCAATTTTGCGAAGGTGTGTAGTTTAAAACGATTTCACATTCCTAGCACTACACTAAATTACTCTACAAAAGAAAAGGTGGAAGTGGTGAATAACGTCGGATATTGCACACAAGTGCAGTTTTTATGAGACAAGAAGATCTTGTTTTTAAAAGAAGTTTTCTACACTTTTTTATTTCTGTGGTACCAAAGTAAATAACCGGTTTCCCGGTTATTGGATTTTAGAAAAAACACCGGTTTTAACCGAGATAAAAATATCTCCGGTGAAAACCGGTTATTTGAAACAAAATAACCGGTTTCGGTTTTAACCGGCCGGTTTTTCCCATCCCTAATACTTAAGCCCCGTATTTATTAACATTAATAGTTGTTTACAGTTGCCAGGTTACTTATTCTTGTTTGAGCTTTTAAAACAAGTTTTTTCTTATTAGAATTTTTTGGTAGTCCTGGTGTAACCTTTGTGAGGCGAAACGTTATTGAACAATACAATCAATCCAGAATGCAAAGCACCAAATCAATATACCTACGTGATGGAAAACATGCTGATTATATATTTAAGACAAACCTTTATTGACACTCACATGTCTTATTTCAGCAAGTTAAAGAACCCTGTCACAGAATTCTGTTGAAAACAGAATTTACCTACACTTCCATGGCCTACGTAGTCTCCAGATCTGAACCCAATTGAGCACTTTTGGGGGGATATTTGAACGAAACATCCAAAAGCACTCCACAACATCAACATAGATGCTCAAAATATTTTAAACCATGAATGGAACAAAATAAAAGGCTTAGAAGGATAGCAGCAGTAAAAAAACCCAAAGGTGGCAACACTAAATATTAAATTTTCTTTATTACAAATATGTACGTTTCTAAGGTTATTATATACATAAATACATACGTTTTTATTTATCTTACTTCCTTTTTAAATTATGGCAACTTTTTAGAAGTGCCTGATAGATTTGGCCAAAGCCGTACGTAGATAAGTTCAAGATATTTTGAGCACCTTAACACCAACGATGACGGATTTCCTCTTTTGACTTCTTCGACTTCTTCTTTGACTTCTTCACTGCATTCACGTCTTCTTTGGCTCGGAGAGGAGACTCACCTAACTTCTCGGGGCTATACTGTTGATGAATATCTTGAGTCCTTCTCCGCTTCGGTGGCCACTCAAGACTTGGGATGAAGACTCAGACAACCAGTGTTTCCCTTTGTTCACATCATTCTCACTGTTTTTTTTTTTAATTCTAAATACATTTTGTGAGCCTTTTAGACAGAATAGGTATATGTATTAAATCGCGAAGCCCATGTTTCAAGGGCACTTATGTATGTTAATATTCTAGCTAGACAAATTGATTCACAAATATTTCCGAGATTCTTATGTAATATTTTGTTTTGGTTTACCTTTTTTCAATTTTAGGTTTTTTTTATCATAATACACTCACAGGCACAATTATCCGACCACCTGCATTTTTCGTCACCCTGACTCTTTAAGTTCACTATGACTTAATATGTGCTGATTTGTTTCAAGGATATTTTCACAAAAAAACACAAAGATCCTTATTTCGCCTCATAAAATTGTGTCATCGAAGCGTTTTATGCAATTTAAGCGTTTTTTAATATTGTTTTAGTGTCTTAAACTTAACTACATTTCTTATTCTTTTGTACCAAAGTAAGTAAGTGGTAATTTATTATTTGTGACTCTAGAAAAATGTCACTCGATGTACGTGGCGTAGCTAGAGCAGTGGCTTTAACTGATGCCGGATATAGTCAACGTCGCATTGCTCGTACGCTTGGTGTACCTAAAACTACGATTGGGGATGCCATCAGACGATTTCGGGAAATTGGCTGATACACGAGGAGGCCAGGTCAAGGTCGTCATCGATGCACTTCAGCTCGGGATGAAGTTTTGCCATGACTATCACGCAGTCCAGATTTCAACCCTATCGAACATATTTGGGACAACCTCAAAAAACGTGTCCGAGCGAGAACAAATGCCCCTACCACTCTAGGAGAGCTTAAGACAGCTGCAGTGGAGTGGCACAATACCCTTCAGTCGGATAATCAGGACATCATTAAACGATTGTCAAACCGGCTTGACGAAGTAATTAGAGCCGCGGCGCAAACACTCACTATTAAAAATTTTGTTTATTTAACTTAATTTTTAACAACAAAAGATAACATCTTTTTCAGTATTTTTTTTAAACTTGTTTTTTTTTGTGCTAATTCTTTAATAAACGTTGTTTTTTTTCTCCAAATTTTTGTTTTTTGTTTTTCTTTTCTTTTGTTTGCTTCCAACATTACTTACACCCAATGTGGTCTAAAAAACTTGACGGTCTCTTTAAATTTACAGAAATAAGAAGTGGTCAATTAAATGTGCCTATGAATGTATTTACTGAAATTAATATTGTTTTTTTTTTTCTTAGGTTAAGCGAATTAAACGTGACGGATACCCTGTTGAAGTGCATACCGTGCAAACACTTGACGGCTACATACTTAAAATCCATCGAGTTCCATACAATGGTGGCGAACGCAGACCGGTTGTCTTTCTGATGACCGGAATCTATGCGTCATCCGATGCCTGGGTGCTAAACGGTCGGGAGAACTCATTGCCTTACTTGCTGTCGAACAATGGATACGATGTCTGGATGGGCAACAACAGGGGAAACATCTACACAAGGAAAAACATAAAATACTCGCCGGATGATGGGGAGTTTTGGAAATTCAGTTGGCATGAGATGGGAGTATACGACATGCCGGCCATGGTTGATTACATCCTTGAGCTGACAGGCCAAAAAACAATGCATTTTGCAGGAGTTTCCCAGGGAGCAACAGTTTTCCTAGTCATGAGCTCAATGTTTCCACAATATAATGAAAAGTTTGAAACAGCACATCTTCTGGCACCCGTTGCTTTCGTCGATCATACGAAAGGTCCTCTGGCGGGAATTTTCGGAACAGTTCTTGGTACTCGCAACTACTTGTCAATATTGCTAGAAGGTGTTGAGATGGTGTCGACTAATAAATTTTTTAAACGACTACTGTCCATGGGTTGTCTTCACGATGAAAATCCACAAATATGTGCGAGCAGGATTTGGCCAGCGGTGGGATATGATCCCGTACATCTAAACAAGGTATATTTAACAATATGATATCATGCATCAATTTACTAATCGATTATTTTTAAGACATTAATTCCAGATATAATGGCGAATTTTCCAGTTGGTGGATCATTCAAACAAATCATGCACTACTTCCAAAGCTATAACTCCGGAAAATTTCGGCAGTACGACTATGGACCGGAAAAGAACAACATTCTTTACAACCAAACGAATCCTCCAGATTATCAGTTGGATAGGGTCACCGTTCCTATTTTTATTTATTTTTCTATACACGACTACATGGTTTCGGTTGACGATATCCAGCGATTGGTTATGCAATTGCCAAACGTACATGCTCTGTACCGAATGCCATTGGAGAAATGGAATCATCTTGACTTTATATGCGGGTACGGAGTCAGGAAATACATTTTTGACAAAGTTGTTGATATTATAAATGCCTATACTTATTACAAAGAAAAACGAAAAGATATAAGTTATGCTTAGGTTTATTTAGAGAAATTGTGATGCGAATTAAACCAAAACGTAAAATAGTGTTTATTTTTTTAGTTAGAATAATTTTATTTAGGTGAAATAAATGTTTTAGTAGGAATAACGAATGAAATAATGCTTTAAAACAATTCTTAATGTGTATTTTATTTTATCTGGAAAAAATAACAAAAACGTAACGTTTTTGAGGCCAGAAATGTATTTTTTTTAATAAAAAACAAGTTGATCAATGCAAACTGAAAAATCGTTAGGGTAGTTATACAAATTGATAAATTAAATTTTCATATGCGAAATTTCTTTAAAATGTTTCTTAAAAAAATGTGTATGCTAATTTTAAATTAAAAAAAAATATTCCAAAATATCGATCCAAAAAATATTTTATCGAAATTTTTTATGTAAGTACAATTATTATGTTTAATTTGAAGAAGCTCTTGTATAAAAATTTGGACCAAAATCGTTAAAAGTTAAAAAAATCAAAAAATAAAAGAAGAAAACTGCTTCTATGACTGGTACCGTTGGTAAAATTGTTTCTTATTTTTTTTTTTAACAAAATTTATGTACAAAATTATTTTATATTTGAAGAAGCTCATATATGAAAATCGTTGGAGCCGTTAATGAAAAAAATAAAAAAACGGTTCTTTAACAGGTATCGCTAATAACATTTTATCTTAAATTTTTTTCAACCAAAATATAGACCTTGTCTAAATATTTTTTTATCAGAATCGTTAGAGCCGTTTTTGAGATATGTTTGTATATACAAAATTTTTTATAACGGTTGTATGGCAGGTACCGTTACTTTGGGTCTAACAAAAAAAATCAATTTCTCCTCAAAAAAATTACACTTGAGAACCAAATTTGAAGAAAACCAATTTTTTCGTAATGTCAACTTTGACCATAATCTTGAATTCGATATTCTTTGCAAATGTGTAGCAAACCTTAAGGATAACCTACATACTCGTGCATATATCTCAAGTAAAAATGGACAGTAAAGTTTTCTAACCTAAAAGATAAAATAAGTTCATAGAGATACTAATAAATGTGAGATCCGTGATCTTGGGGTAATTTTTGAATTGAATTGTATGGTATCCATTCAATAGTGGCAGCAGCAGTAAAACATTGTTCTTGGTTTCAGCAGGAACAAGAAGATTTTGAGAACAGCTATTCAGGTGATTTTCATATTCCACATGCAATTTATCCTTTACAGATTTCGCAGTGTTATTCTGCTTATTTATATTTTATTTTTTGATTTTTACAATCAGTGTTTATGACAGATACCATTAGTCTGAGATCACTTTATTACACATACATATGTATATACAGTTGCGGTCAAAATAATAGTGTAAATAAAATTATTGGTAAGTCCCTGAATCTTCATGTTTTTGTGGAGGAATATTCTGTGGTCAGACGAGTCCAAGATTGTGTTATGTGGTGGAAAGCAGTGTTGTTCCTCTACGTGTCGACTTTGATTGTCTACATTAATGCGTAGACAATTGTGTCGACAATGTAGACAATGTAGACAATGTCGACTATGGTGTCGACAATGTAGACAATGTCGACTATGGTGTCAACAATGTAGACAAAGCATGCCAGCCAATCTGTCATTCTTGATTTCTCTGTCACATTGTTTACTTCATTTAAGAAAATTTCAGGTGTTAATTTGAGTTTTTATTCAAATATTGGTCGACGAAAAAATAAAGGTTTCGATCACCTAGGTTTTCTTTTAATGGAAAACAATAACAAATTTGTAGCATATTGTACAGTGTGCAACAAAAATCTACAAAATACTGCACAGGTAAATAAAAATTTGTTAAAAAAAGCATATTCATATCCTAATAATAATGCCTTCACATTCATTTACGAAAGCAATGGTCGCGTTCACCTCGTAGTCCGATAGGGTATCTAAGATACTTTAGTATCCGATACGTTGGCGAACGACAAAAACCGGATAGGTACCATTTACTGTCAAAGTCAAAAAAAGACGTGAATCGTCCAGGGTTGGCCGATTCAACTACATGCCTAATTTACTACAATTTGTTAAGTCTGCTACATACGTAGTTAATTCATAAAAAAAATAGAATAATGGAAACCAAACAATTTTGCACATTTATGATCTTATGAAGGTTTGTACAAAAACTGAAAATGTTTCATTTACAATAAAGATGAGGAATTGTAGGAATGATACATGATAGATGGGAAGTTTATTTTTGCAGACAAACAATTTTCTTTGGCATAATCAAAGGATTTGGATTATGAACACATGATTTAAAGATATTAGTTGCAGCAAGACACCATTTGCTAATCCGCAAAACAAACAATTAATATTAGATATACATACATATGTATGTATACTGGATTACAAATCCTATGAATTTTTTTTATTATAATAATTCATTAAATATTTAAGAATATAATATGGTATAGCCCTTATAAATATATACAACTGACAATGTCTCTATTAAGTTTTTAGTTCAAATTTTTGATAATTAAATCCTGCAATGAGGAAAGGTAAATTGAAAAGGGCAGATTTTTTAACCACAAATTTTCTCACGCCAACGAGGTTTCTTTTTTTTTTTTGAGATTTTAATGAGCGGTGAGCTTTAAGCCGACAGAGTTAAGCTACAATTTCTTTTAGTGCTTGTTCACATTTGGTGAGCAGACGCTGTCGTTTCAAGGTACGTTCATATAAATATTACCAAAAAAAACTTTTTAAAGATAATAAAAACCAAGAACTGGTAATTATATTGAAACTGTTTATTTTTAAGGAGCGCAGCACACTTGTCGAATAGACCTCCAGTACGATCATTTATTATTTTAATTGTGTAGTAAATCCACCTTCAGCCCAATAATTATGTAGCTTTTTGACCAGCCATTTTCACTTCGCTTATTAAAAATGAATAAGCCCAACTAACATACTCTCCAGAGCTAAACTCTTGAAATCTGACAAAAAAAAAACTCCCATACAACTCTCTTATATCCCATTGTTATACCTAAGTATTAATATCTTGTTATGAAACTGAACTGGGTTTCATGACATTTTTATTTTAAGAGGTAAACACTTTTGCTGCTTAAAACTACTTAAATCTACTTAAATCTTATAGCAACACTATTTTCTCTTCTTGTAATAAGATTATAAGCTTATAGTCTTAAAAGAATCCTTTTCTGAAAACTCAGCTCTAAATATGTCCATATAATCCCATAACAAGTCATGTTTAAGAGTTAAGATCATTTCATATTTCTATGAAAATCCTAAAAGAATTTGAGTTTAATACCTCCTATATCAAGAAATAATCTGAAGTTCAAAGAATAAAAGATTTGCAGTAGGATCCGAATGAGATCTTTAATGCAACAAACTTTACTTTTCTCAATTAGTAAATTAGTACTAGACGCAACAAATGTTAAAAAGTTATAGTTCGGCCAACCCTGTACTCGACACAAAAGAAAATAAATCAGCTGAAATGTCAGCTGTTCTTCAAAATTCCCCTTGGATAGTTTAGTATACCAAAAATTTTTGGATAGCTTTAGATTTCTGCTTGACATGAGCTGTTTCGTTAATCAGTTGTTTTTTCCTATGGGATTACAACAACACCAACAAATCCGGATACCTTTGGATACGAACCCGAACGCGACCAATGCCTGTAAGCAATCCCAATCACCTGCGACATCTTATGTCGTTTTTATTTGGCAATCCGGAATCTCTCTCCGATCCGGAATCCCAATTGAACACTTTTGTTTGCTTCTGATGATTCTGAAGTTTTGTTTGATTGTATATGTGAAATATCAAATGCGTACAATAATCAAAATCAAGAAAAATGTTTTTGAAAGCAGGGTTGGCCGAATTGTCACTTTTTAGAAATAACTACATTTGTTACGTCTGCTACGTAGTTTATGTAGTTAAATGTAGTTAATTGTAGTTAATGTAAGAAATTGTAGCATTGCTGTCAATTAACTGTCAGTTATGCATTTGAAATTTGAATTTTTAAATTAAACGTTCAGTTATTCCTACAATTCTTCATCCTTATGGTAAATGAAACTTTTTTTTACAAACCTTTATTAGATCATAAAAGTGCAAAATTGTTTTTTTTTTCCTTCATTATATTGATTTTTTATGAATTAACTACATACATATGTAGCTGACGTAACAAATTGTAGTAAATTAGGCATGTAGTTTCTTCTATAAACTACGCGTAGTTAAATACTACGTTTATATGCAGTATCGAAAGATCGAGTTGGATTAGGGTCGGATTTTCGACCCACATTTCTACTCGACACCGCTGAGCGATTGGGATCGAGTCGAACGAAGCTCATTTCAACTCAATACAGGTATATAAACGTTCGAAGCGAGCTTCAAGCTCGCTTCAACACCTCATATAAACGTAGTAAATCATGTAGAAAATGTAGTGTAGTTAATTCGGCCAACCCTGGTTCGCACAATTTGGATACCAAAAATCACAGCTGTTGAGGTTGACGTTTAAGTATATGAATGTGTGAGTGCTTCTGGTTTTGCTTCTGATTTCAAATCCAGAAGCAAATTTCTCTTCTTTTCAGAATCAGAACTGTCATTTTTTCCCAATTGAACACTTTCAGAAGAGTCCGGAAGGCTTCCGGATTGCCAAATAAAAACGACATTAATCCGGCGATGTCTCTATAATTGTTTTGATTGATGACAATGATTTTGGCTCGAGCTCTGATTTATTAGACGAAACATAATAAGAAAAATTGAAAGTCTACGTTGTCTACATTGTTGGCATTGGCATGTAGACAATCAGGAATTGTATACGTTGAATTGTCTACACGTAGACAATCGTGTAGTCTACATTTTTTGTCTACATGGAACAACACTGGTGGAAAGGGATCTCGTCAATATGTAAGAAGGCCTCCAAACACAGAATGGAGGATCCAGCGTAACGGTTTGGGCATGTTTTTCCTTATATGGTGTTGGTCCCATATACCGGATTGAAGGCATTATGAAGGCAAGATGAAATACCACTGAAATGGGTCTTTCGATAAGACAACGACCCAAAGCATACAAGTAAACTTGCGAAGCAGTGGTTCCAAGAAAATAGCGTTAATGTCATGGAGTGGCCTGCGCAGTCCCAAAACCTCAACCCTATAGAAAATCTTTGGTGCGATTTCAAGAAGTATGTTGCTAGTTGTAAGCCAACTACTAACACAGCCCTTTGGGAAGCTATGCAGCAGTCTTCGATGCAACGTCGTTGTGCTCCTTTTATTTCTAACAAGGGACATGCAACTAAATATTAATTTAAGGTTCAAACACTCGACTATTATTATCATTTATGGTAGAAATTGTGTATTAACTTTCCCTTTTGGAATATTTAAAAGTGGACTTTGAATGCCCTACTATTTTACCAACTAATTTATTGAATTTGAAAATATTTTTTTTTCTGAAATTAAAAGCCTAAAAAACATTAATTTGAAAATCAGATGACTATTTATTTCTTTAAAATTAGTAGATTAATTTATTCTACTTTTTGTTGTGTCAAAAGGTTCAGTTCTATTATTAGGCGTTTTTCTTTTTTAGCCCCGAGCAGGGCACAGAGCGGGGCCTGAGCGCTTAGAGCTCGCTCCGAACCGAGCGTGACCTGAGCGCTCCGAGCTATTTAAGAAACACATTTAAGCACTGAATTGTCATTGTATCATTTTCCAAATAAACTGTCAAAATTCTCAGCTGTGTTTGTGAAATTTGTGTTTTCATATTCTTGAAAACTTGTTTTTAATTAATTTCTAATTAATGAAAATGAAAAAAGTAATTATTTTAGGGGAAGCGTTCAATTTGTTTTTTGATTTTGATGATGAGGAAAACTTTGAGCAAAACTCGCTCATAATTATATTTATTTTTCCTTACCTTCACTGGGAGAGCAACCAGCTTCACCCGCCATTTCTATTTGTTTTGATTTTTTATTTCTTTTTTTTTCCTTTTACTATCATCCCTTCCAAAAAATTTAATGAAGTTCGCCGCGCTCAGCTTTTTGCTCGGTCTGCTCGGTCATTTATTATCGAGCTCATCGAGCGAGCCCCGTTCGAGCTCTGAGCTAAAAAAGAAATGCAAGTTGAGCGCCTAGAGCGCTCTGGGTTAAAAAAGTAACATAGTTCTTTTTTTGACAGTTCAGTGCCCCGCTCGGAGCTAAAAAAGAAAAACGCCTATTTTGACCGCAGCTATATATATGTAAGTGTAGTACCACCCTTGGCATAATGGTTAGTACGTTGGACTGTCATGCGGAAGGTCTCGAGTTCGATTCTCAGCCGCTGCCAAATAGTTTTTCAGGGGTATACTACCTCTTGCGAGGAACTAACAAATCCTCTAAGTGTATATCTCTTGTCATGGAAAGTACTGCTCATTAGCCGTTCGGAATCGGCAGAAAATTGTAGGTCCCCTCCGTTCCTGGTAACACGCACACAGAATTGGTTGAGAGTTGTAAGTCACTAGGTCCTGGTTGACTTCAAACTTTAGTTAGTTCATATCGATACCTTAATGCACACATGTGCTATGTCCATTTTTTGCTGTTTTGAGATATTGGTACCAATGGAAAGGTGAGAAGCAGTACTTTCATATTCACTCAAGTTCTATGTCCAAATAAACTCTAAAATTGCTTAAATTTGCAAAAAAGACGAATGTTCTATGTCCACTATTGAATTATCGGAAAAGCATAATTGTTCTCTGTCCAACATTTTGTGCTATGTCCGCATTATATCTTTCGTATTATGGGCTACGTCTGGACATAGCACTTTTGTGCACTTTATTTTTGGAATCGGAAAAGGCGATGTATGACAGTAATCGATTGAATACTTTTGTTGAGCTCCAAACTTCTTTCGTAAAAGAATTCATATCTTAAAATTTAACTTTAAATTGTATAATGAGCACCTATTTGTATGCTGATACTTGTGGCGGACAGAACCGAAATCAAAATGTCCTCGGTACAATGTTTTATGCTGTGAATAGCGCAGGTAGTAATCTGCAAAATCTTGATTGAAAATTCATGGAAAGTGAACAAAGTTATCTCTCAGCGGACAGAATTCATATTCATGCAATAATAGAAAGAGCTCGGAAGTCAAAACAGTTGAACTCCCCTATGGAGTACAAATTGTTAATCGAAATGAGCAGGAAAAGACCATTTCAATACACTGTTAGTCATCTAACGTACAATTAATTTATTGGTGCTTGATCTTTAAATAGCATTAAAGTGACGAATAAGAACAAGTCAACAACTGGAGGAAGAATAAATTATGCATGTACTAGGGGGATTTTGACTACGAGTACCTTTAATATATTTGAGAACAGTATGAGCCTTTAGGAAAGTTGAAGAGGATTTAAAAGGAGATACCGATGCACATACACATTGGTCTTAAATGTCTGAATATTGCAATGGGAAGGAAATATTGGACCGGGTAAAGCATTCCACATTCGTTTAGTGCTGAATTTAACAATACGTCTGAATTTGGGCCCAAGTACAAACTGATGGACATTCCCTGGAAGCCCGAGTATTACGGTTAAATTTTTTGGGGGGAGGAAGCAAAATAAGCTTTTTCACTAGCACAATGTTTTTAAAAGTAACGGTAAAATAGTGAAAGACAGGAAACATTGCGCCTGTGCTCGAGCGATTCAAATGTTTCTGTTATACTTCTAAAACCTTTAATTTTCAAGCTTTTATTGGATTGTGGGTTATTGGTGCACCTGCCCAAATATGGAAATTATACACAAGCTTTGGACGAATATAGGTTTTATAAAGCCAAATCAAAAGAGGTGAAATACTTGTTGCATCGTCAAAAGAAACCTAACAATGTTGAGGAAGAATTTCAATTTTTAGATATTAACCCTTCTGATAAAAATTGGGATAAAATTACTCCTAAAAGTAAATATGAAAATTATTAAATTAAATTAAATTATTTTTATTTATTAAATAATAATAATATACATAGTTTTTATTTCATTATAACACGTTTTGGTAAAAAAGTAATGTCTTCAGCATAATAATTTAAAAACTAAATTGTGTTTTATGTCCTTTTTTGATAACTGATATCAAGCATAAAAGTGCTATGTCCTTACATATTTTATTTTATCATGAATAAAATGGAAAACTGTTGAAGAATTATATATTTTTGGTCATTATAATTTTAAAAAGGTATCAGGCCATAACATATTTAAATATCAATGCTAAATGAGCTCCATTAGTAGAGTTATGCACGTATCAAAACTTTAACTTGAGTTTGCCAAAAACAGCAAAAATGGACATAGCACATGTGTGCATTAAGGTATCGATATGATATCGTGGTATACAGATAAAATAAGATTGAGGAAAAAGAATACTTAAGTTCTCCTTTGATAATAATTAAGATGGCAGAAATTATAACAAATAAGATGTATTAGCTTCAATTGTATTTCGCACAAATATTAACGGACCGAAAATTAAAAATAAAATAACCTGTTTATTAAAGACTCATTGCTTTCCCTATTTATAGAAAACCCTTATATTCCTAGCAGAAAAAAATGCGACCGGAAGAGGTCTTTTCTGATCATTTAACCTGAAAAAACTTAACGGCCCAAGGTCATGGCTATTTAAATCCTATTTAATCCTTGTCTAAAGGTTTTTCCCATATAAATGATATTATTATAAAAATAATACCCGATTGATCTAAGTTACTTGATCTCTAAAAAATACTTCACAAGCATTAATTTGCCGAAGACAATCGCTCTTAATCCTGCAAAAATATATGCAATTATATTAAAATGGTAAGGTTAGAAACTGCAACTGTTCACTATACCGTATACGTAGTTGGTTTATTCGTTGAAAGCTTATAATTGTATTCTAACCAGTGACTTTTATGCTATCAACAATTGATTCAGTTTTTATATTATTATGTTTAATTACCAACATGGACGTTAAGAAGAAATAAAAGCAAGAATTAAGAGCGTAAGCGCAAATACGCTGTGCAAAAAAAAAAACTTATCTCGATTATGAAGACGTATAATTTCAATGTTTAAGTTATCTTCACAAAAGTAAAAAACTTGATATTTTTTCAATATTGTATTGTTTTCCTATTTTATATATTGAACAAAAACTTTACTTTTTTACATAATTGGAAACGAAAGTTGTTTTATTTTTGTCATCAGTTCATTTTTACAAAAACAACAAAATATTCTCCAATAAAATTATTATTGTTTTTTTTTTGTCTTGTTAACAAAACGCGTTTAATTTAGTTAAATTTACTAAAAGTTGAAAAATAGATATTCTAAAAATAGAAAGGCAACAAAACGAAAACTTAAATAATAAAAATAATATTATTTCTCTTCTATTTTAATTTAATTTTCTAAAGCTGATCGCAAGAGACTCTCTTGAAGTCTTTTTGCTTTGTTCTCGTTCAGACGTTGAAACAATGTGATACGTTTGGTGGGTGTTGGTGGGGGCGATGAGAAGTTTGGAATCGATGGTAAAGGATCCACGAAAGGCAGCACATGAACTTTTTTTACTGGTTCGATGAGCTGTTTGGCAGCGAACTCTTGAAATTCTTTTTCAGTCGGACATGCCAGATCGGGTTTCTTGTCGTCTTCACCAAAATATCCACTGTCATTTTGTGGAATGTTCCGTATTTGTGATTTTTTTCCGTTAAAATTCATGTCGACTTTCATGAGCAGTGAGTGAAGTGGACTATCTGGGAGCGACAGCCGCGGCTTTAAGTTTAAATCGATTTTGCGCCGTTTAGAGAAGTTATCAATGAAGCTGTCCTCAGAGAGCGATGCTCTATACTGAGCCTCTTCTAAATCAGAAGTTTCAATAATAGGAACGCTTCCACAGCTTCGGAATACGGAAATCAATCTTGAACGCATCAACGGCCGTTGAGTGGGAATTTCTGGAAGTGTAGCTAGAGCAGCTCGACCTTGTGACACCAAAGTTTGAGCCATTTTTTGAGCGGCACCCTGGACAAGATCCTTTGTCAAAACAAATCCAAATGTTGAGTGAACGTTTTTGTTTGGATCATTCATTACAGGAGAAGAGGGTATCGCTGACGGTGAGGGCAATTCCTGATTGCTATCATCGTTTGTTATTAAAGTGGTATTGCGGCGCTTTAGTGATTTTATAGATTCACGTTCAGCGAACAGCATATCCTTTTTGAGGAGATTGGACAGATCGTAAACAAAGTCCTTGTTCACCGGTTTGACTCGATTTCGGATAGGCCGCTTATTTGGAATAGAATCGTCGGTTGAAGAAAGAGATAACTGTGAAGAGGATCTGGTAATTTTAGGTTCGCTTGGTACTTCGGGTACGGCATCTTGTCGAGATGTTGATGCTGCAGCCATCTTTGACGAACCTCTCGGGCGGCGTTGTCGTTTCTCTTCTGGTTTATTTTCTTTTGGAACGTTCTGATTATCCGTTATCAGAACAATATCTTCCTCGACGCCGTCTTTGAAATACTTTTCTTCATAAACGCGAACAAATTCCAGGGTCGTCTCCTTATCACCGGCAATGGAATGTGTCGATCCCAGATGGTTTACAACATCGTATTTTCGAAACGCTCGGTAGTCGCAGAGTTTGCAACCAAATTTCCGGCTGCGATAGTGAAACATGGAAATATGACGTCTTAAGTTACTTAGCGCATCGAAACGTTTATGGCAGATTTTACAGAAACACGGAAGTTGTTTGGTATTCGGATTGACACGTTGCTTTGGTTCGGCTTTTACAGGCGCAGCCTCACTAGTCTTATGCTCAGATTTTGTGATATGTAAATCCTCGTTAAGTTCTTCGTTTTCTGCGGCTCTAGTTAAGTTGTCCAAGCATACTGTCTTCAAAGAAAGCTCATCGGTATTCTTGCCCAAATTAGCGAACATTTCATTAAGCGTATCAGAATCAACGTCATCGTTGCGCGCCAGTAGTTTGGGCGGTTTGCGACGTTTTCGTCTACTCTGGCCAGTGAGTTCTTCTTTGATTTCTAGCAAATCTATAGAATCTTTGCTATCACCATTGATGTCGTATTTTTGTTCTAGATCAAAAGAATCAACCGAATTGGAGTTAGAATTTGAATTTATTTTTGATTCCTCTGTAATTTGTTTGATAGCAAGTTTGGTTGTCGTAGCGGTAGACGTTGTGGGAACAGGCGAAACTCTATTTGTTGCTGAAGACTTCTCAGCGACTAGATTATTTAGTTTATTCTTTAAATGTACAGGCGATTCTCTATTTGCTGCTGCTACTGACGAAGTTTTTTCAGGGACTAGATTTGATAGTTTGTTTTTCATTTGGCAATTATTTAAGTGAGTATTAAGCACTGCTTTTCGCTCGAAAGTTTTTCCACAGTAAGTACACATCGGAGAGTTGTCTGCGCGCTCAATATTGTCCAACCAAGCCTTGTTTTCAGCATCGCGACGCTCTTTATCTGTTTGCAAGCGGGCTAATTCCCGACTTGGACCTTTGGTTTGTACTTCATCCATGCGAACACGACGTTTGTATATTGCTTCACGCATCATACGAATTTTTCGTGTAGATTTTCTGAAAGATAAGAAAGAAACATGCTTCAGATATAAATAGTTCTAAGGCATTTTAACTAAGACAAACTTTTCTAGAAAAAATATTTAATCGAAAGTCATTACTCACTTGTGGTCGTTGCTGAGATGGCGAATTACCGCTCCTGGCTGCAAAAATGTTAGTGAGCATGATGGACACTGAAAGACGAATGTTGAGGAGATATGTTTGGTTTGAATGTGTAGTTTGAGGGTCTTTTCTGTGGCAAATTGTAGCTTGCCTGTAAAATTTACAAAAATACATTAATCACGCTCACGATTGAAACTTTCTCTTAACTTACAAATTTCACATCTTATTTCAGATTGTTGCTCCTTGAGTTCTAAACTGCAAGGTTCAACATCATCAACCGGCTCTTTTTTGATCTCTTTCACTAAAGTAGGAGTATTGTGTGGAAGGGCTTTTCCGTCTGAGCCGACTATAGTTTTTGTGTTTTGGTCGTGCATTTCATGAACCTCGTCAACTTCGGTTTTAATATTATCACTTTCGTCCTTTTTAACGGTTTGATATACAGCGACATCACTATTAGGCACTCTATCCAACTGCAGTACGTGTTTTTGTTGAAGAATTTCATCTTGGGTTAGCTTGTTGTTCACCTGATCGTAGAAGTCCGTCAATTTCATGAGCCTGTTATTTTGCTCACGCTTCAACAAACGTTCAATAATACTGCTTAGATCCCTGTTAGCATTAGAGTTATCTTTGGAACTTGTCGATGCGATATGGGTTTTTTTAGTAACGAATTCTTGTTCGGCTTGGATAATGGTCGAAACATCCTGATCCTGAAATGTATACGTTTTTAGAGCTGATTTCTCTGGGTTTTTTGGATTTTTTGTCGAACTTACGATGAAACCATTGGGATTATTTGAATTAAAGCTGCCGTTGAAATGATTGTTGGAATTCCGGCAGTAAACTCGCTTGTGACTTATAAAATTTGTTAAACTCCTAAATATATTGCGGCATGTATTACATTCATATATGATGTCGCATTCACGTGCCAACAGTCTCCTTATCTGTATTAGGATATGAAAATGTATGTAATGCAAAAATAACAAAATTGTACATACCTCATCAGTTCCATTTTCGTATGCTTTTTTGGCTTCTAGAAATCCAGAAAGAGCTGTATGAATTGGCTTTCGAAGCACACTTAAATCATCTTTTTGTTTATTTTGCTCTGTATCAGAGCTATAACCAGAAGTTCGACTCTTCATAATAAACTGTTAATTATTGTTGAATTAATTATATTTGCAATATTCTTTGGATATACTATATATGTATATCCTGATCCTTTTAAATTTTTAAAGGGGTCACCCTATTCTATATAATGAAGAATAGTTCAGGTTTTTGAGATTTATGTGGTTATATCGTTTAAGATTGCGTTGCGAGAAGAAATCTAAAACGAAAAAAGGGATAAGTTTTTAACTATTTAAATAATTTAAAAAAAGAGAAATTAAAATTGATATTTTGCTAAAAAGGTTAAAAGGTCTAAAAGGTTTTTTTACTAATTTTAATCAAATGGAATATTTCTTATATTCCTATAATTGCAGTGTGTATCTCTCCAGTTTATAACATTGTAAGCAACGATTTAGTTTTCTTATTCAAGTGAAATTACAATGGTACCCACTATTATGTTTTTTCAAGAAAATCTTTCTTATCAATTGAAAGCATTATTCTTAAATGCTATGGCAAAACTGATCGGAATCTATTTAATAAAAGCTGCTAGCTGATTCAGTTCAACGCAGTATTGCATCCTATTTCAAAATGAAAGACAATAATGCAGAATTGAGTATGCTTTGGATTTTTGGTTTCGTACGGAATTTCAAATAAAACTTTCATTAAAATATTAAGAAAGCATTTACGGTGGTAACAAAAACACACATCTAGTACAGACACCATGGTATGAATACTCATACATGGTATTCTCAATACCATGCTAGGTGAAACACTGCAGAACGTTGCATAGTTTGAGAGCTTGTCATATTCATCTTCCTATCCTCTGCCCGCTCAGCAAACATTTCTTTTATAGACATGTGAATTATTTATATTCCTCCTTAAGCCGTCGATAATTTCCCTTGAAATATTAAAAATGTTAGCGATTCCGTCGCTGCCAAGAACTTTCCGATTTTTAAATTCTTGTAAATGAGCCCACTGTCGTATTTGGAGTTAAGTGCAATTTGCCTCAATGTGAAGATCTGGTCTATCGTTTATCTGCCTGGCCTGAAACCACACTGGAACGTGCCGATCATACTGTTGCAGAAAGGTTTTAGACGCTCACATACTACGGTGGATAGGATCTTGTAGGCAATATTAGGGATAAGCCTCTGTAGTTTTTGCAGGACATAGGATCGCCTTTTTTTAGATTGGGCATATGGAGCTATTTGACCATTCGTCGGGCACACTTTCCTCCTCCCAAACTTGGTTCATGAGCTGATGCTCCTATCAGGACATCTCCTCCATACTTAAAGAGTTCCGCAGGTAGGGCTTCCGAGCCGGCGGATTTGTTGTTCTTAAGCTTGTGGATGGCTTTCGTAACTTCTTCAGTACTGGGGACTGGGAATGGATCTTCTTCACTGGTCTTATGCTTCTTTGTTCTCCTGTGGCTTCCTCTAAATAATGCCCATGAAGCTGCTGCTGAACATGCTGCTTAAAACTTCTACAATTCCCTGTGCTTAGGTTCCCTTCGCTGTTGATTTTCTTCCTTTGGGCGGTCTTCGCTGTCTTTTCATTGGACAGTCAGGCTCTGAACTTTGTCAAAACAAGAAAGTGGTCAGAGTCCACGTTTGCACCCCGGAAAGTTCACACGTCCAAGATGTTCGACGCGTGCCTTGCGCCAATTAGCACGTGGTCGATTTGGTTGGCGGTTCGACCATCTGGAGATCGCCGGGTTGCTGTGTGTATTTTTCGCCTGGGGAACCTAGTGGTACTTATCACCGCATTCCGAGCTGCAGCAAGGTCGATTAGGCGGAACCGTTATCTGTTGTCGTTTCGTGGAGGCGCCAAAGATATTTTCCTTCCCAACTTTAGCATTGAGTCTCCGAGCACGACTTTGACATCGTACTCCAAAAAGGATCCGTCCAGGAGGTCGTAAAACTCCTCCTTGTTAGACTTCTTAGCTTCATTGGTAGGAGCGTGTGCACATATTAGGCTGATGTTTTGAAAGGTAGCTTTAATGCGGATCACAGCCAGGCGATCGCTAATCGGCTTAAAATCGTTAAAATCGATGACTTTCGATCTGAGTTGATTTCCCACGACAAGCCATTGGCTTGGTGTTGCAATTCTTTCCTTGGTCAACACCCTTAATCACAAGTTTAGCAAGTCATGACATAAAGCCAAGACAAGTATCCGGCGGTTACCAACGTGGAGGTAATGTAAGCACTTGATGTGTAGGAAAATATACAGCTCGAAGCAACCAGTTCTTACAACAGATGTTTTATTTGATTTTTTTTTAAATATGTGCTTTGTAAATAATTTCACAGTAGAAGTTTAATTCCCACTTTTGGGTTAAACTTAAGTTTAACAATAAATTTGGTTTTACAGTGTCATTTAAGCTTTGAACTATAGTTTATACAAGGCCACGGGCTTGGACTGATGACAGTAGCAGTGGGTTGAAGACGCCAATTTCAAAGGGAAAGAGGCTGATAATGGCGCATGCAGGTGGTGAAAAAGGTGTCGTGAAAAACTCCTTACTTTTATTCAAATCTGGAACGAAAACGGGAGACTATCACGACGACATGAATTTCGAAAATTTCTGCAAATGGATCCAAGAACAAGTTTTGAATAACTTGGAGGAACCTTCAGTTATTGTAATGGACAACCCCTCGTACCACAATAAATTAGAAGAAAAACAAATTACTTCTGCTAGCAAGACATCCGAGATGATACAATGGCTAACCGAAAACAATATTCCGCATACTATACAGATGTTGAAACTTGAATTGTATGAGCTAATAAAAGGACACCGCGCTACACACAACCCAAAGCACGGCATGGGACATGAGGTTCTACGTTTACCACCCTATCATCCAGATCTCAATCCCATTGAAAATATTTGGGCAACTGTCAAAGCAAGAGTAGGTTCACGAAACACAACATTCAATTTATTGGATGTTCAAAAATTAGCAGAGGAAGAATTTTCAAAAATAACGGCTGAAGACTGGCGAAAAGTATGTTAAAAAGCCATAAGAACTGAGTAAGAATACTTTTCTCACGACCTGACGTGGGACACAATTTCGGATTCAATTATAATTAATCCAGGTGACGATTCTTCAACCGACTATGAAAGCGACATTAGTTCTTAAAACTAAGTATATGTAAATGAACATTTATTATTTAAATTATATTATTCTTATTTATATTGTTTTTATTTTATTATTATGTTTTATATTTATTTCTGGAGTACAAATTTATAATAATTTTTTTAAGGTAAAATAAATTCTTAAAAACTCGTAGGTAAAAATTATTCAAACTTGTAAACACTAATCTAACTAATTAACACTAATCTACAATTAATCCCAAAACCCCACAGGTCAAAAAATAATAAATGCATATATCAAATAAACACTAACACCATAAAATAAATATCAACATAACGCCCCCGGAACCTTTCTGTTGCTAAGCCACAAATCATAAAACATAGAAATAAACAATAATATTTGTCAAAGCAAAGTTGAGTTAGGAACTGTAAGATTTAAGGAAAAATTTTTAATCATTAAATATCTTGCGCACCATTTTTGTTCTCTTAAATTGGTTCAAGCTATATTTAAAATTATGAAAAAGTTAGACAAAGTCCCCAAAGTAAACGACTATGTTAAGTAGAGTCGGTTTTATTCCATAATCGAACAACGTTTAAAATCTTGCGCCACTGCTTTTAAAAATGAGAGTCGCATATTTTCTGAGAAAAGGCACGTATGAGCTATTTTGGTCATGAAATATGCATATTCATGTAAACGGGCGTTATTTATATGTATGATACAACATTCATAAGGTTCCGATTGTTTTCGCTTAAAATTGAATCGCGCATATAAATGTACAAATGTACATACAAGGTTCGTTCGTTCAACTTTACCCAGGGTTGACCCAGGTTTTCTTGACAACCCGCAGAGTTATCAAAAAAAAACTGGGGTTTTTGGTTTTCAAAAAAACACCCAAGGGCTTTCAATTGTTTTGTTGACAACAAAAAGCAAGACAAAAATTATTTTGAGCCCAAATAAAACTTTAAATTTGTTATAAATTAGTTTTAAAAATGAACAACAATAATTTTGCGTTATTGTTGAATATTTGGGGGCGATGGTTGTGTGCTCGCCTGTCAACCTCATGATCACAGGTTCGATCCCTGCCGTCGTCTATGTCGCTTTAATTCCATTAAAACCTTCTAAAAATTGTCATCAATGGGTTTACTGGTTTACTCATTGCATGTTGTTCAGGCATAACACTAACAACATGTAATTGAGTTAAACTAGTATGCGCAGCAAGGATGAATACAAATAAAATAATGTGAATTATAAGTGACATAGAATTAAGACACGGCATTTCTCCGCTTTAGTTCAACCGCCATCCCTGGAGATAACAATATCTGAAACAACCACCTTCAGTCTCAGAACATCGTGCCACACATCTTTCCTATCCTTCTTTCTCTTCATTAACTTCACGCCCGCGCTGTGCTGAAAACATTTAAAGGGTAATCATAATTCCTTAAGCGCGGGTAAATTAAAAAAAAAAAAAAAAAAAAAAAAAAAAATTCATCTGATGAGTACATCAAACATTTAATTGCAAACATAAGCAATAACATGCAACATGCGAATCGACAAACGACAACAAAATAAATTGATATGAAATCTCTTGTGACTTTTTTGACAGCTTGGTCGTTACCTAAACTCGCCACAGCAAAATACCTAGATTTACTTCAGGGTGAGTTGATGGCGACCCCAGGTCTCAAAAAACACAGAATTTACTCACCTGGGTGACTTCAGGTTTTTCAAAAAAAGATTTTGGGCGACCCCAGGATGACTTCAGTGCTTAACGAACAAACCTACATATAGTCTTTTAAATTTTTGATGCATACTGATATGATGATTTAACTCAGTATTTAAAAGTACAATAACACACATTTTATTCAAACTGTGTCGTGTACTACAAATAACCTTCCGATAACAACACATTTAAAATGTACATACATGACAACAGGGGTGATATACGACCCAAACGCAAAATAGTTGGCCTACTCATCAATTAACAAATTAACATTTTTTATGTGCCTATATTTTCTGGTCCCTAAGCAGTTGTTTTTTATTTTTTTTTTGTCGATGTAATAAATTACATTTAATAAGTAAATTAGACCAAACAGAACTAAATTCGAGAAAGCACATATGGCTCCAGTTTGCATTCTCTCAAACAAAGATAGTGCATAATAGTTGGACTACTCTCTCTGGGATGCAAAATAGTTGGCCTATGAAGATTTAAATAGATTTTCAGTTAACCGTTATTAAAAAAATGACATGCACTTGTTTTGTTGTTTATTGATCTCCTGTTTTATGCAAGCCAGCAACAGTTTAATGCCAACCATGGTGCGTGGCGTTGCATTATCAAGAGACCTTAGGGAAACCATAAATAAAGCCTTCGAAACGGGATTATTGAGCTATAAAATCGCAAAACAATTCAATTTACCGCGCTCATCAATTCGAAACATTATCTCAAAGTTCAAAAATAGTGGAAATGTGGAGATCGGTTAAAAAACGGGACGCCCACCAATTGCAAAACCTCGAGATTGCCGAGTTTTAAAAAAAATAATAAAAGAAAATCGACGTCAAACGGCCGCTGCAATAACTGTTCAATGGAGGGAAAGAATAAAAAAAAGTGTTTCAGTCGACACTTGCAAACGGACTATGAAAAAAATTGGATACAAATTTTATAAGGTTTGTTTTAGATTTATTTAAATTAGAGCAATTTTAATTCGTTAAAAACATAGGCCAAAGAAAAACCACTTTTAACACCTAAACAAAAGAAAAAGCGGCTAGAGTGGGCCAAACAACGTAAAAACTGGACTTTATGTCAACGGCGGTCCGTTATTTGGAGTTATGAGTCCAGGTTTGAAGTTTGCGTGGGCGACGAACGAAAACGAGTCATTAGAAATTCAAGAGGTTTTTCACAAAGATTGCCTTAAAAAAACGGTCAAGTTTCCAGCATCTCTAATGATATGGGGATGCATGTCGGGGCGGGGTTTGGGCAATTTAAATTTTGTAAATGGAATTGTCAATGCTGCCAAGTACAGGATATTCTGGAAAATGAGCTTCTTCCATCAATACCACGACTTCAAACTAGTGATGGAGACTATATTTTTCAACAGCATGGAGCTTCTTGTCATACTGCAAGGTCTACAATGGCGTTATCTGCTCTGCTGAAGCTATTCCTTTACTGGAATGGCCTTCCAGCAGCCCTGATCTTTCACCAATTGAAACTGGGTGGCATAAAATGAATCAAAAACTGCGAAAAGAACCATGCCGGACTCTTCAAGACCTTAAAGCTAAAATCATAAATATTTGGGAGTCTTTTGGTACGAAGAATGTCAAAAATTAGTTGACACAATGCCACGACCCATAGAAGCAGTTATCAAGGCCAAAGGCGACGTAACACCATGGTAAAATAAAAATTAAGACCCATAGGCCAACTATTTTGCACTTAAAAAAATGTTTAAATCGTTATTTTATTTTGTAAGATTGCTCTATACCGTTATTTAATTGAAGTCATTTTGTTTTTGTTACTTATTCCTATTCAAAATAAATATATCTTAAGAAAAATACCAAAATATTGATTTTATTTCCGATAGAATTTAAGAATCAGAAGTTTTTGTTTTTTTATCATAGGTAGTCCAACTATTTTGCGTTTGGGCTCGTAATACCCCAGCCAGGATTAAATGCAAAAAAAAATACTTTAAAGGATAACATTATTTTTTTTATTGAATCATAACACCACATAATCCTTAACAAAAACAAAAAATAAGGAATATGTAAAAAAAAATTATTGTCAGGAAATAAAAATAGTTAAATGCAATTGATACATATTTCTTTCCTGTATTCGGGACATACAGGATAATTGCATTATAAGCATGAAATCTTACTTTTGCGTTCTTGTTTTTATGAACAAATCATACACCCCGACTGCTTCTGTAATTTACGAGGGGGCTCACCTTCATGTCACTTTAGAGGGTGTCCTAAAACCCCCTTTATTTTGTCAACTAATTTTCGTGGCAAATTTTTTTTCAACTAAATTTCAAGGCAAATTGTTAGCTAGACGTCGCTCCATATGAGGTTTAAATGAGTGCCTAGACCACAAATGACAATTTTTCCTCTAAGAATCTTCTTTACACATTTATGACAGCTGTTCTTTTTCATCCGATAACTCTCTACTTATAACACCAGCAATTTCCGAGTCTATTGGATAATGATCTGTAAATTCTAGGCATTCACATTCGGAACCTAGGTAAATTTCATCATCATCAAAATCGAAAGCATTTCTTAAAAAAAAAAAAATTAGAGTCCTTTTGACTGGTGGGTATCGTTTTAATAACCTAAGGAGTGGTGCAAAAAAAAGTTCTTTAGAATTTTCGCATACGAGAAAGACAACGTGGGGTGATATCACCCCAGTGCATCCCATATGCTCTCGCATTCAAAAACTACAACTCACCAGCCGGGACTGTTGATCAGATATCGACACTTGAGATATTGAATGACAAATACTCGTACATAGAATGGCAGAAAGAGAAATCAAGCCAAATCAAAATTACAGTTAAAACAAAATACCCTGGGGTGATGGAGCACCCCTTTTGTCAGCGGAAGGATAATTGTTGCGAAAACAATCACAATTTATATGTTATGGGTATGTAGGTATTAAATATAACTCAAATTCTTTTTTCCAAAAACCGTTAATGAACTCAAATATGCCCCCCAGAAAATAAACATATAACGGTTAATTGAAAATTTGATAGTGATTCATCAATTGTAATCAGAGAGATACTTTTTTATACGAAACCTATGCCAACCAATAAAACACTTAAACAAAATATTGTTTCCTTCACCATCCTGCACTTTTGGAAGTCTACGAAAAAAACTAAAAATCGAAATATATTTACATAGATAAATACATACAAAGGTACATAAAATAAATTTTGCGCATTAACATTTCCGGCAAATAAGTTCTCAGGAAATGAACCTTTATAAGGTTCAAGTTAAAGAGGGAGGCATAAGTTACGTGTTCATATAACTTAACAACAATGAAAAAAACTGAAATAGGTTTGTCCAAGTATGTGTCTTTGATTATCTTGAAAATTAGCAAAAATTTCGCTTGAGAAATATTAAATATCACAATTACTTCTAAAATCTTCTTCAAAAAGTGGTTTGAACAAATATACCCAAAAATAGTTCAGTTTTATCTGTTTGTACATCGTACATGTACAAACCTGAACTCATTAATTGGTGGTACATATCAAAGTTGTTTCTAGTTTTTTTGCTGCGTCAAGGTCCAATTGAAGAAAAACACTAATTCCATAGAATGCATCCATGAGATGACGTTAATGGACTTTTTACACAAAATGGGGTAATCCCTTACTTGATATCAATTAAAAAACAATAAATATAAAAACAGTTGAACCCCACTGATTAGTAAGTTATTATTAACTCAATCCATTAAATAAAATCTTATAATGGATAGCCAATTTGCATTAGAGCAACTGACAAATTGCACGCAGTTTAAGAAATTAAAAGCAAGAAAATTTATTTTTAATATTGTTTATTTGAAAAAATAAAAATAAAAAAAAAACGATAAACTCATAATCACAAGAAAGCAAATAACTAACTCACTCAATTTATTCACTTTGTTTCGGTTAAATTCTTAGAACTTGGTGAAATATACTTTTTATACACAAATGTGAGAAAATTTAAATCGATTGATTGGACGGTTGCAACTTAAACAAACAGATGTTTTATCTTTTTAGTTTTGCCAACTAAACCGCATCACATCGAGTAATTATAGATATTACTTGGCTTTTCTTTTTTCAGATAAACTTGAATGTCATCTCCATCTCATAACTTTACATACTTTTACTTGCTCTTTAGGTTTTTGTGTCGTCTCCTTTTATGAATTTCTGTTTAAAAATGTATGCTTCATTTTCTTTTTGTGTCTCTCAAGACTCAGTGCGGTAACAATAACGCTCAGTTAAATGGAAAATCAAATATAAATAAATTACTATATTAGATTACACTTTACATAAATTACAACATGCGTTTAACAGAAAACAGGTACAATAACACTTGCTAAGAAAAAGAGCTGATACTAAAATAACCTCGTGTCATTGTTTTCCGATTGCAAATTAAAAGCTTTTCATTATGAAGATAAAGTTCTGAAGAAAAAGCTCATGCAAACCTCATTCCTCTGAAGTCACTTCGCATATTATTTTAAAATATGACTTTGCCTATCGCATACAAGTAGCAAGTAGGTAATCCGTTTCAAATGTGAATTGGAATGAAATTCATTTAATACGTATAAAAAGGCCAAATAGGAAAATCCCTTAAAAATTAAAAAAAAAATATATATGTACTGAGAATCTGCGGAGATAGTTGAAGGAAACTCATTCAATGTGAAAACAAAAATATTATGTTGACTATATTTTTCGAGTAATGGTATTGATTTTTAGTTGGAGGTGTGACGACTGATTGCCTGGCAATAAACTTCACTCATTTCACATACCACCTGTTTTCATTCTCTTCAAAGAGCTAACTCTGTCCGTTCCGTTGTAAGACGTTTTATTGTTTGTAATGTCTTGTCGCAGTCACTCTGTGTTTATCAGATTGACTTTTGTATCGATGGGATTCTTATCTGGAGCTCAAGTTTCTCAAATAAATACAAAAAAGCTTTCTTCTTTACATGTTTGTAGAGTTTTTTGTTTCAAAGCTAAAAGTTATGAAGCTTGCTTCAAGCTTGGAGCTGGATAATAATTGTACCTGTTATTTGTCTTAATTATCTTAAGTTGATGCTGATAAGCTATAAAAACTTAATTTTTTTGTTTTCGGATTGACATATGATTAATATGTTTCACTGAAAAAAAGGTAAGAATAAGAAACACATATGATTGGGTACTGCAAAAATCAACCCAAGAATCGAAATTACAGTATAAATTCATATTATAAATGTTTGAAGCTTATTTAAAAAGGCTTCAAGAATTCTTTCAAGTTTTTTTACAACAACAAAAATATGAAACCAATTAAATATACTGTACTCTGTATTCACTTTACTTTTCTCTAGCAAAAAACGACCTTTTAATGAGGACATTTCAAAGCTGGAAAGTAGTGGAACGTGATCATGACAGATAAGTTTTTTGAAACAGTGCTGGTTTCATTTTAGTTTTAAGCGGTCTTTACTGAATTTTATCCATGCCTAATTGATAATTAAGGAATTTTTAATTTTACAAGAGCGAAGAGATTCCATTTGTAGCAAAAGCAGCCCAAATCGGCAAAGCGATTTTTAAAGAACAGTAAGTTTTCTACGTTCTGACGTCAATTTATTTGAATACGAGCGTTTAACTTGCACAACTTTTCCGATTGGGATTATCGCAATTAAAAGTTTCCTGGAAATGTTTCCCTTCCTGAAAAATTAGAAACGTGAATGATAGTAGATGTTCTTTCAAATGATTCATGACGAAATTAATAATTTAAATTTGTACTTGCACTCAGTTAATAGTTTTGCACAGTCCGTGTGAACTATTAAATCAGAAAATAAGTGCAAAAATGTAAGCACAAATTGGACCGTGGCGTCGTTCCGTCCTTTGTATATGATATCATAATATCGATTACACTCATATTTTATTATAGATCCACTATCAGCTTTTGGTCTATTCTTAAATATTACACCAAAAAATTATCATGTTTTTGGACCATCGGGGAATTTATTTGTTGTGGATATTTTGTCACACTGATGTCTTGTATCGAACTCATCACACATTATCGAATAATGGTAAATAGATTGTTCATATAATGACTTGTTAAATAGAAACTACAATTCAGGACTGGTGAACCACAACCACATACACTTAAAAACTAATGCCGAAAGACGTTAACATTTAGACAATGTAAAAATTGATACATCTAAAAAGATGTAAAATAAGTTTGGTAGTTCTCGTTCTTATGACACGGCTAGTAGATAAGTTACATAAACAAAATTAAGATCTTCTTCATTTGAGTTTGAAAGAATGCCAACCTTTGTCCATAAATTCCAGAACTTTAGGAAATATTTCCTGTATAATATATTAAAGTCATAAGTACAAACTACAATAAATTACAAGCGTGGCAAAGACAAAAGCTCAAAGTGGCGCCATTTTTAAGTAAAATTGAACAAATTATCATTATTGGTGGATGGTTCATTATTGAAGTAAAACTTCTTTTCCGGCGTTGGGGGTACAAAATTTTCCATGCAGCCGTCAAAGACAGCGACATGTTTTAGAATACAAAATGTTTGTACGTTTATAGGTTAGAATCTTACAGAGACTTTGCTTGAGGGAAAAGAAGTTGTACTTTTACCGTGCGTACGTCAGTACACACAACCTTTTTTTTTTTGTTAACATTTTATTCCTCTACGATTTTCTAATGGCTTAAGATTCTTACAAATCGTAATTATTTTTATGTGAAATTTCAAATATTAAAGGTCTTGACTTAAATGCTCTCGAAGGAGAGATTTTCTGAACTCTTTCTGAACTATAAATTGTTGCATTCCAAAAAACAGAAGCATATTCCAGTAAATCTAAATGTGTAAGGATCAGTGAATTCAACAAAGAATCCGCTTTTGAAACGATATATTTGATGTGGAAATGAAACGTGTGTTTTTCTTTTCTCAAGTTTGATTTTTAAATCATTTAGTTTATACTAATTTACATACGTACTAAGATGACTTTGCAGAAGCAAACGATCAGCAGGATGTCAATGAAAAATTGCAGGCGATGGCAGTTACTATGATTGGACAAAATAACACTTATAAACATAACCGCGAAGATGTTGGGTCGATTCTTGTAGTAAAAAAAAAGGAATTTTAATGTTCCAACCAAGTTTCCAAACAACAAGCGTTTTGAAATTTTGTGAGGATTCCATACCACAGGGTATAGACCTTACATAGGCAGAAAACAGAGATTAAGGGGTAAATGGGTCCTGATTTTCAGTTTATGAAATCAATTATCAATCGCAGCAATATATGTAGTTAGGATATAAACCTACCCCCAACCCTTTTTTTTACAAAAACTCTCCAAATTATTATTAACAATTCTGCATTCAAAGAAAAATGGGGAGTGTAATCGAAAGAAAGAAAAATAATGACATTCGGTTACGTTTAAAAATAATTTATTTTTACGAGTATTACCTATACCATTCAGCATACATTTGAAGGTCTTCTTGTAAAAGTAGGCAATGAGCCTCATTCTTAATACATCTAAAAATTTTCAGATCATCCGCAAATAAAATGCGATGTGAATTTAAAAAAAGAAAATATCGGCCATGTCATTGATAAAAATCCGAAAAAGAAGGGGTCCAGATGAATGCCTTGGGTGACACCTGATAACACATATACGGGACAAAAAAGAATACTATCTCTAGGCACGAACTGAATGCGAATTATCAGGGGAGATGATAGACATTTCAAAATACTTGAATAATAACCTAACATTTGAAGTTTGTTCAATAAAATTGATCTGCCGGAAATAAAACCATGTTGGAAAAGTGCGATAATCGCCTTGATCATAAATGTAAATCTATCGCAAACAATCTTCTCAAAAAGTTATAGAAATAGAGCAATAATTACATGATTTATGTTTAGAACCTGATTTGTGAATTGGAATTATAAACTTTTTTTTCCAATCAGAAAGAAATCTTCCTAAGGAGAAGCTTCCCAAAAGAAATTCTTTGATTTTTTTCTGTGTTGGGAATAAAAATATTTTCATTTATTTCGAAAAAACTGTATGACAAATACCGTTATTTTTGGGATTAAAAAAACAAAAGAAAGGTTTTTGTTGTTTCGGCTGCGATTTACTTAAAACCTAACGACAAAAACCATTTCAGTTTTGTATTCGTTTTTTTAATCTCGGAAATCAGTTACACAGTATTTACGTTTATAATGACAATACACACAAATGAGAATACAAAATAATAAAAATGAAAAAAAAACGTAGGTATTACTTAATAAATAAGTATTTTTCGGATTATCCGCGTTATTTGAAATTTAATATGAGTGCAATTTAGGACTCACCCCGAACGTTTCGCATCAAATTGCATTGAGCGTGGTCACCGGGTATTACTGTTTTTTATTTTTTTTTCTTAAAAACAAAAGATTAGAGCGTGGAAAACAAAAAGGTCAACCTAGGTGTTTGTCGACTTTTTTAAAAAGAGCCATTAATCGAAAACCGTTATGATCTGTTATAAACAAGTTATAACTTTGTTTGTCGGTTAGCCGGTAGTCAGTTTCAGTTTTTGGCATTATTTTTGATACATTCTGTATTGGAAGTGTTTCCTTCTTTAATTTCTGCAGCCTAAAGTGAAATAAATCTTATGTTCTATACCCACATTAATCCAACGTTACAACCAAGTAAAGCACCAACGATGAACTACCTATAGCACCTGTCCTACTGCATATGTGTGGATGTATGTACATTGGAATGGAGCGTTCATAATTATGACGGTCAAAGTCCACTTAAGTTTTAAGTGTGGTTTTGTGGCTTAAACATATAGATATCTACTTTCTTTTTCTAGATAAAAGGGACACTTAAAATTGAGAACGACTGATATGCTCAAGGATTTGGACTGATCCATAGGCACCGACATCAACATAAAAAAACGACATATATACAAGTTTACATAATGTTTATTTGCACTTTATCTGAAAAATATTTCAAAACAAATTTTAATTTCACATAATAAGGTCAAGGTCAAAAAAGTCAAATATACATGGTAGGTATATGTGCAGTTATAATACGGTATTCTTTGAAATGATCTTTAATAGGTATATTTCTAGAATACTTATGGCATCTACAACTACATCGACACTGAGTGTACATAGATAGGTTAATCTAATTTTAATTCACTAATTTCATAAATTACACAGGTACCTAGCTAGAATTTAAATTCAAAATTACAATGAAATCAATATTATCTCGCACAGGGGCCTACGTGAATAATCGTCATCCACCATCAACCAAGCACTTCCATTTTGAAACGCCCTCAGAAAAAAATAAATAAATAAAACAATACCTATAGGTACGTAGCTTCTTAGTGTGTTTAAATTTTTTTAAAGGATATATTTAAAACAAAATAGATATTCTTTATTGGCATAAACTAAGTTTTATCTTCGATTACACATTTATATCACTTTTAACACATCAACTTGGTTATATTTTTCAACATTGTCCAGAAAATGAATAAAAAGCAACGACAACAACAATTCCTAGGTATATGAATTTAATAACTCAATATCCGCACAATATGCACATTACTTTCGTTACATATATAGAAGACTAAACGAAAAAAGCTAAGTGGGTACAAACTGATGCAATGCGTCACGATTATAACTTAAAAATTCATCGCATATGTAAACTTGTGTTTTTTTGCAGAACTTTTTTGAACAAACAAGTAGCTACTAACTTATTAAAGAATTTTTCATAAAAAGTAGGTACATAGTTAGATTAACTTAACAATAAAAAATGAAAAACTATTTATGTATATCATTGAAGCACAAAACATGATAGGTTATGATGATGTGTAGCCACTAATAACTGAGCATAAATTAAATCACAGCAAACAGTAGCCAACTTTGAATTAATATTATTTAGGTAAAGCACATGGTACACAAATATTTGACCAATAATACAAAGGTTTTATTTTAATTAATTAATTTCATTTTTAATAGAAAGGTTTCACTAGTATGCTCGTTTAAAGATTCTGCACAACAAGGCCACAAAAGCTAAAACGACGAGTGAAACCTTGTTAGTATGTTTCTATTTTTTTTTACCTCCGCACTTGATTATTACATAATATAAACTTTAAGTTGCATATTATTGAACAAATAACACAAAAACTAGACCAATGGAATCCCGTGAAATTTTATATTTTTAGGTCGTGAGCTATATATGTAAAAAGATTTCCGTTCATTGTTCACACATATGTAAGTAAATTGAAAAAAATTGCATTAAATCCAAAGAATCCAATCCTTATCGCACATTTGAGTATGGTACTAATTTACTCGGGAATGAATACCGAACTTCATATGAGAAAATCAAAAATTAAGGAAATTAACACAATATGTACCTATGTAGGTAGGTAGATAATTTTGATTTTTAAATTTAGGTTTTGATTGTACTCACATTTTTAAAATTGAACAAATGTTTTTTTGAGGCTAAACAGGTTTTTCAATTGAATTAAAATACTTTTCTTTATGAGAAAATGTTTATTGGAGGCTTAAACATTCGCCCGGATTAATGTAAGCATTAATAGCAAATGGGAACTTTTCTTCTTAACCACGGACAATAAATACGATACGAAGGAAGAAACAATCTTTGGTTTTCCCTCAAGAAATGAACGCGCGCCTATTAGATGGATGCTATGCTGAGTAACGACTGTAATAGAGTTGAGCAGTATGTATGTCATTTTCATAAAACTCCACGTAAGTTTCTGTTTCAATTAATTTCATTCCAATTAAGCAATACAACACAAAATGGGTCTTTTTTAAACAATATAGCAAAATGACGAGGAGTAGACGATGACGACGTCGGTCAAGTCAAGTCAAGAGAGCGATAAGTGAGTGGACCCCGAGTTCTGTATTTTAATTTTTCGCAAAACTTTATTTGAAAATCACAAGAAAAGGTACCTACATAACCATCGAAGAATGAACAATTATGTAAAGATAGGTAGATTCTATAGTTTTTCAAGGAAGGTCCTTTATGTTATGTTGGTGGTAACTATAAAATGTGTTTTTTTTTCGATTAAACAAGAACACTTCATGAGATTAGAGACGGCACTGAGTGTGTTGAGTAATCACTTCGGGTTGTTCGAAAGCACCAGCACCATAGAAGAAGACTGACTATGACTGACTCTGCCTACATTGCTGTTTTGCTAGAAATGCCAGTGGATAACGTTTCAGTCGTTTTTTTTTTGCTTTTTACAAGAATCAACCTACCTATCTACATTTGATGTGTACACAATACACTACACAGTCCAAATCCAAACCTATAGCATAGCCATAGAGATAACTAAATGACGAATTAACACTGATTTTCGGCAGCATGTTGTGCACCATTTATAGAAAATATATCAATTAAACTTTAACTTGCCTTCAAAAACCAATCGAACACCTTGAAGTCGGAAGAGATGCAAAATTCACACATTTCGGTTTTCTTTTTCTTGATTTATCAGTTTTGTAAACTTTTGATTTTATCTATGTAGGTAGGTAGGTACATATCTCACTTGAGTGGATTTATTTTCACCGTTTTCCGTTTGCCCGCCCGGCAAACATTTATTTTATTCTGACTGTCAAAACGGGAGAGACAAGACAAAAGTTTTTACCTCTTATATTTTTTTTAATTGAGGACTGTGGAGAGGAGTTTCATTTTTAAGAGAATTATCTTGCATCTCATTTCGGCTGTTACATTTAAACGTTACATTGCATTCACTATTTCACTCTAACTTCTATGTTAGTTTGTTTGACTTGCTTTGCTGAGTTCCATTGTCTTACAAAGAGAAATAACTGTGTGAGTGCTTATCAGAGCTGTCGATTTAGTAGCTACGATTGGAGTAGAGAGGAATAGTATGCTATAATTTACATGTTCTTCCTGTTTATAAATGGTAGTAGGTACATAGGGTTAAAGATTAAAGGCTCGGTCAAACAGAACGCGTTTTTACGCCGCGTTTCACCGCCGTATTCAATCGAAGCGTTGTATTACATTGCAATACATGTCCCATGTCACACTGAACGCGTTTTTGACGCCGCGTTGAATTCACCATGGCGTTGCAACGCGGCGGTGAAACGCGACGTTGTGTGATATTACAGATTATTTCTAACGCTGCGGCAGTCAAAGAAATTTCAAGATGGGAAAATTAATTGAATTGGTGAGAAATTACCCTCGTCTATACGATATGGGTGATAAATCGTATAAGAACATTGTCTTACATACATATTTAATTATTATTATTGAAATATGAGAGAAATTTGTCTCTTATCATAAATTCCGCATTGGTAGGTCTTCTGTTTGTTGGCCTTCGAGTTGTTTTACTCTAGTTCCCAGCACAGCCGATGATATTCGCCATTTTTTTCTCTTTTTTTTGTTAATTGGCATGTACCCAAATTCTTTTTCTTTTACGAGAATTTCGTAATATATAGCAAATAGAAGCAATAATTCATCTTCTGAATCTGAGCTGCTTGACATTATTTTTGTTAAGGAATGATTGTTTTGTTTGTTCATTGCTTAACAGCTCTCTGTTTGACGTCCTCTAACGCGGCGGTTACAACGTCGCGTCAAAATAATCTTACCGTCGCGTTAAAAAATCTTAACGCGGCGTTGAAAACGCGTTCTGTTTGACCGAGCCTTAAAGCTTCAAAATACACACGACACTTGTGTGCACACCGGTGGCGGTGTACGGAAATGTGTGCCGTGTGTGGGCTGGTGCGCACACCGATTTTTGGTGTCAGACACCGTGGGAGTAAAATCAAAAGTTTTTGATTTTTGGTGTCGGTGTCTCGATCTCGATCGCTGTGATGTCCGAATCGTTGTGTTGTGAAGAGTGTAGAATTTTAATCTTTGGTTAAATGGCACTCATGGTAAGATTTTTCCAGTTTTGGCACAAATGAAGTGTGCACGAATCGGTGTGACGTGTGTGGTGGAATGCTACACCGGTGTATGCCCACAAGTGCATCCTTATTCTTATACTCTGAAGGCTCTATTCATTTTATTAGTACGCCCTACCATCTTATAATCGTAGGTTTGCATTGATTGGCTCAAAGCCTTTTTTTATGTAGAAGAACTTGAGAGAGTCGAGACTTTGTTAAAATTTTGGAGGTTTTTCCTCAATGCAAAATAAATTAAATAAGTGCATTTGAATATCCAAAATAAGAATTAATTGAATTCAAAAATGTTATAATTTAAATATTTTTCAATAAAATTGCTTTTTTGGTTGCTTCCGGGACACAAATTCATTAATGTTTATGTTTATTTCTGTTAAAAACTGCCTAGAAATTCAGCATGTCAATAGTGCCCAACATTGACCACGGAATATAGACATTTTAGCCCAAAGGTGAATATTTTGACAAGTAAACAAATCGATACAAAAATACAAATGTCATAAAAACGAAACTCGAGACACAAGTAAGTTTAATAATCTATATAAATAAAAATGAATCGCAAAATGTGTTGCTAAGCGTAAAACTTGAGAAGGTTTGACCAATTGGGCTAATTTTGTTTAACGTTTTTGTAAAGGCACAAGGAAGGTTCTTATGGAGAGAAAAAACGTAAAAATTACAAGGGCTTGAGCCGTTCTCGAGTTTTACGCTTAGCAACACATTTGGCGATTCATTTTTATTTATATAGATTACTCTTAGTCAATGTTCTAGGTCCAACATCATTCTAATATTTACGAACGGTGAATTATGTGGATCTTATAGAGAAGCCTGTCAGCGCTTGCAACTATTAGAAAATGATGCTCATTGGGATCAAACTTTAAATGATGCTGTAATTTCTTCAAAAGCTCAACAAATACGAACATTGTTTTCTATAATTATATCAACATGATTTTCGTCAAATACAATTGATTTATAGATCAAATACAAAGATGGTATATGTGACGATATCTTGCATCAAATGCACAATAGAACAGGAAATCGAAATTTACAACTAGGCGTTGATATCAATTCAAGACATGATGTTGAACAAATTATTATCTCAATTAGGAATTCCCGCGCCTAATCGCTCAATGCACGACGCTCTTAATGAAGAGTTGCATCGTGAAAAACTGTTTGATCCCGATGCTTTAGGGGAATCGGTTCGAATATATGTTCCGTTACAAAAGTATGTCTTTGATACACTTATGAAAGTTGTAAATGATGGAACTGGGGGATTTTACCTTTTGGATGCTCCTGGTGGTACAGGAAAGACATTTTTAATATCATTAATTTAAGCAACAATTCGCTTACAGAATGCAATTGTATGCGCACTTGCATCCTCTGGTATTGCAGCTACATTGTTGAAAGGGGGTCGAACAGCCCATTCAGCGCTAAAATCTGCAATGGCAAAGGTTTTGCAGCAATATGCAAGTTGATAGTATGGGATGAACGCACGATGGAACATAAAAAGTCTATGGAGGCATTAGACAGAACTCTTAAAGATCTGCGAAGCAATTAAAACCGATTCGGTGGAGCAATGATTTTGTTAGCAGGAGATTTTCGTCAAACATTACCAATTATTCCACGGCCTACGCCAGCGGATGAACTGAATATATGTTTGAAGTCCTCTATTTTGTGGACAAAAATTAAGATACTAAATTCGAGCAAGAATATGCGTGTCGAATTGTAAAATGATCGATTTGGAGGAATATTTTCAAAACAACTAATTGACATTGGTAATGGTAAAATCATTACATTTCCTGTCAATTTCTGTCAGTTTACAGAATCAAAAAATGAGCTTATAGAAAAGGTGTTCCCAAACGTAGATCAAAATTACAGAGATCATTGTTGGTTGAGTGAACGACCTATATTAGCTGCCAAAAACACGGATGTAAATGAAATAAATTTCAAAATCCAAAATGAAATTTCCGGTGAATTAAGGACATACAAATCAGTTGATTGCGCAACTAACCAAGATGATGTCGTCAATTATCCACCAGAATTTTTGAACTCACTGGATTTGCCAGGATTACCTGCCCATAATCTTCAATTAAAAGTAGGATAGGTGGATAAGGCATTACAATGAAAATCCCAGATTATTACTACTACTACTAAAGTCTTGCAATGTACAAAATAGGACACTTATATTTGTAAGTAATCATGGAGACATAAATCTGTAAATATGAAAAGTGATCACTCTGAAATATGTTTTATTACTGTTGCTTTAGAGAAAAAAGGGCAGAATAACGTCTGCCGGGGTAGCTAGTATAATTAATAATAATAATATAATATAACTCATTTTTCATGTTGTTTTGTAGCAAATTATTTTGCAAAAAATAATGTAAAACTTCGATCGTCCGCATAATTATATACTCTAATTGGTTAAAGCTGTAGATTGAGGTACAGACATAAGGGCAGACGGAAATACGGAACCTCCTTTATTCGTGCCCTCTATTATTATACAATCAAGTTTTTTTTTCAAATCGAATTGTTTCCCATTCTTTTTTACATATATTCCTTCTAATTAATGCCGTGCATTATGTAGATATTACAAGTTTTAAAAGACCTTACAAAAGATCTTAAAGATACAGTTAAAATGACTACGCAAATTTCAATCGAATTAAGCATCATATTTTATTTAAAATTATATTAAAGTTAAAACAATCAAATACTTTTTTATCTTATTTGTATTGTACTAACCAGTCATATTACACTTTGACATTTCGAAATATGAAAATAGGTCTATTTTCACACAATTCTAAATGTGTTTTATGTATTAAGAAGCAATTTATTGAAAATTAGCCTTCGCACGATACTAGCTCAAACGTGTTTAAAGTTAGTAGGCTTTTTTGAAGTAAAGTAGTTTCATACTAATTGTATTGTTATTATTAAACTAAGCTACTTTAATCAAAGCTTATATTTTATACACCAGCCCTTCAAATATTGTGAAACTAAATTTTGGAAAACCACATTTTTATTTGTGTAAAGCGTATTAACTTTTATAGAGAGTACCCACCAACAAAATTGTAACTTACCCCACCATAGGTTCTCTCGAATCCAGAATATTGTGTTCTATTTGAAATTTGAAACAACGTAAAGTTTTCTGGTGGGGGCTTTCACAATATAGAAAGTGCTTCAACACCACTGTATTATGTTGGAAGTTTTGAATTGTGTTTGTTGAATTCGCTTTTTGGTACTTAAGTTCTTAGTACTCAAATCGACAAATGACAGCTCTGATTTTGGCGATTGGCTAGCAGCAGGTAGAAATAAAACCTAACCTCTTAATTAAAAAAATGACTTTAATTTAATAGTTATAAAAAAATATGAAATTGCCAAAATGTTAAAGAGAATCATAATGTGATGTAATGTAGATACACATGTATGTGTTTGAATGGGTATTAAAGATGAATTAATTTCAGTAGTAAATTAATAATGCAGAATTTTTTATAGGTAGGTAACCTATGTTCTATGTACATACATATCATTCACATGTATACATCTGTTATCGATAATTGTTTTTTTAATCTAAGAATAGATTTGATTGAACTTACATTAACTCTTATTGCCTTGTTACAATAATGCCCATACCTACCTGTATATATAGGTAAGTAGTTATAAATGCTTCTAATAAGTAGGTTCCTATACTTATGTAGGTAGCTTATAGATAAAGTCCAAGACTGGTTTAAATTTTCAGCTGAAAATGATAGCGGTCATTTAGGTAATTTTATTAAATCTTGAGATACCTACTGTCTGATAATGATGAGATATGTAAATACGAGCATGTACCATGCAAATTACATGGATCTAATTGCGAAGTAAGTTCGGATTTTGTTCGATAAGTGGGTTATGTGCACACACGTTTATGAGTGCAAATATATTTGTGCGTTACATATAGGTACTTCAACATTTAATTATTTTGGTACATACTACCTACATACTTTTAAATTAAAATATACACCAAATCCAAATTAAATATACACGAATACACAGGTTCAATAAGACAGTTTTCATCTGGTCTAGTAAGAAAGCGGTTAATATAGTATAGGGTTTTCAATAAGGGCGGGCAGATGTTGAAATGGTACTGAGCAAATTGTGTGTGAGGATTTAAAAAAAAAAATAATTGAAAGGCCCATGTATGACATTATGCTTAAAATATGACATCTTTCAAATTTCAGCCTCAGTTTCTTACGGTAGTATGGATCCCATTGATTCAATTTTCAATGACTGGCCTGTGTTAAGTTCACTTTAAGGGCATTAGTCTATTGTGGCTTATTCGCATAGACCTGCAAGAAAAAAAACTCTAGTGGATCAAATAGCATGACCTTGGTACACACATCAGACATCACATATCACCTTGTCAACACCTTGCGATTTTTAAGTTTAAAGCTTTAAAAGGTAGACGAAATCGCTGAAGTTGGCAAAATTACAGAGTTGTCGTTCTTTATTCTTTGAGTTTTATTTATATTTAGCATATTCGTTCAGTAAAGTTCGCTTAACCTAGTAGAGTAGTGTTGAGAGATGATACTCCTTTTCGTTTTAACAGAGTTAAGTTTTTTTTTTTTTAAATCATCGTTTTTAAAGCATCGAAGCGAAACCAAAAGAGAAACAAAGATTAAAAATCGCTTTTCATGTCCTGCTGCATTTTTACATTTATGAACTTAAGGATATTTTAGAATTTATTCTTGTAAATCTAATCTCTTATAAAAAGGCTTTAGAATCTTTCTTAAAGCTCAAGTGAATCTGACAATGTTAAAAATTTACTAGCTAACCTTATAAGAAAATAATTTTTTATTAAATTTATAAATATGAAAATAGTTTTAGTCAGTAATCATTAAATAATAAAATTTCTCTATTACATTGCAGCTGTTTCAATATTATTCTACTTTAAATATTCGGTATTAAACCTTCATGAAGTAAGAACTTGGCGTACTTTTTAGATCTCAGTACTTTTCACGGCTGACTTGTTACACGAAGGTTTGTGTATAGAAGAACTTGGCTCTTTTTTTAACATTTATGTTTCTTTTCTGATCTCACTCCTTTTTAGTACCCCTTGGCATAATTATTAGTGCGTTGGACTGTCATGCGGAAGGTCTCAAGTTCGATTCTCAGCTTCTGCAAGAAAGTTTTTTTCAGGGGTGTACTACCACTTGCGAGGAATTGACAAATCTTCCAAGAGTATCTCTCGTCATTAAAAGTGCTGCTCATTAGCCGTTCGGAATCGGCAGAAAATTGTAGGTCCCCTCTGTTCCTGGTAATACGCACACAGGAATGATTGAGAGTTATAAGTCACTAGAGGTCCTGGTTCACTGCGAGCTGTTGCACCACCAAATTTTTTAAATTTTTTATTCACTCCTTTTTGCAAAGATTTTAATATTTTGCCATGTCAAAATCTCGAAAGATACGGAAAGACAGAAGGTTGGCATCTACCTACTACTAAAATCAACTTATCTTATAGCTTCCTATTTCTTTTGGTATATTTTAGTTTTGTTACTGGTTTTTTTGATTTGCTCTTCAATTGTTTCTTCTAGTCCTGGCAAGATACCTAACACTAACGTACCTACCTTAATTATAAGTACTAGTGCCTACATCCGCTCAAAGTCATAAAAAAGCAATAATTATTGTTGAGGATGCGATGATGTTTTCGTTGCAATTTTAACTCCTTTTTTTAATAGTTTAATAAGTGGTTTTATTATAGTTCACATCACAGTTAAGAGTTTTTTTTTATGTAAACTCATAATTTTTTCAGGCATGTAAATGTTTTCTTTTTTCATTCATGTTAACATAATATAGAGTACCAAATTTCCAAGATGCATGCATAGTTTCAAAATTACAATAAAAAGACACTTCGAATGAAAAATCTTACCTTTCGCTTTGAATGTACATTAAACTATACCGCTCTACCAAATTTCATCATTCTATAGCAATCGGAAGTGCTCCATATAAATTAAACATTTTCTCTGAAAGTGGGCGGATATCACGCAATTCGAGCCCTACCGTTCTACCAAATTTCATTGTTCTACTGCAATCGGAAGTGCGTGCCATATAATTTATATCAGTTCTGAGGAAGTGGGCGGATACCACGCCCCTAAATGGAAAACCTGTAATTTTCATTTTATTCTTCTGCTTGCATGACAAGACCTACCGTTGTGCAAAATTACAAGATTCTGCGATGTCCATAATTTTGATGATCTGTCAGTCAGTCAGTCAGTGAGTCAGTCAGTTACGGTTTTTGTGATTTTTGAGGCCTTATATCTCAGTAACCGCTTATGCTAGAAAAAATAGAATGAAATTTGGTGAGGCACCTGTTCCTGACTAGCTTACCAAATATTCGGAATTTTAAGTTTCTGACTTCATTGGTACTGAAGATAGGGTGGGGTCAAAAATCGCCTGAGTTTGTTTCTGTAAAAAGGGTGTAGTGCCAGAACTTGGCTGTGCCCTTTGATAAATATGAAATTAGTTTTCATTTGTAGCCATACACTTAAACGAAATGGTCTCGAAATTACATGCGTCGATAAATCGTCGATGCTTTATGGTAGTTAGTTAAACAATCTCATGGCATGGATGATAAGAGGTTGTATAAATATTAGAGCTCTTTCCTGGTTATACGCTTGTACAGCAAAATACATACATAAGTATGCGGTAATCAATATATTATGTGCGGTTTGTGAATTCCGATATTGTTTCAATAGTTTCAGCACTACGATAACAAAAAATCTTTCAACTATAAGTGATTATAAGAACAATTAGAATTAGCAATAATTTAGTACCAAGAAGCTTGAGAGTAAAATATTCCTAAAAGCTCCATATAATTTATTGAATACGATCATCCCATCTTAGGGTTCTGTTAACATACACATCCAGATTTTTAACTCTTTCAAAATAATTGATCTGAATTTTCCCAATTGGAATATTGGAGGGAAACACCTTAGATCAAGTTGATTTTTTAGTTTTTTTTTAATACTCCAATAACTCACTTGAGCCTCTTAGATAGAATCCAAAAAGATGTTTAAAAATGATAGGTGATAAAGTATAACAAAAACATTTGAGACTTTCGAGCACCATTGCAATGTTTTATTATTTTACCGTTATTTGTATTAACACTGTTCTAGTGAAATAGCCAGTTGCATTACTCTCCTTAAACAATTTAACCGAAATACTTGCGCTTCAAGGAATAATGGCTATCATTTTACCCTTGAGCCCAACTTCGGACGTAGGTATAGTTAAATTCAAGGATATTTTTATTTAGCCGCACAACACGAATGTGGAATGCTGTATCCGACCCTATATTTCCCTCCCATTATAATATTTTGAGTTATTCTCATGTATTCATATGTCTCATATAATGTTAGGATGACAGACGGGGGCAGATTCCTTTCATTATTACGACATTATTTTGTAAGGATTGGGTTATAGTGAAGTCAGAATTGTACGAGTATTGTATTGAATTTCGTCGGCGGCGGTAGTTAATCTTTCAAATTCACTCAACGAAAGCTTGGTTAATTTTTCGTTAGTAGAAGAGCAGAATGTATGTTACACAGCGTATTTAACAACTTTGAAATATTTAATTAAAAAGAGTATCTAATTAAAATAATATTTAAACAAAATATAGAATTTTGAGCATTGTGTATTAAGAAAAATTTTAATTTAAAATATTGTAATATTTTGACTAGGTTCGTTAAATAAAACTTATTACTCTTTTTAGTATTTCTTATTTATTTACACTTTCCAATTCAAAACAATAAATCTCAATTTATAATCAACTCAAATACTTTTATTCAAATTTAAATCACACTTGTTTAAAAACACAATCCAATAAGCAATACTTTTGCACACTTTCATAATCCAAAATCAACTGTTTCCGCTCACCGTGAACCCTCCTTTATATACTCAAATTAGTTGTTCTCGAAGGTTCTTGTCTTGGAATGTTCTAGTTGCTTGGAATAGGGGGAAATACATATGGAAGTTCTTGTTTAGAATGTTCTATTTGCTTGGAATAAGGGGAAATATATACTCAAATTAGTTGTTCTCGAAGGTCCTTGTCTTGGAATGTTCTAGTTGCTTGGAATAGGGGGAAATACATATGGAGGTTCTTGTTTAGAATGTTCTAATTGCTTGGAATTAGGGGAAATATATATGGAGGTTCATGTTTAGAATGTTTCTAGTTGTTTGGAATAAGGGGAAATACATATGACATTGGAAAAGAGCTTTTTGTGTTCCTTTCATAAAGAAGATATGCAATTCTCAACAGATGGCGCTGTAGGAGTATAAAGCTTTGTTCGCAACAATATAAATTTTGATACTATAGTTTCCGATTCAACCGAAATCTGAGATTTCAGCTGAGAAATGTTGAGATTTTAAATAAATGCAGCTAGATTTCACTGAAATCCAGAATTTTCGTAGAGATTTTCTTACAATCTCCATAAAATATTGTTCTATCAATTTACAGCCTTATTTACTAACTCGTTTTAGCGACGTAGTAAAGTTACTTCGACTTTACAACGACTCTAATCCCGAAAAGCTTATTTATAATGAAAATGCAGGAGGAATAGCGGTGTAATAAGCTGAAACTGGTTCACAGGAGGTTTAAGGCCGTTTTAGCTTTGTATATAAAACTTATAGTACTATCAAGAAGACGAAAGATTGTGGCGACATCTTAAGGCTAGGGAATGCAATTGCTAGATTTGTCTCTGCTAAATTTGATAATAAAATATTCTCTTTTTTACTACTTGTTTTGTATGTTATTCTACTCTCCACGGTAAAAGCGTGCGCTATTTTCTGCGCCACCTCCAGGCTAGCGTTCGCAATACAAAATCAAGATGTCATTTTGAGATATGACATCTTGTAAAATTTATAAAAAGGAGTGTAAGCAATTTTTTTCGATATTTTGCATTAATAAATTATTAATAATAATAAATTATTTTCCAAACGCTCTAAGAGTTGGGGACGCAATGTGGTTGGTACATTCATTTATTGGATTTGAGCATCATACAATCCAATTTTAAATGTATTCAGTTATTAATATGCATAAAATTATAATAAAACGAATAATATAATGGAAATCATCTGGGGTTTGCTTACGTGTATAATGTGTATAATAATCAGAGTTTAAGATTGGTGACTTTTTTTGGTAGTATATTTGACATAAGGAAGGCCTAGCTAAAACGGCTAAGAAAATACATTATAAATAAGGCGTGCGTGGCGTAAACCCGAAGTAAGTGCTTCGGCTCGGTTTAATTATTCCGAGGTTGAACCCAGTATTAGTAAACAATAATAAATAAGGCTATTAAAATATCAAAAGTTTTCAGTCGAAATCTATTATTTTGCTTTGGTGTAAACGTAGACTATTAGATCTTTGAAAGAATATGTCACAGAAAACAACACTGTTCACTGAAAAGACGATTTATTCCAACATTTCAATTTTGTTTTAATTCCAAGTGAATTTAGTCAAATAAAATGAAATTTCTCGTAGAATTTGATAAATTACTTATTTCCAAATACACCTCATTTTCATTTTCATAAATTAAAGCTAGCATAAAGTCAAAGAATAACAAATCTGTCAAAATGTACCTCCAGAAGAATTTGTGCCGAATAATTATCTCTTGCGCTAAATATTGATAGATAAGTGATGTGCCATACGTACAGTTAAAACCTTTTTTCATCTTTCTCCCTTTTTAATAAAATGTTCTTACATATCATTTCACACATTTTAGGTACTACAAAATACCAAAGTAGCATAAATTGTCACATCCTTAAGTTTCTAATACGGTACTATTTTTTGACATTTAAAAACTATTTCCCTGAACGAAGTTTTTGACAGTTCTAGTTCAAGCTGGCAGCTGTCTTTTTTATTTTAGGCAGACCAAATCCAAACACGTGCCAGGTTTTGCGTTCTCCTGAAGTTTTTCGATTTATTTTAACATTTTAATAAATAACAACTAGAAATGGAGTACACAACACTTGATCCATCAATTAAAAAAGAGGATTCTCTAGGAGTCATGTAAGTTCTGGGATTTTAATAATTGAATAGCAAACCTAAAACAAAAATCAAAAAATCATGTTTCAGCCTTTGTTGTGAGTGTGGAGTCACGATAACACCGAATCCTTCAAATATGTGCGTCACCTGTTTACGAAATCACATCGACATTACAGAGGGAATTCCCAAACAGGCCGTGCTTCATTTCTGCAGAAGTTGCGAAAGATATTTACAGCCGCCCAGCGAATGGATTCAATGCTCCCTGGAATCAAGGGAACTTCTAGCTTTGTGCTTGAAAAAGTTGACAGGTCTGAAAGATGTGAAATTAGTGGACGCAGGATTCATATGGACAGAACCACATTCTAAACGGATAAAAGTAAAACTCACGGTTCATGGAGAAATAATAGGTGGAACTGTACTGCAGCAGGTGTTTGTCGTTGAATTTACTATTTCATACCAAATGTGTACCGACTGCCATCGAGTTGAAGCCAAGGACTTTTGGCGATGCTATGTGCAAGTTAGACAGCGTTCGGAGAACAAAAAGACATTCTTTTATCTGGAGCAGTTGATTCTAAAACACAAGGCACATGAGAATACGCTCGCCATAAAGCAGTTACATGGTGGTCTGGATTTCTACTATGCCACTGAAAATCACGCCCGGAAAATGGTTGATTTTCTCCAGACAATGGTGCCGGTCCGAACAACTAATTCGAAGCGCCTCATCTCCACAGATATCCACAGTAATATCTGCAACTACAAGTTCACATACTCGGTGGAAATAGCTCCCATCTCAAAGGACAGTGCGATCTGTCTTACGAAAAAACAGCGGCAACAACTGGGAAATATCTCGGCAGTATGCTTGGTACATAAAGTTGCAAGTAAAATCCATTTGATTGACCCAACCACTGCACAGAGTGAGTATTTTATTTCAATATAACAAACAAATTCTTTTCGGAATGTTAATTTAAGCCATAGGTTTAGTTTTTCAATACAAAATGAGTAAATACAGAGAAAAAAGTTTTAAGTTAAAACTACTAAATCTTCCAGAGTACATCCGGTTATAATGTTTTTTTTTGTTTTAAATCATTTCAAATCAGAAGGGTTTAGCATTTGTAAATTTTATACACGTTTTATGGGTGACAATTTTCAATTGTTTAACCTTTCGGAAGCCATGCCTTAGTTTTTTTTTTTTTAATTCACAATTTGACTAAATTGCTGTTATTTTTAATATTATAGGTTAATTATTGTGTTAGCCGGACGAGCATAACAAGTGTTACGAAGGCGACATCAGTAACAAAGACAGCGAGAAATTAAACCACTTTACTTTAACTTTATTTTATTTTCTTATATTATAAATATAGGTAGGCACAATAAGCGCTTAAGGCGTGAAAATAAAGTTTTTATTAATGTAAAGACAACTATTTAATGCGTTGTATAATGCGTTGCGAGATGCGTTGAGTTGAGTTGAGTTGTGTTGAGTTGTTTAATTTTAGTATTTTTGGCTGTCTGCTTCTGGCGAAATACGAAATGATAGTGACGGTTTTTAGGCGTGGCGGCATTCAAATTCTTGCTACTTTGGTGAGGAGCGAGACAGATGTACATTCGGTTGCAATTTGCAAGATCCGTTCCTTTCGTGCCAAGTTCTGTGATGCCAACCCTCCACAACAACAAGCTTAATTGTTTTTGAATTGAAAAATACAATATTTCAATCAAAATCGAAAACCATTCCCTGCTTGAAGGTTTGACTGTAACACGAATTGTCTTAGCTGGAAACGCTTTTACTGTCCAGAAATGCTCAGGAATTTTTAAAATTTTAATTTTTAATAAATCTTATAAAATGTTCTGGGAAAAACTTTTAAAATAACAATTTTAATACGAAAAATACTCAAAATTCATATGCAAGGATCTTAAAAATATAGGCCTTACAAAGAACTGGTCTATACCCGATAAGGAAATTGATATACAGCCCTATTATAGCTATCAACAAGATACTTGATACATATCAACAAATTGAATGAGTTTGGTTATGACTATCCACATTTTTTATTCACTGTGAATTTTATTAGATTTTATGACAGATTAATTGAACTGAAAACTGTCTGCTCTTGCTATAGTTTGCGTAAATAGAGCTTGTGTCCCACAATATAATGATAGAGATGATGCTTTTTCCTATCGAAGAGTTGATGAAAATGGGGTAGGTAATGTAATATTTTCCATAAAATATAAATCCACAGGACTAGACAATATTCACTTGTAATTCATAAAATAACTTATTCCCCTTATACTTCCTCATATAAACTATATTTTTAACACCATAATTATGACTTTTACCTGTCCCACCCACATCATGGAAAAAATCTAAAATTCTACCTATACCTAAACAAGCCCTTAGCTATTCTTCCATCTTGGTCCAAGGCTTTCGAAAAGATTATCAGCAACCAAAAAAAAATATTTTTAAAAAACATCTCCTTAACCGCTTTCAATCCGATTTTTGGTCAGGCCATAGCTCTTCTTTGCTGCTTTATCCATTATTAAAGTTTCTGTTGATATAAGACAAAACTTGGAAAATAATTATACATGTGTGATAAGCTTACTTGACTTTTCCAAAGCATCCGAATGTGTTAACCCTAATCTTCTCTCTAATAAATTGACGACTCTTTTGTTATTTCTTATTTATTTATACTTGACTAATCGCATGCAAGCTGTTTCGTGTATAGCAAACTGTCTTAGTTACTTCCTGTATATATCGGTTTACCTCAAGGGTCAATCCTTGGTCCTTTGCTATTTTCATTATTAATAAATGATCTTCCATCTGTTTTGTCTCATTATTAATTTCATATTTATACGGCCGATGTCCAACTATACAAAAAATGTTCCCTTGGGAATGGGCGAAGACGCTATAACTAAAATGAATATTGACCTATGCTCAATATTTGATTGGTCTACAAGAAATGGACTCAAACTTAATCGGAACAAAATAAAAGCTATACCGATCACTAAAACTGAACCCTATTTCCTGAACTTCCCTCACAAATTGAATATGTCGCCCACGCTTAAGATCAACAATATTTTAACGTGGGATACTCATTTAAATTCTGTGATATCTAAGGTTTATCCTTCACTAAGAGGAATATCAATCACGAAATCGTTTCTTCCTACTAAAATTAAATTGAGATTATTTGTATTTAAGTTGTTCGCAGATCCTGACTCTCAGTCTCTCAAAAGTTTAAAAGTAGCTTTGTTGAGCTGTTGAGATCGATTGCTAGTTGATGTTCGTGGAATTTAGACTCACACTCTCGGCTACAGCAGCCACATTCTCGTCTGTGCGACGTCAACCATGAGTGTTGTCCCCTAGTCTGACGAACTTTTTGCACGACAAAAGTGTGTACAGTAGCGCAATGGATGCTTCATTTCGTCCAAAACATCTTTTCAAAAACTTACTGCTTGGGCTACACAGCACTCATTTTGGAAATAAGTTTTCAATATTTCCCAACGTTGCTCGATCGTAAATCGACTTATTTCATTCCGCGGAGGTTTAATACTGACTTTCTGTCAAAATTTCGAGCGGGAAACAACTATCAGGGTCAAAATAACCTATGATTTAAAAAGAAACAACTAAATGGCCCACCCTGTATAAATATAACATATGTAATAATATACAATCCTGCAGAAACTAAAAGTTAATCTTGATTTACAGCTGTCTCTTAAACAATAAATCTTTATCAACCAAAGATACTCATCAGTTTACCCCAGAAGCCAACTTCGGAAGTACTGTTAAAATTATATTTTTTGTCTTTAGCCGCTCTACACGAATGTGGAGTACTGTATTTCCTCCCTATTATGATATTCAGATATTCAAATCATCGGTATCTTCTTTTAAATCATCTCCAACTTCTCGAAACATTCTGACTGTGCTCAAACATTTTGAGGATAGTCATATTAAGCACTAAAGGCGCGCTAAATTATAAAAAAAAGGTTCATACAAAATTGATTTTTTGCTTTTGAGAAGTTTCAGCTTTAATGGGCCTCATCCTTAGGGGCATACGCTAGTATTAACATTTCGTCGAAAAGGGCACCAATCATCACTGGTCCCACTTCTAATGGAAAACAGCTGTGTTTTTACCGGTCCGTTGCCCTTGTGGTGATGTCTTTGTTATGTTTCTTTTTATTTATAATAAAATGACTCGCCTTTTTCGTGGTTGAAAGTAAACTCACCGACCATCGATGTTTCCAATCGAAACTTGCCGATGACCAAACAGTCCACGAAGCATTTTGAGCTTGTTCCTCTCTTGTGCCAATTACAATGTCAAAACACTATTGATGAGCTGAGTTGGTGCACCCTCGTTTATGCCTCGCAACCTAAATGCAGGACATAACAGCTTCGTTGACAGGTTAGAAAGGCGGATCGGAAAAATTAGTATCTTTTTGGATTTTTGGAGCATTAGAATATTGAATTGATTTAGCAGTGAACAAAATTGAAATTGAAAAAAAAATCAAATATCTTCATTCTTTCTTCTAGTTGCTGAAATTTCATCAAACGTGTATTTCCGGGCTCCATTCGAAGCAATATGTAACCCAAAACAATTGGTGGAATTCATTGTGATGGACATTGAAATTATCAAAGAAAAGGATCGTAAAGTGTACCCCGGGCAGGGTGCTGTGTCTTTTAAACACGTTTTATGCGATGTCTGGATTGTAAAGGCTTCCGAATTGGGAATCAACGACAATCCTATTCACACCAAGACCCATCTGGGACATTTGCTAAAAGTTGGCGATTCCGTTCTGGGCTACAATTTAATAGATGCCAACATCAACGACGAAACATTTGAAAAATTGAGCAATAACGAGTATCCAGATGTAATTTTGGTGAAGAAATTCTTTGGCGATCGCATGTCCAGATATAATCAACGAATTTGGAAACTGAAACATTTAGCAGAAGACGAGGCCGAAGAAAGAAAGAAGAAGTACGTTTTCGAATGTGGATTAATGATGATTGAAATTATGAATAAACTATTTTCTTCTTTTAGTGATTATCAAGATTTCTTGGAGGATTTGGAAGAAGATCAAGAATTCCGTCAAAATGTTAACATTTATCGCGATACCTCGAAACATATTCCAATTGATTCGGCACCTAAAGTGAATGATGATTCAACTCCGCAGATCACTCTCGCTGAGATGCTGGATGATTTGGTATTGGAAGATGATGCCATGGGAGATGATATATAGTTTATTATAATTTTTTAATTATATTTTTGTTTTAATAAAATATTCAATTATTATCAAAAAAAAAAAAATGGTAACTAATAGTCTTATTCCGCTATCCGTTGGCGGAAAAAGAAAGATTACTTCAAATCATTTACTCGAGATAAGGAGACGATTTTAAAATTGCAATCATTTCTGCAACTTTGCGTTTGTAGTAGTGTTCAACATTTAAAACCCAAAGCTTTATGAAAGGACTCGTGGTAATACGTCTGACCACTTTGGCCACATTTTATATGACGAAAAAAATCGCATTTAATTCGGTATCTCCTTTTCTACTCACTTCACTTCGTTCAATCATGCAATTCGAAGTGAGTCGAACATTATACATAAAAGGTGATTTTTTTATAGGCGGATAACACTCTTTTTGTGACCGCGGATTTGAAGGTTCTCGGTTGTTTTTAGGTTAGTTTTGTAATGAACCATTACAAATGAACCCCGCAGCCCCCCGATCTACGCTCCTGACAATACTAAAACCACTAGCCGCAATACTGGACCGACTTAACCTGCATACCACATGATTACCTACCAAGCACCCCTCCCTACCTACGCACCTGTCCGCAATGATAAATTAAAAATAAAAATTAAAAATTCACGAGAAAAAATGAGAGTCATGCAAGCCACCAGAGCAAGTCATCATCAGGTACCCAACGAGGACAGGACTCCGCCGCCAGCTCCAGTAGAGGAAGGTAATTTATTCATTGGCTACCCCCCACCAGAGGTAAGGAGCCCTTGAAACCAGAACATACATAAAGCCGGTGAATGCCGTTGATAGCCGGCGTAAGCCGTTGATAGCCGGGTAAAACCGTTGATAGCCGGGTAAAACCGTTGATAGCCGGCGTAAGCCGTTGATAGCCGGGTAAAACCGTTGATAGCCGGGTAAAACCGTTGATAGCCGGCGTAAGCCGTTGATAGCCGGGTAAAACCGTTGATAGCCGGCGTAAGCCGTTGATAGCCGGGTAAAACCGTTGATAGCCGGCATAAGCCGGGTAAAACCGTTGATAGCCGGCGTAAGCCGTTGATAGCCGGGTAAAACCGTTGATAGCCGGCGTAAGCCGTTGATAGCCGGGTAAAACCGTTGATAGCCGGCGTAAGCCGTTGATAGCCGGGTAAAACCGTTGATAACCAGAGAAAGCTGTTGATACAGTAAGCCGCTGAAAGATAGCGTGGACCGTAAGAATCGAGACCAGCCGGAACTCCTGAAGAAGCCAGTTGCAGAACTACTATACGAGGACCGTATCCAGTACCCACTGCAAATAGTAAACCAGCTACGGAGCTCAAGCCATCGATAGAGTCAAGATTGAATACTTGAATTATAGTAAAATAAATATTGTAACCCTCTGTATGTAATAAATGTTAATTATTTTAATGAATTGGATTTATGAATAAAGAAACCCCTTTAAACTAAAGCTTCTGTACTTACTTTAGTTAGTACCCTGGACACCGGCGAGCGAAACCTCAGCCTTTGAGAACAAAGTACATCACAGTTTGGTTTGGCAATTATTCATCAACAAATTGTTCAAGTGTAGAAGCATATTGGGCGTTTCGTGAGTTTTATGGTGCTCATAAAGTAAAATTGAAAACTGCAAAGATTCTAAACACTTTTGGAAAATTGTCAAGGAAATGGCTGGTATAAGTTTCAAGCCCAGAGTCTCCATCAATGCTGATGTCTTTTCTTCACATTTCGAAATCCTTCTTCGTAACGATGAATCCAACAATTCATTCCATTATGCAATCTCAAATTTTGAAATAGTTGAATTGGACCAAACTATTGAATTGGAAGAAGTAGAATAAGTCCTAAACTCGATGAAAACTAGTAAAGCAGTGGGATCAGATAGTATTCCTTCGAAATTCTGTAAGTTTGCAACAGACAACTTTAAGTTGAAACTATGTGAATTATTTAACAACATTTATAACCGCAAATATTCTAAGGAGTTTCAAAGATGCAGTTATCTTCCTTGTATTAAAAAAAGGTGATGCTTCATCTCTAGAAAATTATAGAGGAATTTCCGTTCTAAGTTCATCAAGAAAAATCTTCGCGCATATTATTATGTACACTAGGTTGATAAAATGGATCGCAGAAATAATTGTCTTAGTGTCGTTCAAGCTGGATTTCGTCCTGTGTTTTCTACTATTGATCAAGTTTTTGTGACCTCATCGATAGCGACCAACAAAAAGAAACTATTGTTTATTTGTGGATTTCCGTTTTTAACAAAGTTAACAGACAAGTACTGTTATACAAGCTTTCATTGTTATAAACTTTCTGTCAACGGCTCTACCATGAGGATGCATGCTCCTTGCTGAATCAGCTTTAACATTGCAATTAATGATTAAGAAACTTGTAAGAAATTGTGACTTATGGAACCTGGAAGTAAATACTTCGAAAATAAGATAATGATATTTTTAAATAGCCGCACCAGAAAATTGGACTCTCAACAACGAAACACTAGCGGTGGTCGATGAATTCAAACATCTTGGTATGACTACATATTACGCCTTTAAAACATATATAAAGAAAAATAAATGTTATGTGGAAAAAATTCTTTTGTAATGAACAAGTATGCACCAGCAGCAAATACAGTCTTTAAAGGTGTTGTCAATGCTAGCCTGTGCCATTTAAATGAAGTCTTTGGTCTCAAAATATCTGAAGATATAGAAAAGTTTCAACGATATTTTTTCAAAAGGTCATTTAAAAAGCTATTTCAACACCGACTTATGCCATACATATTGAATCTGGACCTTCACATATTTACACATTGAATTTAAAAGCCATTTGCCAGTACATTGTTAAAGGTTATGAAAATGGAAGACGAAAGAATTCAAAAAAATTTTTTCGTGCAATTGCTTCAGGGAAGATCAGAATCATTTATCACATTAGAAGAGATTTCAGAAAGACACAACTTTTAGCTTATTCTATCAGCAGATCGGAATGTATCTGGGACTGGAAATAAATAGGCGTGCAAGACGGATATTTTTGTGCAATATACAGGGTTTATTAATACGGGCGGTTAGCTGTTTATTTTTCATGTTTTCCTCATCTTCTTACGGTGTCACGGATACGAAGTGTGCGGGTGCTTTCATAAATGCATGGTTGCGAAAGTCTGATGAATGCATAACTTTCATAAATGCAAATGATAAATGTCAGATTTTCATAAAAGCAAAATGCAAATATTTGCAACGCAAATGTGCAACTATAAAAACTCACATGCAATCTGAATTTCTTTATTTCTTTCTTAACGAAAGAGACAGGTATATAGTATAAACGATTTCTTATCCTTGATTGTTCCATCTATCAAATTCTTTCTCTTGAAAATTCAAAGTTCTATTGAAAGCAGTAACAAACGGCATCACAATATTGTTCTGGCTCAAAAAAAGGTATATGTTTGCAAAAAACTAAAATATTGTTCTAAAAAATTGACATATGACGCAAATCAGAAAAAGTGTTCATAAATGCAGCGTAAAACACATGCGCAAATATTTTGTATGACTGTAATATGATTGCAATTGATCGCATGTAAACAAAGCAACCATGTATTTATGAAAACACCCTGCAATTTTCAATCACTTCCACATAGATCCACCTGAATATCTCTTATGTTCACTTTAAAGGCATCGATCGATTGTAGTTTATTTGCATAGACCTGCCATTTTAGGAAGCCCCACAAGAAAAATTCTAGCGGGGTAATGTTGCACATAGCGCCTGCTGGAATCACATGTCATCTGGGTCCATATGGGTAAATTTGGGCCATAAGAAATTGGTTATCATCACGGCATTGACGTTGACCGCTATACAACGTCGTTTTGGAAAAAGTAACAACATATGATGATCTCGGCGCTAAATCCGGATAAAACTGTAACGCTCCGAAGCCCATTCAGCGAACAAACGGCGGCGTTGCCTATGGTCATGAAATTTGAACTACTGGTGGAGCTATTTGGATACTGTACGTGTGAAAGCCCAAGTGCCGACGCAAAATTCGCCAAGTTGATTTGTACAAAAGGCCGCGTTCTTGTACACAGCAAGGAATCCCCTGCCTATGATTCTGCTGTACACTTTCACGAACCGCGGTGATGTTCTCCACCGATCTTCCTTTCCTCTGACGTACGAAAGTTGGCTGATTGATTACCGAATCGGTCGTCTCAAATTTGGCCACCAATCGTTGAAGCAACCGTAAAATGGGCGCAACGATCGCAAAGCACTAACGAATACTCATTTTCATAATGAAGATTTATCATTTGGACGTGCTGTTCAATCGAATAACTTGTCATATTGATTTGGCATCAATAACTAATACTAATACATTCGAAGTAGAATCGAAAACAACTTTCCAATAGTATCAAAGGTAAAATGACAGTCATATCATCTTATCCGTTTGTATACCATGTCTTTTATTTTGTTAAAATTTAAATATAATTATGAATTTTCGTTTCTCTTTTAAATACTGACAGAATTTCATTTTTATTTATAATTACCGTTAATAAATTGAACAATAAATTCATTTTTTTACACAGATTTACAGGGAATTTTTTTTTTAATTTAGTTTTGAAGCAAATGCATTCGAGATTTTATAGAAATAAAAATGTTTCATGATATATTACGCAATTTATTTAAAAATAATAAATAGTTTCAGATAATGTAAAGTCGAAATTTAATCCTTGCAATGTAAAAAGTTAATAGGGAAAATAAAAAAAATGATTAAATACTAAATACACAATTAGGTTCATCTTATTTCGCATCTCTGATTTGCTCCTTAAGCTTTATGAAGTGTTTGTTTTTTTTTTTTGTGGTTTTTGTAGGAGTGATGAATTCTATATTCTAACTTATAGTTTTTGTTTCTCTTAATGTCTCTTTTGTACATGATTACGTTGTTTCAACATCCTGTAAGTGAAAAATGAATCAAACATTTGTTGAATTATATTTTTTAGGATGTAATACTTACAGTTGGATCACAATCTGCACAGTGCCAAGAATAACCTCTGCGCTTGGGTGTTTTCTTAAGTGGGGGATCAAGACATGTAAAATGATAGTTTTTGCGGCATTCGTCACAACTGTAATTTTATAAAAGCATCCAATATAAAGTTTATTCATAATAAATTTAAATTTAAATGAACTAACAAGACAAGATTTTGTGCTGTTCCTGTTTCTTTACAAACATCACAGATAACATCTTTCGGCGGATGTTGTAAGTTAGATGAAGCTGACAAGCTTAGTGAAGTTCTTTTGTTTGCCTTTCTCGGTGACACTTGCCGGACGGCAGGAGGTGGAACTGCTCTTGTGCTTGGCGTTAAAGTTTGTGCTGTTTTACTGGGTGTTTTTAATGGTGATGGTGGCGGTTTTGAAATTTCAGGTGATGATTTCACAACTTCGGGTGACGCCGAATTTTCATCGTCCTAAACAGATAATGGTGAATTGAATTTGGAAGAGTTTAGGAAGATTTAAAATAAAGAATTTTACCGCATTTAAAGTTAAGTCTTCTACAGTTTCGACAGATGTTGGGCGCGAACGCACCATATCGGCAGACACGTAGAAAAAATGTGCCTCAGGTGCTACCTCTCCTGGTAGTGGCAATGTTTTGAACTGGAAAATATAATTTTAAGTAATTTTAATTCAAACACAAATTGGAAAATACAATATAAAAATAATATTTCTTTGTAGTTAAAATTTTAACAAATGTTCTTGTGGGATTGGTAAGAATTGTTAATCTACAGGGGTCTTTTTAAGAAAAATGCACTTTCATTCAAGCCATTGAATGCAAATGAAAATTAATTGTAAAGGGTCCTCCAATAAGACTGTTCTTTTGAACATTCAACTGTAAAGCTATCACTTTTGAGTAGGGAGAACTGTCACACATCTGGGGATTCGAAAATCCAAGACTAATAGTGCTTCTTCATTCACAACGAGTAACAGTTTCTGTGCGATTTGGGTTATATTTTGTGGAAAGTCATGCAATTGAAAGCGTTTCATTAATGGATTGCGTTACGGAAAGATATTCGCACAGTTTTTTTTTTATGTTATGGGCGTAAGAAAAGTTATTTTAGCAGGGGGAGACATGCCAAATGCACCAAAACATGTGAAACAATGAGTCTCTTGCGTGGCAAATTTCCTGGGCGAGCGATTTCTCGAAATGGAGACTTTAGTTGACCGCTTAGATTGTGCGATTTAGCACCATTAGAATTTTGGTTAATCATTGCTGTCTTACGGCCGTCCGCATACTCTAGTAGCTTTCCGTATTATCTTTAGTCCTGGGAAGTATATGCTCTAGAATAAGATAGAAGAAATCACAACTCGACAAACTTCTTTCAACTAATAAATTTGAAGACGTGTTAAATTTTGTGTAGGTGTATTCTTCTTTAAGACTTTACAATTTACATTATCATGAAGAAAACTTCAGAAGCGCAGTTACAGTTACAGATTAAAAAGCTGTACAAATAGAATTAAGAGTTTTCAAAACTAATAAAAAACAATTAAAAAAACAAAAATAAAAGATCCCAAAACACCACAGGACTACAAATATTACATCTTAAAATTGTAAAAAAAAAAAAAACTTGTAGCAATAAATTCCTAATCAGCAAATAACTTACTTTGATTTTAATTTTAGGAATTGCCGGCTCATTATCATTAGGATTCTCGACATCATGATTCTTCTTTTTACGCTTCCGCTTGTGCTCTTTCGATGGCGACTTTTCGTTGTCCGACGAATACTTGCTTTTGTGTTTATCTTTACTGCGTTTCTTACGGTTTTTGTTATGTAGCTCTTTGCTTGTTTCAAAACCAATAAAGCTATCGAGGCTAGTTAAAGCGCTAGCACTTGTGCTTTGACTTGTAGTTAGAGCCTGCACTGAACTTAAATCCAAAGCACCTTTGGCCAATAATTTGGCATCTTCTGAAGTTGTTGCGAGGGGGTCTTCTTTTGCAGATTGCTTTTGTGCTTCGCTGACTGCTTCAGAGAATTCTGGAAAGTTCGATATTGATGCAAATTTTTTCACCGACACTGATTTCAGCGCATCCTCGAGAACAACTTGTGGATTGTGTGTTATAAGAGGACTGTAGTCTATGATTTTCGATCGGGGTCTCTTGGAAGCATTGATTGTGTCTTCGTTCTTCTTCGGTGCGTCTAGAGATTTTCTTAGCGGCTTCGGTGCTGGAAGACTAGCTAGGGACTTCCCATTCTGACTGAATTCTAATGAGGAACGTTTCGAGCCAACACGAATGGTTGTATCAGTTGATCTTCTTTTGACCGGCGAAATAGATTTCGGTGACATGCTTGTTTCGGGGTTTGAAGAGGAGAGATTCGGATCCGCGGGCACAATAGTTCCGTCTTTGCTAAAGCGGGTACGTGATTTTCTTGGTCCCTTAGGCATATCAGGCACCGCATCAGAATCTTCCGACTTATCACATTCGGAGCACTGCCAACCATAGAGTTTAGATTTTTTGGGATGTCGTGTGAGTGGTGGGTTTAAGCATCCTAAGTGGTAGTGGAAATGGCATGTGTCACACTTGGCTAGCAAATGCTGATCGTTGCAGCGCTTACATATGCCACACTCGTGCACAAGAGCCGTCTTGTTTTGGGATTGCGTGCTTAACACACGACCTGTGTCATCTTTTATCCCGGGAAGATGGGCTAGCGGAAATCCAACTCCCATTTTGAGGGCAGCTGCTGTGGGTACAGACATAGGACGAGAAGGTGGTGTAACTATTGGACTTGGTGCTGCCACTTTGCGTCCGATATTTTCCAAGTTCGGCATTGTTTTGCTAGGACAGAGGGATTCTAACTGTTTGTGCATTTCACGAACACTGGCCTGCAGTGCTTCGTGTTTTGACTTTAAGTCTGCATTTGATTTGACTTTTGAATCGTATTCATCACGAAGGCTCTGTTGCTCCCCCAACAGATTTGTATTTGCGTCAATCATCTGCTCTAAGTTGCCTTTGAGTTCCTTTATGCGGGAAATTCTATCGAGGTAGTAACCTATGAATTCCACACTAAATGCCGGCGCTATGTGCCACTTCTTTCGAATGTCTGTGAGAGCTGAGATCTATATAAACGAAGATTTATTAATTACTCTAAAACAAATTATCATTGATACATACCTGAGCTTCTTGTAACTCCAACGCGGCTATATCGACATCCATTATTTCAGCTTTCATTAGGAGTCGATTGCACGCAGTTGCGCTGGTAGTTAACAATCTCGATATCTTTTGAGTTGGGACTAAAAAAAATAATACAATCAACGAAAATCGTAAGAATCATCATTATATAAAAGAAAAAAATTACCCCAAGGTTCGATTTTAAGATGTTTATTGTTCCGGTACTTATTTTGATACTTCGCCAGTTTTCTCTGGATTCGAATTTGACCTGGTGTTGGATCTTCATTTTTGTGTTCTTGCTTTTCCAGGTTCTTGTGCTCCATTACCAATTTAATTGAATTGAAATGCCTTTTTCGATGTTTGATCATCGTTTTGTCCGAATGCACCTTGCAGTGTGCGTAGAAGGGATCCGCGTGATCTGCTTCCTCCGAATGAGCTTCGGATAAAAATCCCGCGGCCTGAGCACTGTTAGAATTTACGAGTTAAAATTGTTTTTGAAATAAAATTATTCTATTTTCTTATACCAAGTGACATGGAAAAATGTTTTGCACATGCCAGCATCACAACCTATACACACGCCAGTTCTAGAAAAACGTTCGTTTTCACAAAGAGTGCAAGTTTTGGCTCCCCATTTGCTGTACTGCATTTCGAAGAGTGTCACTGAAGATAGTTGATCTACTTCTCCGAATGCCACTCCTGGCACATAAAGGGCACACACTAGATGTACCCATTTGCCAACATCTGTTTCCTTGAATATGCCCCCTTTGTTAGGGCAAAGTTCGCACGATGGGTTCGTAACTCCAGCGCGACATGCTTCACAAAACCATGGTTCTGTTGAGCACGATGATGTTGTGCTAGACACACTGGCTGTGTCACTAACTCCGTAGCAACCCTCATGAACAGAAACGCCGCAACTGTCACATTCAATAACTTCGTTGGTATCATCGCTTCTATCTCCCAGGCAGACGCAACAAATTGGTTTTGCAGGCAACTGTAAGAATATTTTAATAAAAAAAAAAGGTTAATAATAATAATAATAGTAAGGCTAAATTCATACACCAGCGTAACTCATCCCGAAACAACACTGTTTATAAATATAAAGGAAATATAATAAAAGATAAGAAACAGCGGCGGGCGGTGCTCTAGAGATTCAAATCTTTCTGATATATAACTACTCATTTTTAAAGCTTTTTTTATTCTATGCAAGAGACTCAAGTGGGTTATTGGAGCACCTGCCAAAATATGAGAATTCTCGAGTTTTTTACGAATATAGCCGTTATAGATTACATCCAGATTAGAAGCGGTGATAAAAATTTCTTGCAACGTCGAAGGAAACTTATAAACTTAGCAAACTAAAAAGTCAATAGAAGAAGACAAAAATAATGGCATCCCCTCGATGTAATGTGGTCAGCAACAAAAACGAGTTCGAGGTTTACCGAAAAACCACTACCACAGATCGCTACACAATGATTGACTCTTTTTCTTAACACCAACATAAGATTGAAGCTTTCTATTCAATGGCTCATCGGTTATGCAAGCTTCCCTTATCTCTCCGCAGCTTCAAAAAAGAGATTGATTACATTGTGCATCTAGCTAATGTCAATGTATTTAAAAAGACTCTCGTTGAGAAAATAATCAAAAAAAATCAAACAAATCAAAACTCTATAGACAGTATTAAAAGGGAAAAACAAATAACACACATCGGGTTTCTTTTTCTTACATCCCAGCTATCACCAATCAACTAGAAATAAAATGCACGGCTGGGTCGCACGAACTTGCTCCTATGTTACTCTACTCTATTACTAGTAATTTAAAAAACGAATGTTATTAGAGAAAACTGTTTTTAAGGATCAAATTAAATCAGTTCAATACAAGCATTTTTTACTATGGGAGGGGGGGTCTATCTCCCCCCGTTTGGGCGGGAGGGGCAATTTTATAAAAAAGGTACTAAAATAGAAACAAAAATATTAAAAAATAACGGTAGCACTTACAATTAAGTATTATACCTTTTTTTAAAGCAGCCAATACTCTGTTCTATTAGACACAGTTTTTGAAAAAAAAAAACGAGTTTCAAACTCAAATTTTGGGAAAAAAAAACATTAAAAAAAAGTTTAAAGTTTAATTTTTCAAAACTGCAAAGTTATATATTATTATTTTTCCCTAAAATTCGTTACTCTAATTTATTCTTATTAAAAAACTGAAAACTAGATGATTTTTTATCGTCTAATTTTTGAGAAAATTGAAAATAACTAAAACTACTTTTTATGGGATATTTAGTTTTTTTTGCTTGCTTACGCATTACGGCGTTTAAACAGTGAGGTATGTATGGGGGGGGGGGCATGCCCCCCCCTAACCGCCCTGCTTGAGAACACTATAGGATTTGGGGTAGGTGCGAGGTTGGATGTACGAGTATGCAAGGTTTCTTTTGCATTTACAGAATCTGGATTTAAAGAAACTTTGAATTTCCCCTATGTCCTATATCCAATGTCAACTAAATATATGTATATGTACGTAGCCCAAAGTTGCACGTTTAAAATGTTCAGCCATGAAAAATTAATACATTATGAAAAATTTACATTACCTAGGTACTACTGTACGAATGCAGCAAACTTATATAATTCCTTAATTAATATGTATGTTTATTGTTTGTGTCTAACATTTTAATGCTAATGTGGTACAGGTTATTGTTTACTAAGGTCATTCGTTATTCAACTTTTGTAAGAGTGAAGTATTTTTTTCTTTGAATAAAGAATGGCGACTAAGCATCCACTACTTCATCCTAAATTAAATAACTTTTCAATACTTAAAAAAAATATTTCAAAAGCATCGCGTTCTAAGAAGAAATTGGTCTAATTCCAACTAAAACGTCAACTTCCCTTACTGTGTTGCAACTTACCGATAAAGGTAGAAAAATATAAAAATTTAAAGTTCGGTTGGATGTGGCGGTGCTCCGAAAAAAGCTCTAAAAAAAGGTGAAAAAATTGTAAGAATACAATATAAACCTATCTATCGGCACATTTTTCCATGGGCCTCAATATTGGCTAGAGATTCGGGAGGTGCTTGCTATAATTATCTCTTTTGTGATCAAAATGCCCGTAAACACGGTTATAATACATTGAACATTGAAAAATTGACGTGACTATTTAATTAACACCTGACTTACTCGCAAACTGACTGACTGAGACGCGGAATGCCATGCAATTCTACCTCCTCGTGGTGCATTCTTTTTTTGAATTGAATGCGTTTTATTTAGCTTCAAAAGCTATTTAGATTTCATTTTTTAAATTTTTACTTACATACTATTAAACTTGGAGTTATATATATTATTCTTATCTTTATAAAATTCTTTTACTTACTATATTATTTTATTATTAATAAATATAATTACTTTGTACATATTCAGTTAATTTTTGTTTGAATAAATTAAAATTAGTTGAATTTTTAATTTCTTGTGGCAGGTTATTAAAACCTTGAAAACCTATATAAAATATAGTTCGCTGTCCTCTTACAGTTCTTGTTCTAGCAATTCTTAGGTCATTATTATTTCTTAAATTATAACCAACAACTTCATTTACAAGTATAACATTTTCACATAAATAGCCAGGAAACATATTGTTTTTAATTTTGTACACTAATATCATAGATAACATATAAAATCTTTGGCTTACATTTAACCATTTCAGCGAATTTAACATACTTTGAATTGGTGTATATCTATTACATTTCAAAATGATTCTCATTATTTTGTTTTGTTGTAATTGCAGTCTATTTTTATGACTTTGAGGACACATATACAGTAAACTGGCACAATAATCAAAATGAGGTTTAATTAAGACATTACATAGGTTAATAGCCATACTCGTAGTTATATTTTTCCTAATTTTTCTTAGCACACCAATTTTTTTAGATATTTTTTTACAAATATAATTTATGTGTTCGTTAAAGTTTAGTTGTTCATCCAATACAATACCCAGATATTTCATTTGTTTAACTTGTTCAAACTTGGTAACGCTAAATGATTTGCTGTACTTTACTCACAAATGAACCACATTAACATTAATCCTCAAAATGAAATCACCGTAGATAAATACCAAAAATCAAAAATTTCATAAAAAGTAGTTTTAGTAATTTTCGATTTTCTCAAAAACTAGAAGGCACAAAACCATTCGGTTTTTTGTGTTCGATTCAGAACTAATAGTAGCATTGACCACAAAAAGCCAATTAAGCACTTTATTTCACAATTTTGAAAAAAAAATTGGTCTAAACTTTTTTTTTTCATTTTTTTTAACAAAATTTTGAGTTTGCATGCGAATTTTTCAAAAACTATTGACATAAATAATTTAATTTAAATTTAGGATTATAGAAAAGACTTCTGGCTTTCAAAACCGGTATAGAACTTTATTGTAAGTGTTGCCGTTGTTTTTTAATATTTTTTTTTTCAATTTAAGTAATTTTTTTCCAAAATCGCCCCTACCTCCTAAACGGGGCGAGATAGACCCCCCCCCTCCCATAGTAAAAAACGCTTGTATTTGACCCTTCTACAAAAATCCGTTATCAATTTTTGGTGTCTAAGTTATCGTACTCTCCCCTAAAGTTTTTATTAGTGTTCGAATAAAAATTAAATTTACAAGAAAAAAATATTGAGCCGTTTCTGAGATATCGAATTTTCAAAAAAAGAAAAAAATAGATTTTTTTTTTTCAAAAATTCCAAAAATATTTATTTTAAAGTTTTGAAATGCAATGTGTTTTAGACTTTTTAGAAGCTTCTCTATAAAAAATTTCATTAAGATCCGTTATGTGGATAATGAGAAATTCAAAATTCGAAAAAATGGTTCTATGGTAGGTACAAGCTGTAATATCTTAATTTCAATTTTTTTTATTAAATTAAAGATCGTAAAAATTAATTGAAAGAAAAAAAAATTTATCAAAATTCTAGGTGCCGTTTTCGAGAAAAATACGATTTTTGAAAACCATTTTTTTAATTTTTTAACATTTGTATGGTGGGTACCTTTATTTTTAGGTAAACAACAAATTTTTTTTCTCACATCTTGTAGATTTTATTGAAAAACTTTTATTTATCAAGTTTAAAAAAAATCTAGCATGGGGTTTTCGAAATATTGAGTTTTGAAAAAAAAAATTTGAAGTTTTTTTTAAAAATCCAAACAAAATTTTTTTGAAAATTTGAATACACAATTCTATTTAAATTTTTGGGGGGCCTTAGCAAAAAAAAAAATGATCAAAATCGGTGGTACCGTTTTTTAGAAAATCAAAAAAAAATGGTTCCATGGGGGGTACCCTCAATAACCATTTTTCGGAAATTTTTTTTCAACCATTACCTAGCTTTAACTAAATGATTTTTTTTGTGTTTTTATTATTTAAATCTGTTGAATAGTTTTTGAGAAAAAAAAAATATTTATAAAATTTCGAAAAAAATTCGTATGGCAGGTACCGTTATTTTTGATCTTAAAAAAAAAAAGAAAAAAACGTGTGGGGGAAAAAATCAAAACCCATATCTACCAAGTTTGAAGAAAATCGGCCGAGCCGTTTAGGCTGTAGTCGAACCGACAGACAGACAGACAGAATTGCCAGACCCACTTTTTTAGTCTTCGCTATCAGAAGTCAGAAACTTAAAACTCCGAATATTTGCTAAGGTAGTCAGGCACAGGCGCCTCACCGAATTTCAATTTTCTAGCATAAGCGGTTCCTGAGATATAAGGCCTCAAAAATCACAAAAACCGTAACTGACTGACTGACATCAAAATTATGGAGCACTTCCCGACATCGTAGAATCTTGTAATTTTGCACAACGGTAGGTCGGTCTTGTCATGCAAGCAGAGGCAAAAATTGAAATTTTGAAATTTTCCATTCAGGGGGCGTGGTATCCGCCCACTTTCTCCGAATTTTGGAGCACTTCCGACTGCTGTAAAACGCATATAAAGAACCAAAAATAAACACCAAGGTTTTCCTTTCAGGGGGCGTGGTATCCTCCCACTTTCTCCGAATTGGTGTTGGTTGAATGGAGCACTTCCGACTGCTGTAAAACGATGAAATTTAGTAAAGTGGCAGGGCTTAAATTGCATACTAAGAAAAAAATATAAAATTTGAGATTTTCCATTCAGGGGCTTGGTATCCGCCCACTTCCTCAGAACTGATGTAAATTATATATGGCAAACTTCCGATTGCAGTAGAACAATGAAATTTGGTAGAGCGGTTGGGCTCAAATTGCCTATAAAGGAACAAACATAAAAATTGAGGTTTTCCATTCAGGGGCGTGGTATCCGCCCACTTTCACCGAATTGGTGTTGGTTGAATGGAGCACTTTCGACTGCTGTAAAACGATGAAATTTGGTAAAGTAGCAGGGCTGAAATTGCATACAAATAAAAAAATATAAAATTTGAGGTTTTCCATTCAAGGGCGTGATATCCGCCCACTTCTTCAGAACTGATGTAAATTATATATAGCAAACTTCTGATTGCAGTAGAACAATGAAATTTGGTAGAACAGTAGGGCTCAAATTGTATATAAAGAACCAAAAATAAAAATTGAGGTTTTCCATTCAGGGGGCGTGGAATACACCCACTTTCACTTCGGACTTTTGTAAAACGATGAAATTTGGTAAAGTGGTAGGGCTTAAATTGCATACAAAGAAAAAAATATAAAATTTGAGGTTTTCCATTCAGGGGCGTGGTATCCATCCACTTCCTCAGAACTGATATGTACTTTATATGGTACACTTCCGATTGCAGTAGAACAATGAAATTTGATAGAACAGTAGGGCTCAAATTGTATATAAAGAACCAAAAATAAAAATTGATGTTTTCCATTCAGGGGGCGTGGTATCCGCCCACTTTCCGAGAAAAAGTTTGATTTATATGGAGCACTTCCGACTGCTGTAGAATGATGAAGTTTAGACAATCTAAGATTTTTCATTCGAAGTGTCTTTCTATTGTCATTTTGAAACTATACATGCATTTTAAAATTTCATAACTTTTCTTAGAAATAGAGTGCTCGATTTGGTACTCTATGTTATGTTAACATGAATGAAAAAAGAAAACATTTGCATACCTGAAAAAATTATGAGTTTACATAAAAAAAACTCTTAACTGTGATGTGAACTATAATATAACCATTTATTATTTAATGATTACTGACTAAAATTTGATGGGCTCACTTGGCAAGTTTTTTTTATGCCCAATTCGAAAGGTTTTAAAAACTTGACCAGTGAACCCATCAAATTTTATTCAGTAATCATTAAATAATAAAATTTCTCTATTACATTGTAGCTGTTTCAATATTATTCTACTTTAAATATTCGGTATTAAACCTTCATGAAGTAAGAACTTGGCGCACTTTTAGATCTCAGTACTTTTCACGGCTGACTTATTACACAAAGGTTTTTGTATAGAAGAACTTGGCTCTTTTTTTAACATTTATGTTTTTGGTCTGATAATGTTTACGCCACCAAATATTAACATCGAAACGAGAAAAAACGAGAAAATGAGAAACGCTCTCATTTTTAATATACGATACTCATTTTTGAGTATAATTTTGTTTTTCTAAATTTCATATTTTATCAGGGCTTTTCACAAAATCATTTGTGTGAAAACAAATTTAATATTTGAATATATTTTGACATTTTATTAATATTTTTCATAAATTGCGAATCGGATAGTGTGTGAAGTTGTGAAAAAAAACTTATCACTTCACAGTTTCACAGATAGAGACCCCCCAAGTTCTCTTATTCCTTCGTATTCGGTTTTTTAATTTTCTATTTTTTTACCAATTTTCGTCCCATGTTTTCAAAATTGGTTCCTTCCGAAAGACTAAGGACAATGAGCTTTAAAATTATGTTTTTACCAGCCATTAAAAACATTAGAAAAGCAAATAAAAGTACCTGAAGCAATTATGAACTCATTTTTAATAAAGTAGGATGACTGCACACAATCTGTTGTAATTGCGTTCATAAATGTATCCGAAGCATGTTTTAGGCAGGGCAGAGGCAACAAACACTGCAATTACGAACTCAGCCGAGCTCCCTGTGAGAGTTTTAAATTTTGTATCCCTTTGAATTGAGTGATTTGCCTAGTGGCCTGTCACTTGTTGTTGTGCATGGAGTAGCAAAGCTGCTCCTTGGTACTATATAGTTATTTTTACAGGTACAAATGTACATGATGAGTGTTGATACAATTGAGCTTTTTCTATTGTCGCCTCAATCTTATCCTACAAGGATAAGATTTTATAAAAGAGCTACTATAATAAATATCAACCACAAGAAGTGGGGAAGTGACAATCCTCCATGAGTATCTCTTGTTATAAAAAATGCTTCTAATTCTAGCCGGAATCGGCAATTATTTCTAGTTGCGCTTCATTTCTGCCGACTTTTATCAAAACACACACATGAATGGTTGAGACTTAAAAGTTGTAAGTCACTAAGACTTGTTTGTCCAGATCATAACTTGTCACGCATGCTTTACATTGCTATTACATTCTAAAATTTGGTTTATATGTGAAAAATCACTCGCTTACCTTGTCTTTCAGAGACGCTGAAGTAATAACTTTTGTCAGAGCATCCTTGATTTTTGCTTCAACCTTTGGCGGCTTAAGTTCGGCATCTTCGAAAAGATGCTTCAAGTCGGAGCAACTGGATTCGCTTCCATCTCCCGAACTATTGTCATCATCATCGTCCGAACTCGAATCCGAGTGGCCATCACCGCCTTGATTGCTCTCCTTTTTAGAGCCATCTGAGAAATCGTCGTCACTCTCGTCATGGTCCTCAATGCGAAAATCACTGTCCGACGAACTCTCCCCAAGATCGAAGTCGAGCAGAGTCTGGGTGGTCATCTTGGGCACACGCGACTTCATGCGATTGTTAGCTAAAAATATGTTTGATATTAAAATGTGTAGATTTGTTTTTTTTTTGGCAAAAGCCGCCAGGGTGGATTTTTGACAGAGTCGCTTTATGGATAGTGTGGTCTTAAAGTACTAGGAAGGGTGCAAGGGAGAGGTTCAACATCAAGAAGCCGCCTCCTGTCACCCGCGGCAACCCACACAATCAAACACATAACCTAGATGTTAGGCAAACGAAAAATTAAAATCTAAATATGTTGACTTACGCGGGCCCATTTCGGCAGTAAAATAACTTCAAACGAACGCAATATAATTGATTTACAAAGTTTTCATTGTTTTGCAATTCTAATTAATGGATATTTAGTTAAATTTGTATTTAATAACTAACAGAAAATTAATTCTCTGATTAAGAGACAACTTTTTTTTTACTTCACTGTTCAATGTTCATTGAAAACTAAAATGTCAAAATTAGTTTTCTCATCATCCAGTGAGTGATAGTGTTGCAAATTTACAGTTTGAATGATACTGGTTAAGAAATCAAACTGTAGTTTCCATTGACTTATAGATATATGGACTGCTAGTTGTGTATAATTCCCATACAAAATTTGCAACCGAAATGCTCCAACGGATACAATCGAAACTAGCCCTACGTGCCGACACTAGTGGCAAAAATAAACAACATATTTAACGCCATTTCTTGTTCTACTAGTGCCAATAGAAATGTTTACTCAATGAAACTAAGAACATCTATTGACATTTTGGTTTAATTAATGATTTTATTGTGCATTCTTTTTTGAGAAAATGTCGTCCATCAACGAAAAAATGCAACATGCAAACATGAAAAATTGACTAACTGAAAAGATCAGGCAAATCGTATCGTCGGTTGAAAAAGGAAGTGACATTATTTAAAAGTTTAATTTTTTCAAATTAAATTCCCATAAGGATACAAATAATCAGGCGAATCTATAAACAAATCTTAAAGGTTACTTAACTTTAAAATACCTCTAAACAGCTCTTAAGTATGAAATCGGTATCTATAATCAATTTTCACATTTAAGTAACGTTACTTAAAGGCCTCTTAACTTAAACGCCATCAACCGCGTTTAAGGGTCACTTAAAGGCATTTTAAAATGTATTTTGACATATCGATTGTCATCTTTGAAATTTTGAAGTTTCAAATTGTGAGTTTGTAGGTATTGTTTGTTGTGATATTATATTAGAATTATAAAGTGCAACGATTTAAGAAACACAAAATTTGTATTGATTAAAGTATGTGCACGTGCAAAGAAATTTCGTCCACTCTTCCCGCTTAGCCTTTGAAGTGTTTGTATCGACACTTTCTTCCTCGTTGTTGGAAGAGAATCTGTGCATAAAATAATTCTGTTTTGTAGTGTATTATTGCAAATTCCAAAATAAAAAAGTTTCCTTGTAGGAGGCATCCCAATTTTCAGATCTTTTTCTTTTATTTGTGGCGGCGGGTGTGGGTGTGTGTTCGATAGCCTTTTTTTTTTTTTGATTTCACAACTAAAAAAATGTGTCTTCCAATTATTTACTGAAAGAAGGTGTCACAAAACAGCTGTGTTGTATAAAATGAAGCAGCATTTGTTTTTTTTCTGTACTAGATTTTCACATTCTTTTACGTTACGTGACACAACCATTGCTTAGTTAAGTACCAATGAAAAATCGATTATAGATACGAATTGAAGTTTCGTCATTTAAAGCCAAATTAAATATTTAAGTATGCTTAACTAAATAACCTCTTAGATGCAGTTTAAGAAAATCTTATAGATACGGTTGAATGCTTATATTTATCAAGGCAAACATAATTGTTTTTAGAATCAACACTTTGAAAAAAATATAAATCAATAAAAATATATAATTAATTCTAGATTTAATTTTATAAAATGAAAAATCGATTTCAAATAAAAAAATGGACTTATCTCACTTTGGAACGTTAACTTTTCCTTATTCCTCAACGCGACCGAACAACATATATCTTCCTTGAGTTTTACGCATTCCTCTCAGACTGTTACAGTTCTAGTTTAAGAAAGAAAGTTTTCTGTAAATTTCATACAAATTGTAGGATTGATTTTTCTTTAAAGTGAGTTGTTAATTTAAATCAAAATTAGGATTTATTGGCATAACTAATTTTTTTGCAAATATTTTCACTCTAGCCAAAAAGATCTTAGCTTATCTCTTGATTTCTAGTATAAAAATTCAAATTATTTGTAAAAGTTTAAGCACATGAAACTAATTGCTTTAATAAAAGTATTTTTACAAACAATAATAATATACAATACATACATATGTTAATAGATAATACAAGTAAATGCAACGAAAACTGTTTTTCAGTATATATTTATACGTTGAAAACAAAAATGGAAAAGCGAAAATTAAAAAAGGAAATTTTCAGATTTGGCAATTGGACTATTTGCACTTTAGCACTGGTTCCATTTCATAGTATTCAAATTTTCCGTCGGTGTCGGCACGAGGGCTAGTGTCGTTTGGTAATCCGTTGGACCATTCTGTAATCAGCTACTAGCAGTCCATATCCATACCTAGTATGTCAATGGTAGTTTCATATGTTCCTTTGGCTGCTTTTAAACGAAGCAATATTACCTTGCGATTTTTAAGCCCGTAGGAGAGAGACGTGTGTGGTGGCGGGGTTACACAAAGCGGAAGATGACTCCAAAAGAGAAACTATTATTAAAAATTGCTTTCGTGTAAAAGCAGTATTTGATCCCATGGGTGCTTTTAAACAGCGATTTTTAATTAAAGTTAACTTTGTTCTATTGAAAAGGAGACATCTCTCCGCTTTGGGAATGCTGTCAGTAGTGTATAAAAACAAAGACAATAGCCGTGTTTTTTGGAAAAGTTATCCGTAGTACAGTAGGATTTTATATGAATAACAAATACAACATCCGCAGTAGGATGCAGAACTCGATCTGCAGTGATTCACAGTGCAGTCGTCTCCTTCTTTTTCATGATAAATGAGTAGATGGGAAAGATGGTACTGCACTATACGGATCGAGTTTTCCGATTCTGTAATCGACATGAATTTTATTTTCAATAACCCTAGATAAGATAACATGCATCACAATGATCTTGCTCTTTATGAAGATCACTTTTCATGATCCGAAAATTAGTTTCTGTTCTAAGGTAGATGGTTATTAAGTTTTACAAATAGATTCAGTACTAAATAGAAAAATAACAATAAATTCTTAGAAAGTTGGACTACTGCATCATATCATTCTCATGTACCACCAATTCAGTTAAAGACAAGTGGGTCGATGTGAAGTCCAACAATGATATAATCACCGTCCTCTTCAAGGAAGTCTAATCGTCATAAAACATGTTAAATGCACCATCAACATAAAAATTCTGTCATTGGGCTTCGGCGATTTGCATCAAAGAACTGGATGATATTGTGGATTGTTAGCACGGATTTTTTGCTGTTGAATCTTTTCACATGTTCGATAAGTCTTAATCGAGTGCTCACTGGTGGAAATTATTCTTGATGAGCATCAAGTTCTTCGCAGCAGAGCTGCCGTCGGGACTCTAGGTAGTATATATACTCCGTGACTTGCATAGTCGAAAGTACGTTTAAAGATCTGGAAATACAGAAATCTTTTGGTCCAGATTAGGCCTTTTTCTTTTTAGCTCCGAGCGGGGCACTGAACTGTCAAACAAAGAACTATGTTACTTTTTTAACCCAGAGCGCCCTAGGCGCTCAACTTGCATTTCTTTTTTAGCTCATAGCTCGAACGGGGCTCGCTCGATGAGCTCGATAATAAATGACCGAGCAGACCAAGCAAAAAGCTGAGCGCGGCTAACTTCATTAAATTTTTTGGAAGGGATGATAGTAAAAGAAAGAAAAAAAAGAAATTAAAAATCAAAACAAATGGAAATGGCGGGTGAAGCTGGTTGCTCTCCCAGTGAAGGTAAGGAAAAATAAATATAATTATGAGCGAGTTTTGTTCAAAGTTCTCCTCATCATCAAAATCAAAAAACAAATTGAACGCTTCCCTTAAAATAATTGCTTTTTCCATTTTCATTAATTAGAAATTAATTAAAAACAAGTTTTCAAGAATATGAAAATACAAATTTCACAAATACAGCTGAGAATTTTGACAGTTTATTTGAAAAATGATACAATGACAATTCAGTGCTTAGATGTGTTTCTTAAATAGTTTGGAGCGCTCAGGTCACGCTCGGTTCGGAGCGAGCTCTAAGCGCTCAGGCCCCGCTCTGTGCCCTGCTCGGGGCTAAAAAAGAAAAACGCCTATTGTACCATATATAGACTTAAGCTCTGTAGAGGTGTTCTTCTACGATGTTAGTACCATTGTGTAAGCTTTTCCATCTGGCCTACTCTTTGTTTCTCTTTTCGAGTAGATGAAAAGTGGCATTTGTCCAGCCGCTTCTTAAAAAAGGCAAATATTATTCCCCCAATAACTACCAACTAATTATACTAACGTCCCTTTTTCTCAAGGTCATGGAAACAGTGATCAAAAATCAGCTTAGGAAATATCTCGAAGAACAAAGCTCTTCAATGCCCGGGAGTATGGTTTTCGTAGTAACGGGTCTTCTTATGATCTGATGGCATACCTCACCAAAAAGTAGAAACAATCTCTAGATCATTTAGGAGAAACCGAGGTAATTGTATTTGATAGAGTTTGCCACGAAAGTCTCTTTCACCGAAAGAAATTGGATTAGAAATTATCTTTCTGTCCATTCATTTCGAATTGTTATGAACGGTTTTAATTCTTATACTCAAAACTAATATTATTATATTATATAAATATACATTTATGAAATAGTAACAAATAAATGCTGACGTGCCCCAAGGCTCAGTCTTATTTCCGACACTCTTCTCTACATTCATAAATGATCTCTTGTCTAAAACTTCTATTGTACTTGTCCGCACGACAGCACCCTCAGGTTTTCATATTTTTTTCTACACTCACAAACTTTCGTCGGTTGTAATGCGTAACCTTATACTTAAAGCCTTCTAGAGCTAGTTGTTTATCAAAAGTTATAAATAGCCTATAGTAAGTAAGAGTCTATCGATAGGTGCGTTTTATTCACCCCTATTACAGAATTCGGCGAATGAGCTAAAGTGACAGTTTCAATTCATTTCCAAACTTTTGCTATTACTGAATCCGACGAATGAAAGTTGAACAAATGTCGGTAACAATCCCTGCACCACTGACATTTTGTTCAACTTATTGGTATTACAGAACTCGCAATCCATTCGCACTCCATACAATTTCTATCATTTTACATTCGCACCAATTTCGAGACGAATCTGAAGTGAATTTTTGATTAAACGAAAATAAACAATGGAGAGTACAAAAATGTAAGTCAAAAGCTTATCATACTGAATGCTAAAGTGTTTGTTTAACAAATTTTAATAGAAAACGCACAAATAGCAACGCAACCAGAGAGTAAGAAATCTAAAAAAAAAAAAAAAAAAAAAAAAGAGCACACGGTTGGTTTTGAACCGTCCCCCATCTTCGTACTAACCACTCTCAACGATGCTTGATTTGGTTGATCGAAAGCGATACTATTATCACAGCCTAGGCCAGTTGAATAAATGTTTGTAGCTGACAGTGTAGTAGTTCATCCGACGAATTTCATAATTGAGTTTTACAGCGGATGCGAATCGAGTCAACTCACCGGGAGTAAAATTCTGCGAATTCTGTAATAGACATGATTATCTATAGATCTATGTGGATCCAGATCTGGATTAATTTTTAACATGTACTACAAAAACAATTTGGGATCCTGTTCCCTATCTGGATCTATTTTAAAGATCCAGAAATTAGTTCTTTTTTTGGCGAGTAGATGGCTTTTTATGGTAAAGTAGTGTAAAGAAAAAGACAAGACACATTTGAAAATCAACAATCATAAGCAAGAGGGAGATGGGCATACAACACAACTGTCACTATGATGCGTATCGTTTTATTTTCGAAGGTTTATCTATATGGATCATTGGCGTTAACAAAACGCTACTATTAGGTGGATTTTATTATTCACAAATCTATCTGGATCTGGATTAAGTTTTAACATGTATTACAAAAACAATTTGGGATCCTTTTTTCTATCGGGATCTAATTCAAAGATCAAAAAATTAGTTATTTCCCTGGCGAGTAGATGGCTTTTTTTTTTTTGGTAAGGTAGTGTAAGCTATAGATTAAAGAAACAAGACAAGAATAAAAAGAGACGGGCTTATAACCAGTGTTGTTCCATGTAGACAAAAAATGTAGACTACACGATTGTCTACGTGTAGACAATTCAACGTATACAATTCCAGATTGTCTACATGCCAATGTCAACAATGTAGACAACGTAGACATTCAATTTTTCTTATTATGTTTCGTCTAATAAATCAGAGCTCGAGCCAAAATCATTGTCATCAATCAAAACAATCATAGAGACATCGCCGGATTAAGATGTCGCAGGTGATTGGGATTGCTTACAGGCATTGCTTTTGTAAATGAATGTGAAGGCATTATTATTAGGATATGAATATGCTTTTTTTAACAAATTTTTATTTACCTGTGCAGTATTTTGTAGATTTGCACACTGTACAATATGCTACAAATTTGTTATTGTTTTCCATTAAAAGAAAACCTAGGTGATCGAAACCTTTAGATATTTTTTCGTCGACCAATATTTGAATAAAAACTCAAATTAACACCTAAAATTTTCTTAAATGAAGTAAACAATGTGACAGAGAAATCAAGAATGACAGATTGGCTGGCATGCTTTGTCTACATTGTCGACACCATAGTCGACATTGTCTACATTGTCGACACAATTGTCTACGCATTAATGTAGACAACCAAAGTCGACACGTAGAGGAACAACACTGCTTATAACACTGCTGTCAGTAAGATCCGTATCGTTTTATTTTCAAGGGATGATCCAGATCCGGATCCAGATAGATTTGTGGATAATAAAACGCACCTATTGATATAATACATTTTTTTTATTTGTTCCAAATCTTTGAACTTGATTTTCTGAAAACTTCTTACTCTGGCGGGTAGATGGATTTTTAATGGTAAGGTAGTGTAAGCTACAGTAGAGTGAATCTTAACAGGCCACAAAACAATGCTAATTCGCATGAGTAGAATGTGCATTAGCCCGTCGGACTTATTTAGAGAGGCTGTCAGGATGAAGAGGCGGAGGAGACCCCAGCTTATCCAGAAACAGAAAAGCAAACTTCGGTGAATAATTTCTGTCCTGCCACTAAAGAACATTTTAAAATTCATTCAAAATTCAGCACGATCCAGGGAGGCATACAATAAATAAACACCCCTCAATCTTGTTCTTCACAACTACCTTACATTTATCCTGGGGAGCTCAGTTCTAATTATACAACAATAATTAATCCTATGAAGATTTAACAAGATTCTACTAGATTTAAATAAATAAATAAATTTGTGTTTAAACAATAAATTTGTATGGTAAATCTACGAGATTAAAAGAAGATTTATGGTAAATTGACTTAAATCCAGAATAATCTCTTGGTGAAAATGTAGTATTCAATGTGATGCATAATGGTGGATTTACGTGTAACTGCATTTGATTTCTGCAAAAACAATGGGATGCCAAATACAGAATTCATATTTGTTAGATAGAGAGAAAAAAATCAATATGCAAAAGAACTTCATTTCTGCTTTATAGGAAATTCGAGAAATGCAGAAGTCAAGATTATAGTAAAGACGAAAATGTTCATCTTTAGTATATAGCATCTTCGTCTGAATTTTGTAAATTTGCGATATTTTCACATGTTTCTATAATTTTTGTTGACGGACGCATAATATGAAAAAAAAACATTGAATCGAAATGGAAGAAAATGAAGGTAAGTTAAATTTTCATTGCATAGTTTCGTATTAACAGGCCAACAAGTTATAGCAGTTTATAGGAAGCAAAAAAGAGTTATCACCTGTGTATTCTCTCCCACTTTCGGGTTTCGACATATTATATCTGCCTCTCTCTACTTTTCTGCATTTTGCAGATGCAGTAACATGTAAATCCACTTTAAGCTTTCAAGATCAATATGCATCTCCATCTCCTACTAAATCCAATCCACTCGTACTGTTTAACATAATAAAATTGTAAGGGTAGTTATAACCTCTTTAATGTGTGCAAATTATAAGAAAAGTTGTTTTGCCATCCACAAAGATTTACTTCAGAGAATCAAAACTTGCAGAATAATAAATAAAACCAAATCCTTTTTTTATTTTTTTCAGACTTTATTATTAAATCATCCTTAAAGGGGTTTTGCTTATTACAATAAAAGGCGCCTAATACTTTTTTTTTTCCAAAATCGATTTTAAGACCAATCCTTGATATAAACATATTATTAATTAAACAATAGTTCTCGCTTTTAAGATTGTTAGCAATTATTTTAAAAACATGTATATGTCGGTTTGTTCTGATTTTATTATAAATGGGGTGATATTTGAATTTGGAAAAATAAATATTTGTTTTGTTCTTTTTTTTATTTATATTTTATACAAATTATATTTAGGACAACGCAAGTAAGTTAATATGTTTTTTTTTTTAATTTGTCGTACTATTTTACATAATATGTTATATTTCATACATATTTATATAATATTTCCAAGCATAAGGAACCAAAGCAAGAAATAAAGCATACATACGTCACACAAAACCATCTTAAGAACTAATTTTGTTTTTATTTTATTTTTTCATAAGGTTAAGATTACTTTATTTTTTTTTTTAATTTGTCGTACTTGTTTTTTGAGTGCAGATAGAATGTTTACGTATGCGTGATGTTTTATTTTTAAATTTTTATATTTTTTTTTGGTAATTTTATTAAATATATTTAGGAAAATATAAACAAACATATCTTTTAGACTATTACAGACTATAGCAAACACTCAGATTAATGTTTATCTGTACAAGTTGTACCAAATGGCTTCCGACCGAAACTGTCCATTTTAAAAATTCAATTCTTTTATCCTTGTCTTTTAATAGTATTTTATACATTTACATCATTACACAGAAGGCACTAGTTACACGTTAATGGTTAAAATATTTACTTATCTATTATTTTATTTACCCTTTGAGTTCACAGTTTGTTTCTACATTAATTTTTTTTTTTGTTTTAAACTTTTCTCTTGACATCTAAAGTTAAAAATCCATTAATTTGTTCTTTATTTGATAAGAAAAACTTTAACGTGTAACTACTGACTATAAATCGATTTTCTTTTTCTTATATTTGTTGTTAGTTTTAAATTAAAATAAAGAAAAAGCAAGCTATACATGTACACATATTGAGTAGTTACATAAAGTATCTACTCGAACATCTTTTTTATTTTTAAACAAATTGATGTTAAAATTTGATTTTTTGAAATTCAGTTTGTTTTTGTTTTTTGTTGAAAAGGTAATAAAAATCTATTTAAATATATATTATAATTATAATACCTATAAACTTTCTTCATTATATGTATCTCTTCTTAAAGCATAACACTATATCTTAAGCAAATTTTCATCTTTGTTTTTCTTGTATCTTCACCTTAACATTTTGGTTTATTTATTTTGTTTTGTTTTTTGATCTGACAGAGACATACACACACAGATCTTCGGCTAAATAAGTAGTGTAGTTGGTTACTTTTAAGCACCTAACCTATAAATATAATATTGTGAAATTTGATTTGTGGTTGTGTTGATTTTTTTTTTAAACTAGTTTTTAATTTTAATGTTTTATTGATTTTATTTTGAAGTTAGTAGGTATCATTTCCTAATTATGCTTTTCAGATTAAAAAACTAATGCTAATGTTTATACATACATATATGGTTTTTTGGTGTAAAAATGCATATAATTTTAAAGTCACTAAAATTAAAGCAACACATGAGAATGGGAGAACTTGCGATAAAATTTGGCTGAATGAACAATGTGAGAGTAGAAAAGAAGCGTAATTTCTGAGACTCGTTTTTTATAAAATGAATCTTTTTATTGATTAACTATACATGCTGGGTTTTATTGAATGAACTGAGTATTTTTTTTGATATCGATTGTTTTGAATGACATTTTTTCTACCATTCATGAAGTTGATGTTTTGAAAAACAAAGTGAAACTAAACGAACACTCTAAATTATTTGCAAGATTAAATAAAAATCTCTTCTATTCCATTTAATCTAGCAAGTCATTTAGGAAGAAGTGCGGGTTTGAAAATTCATTGCCAATGAATTTTGTATTGTATTTATTTTGCTAAACAAAATTCTGTCAAAAAAAGCCATTTCTGATATGCCCTGTATAGTAAAATCCCTTTTATGTAAAGAAGAAACTTAAAGTAAGTTAATGTCCTATAAAGCTTCAGAGAATCTTTCATACAATTTGTTTAGGTTAAGTATGGCGAAAGGTGCAAGGGTGAACACTGAACATGTCTTACAGCCAGGTTCTACATTTTACTTACACTCGAAATGGAATTGAGATCAATAGAAAATACAATTTTGTGTTCTACAATTCACTTTTACCGATATCGATTTTTTTTTTTGAAGTGAAATTGATACGAATTTTCGTGTCCAGATTTCAAACTTCTCGATTTTCAGGTGATTATAATTCGTTAAGATATATGTAGCTAGTTGTGAGAATTTGTTATTTATTGTAAAATTTTCAGAAAAAAAAATACAAAATATCCCTTGGCTGCGAAATTCTTACATGCACCATCAATACATCCTATTACAGTATTACCCTAGGAATACTTAATTTATCGAAAAAATTAAATTAATATTTTGCTGTCTTTTCATTGATCATTTTAAGCTGAATTCAATTTGGAGAAATTTTATTGTCCAAGACGTTAAACATTTTTGTCAAAATCTTTGACACATTACTTCGACCAAGACCGGTATCAAAATCTCTTCCAACTAATCTTTGGAAATTTCTTTCGGCAAGAAAATGTAGGACCGTGGCCAGCTGCAACATTGCAGGAATGGAAGTTTTACAGTTTTGGAGGCACTGATGGAAAAGCACGTTTATTAATGTGGTTTTTATTTGACAATCCGAAATCTCTCTCCGATCCGGAATCCCAACTGAACACTTTTTTTGATTCTGATGATTCCGAAGTTTTTTGTGATTGTATATGTGAAACATGTTTGTTGAAAGATACACTTCGCACAATTAGGATACATAAAATAACAGGTATCGAGTTTGATGTTTAAGTATATGAATATGTGAGTGCTTATGGTTTCGATTCTGATTTCAAATCCAGAAGAAAATTTCTCTTCTTTTCAGAATCAGAACTGTTATTTTTTCCCAAGTGAACACTTTTAGAAGAAGGCTTCCGGATTGCCAAATAAAGACGACATATGTCAATAGTATGATACCGATCTTTTAACCACATACGCAGCGTTAGTAATCCCGTTTTTTTTTCTTCCGCATATTCACCCCTGATTCATTTTAATATCACTGCAAGCAATAAAGAATTAATATAGAATTACCTTTTTACACACTAAATAAACTTCACTCCAAACAAAATAGTTTTGTATGTGTCGAAGAAGTGACAGATATGAGATGGTGTTATCAATTGAACTTAAAGTGATTTCGAAATTATGAAAGCGAGTGAAATGTAGAACACTAAAAACAAATTGACTCGATTTGAAAATTCGTTGTAATTTCGAGTTCACTCTATTTTTGGAACCTAGCTGTTCAAATAAGAGCAATTCCAAATGACATCTGAAAACACAATTTGATCTTTTCAACAACTCTTATAACATTACATAATGTTTTGATATCTGTTTATTTATATTGCCCGTTGCTTTTAAGCCAACTAGTTAAGAGGGGAAAAAAGATCATTATATTTCGAAAAGAATTCAGTCCCAAGAGGCACCGTGTAATTGTCGGTTAACAGTTTGGAGGAAATTTTCAATAAGTCACAATATGTTAAACTACAATTCCACCCAGAAGTCTTATTAAACTTGGTCTTAAGTTATTTTTCGTGAGCCCCTTTATACTCATGAAAAAAAAATTCCAGCGCACATGTGTGCAAGTTTAAACGCCCGACTGACAAATTCATGACAGCATACTGTGGGAACCTACAAAAATAACTATACAAAATATGGTGAATTCGTGAAAGAACTTTAATTCTTCGGCAAGGTGAGCTTCATTTTAATTCTTTGAAAGAATTTTTGTCTCATTTTATTTCAGTCTTTGGTTTTTAAACTGTATTATCTTTTTCAAGCCTTCTAACGTTCTTTCTATTTAAAAGCGTTGCTTATAAAGCTAAAACAAATTAAGATAGCTTGAAAAAGATAACACAGTTTTAGAAGTAGCAACTACTTGTAACATTAGGACGAAATGAAAAATACCCTGACAAATTAACATAAAGATTCTCAGACATTTATTTATACATTTATTTTCGTAACTGAAGAACATTCTCTACCGCAACTGACGTATGAGTTGACAACTAACTACAGTTATTGGTTTAATCAAAATAAAAAAATAGACATATACTATTGGCTTTTCGATTGGTTATTGAATAACAGTTCTTCGTCTGAAAAGAAGAGAACATTTTTAAGATTTTAATGTAATAATTACCAATCGAAAATACTACTCCTTTCACATAAGGTTATTTTTCATATTGACTTGCCCATTTATGTACGTATTGGAGAGCTACTTTTCGTTTAGCTATGACATAAGCTAAGCAATTAAGTTTTGTTTCTGTGCAAAACTACAAATTGGAATGAATTGGAAATATTAAAGGAAACGAACCTAATTCTACTGTTTGTTTATTTCATCTTATAAGGCATAGCTTGGACACGTCAGAAATTTTAAAATTTTGTGTTCGAATATTGCAGAATCCTGATCAAAGAGGATTCTGTGCAAGGGATGACAAATGATTTACTACATTACTACGAAAGCTGTTTATATTCAACAAATCTACAATATACCTGTATAGTATTTTGTGTGTTTTAGTTTTCTATTTATTCGAAGAAAATATCGGAAACAATCTTTAAAATATGAAAGAAAACCTACAATTGTTGTAATTGGATAATTCGAAAAATGCCTATTATCAAATAGAAAAACGTACGAGTAATTGTTTGGTCCTTCGAGCCTTAGATATTTTGCTGCTGCTGAATTATTTAAACATTTATATATCTTTCGACTATTTTAGTACTTTTTTTTTATTTTATGGAAACTATAAGAAAATAAAGAAATAAATATTATTTTGTATCTCGGCTACACACGCAATATCTTTGGGTGGTTTGCTTTATTTTCGTTTGTTTTTATTTTATTTTTATTTAGTTTTTTTTTTATTATTATAATTATTATTTTATTGAAGTACTTCTGGTCAATGAATAATTTATTTATGTGTATATACGTAGTTTTATATCTTAACATTTAATAAATCACTCTTCTACTTAAGGTACACATTATGATAGTGAATAAATTTAATTGTTTTTGTTTTTTTTTTGCTGTTGAATTTATATATAATAATATCTGATTTATGTATGTTTTAAGTTTAATCGGCAGTTTTTAGTTTTTTTTTCGTGTCGATACATCATGCTTCTGATGATGAGAAATCTTTATAAATTTAATGTTTTTTGTTTTTATGATTACATGCAATGTTTAGAAACAAAATTAAATTAAATTTAAATTGCTTATAAAGTTAATGTCATTGTAGTGGTGAAAATTGCAAAACATGTTGTTTTTATGTTTGTTTTTTTATTATTTGTTTTTAATATCATTTCTCGTATTGCTGAATATATCTACATCTCTAATTAATTAATATATATTTGTTTTTAGAAAAGTTAACTATTTTAAAATAAAATTATAATTTAGAAAAATCGAACAATTTTTTGTTTAATATTTTGCTTAAGTTATAAAACATATTTCGCTCTATGACATTTACAAAAAAATAGTAAAGTCTAGAAGGTAAGTAATTATAGATATTTTGTGATGGATGAAAAGTCGAACAGAAAGTTAACTTTAACAAAACTATATATTATGGTTCATTCACATGTAAGTTATTTGATACAAACATAAATTAATATTATATGCTATATTATCTTTGCCAACAAAGGAACAGTTTAAATTAATATCTATAGACACTCAGTATTTTATGATTGTATGCAGAAGACTTAAAATGCTCTAAAAAAATATTACTGATACAATTATGTAATATATGTATAAGACAGGCAAATTTTCAATTAAAACAAAATTAAAATAAATAATATAATTTTTTTGTGGAATGCTTTTCAGATTAAGTTTCAATGGAAAGTAAAAAGTTTTTTTTTCGTTTTATTTTATATGAAAAGAAATTTGTGATGTAATTTTTGTTTTTTTTTTTTACCAATATTGTGTTTTTTTTAATTTAAAATTAAAAATTTATAATTTTAAAATTTATACATTTTATAATACTTTCGCTACTGATACCAATAATAAATTTGCAATAAAGAACGCTAAATTCATTTGTGTCCTATATGTACCTCCACTTACGACGACATCCTTCTCCTCTAAAAATGGATAGTCAATAACATGAATTATACCATTTGTACACTCAACATCGGGCCGGTAAACGTTGATCTTCTTCAAGTTCCATTGAATGTAGTATCCTGGAAATTTACGAGCTGGTGTTTAATCAAAAATGAAGTTAAATTTTTGAAAAATGGTTAATTTCGCATTGGTTTAGCCTTGGAGTATATAGATATTTTTTTTAATTTAATTTAATTGTGCAAGTTAAACTGATAGAATGAAATCTACAATGCAATTTTGGCAAGGAACAAAGCAAAAGCTGGCTTTTGAAACAATAATTATGTTCGGAGCCAACACATGTGGGTGTTATGACTATGATTGAGAACGAAACAAAAATAAGTATAGATGGGTTAGTGTTAAGTCTTTTTATTTAAAAATAAATTTATGTTTAAATGTATTTTATCTTATGAAATTCAATATTCACTTTTGAATTGGATCTTGTAAAAAAATATCTTATTTAGCTTTATCTTGGTTTTTAAATAAAAGCTTGATTTTGTGTGCAATAAGTAAATATTCGAACAATTGCTTCTCAAAAAAGGAATGCTTAAATATACCTACAATGTTAGAAGATTCAATTTGTACAAGAAAAATAAGTTCCTAATTTAAATATAAATTCAACCCTCTTGACAATTTAGAATCGGTCCTTAAACCAAATTCAATATTTCAATATTTGTTTCTCGCCTTTGATCAGGAATTGCATACATACATATTGGAACATATTCCAAACAGCTCTCCACTCATTCTTTGAATCCATTTATAAAGGTCCTTGTCTCTCTAATACATTGGTAAAATAATATGCCATCGCATCTAGGCAAAGAATTGTTGAAAATACTAATTATAAAACAATACTGCAAGAACCTTATCACTCTACGAGTATTATGAAAATAAAACAGTTTCACAGTGAAACTTTTAATGTTTTTAAAACCATCAAACTTTTTTGTAATGATCTAACCGCTCTCTCCGGAACCTGCTTGGCTGTTACAAATAATTTTAGCACAACTCTTGTATAACATAATATTAATCTTGCAAACGAACTTATTTGATCTGTTTGCTTTTAATGTCTTAATTCTTTCTAAAATTTTGGTTTTAGTATTTGATTAGATTTAGATCGCTCTAAATTATGTTATTGACATTGCTGGAGTTGATAGTATTTTTCTGTTGTTAGGCGACTTTAAACCCTTAGCCTTGACTGAATTATAGCAGATGACTAGTTTTACTCAGAAAAATGGTTGAATTCTTCTAAACAAGAGATAAAGAGGAAAAATAAGTTTTATTAAATTGGAAAGACCAATTAATTTCCTCATTTGATATTGACAAAATTTACTTTTTTGCCATGTGCCTACTATCCTTTTAAAGTGTTTTAAAACTTCAATTAATTTTTGGGAATTAATTTTCTTTAAGATTGACAAGAGAAGTTTTGGACAATCGTTTACTTATAAAAGATATCTAATAGCTATTTAGCAAATCTAACAACAGTAATAATTTAATATATAGGGTGACCACATAAAATGTCAGTTTTTTCGAATATGTTTCAGCAGCAGTAAAAGCTTGAATGTCACCCAGCTGTCAAAATACTCAGTTATCTGCGCTTTTTAATCTGAACAATAATAGAGAAGACTGTGATGTTGCTGGAAAAGTTGGTCGGTGATCCGGATTTTGACTAAAAAATAATCTTCTAAGAGGCCTATTTTTAGGTCAGCGACTATGTGAACAAACAAAAGTGTCGTTTTTGGAGCGAATATAATCTACAAGTTTTCGCCCAATGCATCCACAAAAAATATTGAGTGTTGGGTGTGCTTAATGGCATCATCGGCAGTTATTGCTTTGGGAATGAGGGAGGGAAGAAGAAACTATTGCCGTCAATGGTCTCAGATATAGGGCGATAATAACCAACTTTATGTGGCCAGAGCTCAATAACATCGATATATCCGTGTTGTGGTTACAACCAACATGGCGGCGGTGATACATGCTATACAAGGGACATAACGCTAGCATCCGACTTGGCACAATTCGATTATGTTCTCTGGGGCTAAGTCAAGTACTGCGACTAAGCTAACAAGCTCGAGGCCAAGATTCTAGATAAATTTAATCAAATTATTGATTTGAAAAAGCACTTAACGAAAAACTGATAAGCTTGGTTCTAATTGTAGAGGTTGCTCAATTCTTTGAACAAAGGTTTGCTATTTGGCTTTTTGAGCACAAATTTCATAGACATCTACACAAACAGTAGAAATAAATTTTGAGATGATATATTGTAGTAAACTCTTCAGACTACGGTTCGATCAACAACATAAAAAGATTTATGAGGTTGTTCCACAAGGAAGAGTCGTAGGACCTTGTGTATTTGTTTTATTTTAGCGCAAAATAATGGTTTCATGACAATGCTTTATAGATGACACTGTATAATTGGTAAAAAGTAAATGCATTGTGAAGACATCAATGCAAAAATTGGAGATTGGATGCAACAGTTCTGCATCAAACTCAATTAACTCATAAACTTTTCAAATACAAACATTTTAAGGGATGTTTCAGCTTGTGGTAATAGTCAAATTGCACCGTACACCAAAAATGACAAATATTTTGGAATAACTTTAAAGCTCAAATGGAGAGAACATATACAAGCAAGTACTGGAAGTAAAAAAACGAATGCTGAAACCTTCCGAAAATTCCAAAACAAAGTTTTTCATGGAATTAAAACTTCCCTTTTCTATATAAAAATATAAAAATAGAAAAAGTGATTAAGATCGAGATCTACAAATAAAAATGGTTAGAAAATACGCTGTGTCACACAATGAGTGATTGGACTCCATAATAATGACAGTCTTTAATGTTTAATATTATATTTGTAAATTAAGAGGAATCATGCTCCATGAGTTTATATTCGAAAATTCAATTGAAAGTTCATATGACTCTATAATCTAAGAGCGAATAGCAAATTTTTGGTTTAGAGATATACATATAGATGAGTGTACATGTGTCGTGATATGGAATATAAAAGTCTAGCAGGTTTATTTCGCCGTTGGTGTGGGTAAGTGTTTAAAAGCCGTAAGGCTCGCTTAAAAAGCCTAAATTTTGAGTTAAAGGAATTGGATCGTCAAATTTAAGATTCTAAGGCTTTGGAAAAATAACAGAGCATTATTTCCTGTTTTTATTAAAGGAATCGCAGTCGTTATACCTCTGGCACAAGAAAAAAGACAAATTGCTATTTTTAGACACTCACCCAAGCCAATGGTGAAAAGAATGTTGCAAGACACTTGTATATACAATATTATGACGCATGCACTTATAAATGACTATACTCATATTTCGGTTATGCCTCCTAACCGGCTCTTAGCCTATCAACTATGTAATTCGTTTCGCCCAGGTACGACAGTGCGCTCATTCGTTAGATGCTGTCGTACCTTTCTGAAACGCTAGAGTTAATCGACTTAGAAAGTTATGACGACATCTAACTGATGAGCTCACTGTCTTATCAGGGCGAAACGCGTTCGAACATTCAATTGAATTTGATTTAATAAGAAGTAATCTCTAATTTTTTTTTATCGTCATTTTCTAAAAGTTATGGAAAATATTAAGAATTTTATTAAATCAGAAACAATTATTTGTGGATTGGTCCTGATTCCAAAGTGTTTTCATGAACATCATACCATCAAAACTATAGCGTTATTGAGTTAAGAGTTCCAGAGGATACATTATAAAAAAAAACATATCAACTAGTTTGAAAATTATGGGTTTTCGATCACCAAGTCGATGATGTTTGCAAACTGTGCGGTGTATCAATGGTTCTCTTTGAAATTTTGTGTCTTACATTCACAATAAGAATATTATAACTATACGAATTTCTGAGGGTCGTTCAATGAGTAAACTGACTTAAGTATTGGGTTTTAGCAAGCTTCTCTATTCCGCTAGGAAGTAAATCTTTCGGCTCTCCGCAAAGCTATCTAAAAATAAAAAGTTTTTATAAAAATGATAATGTAATTGTCAAAACTTCAGAAGGGTGACAAAATCATGAGCCAATTGCAGGCGAATACGGAAAGTTCAGCACAATTTTTTGGGTTGATTAAGTTAGTTAAATTAATTTAGGCCGGCACTGTGAGTGGTGACATTTCTTAAACTCTAACCTTGACCTTTTACTAACACCAAATATTTTGACATATCTTCAATACCGACCGGTTTTTCCACTTAATTCATCTTCTTAAAGTTGTTTTAAAGTTGAAGATTAGACACTTCGATTGACTTACTAGGTTCAGCGCCACACTTTTTTAGCCAATCTTTCATTCGTTCACGAGTGGAAACAAGAACGATTCTTACATATTGATATATTTCACTTGGATTTACCCTTCTGAGTTGTGAAATGATATTCGACGATATTCGACGTGTCTGTTTCCGGGCAGTGGGTATTTGGTACATTAAGGCCATAGGAAGCAACGGATGACATTATATTGGAGGAAAATTCTGACCACTTACTTAAAAGCAGGCTTCTGTATTTCTCGACACTGTTGTTTTAACGTTGTACGTATATACCTTCCTCCAGCACTGTTATCAGTTTAATTATTGAACGACCCTCATATAACGATGCTAAATTTGCGTAATAATTTCAAATATAAACTGTGGTGATTAAATAGATTGATTATATTAATAAGCTCTTAAAAGCATAATTACGAGTATCTTATTATAAAAAAAAATACAAAATAAAATAAGCATAAGCATCTACATAATATATATGTATGTAACAAACAAACTTGCTATATTTTATTTTTAAAAGTTTATATTATTTGGGGTATTTTTCTTGTTTATAATATTTATGATTATGTTAGACATAAAAAATGTTGACACGCAATGATGAATGTTTGTAGAGGTTTTGTATGTATGGTTTTATAGTTTTTGTTTTTACATACAAGAACTAAACGCAACAACTCACCAGTCCATTCGTGGTCCTCGTAATCATCATGTAAACCTTTTTTTTAGTAATTTTTTTTTAGTTTTATAGTAATTTGTTTTTGTTTTAAAGCAAACGTTAAAGAAAGAACAAAAGAAAACAAATGTTTGAATTAATTTGTTTTCAAAAACAACCAACATGAATTAAATTAGTAATTTTTATAGTGAATTTTTATGGAAACAAGGAAAAAAGCTTGTAAGCTTTAAGGTTTCTTTATTTAAATTATGCACGTTTCACCAAGAAATATGAGGTTTTTGCTGTTTTTGTGAAAATAACTTGGAAAACCATTAGTTATGAGTAAGCTTGATTATCAATTTGAAATACTATGACTACTAGGTTCCGTTTAGTCAAATTAGTTGGAGCTATCGATAGGTGTTTTTTTTTATTTAAAATAAATATACTTACGTCCTAGTTCTTCGTGAACTTTCATTTTTAGGGAATCTCGGAAAGTAGGGAGAACAATTGAGTCACTTTCCTCGGTCATTGTTGCTAGTTCCTTCATTGTAAATGTACGGTCTGAGATAACAAGATGTCTCTCAAGAATAGATTTCGACTAAAATAAAAAAAAAAATATAAAAAAAGTTAAGAAAGCTATAAAAAATATTAAAATTTATAGAACACCAGACCAGGATCATTTTAAGCTAATAATGTAAAAATGAATGTAATCTACAAACCATGAATCAGCAACTAAAGTTATTGTTTAACCATTTTATGACAATCAGTTTATTTGTATACTTCCCACAGTAGATGAATAAATCCATAATCATTTGGCTTATTTGTATATAAGGGTAACTATTTAACAACGTTTACTACACTGAAAATAAAATCTAGGTATATATGATAAAAATGTAGGTTGAGCTGTTTAAACTTCTGTCAATATACGTCCAACAAAACATTTTATCAAATTGATTAAAATTACTGAAATTTGTTGAGGTAACAAACAATATTTTGTTGTATCCACAAAATTAATTTGTGAAGCTAACAGATTGATTTGTGGAAATATCAAAAATATGACTATTTTTTGTAGAATTTAAAAATTAATTTGTCATATTAACAGTTCTTTTGTTGTATCAACAAATTTTGCTTTCATTATCGGATTAACAAAATTCTTTTGTTAAATCAACAAAATATTTTATCAATTTAACAAATTTCTTCTGTTGAATCCACAAAATGTATTTGTCTGCTTAATAAAAATGGCTCCTTTCAATTTGAGAATGTCCACAAAAATTGGCGTTTCGTCCCGGCGGCGATCTCACATGGACTCATCTGTGAGGACGTATTGACAATACGCAATTTTTGTTAAATTCAGTTCGTCTTAAATCGATTTTTTTCACAAAAACCAAATGTGAAGTATATTAAACCAAGATTACAAAAAAGATTTGTCGCGATCAAAAAATTATTTTATTTTATCAATATAACAAAATAAATCGAACTCAAACAAAATTTTTGTCATTTTAACAAAAATGTTTTCATTTTCTGTTAAATTAACAAGAAATAATTAACAAAAACTTTGTGACATTGACAAACATTTACAAAATAAATTTTTTGTTGATAAAACAAACATTTTGTTTGCATCACAAGAAAATTTGTGGATATGACTAAAATCTCTGTTTTGTTTTGTTTTATTAACAAAACTTTGTTATACTGACAATATTATTTGTAGTGCATATTTTGTTAAACTGACAAAAAATCATGGAGAATTATAAAAATCTTGTGAAATCAACAAAATCATTGATTTGTTATTGATTTATATATTGATAAAATTTAATCAAAACGAAAAAATTGTTTTGTTGAAGGTCAACAAAAACGTTTTTATCAATATTACCTAGGAATTTATTTTAAGTTTATGAAGCCGGACTTTTGTGTACCACTTTGGTTTTTAAAAGACAGTAGTGAGTGTGAACGTAAGAGCATATTTATCTGTGCAAACGAGTGCAAATACCATTTTCAGTTGGGTTCCTTTTAATATGCCAATTTTATTTTATCAGCTTATTCTTGATAGAAACATAATGAGTTTCAGGTGGGAACAAATTATATTGTCAGAGGTTGTAAAGCATATCAACTTGCTAAAAGAGCTCAAATAAAGTTTGATAAAATGAAGTTGTTGAAAAATTCAATTAAAATAAGAAAAGTACGTATACGCCCAAGTGTACCATTTTTGATTTACGAAATATAGGGAGGTGTCATATAAAAAAAATAATTGGAGAAAATTAATTAACTGAGACCTGGGATGCGATGGCTTGTGATTTGAGAAATTTGTGAAATATCATTAAATATGTTTTAAGATATTGGGAAATAATATAATGAAACCTGTTACAACTTATCTCTCTGCTCGAAAATGCATGCTTTTGGATTAGAAACCTCTCGAACCGCTGCCAGTTGTATTGCACAGTCTTACGTTTGATAGTCATAAAATACACGCTGGTGCTCTACAGAGCTTTGTTTTGTCTCCGACTCTATTTATCATATTCATCACATAATAAGCTCAATAAATTCTGATTTCGATTACATTGTCAAATTGAGAATCATAAACTACATAGAATTTATTGCTTCAAAAACTCAATGCTGTATTCTGTCACTGAAGCCGAACCCAGCCTCCATGGGCGGCACTTGCATTGAGGAAAATATTAGCTTTCAGTTCTCAGTATGAGCATCACATACTGAAACCACCTTATGTAGACGCCAAAAACGCTGTTAAGTATAAAGGTTTTCTTCGACGATGTAAGACATTTTTTTACCCCTTCTTGCTGTACCCTGTAAGGCTTAATATAATTCTCATACTTAAGCAGGTGCTCCAATAACTCATTTAAGTTTTTTAAAAAGAATTAAAAAAAGATCTTTAAAACTGGTTGGTCACAGAGCTATAACAGAAACATATGAATCTCTCAAACAGTGTTATTATAAACAGTGTTAATGTGAAATAGTTGCATTTCTTCCCTTAAACAATTCAACCTTAATCCAAAATTTTTCTCGAGCTGTGCTTCAATATTTTAAGGAAAGTCGTAATTCCTTCAGTGTGCGCAAAAAAAAATTGCGAATCGAAAACATAAAATCTCGCCAGTAAAACGCCAGAAATACGAGAGAAATACCAACAGGCTTTACTTGTAAAAAGGCTAGAAGTGAAGTTTTGGCTTCAGTTTTGCTTTAGCATTTGATAAGGTTGATAAGTTACACGTATCTATCAAAGTTACTTTTTATTTTACTTTTAAAAAATAAAACTAAATTAAACTAAAACTTAAAAGGACACAAACTTTTATTATGGCCTTGTATACCTACAAACACGTCCATCAAAAGTAATAGGATAGTAGTTTTTATAGGAATTCAATGAAATACTTCTTGTAACATTTCAAAACTTTTTTAGGTATGTCGGTTAAGTCAAAATCAAAATATAAATAAAAAATATAAATGCCTTTCAAATTCTTTATTGCTTTCAATTGTATACGAGCGGGCGAGGATATAAGTTTTACCGAACGAATAAGATTTCGAATTTATATTACTCGTATTGGCTTTTAGTTTTGAAAATGCTTTTATGGAAACTTTTTAGTCAACAAATCACAAATACGAACAATAAAATATTCTAATATTATGAAGGTATGGAATTGGTGCCTAGAAATATCGAAGATTCCTATGAATTCATTTAAATTTTTATGTTAAACCAAAAATCAAATACAACTTACATGATAAGCGAAATCCCTCATAAAAAGCTTCTTATGTGCTGATGGGTAATCGAATTGGGTTTTCTGCCAAGCCATATCCCTAGGCACAAAGAATGTGTATCTTCGTTGAGTATTATTCAATTGAACGTTGAAATCTGACATTTTGCTTAGAGTGTAGGTATCACTGGAAAAGGTAGATAAGAAAGAAAACATTTACATTTAGATATGAATATAAAAAAGGATACAAGAATGGATGTAAAGCTAAATTATTCTGGTGCATTGACTTTTGTTAGGTAGACGATGAGGAAAGAAGTTTATTAACTAGAAGACCAATTATTTTTCACGAAGGGAACGACTATAAATAAACGCAACACGTACTTAATGTTGTAGTTCGATAAATTTCTGAATATACGAGTAGTTAAGACATATAATTTTTTTCCACAAATTTTTTGTTACATTCACTTTTTTTTGCGATATATGTAGGTACTATAGGGCAAGTTCTGCATTTGGAAAGAAAATCGAACTCGAGATTTTGATCAAAGTTGACATTACGATGATAGCGAAGACGAATAAAGTGGGTCTGACAATTTCGTCTGTCTGTATGTCCGTATGTCTGTACCTCGATCTGGAGCCTAGGCCACTGGAACTATTTTCTTCAAACTCGGTAGTTAAGGGTCTTCGGTGATTCCCTAGAGGAGAAATTAAAATTTTTCTTTTTAGCCCAAAAACTAACGGTACCCTCCCATACATTGATTGATTGATATTATGGACATGGACTATATTTTGATAAAACAAAATTTGGGGGGAAATGTTATCAGGGGTACCTGTCACAGAACCGTGTTTTTGATTTTCGACTTTCTCATTAACGGCTCTAAGGATTTTAACCAAAAATTTTCAGCAGGAGTCCCCTTAAGTTTAATTATAATTGTATATAAAAATATTCGAAAAAATCTTTGTTGGGTTTTTTTTTTGAAAAATCAATACATATCTTCAAAACCTATGAACGATTATTTTTTGAAATTATAAAATTCGTATCCCACATTTTTTTCTTGAAAAATTTTAAAGAAATTTCTTATATAAAAAATGTTTTTAATAATAAAACGATCTTTTAAAGTTTTTTGCATAAATTCATACTTTTCTAGAAATCAGACGACAATTTTATGCATTTAAACATTTGTATCCCATTAAATCCATGTTTTATATTTATACAATGTATTTTAAATTCCAAAGTACTTTTACATAAGAGCAAGTTCGTGCGATCCAGTCGTGCATTTTATTCTTCTTTCTGAAAGAACGGATGATTGAAATACTGATGGCTGATGGACTTGCCTGCATTTATGTGTAGGTGTGTATATTTAGGAGTCCTATTAATAAATAAACGCTTATTCCACCTTTATTTTGCAATTTAACTAGATTATAGAATTATAGTTAAGCTAAATTTTCCATTAATAAAAACGAAATGTTCATGGAGTAGTAAAGTGACGTTTGCTAAAAAATCTACTACAATAAGTAAGATGCCAGTGCAGAATTTGAGTGACGGCCTGTGTTAAATTCATTTTAAGGGAATCGTTCAATATGGTATATTCGCATAGACCTGCGACTTCAGGCAACCCTACAAGAAAAAGTGTAGCAGGGTCGAATCGCATGACCTTGGTAGCTCACCAAACGGTAACTTTTTGAGGATGCATTGCCATCTGCTGTATGGGTTGTTGATACAGCCATTCATCAAAAAATGTACCTCGTCGCTAAAGGTGATTTTTCGGATAAAATTGGGATCCTCTTCTAAAGGCTCCGAAGCCCGCGAACAAACGGCGTTGTCTATAGTCATAATCTTTGAGCACGAACCGTGGCGATGTTCTCGACCGATCTTGCGTTCCTGTGATGTACAAATGTTGGCTGATTGATTACCGAAACAATTACCTCAAAATTTGACCACATTGAAGAGTCAACTGCGAAGGGTCACTTTAACTACCGTAAAATGAGCGCAACGCGCGCATTGTTTGCACTAACGGATACTCATTTTGATAATAAAGTTTTATCATTTGGACGTACTGTTCAATCGTGTAACGTGTAACACGGTGATCTGTGTAGCAACACATCTGACAGATGTCACCAAAATAACATAGCAGCCACATACCGCCAAAGTCTACCCGCGCCAATGGAAAAACCCATTATAATAACTTTTGGTTTGTTTATTTGAATTTTTATATACATACATATATCCATATATGTAATCAGTGCCGGATTAGCTACGAAGCAAGAGTAGCAAATGCTACGGGCCCCGCGCATTTGGAGGCCCCGCGCACCAATTTTTTCTGACCATAAAAAAGTATTATTTACATATTAGATTTAGTCACAATTACTAAGAAGAAAATATTTGCATCAAAATGATCAACTAAAATTTTATTTTTCTATCTGCTGGTCTTACCAAAAATCATGTTTCGCACCGCACCAAACGCAAATTGGACAACGGTATGAAATTCAGGTATTTATTGTCACCATTGATAACGTACTCACTGCTTTAGGTAAACGTATATGAACAGTTATCATAAAATTTCTGGCATTTTCGGAATATTCCGAGAGCTAAAATCTATTCCTGATTCAAAATAGCTTTTTTGGTCTTTAGTCCACAAAAACTGGCGTTTCGTCCGGGTGATCGCACGGACTCATCAGTTGGCTGTGAGGACCTTGTCAATACGCAATTTTTATTGAATTTAGTTCATCTTACATCGATTTTTTGACAAAAATCCAATGTGAACTATATCCAACCAAGATTAAAATTGTAATCATTAACGTTGAAATATTTTGCTATTTTCAACAAATTCAACAAATCCATTAATAGTGCTAAGTCTTCTACTAGGCTGATTTATTTCAGTAGTATATAGAATTTGTATTATAAAAACCTTCATATAAAATCTCTTCCACCAGAAGAAATTAAAAATCTGCAACCATAGTAAGTGCTTACGCAGATGATTTGGAGGACAGTCTGGGCAACGAATTAGTGCAATTCGCTTCAATGCTCAATTCTGACGTGGCTGGTATTATTGACAGCAGGAATCATGAGGCTCTGGAAATGCAGGTTTACAAGCTGTTGATAAATAATTCCTTACAATCTTGTTTCCCGAACGTTGAAATTGCTTTGCGTATTTATTTGTCTCTCATGATCACCAACTGCAGTGGTGAACGAACTTTCTCAACATTAAAACGTGTTAAAAATTAATTGAGGAACACGATGAGCCAACAACGTCTTAATCTCCTCACTTTAATGAATATTGAACATGATTTACTCCAAGAAGTCGATATCAACAGCATTATTTATAAATTTTCCCAAATTAAATCAATAAAAGTTGTTTGTAACAGGTTTGTTTTATTTAATACCATACACTTGATAAGTGCCTAACCTAAAACCGTCTAAGGGCCCCTTGATAGAATTTGCTACAGGCCCCGCGCTGGCTTAATCCGGCACTGTATGTAATAACTGAATAGTCTGCTTAACAGTTACGATCTAGTTTTATTGTCATGAAATTTGTCCACTCTGCAGTTTTAAATAAACAGATCGAATACCTTCTACTTAAAGTGAGACATGCCGTAAAAAAAAAACTAAACTAAAATAATGATTTTGAAAGAAGAAGAAGTTTGCGAAAAAAATCATCATACAGTATTTTTTCCTTTTTTTTCATCTCATGTTATGTAGTAAGTTTTCACAATTTTTACGTGTTCATCTGTTATTAACTGAGTCATATAGTAAAACAGCAAGATTTAAATGACACATTTACAATTTCAGTTGACAGTTCAGTTTGACGTTTGTGATTAAAACATGGATGTCAAATACAGACCAGAATTCAGATGACCTTATATTACGTAACTTCATATCCTGGAGACATGAAAACTACCATCTCCTTTATGAAAAGTATTGAATATTAAAAAACATTAGCGCAAAATTTTAGTTGAATTATTATGATGTTAAAGCTATTTTAGTATGAAACTAGGTTAAAACGACGAGTTTGCAAATTTTAGTCGAATTTAGCATTATATTTTCCCTACCCTTTTATTAAAGTTAAAATCATCGAATACCTGCTTTATTTTTTTAGTATCGTGCTAAACTTCATATGACTTTAAAACTTGCAAACATCAAAACAGGTCTGTTTACTTAGTTTTTTGCATGAACTGCCATTACTTTAGGTGTATTCAGAAGCTACATATTTATTAAAAAAATAAAATATGTTGTATTACGAATAAAAGGCCATAAAAATCATAAATATTAAAAAAATAGCCTAAGCACGATAGAAAATGTTAAAAATTAAAAAAGAGTTACCAATCTGCCTAAAAGTTAGCAAATTGTTAAGTAGTACTTAAAACTAAGATATTTAAAATTTTGCGCCATTGTAATTAATTAATAAAAAAATCTATCTTTTTTCATCTATCTAAAGTAAATAATCAAAATCTGTATTAAATAGAAAGAAAAGTTTATACAAATATCAATTTATTTTTGTCGCTTGAATTCTTGACTTTAGACTCTATTTTTCCCAGTGTAGGTATTTATTCATTTTCGAACGATCAAAAAGCATGTTATTTTCTATCTGTCAATATTATACTTTCATTTGAAATTGTAGTTACTTTTGGATTTGTTGGGGAATATTTTTTTTTATTTTGTAACATCGATTCTTTGTTTATCCATTTAGCTTGATTTGATTTGAAATGAACTTTTTTCACAGCTTTTATTATTTTTATCAATAACCTGTCGGGAATCTCAAACTTCTATTTTAACTGTGAGTCGTTAATCCTCTTTAAAAATTGTTTGACATAATAACACAAGTCTCTTAGGCAGTAGTAGCAGGTCTCTGCTTCAACAAATATTTCTATTTGTTAACTTCATTTGAAATACTTAATGAAAAAGTTCGTCAGTATTTTTATTTAAGAGAATTTTTATTTTTAAATCCGTAAATGAAGTAGTTCCTTTTAAAACGAACGATTTCTTTGATGTCAACACTTAATTAAACCGAAACGGTTAGGTCACAAACTGGTGACAATGTAAATTATACATGTTCGACGGTCTGCAGGTGACTAAGTCCCCAAGCATCAAAGTATGCCCGCAGCTGACTTTTTCCATTAAGCAATTAATATAGTGTAATATTTTTGCTAGGTCCGTTAAATAAAACTTATTACTCTTTTTAGTATCTCTTCTTTATTCACACTTTCCAATTCAAAACAGTGAATCTTTATTTATAACCAACTCAAATACTTTATTCAAATTAAAATCACACTTGTTTTACACAATCCAATAAGCAGAGTTTTGCACACTTCCGTAATCAAAAATCAACTGTGTCGTGCTCACCGCGAGCACTCCCTTATATACTCATGTTAGTTGTTCTCAAAAATTCGCGCAGCTTCTCGTCTTGGAATGTTCTAGATGATTGGAATAAGGGGAAATACATTTGACATTGGAAAAGAGCTTTTTGTTTCTTCCATAAATTAGATATGCAGTTTTCCAACAGATGGCGCTGTAGTAGTATAAAGCTCTGTTCACAACATTGCCCCCTTCTTAAGATTGTTCGTCCCGAACAATTCTATCTCCAGCTTCGCCACTGTATCGGTGCAGTCGATCGCTATGCACAACTTTTAACTTTCCTCTTGACCCTCTTTGAATTCGGTAAACGACATCATTGATTTTCGTGACGACAGTATAAGGGCCTTCCCAGTTTTGTTGAAGCTTCGGCGACAATCCCTTTTGACGATGTGGATTATACAGCCATACACGATCTCCTACTTGGAATCCTCTCGTGTTTGCTCTTGTGTCGTACCTTGTCTTCATTTTGTTGTTTCAAATATTCGGCCAAACGCAGAACAAGCTCATTTTTCGATCCTGCTCTAGAAAGTTCTCGCTTGCCTAATTCACTTTTCAGCTCATTACAGTTGAGCTCTTTCAATAACTTGCTCATTTTTATTATTTTTTTTTTTTTTCGCACACTTCACTGCACAATAAGTTTTATTCCACTTTTCTGACACCAATGTAATATTTTTGCTAGGTCCGTTAAATAAAACTTATTACTCTTTTTAGTATCTCTTCTTTATTCACACTTTCCAATTCAAAACAGTGAATCTTTATTTATAACCAACTCAAATACTTTATTCAAATTAAAATCACACTTGTTTTACACAATCCAATAAGCAGAGTTTTGCACACTTCCGTAATCAAAAATCAACTGTGTCGTGCTCACCGCGAGCACTCCCTTATATACTCATGTTAGTTGTTCTCAAAAATTCGCGCAGCTTCTCGTCTTGGAATGTTCTAGATGATTGGAATAAGGGGAAATACATTTGACATTGGAAAAGAGCTTTTTGTTTCTTCCATAAATTAGATATGCAGTTTTCCAACAGATGGCGCTGTAGTAGTATAAAGCTCTGTTCACAACAATAGTTTAACTTATTTTTTTTCATATTGATATTTATTTCAACATTTTCTTTTCAGAGAATAATTCAAAGGAAAAATTGATTTTTTAGTGCTTTTCACTTTTTTTTATCTCTTTAGTACTTTATCTCATAAATGGTTGGCCACATTATAGGCTTGAACCAGAAGAACAGGTACGTGTGATGTAGTCTTGACTATTTTTTCTATCAAGGCGTTATCATAGGAGCTCAGTGACTATTATTTCTTTTTCAGTGGAATCAAAAAAGGACTCATAGCAAGGAGCAAATTCAAAAATCATTCACAATTAATACCCCCGCTGGTTTCTGCATTATCGCTCTTTTGAATTGTTTTCGATGCCCGTTCTTACACATACTTCATCTTTGAATAAATAAGCATAATAAAACTTCCTAAAGCGCTTTTGAGAATAAAACTTTTGTCTATTCAAGTGACACACAGTGTAGATATCTTTTTAATTACTCAAGCAATTTGAAAAATTAAAAAAAAAAAAATACTCTTCCTCACTCCAGTACATACCTTAACATTGGATCAGTTTCTAGCTTGCCCAAGACAGTTGTATATGGCACTCCAAGGACTTTATCAATAATGTGAACAAAACCATTTAACTGGGCAACATCTGCCTGGATAATAGTTGCGTTCACCCCACCACCTTCGACAGTAATTACTTCATCAGCATTATCGCCTCTGATGTTGAAATAAAGGAATGTCCTATTGTTGACCGTTGGTACTTGGGCAATCTGAAATATGAATGTATTTAATATTTTTGTCCTCGGAATTTAATTGAAAAATTTTTATTTTCCCAACATTCCTTACCATGTTCTGGTTCTTTTGGCGTATTTTTTCAACATTCAAACGGTCCTTGATTATGTGCATGTTTAGGATTTCCCTCATTTTTTCACGATTTCTGAAATTGAAAAAAAAAATATTTTATTATATATTTGTGGAATTAGGGGCAGCTATAAAGAATTCAACTTATCGTTGGTTTAATTTAGAGGTTCGATTTTAACAATTATGTAATTAGGAATTGGGAATAGTGACTACGAAAAGTCACTATGGAAACCCTCCAGTTCTTAAGCCCCTAACATTCTACTAGCACTGCTACATTTAAATAAAGAAACACGTAAAGTGTGGTGTCAATAATGTTTGTCCATATTCGTGGCAATGAACGTTACAAAATGCAATCCAATGAGTCATCTAAATAATAATTGTCCTGACGTGTATGTTGAGTGCATATCTCGTGATAACCCAGAAGGGCTCCCTTATTTAACAATTAAATTGCTGAATCATTTTAAGAAGAAAAAAATATGTTTAAAAAAACAAATGTACATACAAACAAAATGTGCATGCTCTTTGCGACGGAAGTTCTCAATGCTCAGGGGATTTTCACCCTTGTTTTCCAACTTTTAACTGTAAAAAGTTTTTACGTAGAGGCCAACTCGAAGCCAATGTGCATTAACAACCTTTTAATCGAACATTTAAAAATGCATAGAGTGATAAAACTCCCCCTTAAAGTAATGAACAAAAAAAGAAATGCTCCCATTGTTTTAGATGAAGGTGAGTGCAGTAGTGAAATTACGGAACAAAGGAAATTACCGAGTTAGGTAGGTGTAGACTTTTTTTCATGATTATTATTGCCACTTCAACATGAAGCTTCAGGTAGTCTATATACATACATATTTGTAATAGTAGTAAGTTTAAAAAGCCTTTTATGTATGAATTGTTTTAAGAAAATGTGAGTTTAATTAATCATAAAATTTTGCATGGTCGGAGAAAAAACTTTTTTTTTAATATAAAATGAGGACTACAACAAGTAAAGTTTATTTTTACATTTTCACGAATATAATTCTATAAATTTAGCTTAGGAAAGTAAAACTTGCTTTGAGTTAACAAAATTAATATTATATTTTAGTCTTGCCGTGGGTCTTGTTCCTTAAAAACAATTCTGATGGGAAAAGAATGATTTTGGAAAGATGGAATTACGAAATTAAATATGCAGAGGTCAGGGGTTTTTTAAACAAGTTCTACAATAAGGACAGGTCGAGTTTTGTGAATTTTCTCGCATGTCATTTCTCCCTGACACGGTTTTGCGTGGCTTGAAGAAGGGTTAAGAAGAAGATTGTTAACGTATGCCAGTCAGCAAAAATGACGATGTTTTCAAGGTACGTCCTGCATGCAATGGTGCATGCATTTTCTCTGCATAATTTAAGGATTATTTGAATTTAAGAAGGTATTCAATTCACGCAAGCCATTACTAACATAGTGCAACACTAATGCTTAGTTAAAATTGAAAACAAATTTTGCCTCTATAAACAAAGCTTAACAACGTAGCGAATCCGTGAATTGATTTATAAGGGAAAAACCATATTTATTTCAATACCCGCCAGTTGAAACACAGTTTAAAGAAACAAATCATTTGCATTTTCTGTTACATTTATTTTGGGTTGAGAAAAAATAAAACTCTTAAGCAATATTCTTAACATAAAATTACAAATAATTAGAATGCCCTGTAAAAAGGTAGTGGCTACAAAATTTTGTTACTGAAAGAAAAAACCGAAAACATGTTCGAGACTATAAAAGTATGCAATTCTTGCATTCAGTTTATGTTTGCTTTATTGAACGCCACTCCTGAAACCAATCGGGTTTATGACTTATCCGATCTGTTTGCAGCCTAAGCCCGTTCTTACATATACGATTTATATTTCGAACATTTACACAATAGACAAAAACTTCGAGTAGGGAAATGGAAAGCTAAATGGTGCTTTAGAAGTATGTTACAACTTTTTGCAGGCTTCTTTCAAAGTGCCATTAACTGTAATGTTAACGACTGTTAACGACCATTAAGTGTGAATATTTTGACGAAAAGACCCATTATCTTGGCTTTTTAAAATCTATTTCTTAATTAATTTATAAAACTTGAACTTTAATATTAAAAAATAAAATTTAACCTTAGAATTTTAATGGACTTTCAGAAGAATTAAAAAAAATTGACGACAAAAATAAAGGTGTAAGCGAAAATGTGAGTAACAAAGCCAATTATATTGGGCCATAGGGTCAATGTTTAAATTTAGAAAACAATTTATCACAAAATTTGCCGTTAAATTTTGTCTACCATGCTGGCTAAATTGTTACTTGTCAACTGTTTCTTCGCTGGCTAGAACCATTTTACAACTGTTCGCTTGCTGGCTGGAACCATTTTAGCTTTTTGACATTATAATTAAGTGTAGGCTTTGGATCTCCGCATTTTGAACAATCATTTCAGAAAAGTTAAGTTAAGAGGAAACTCCCATAAAAACAGTGAAAGTTAAGAGAAATTTATCTTATTGGCCGGAATTTTTTTAAAGCAAGTAGGAAATAATTTGTTGTATCTTTTTTATTATTTTAATCATACATTAAACTGCAGAATCAAAGAATTTTGGCCTTTCAGACAGTGAAATTGAAAAAAAACTGGCAGATCAAACACAGTAATCCAAAATCTCTTCAGATAAGATGAAAAGTATGGAAAAGTTGTTACCTGGCGCATAATATAAAGCTTACAGATCGCCAGGTGCGATTGATATCCCATGAAACAGCTGTTTTCTTCCTAATTAAAGTATAAATTTGACTTGCCTGTTACAAGCAGAAGCAGACCTTGCCCTGCGGACCAAAAGCAGTAAATCTGAATTTCATAAAAATTCACCTTAGGTGAACCGATGAATAAGTGTTTTTATGGAAATTACCCACTTTCTGTATGTTGTTGAAAAATATTCAAAACATATAATGGGGTTTCCAATAAAAATTTCAGGACTTCGACATGTGAATGCGGCCATATTGTTCAAGCTAAATTTGTCAAATTGGTTATAATTTATTTGATCAATAGCGTTATAGCGTTTAACAACATGAGAGGAATATTCGTAACGTGGTGAATACATTTTGGTCGATCGGTTCAGTGAGTAATCTGCCAACACCGGTACGTTAACAAAACGCAAGATCTGTCGAAAATATTGCTGCTGCTGAGAGAGTGTCGAGGAAAATAATGAGCAGTGAATTCCGCTCCACAAACAAGAACTCGCACTTTCGCAGACCACAACTTGGCGTATTTTGCGTCATGATCAACGAGGGCCCAACACCCGAAAAACTTCAACTGACATAGGAGCTCAGACTGAACGATGGTAGACAAGGACGTGAGTCAGCTAAATGTGCTCTCAATCTGTTAAAAATTAACCCTAATTTGAGTCGAAAAATTAACACAAAGGTCAAGAAGTCAAATTCACGAATTTGGGATGATGATATTCTACACAAGATCCATCAAATTACAATGCATCCGGAGAAAGTCACTGTTTGCTGAGGATTTTGAGCTGACAGCTTCATCGGTTCATACTTCTTTGAGAACGACGTTGGCCAGTCCATTAACATCAACGGCGAGCGCTCTCAGTCGATGATAACCATTTTTTTTGCCACGACTTGTATGATAAAGACTAGGACAATATATGGTTTTAATAGGACGGTACTACGTGCCACACAGCCCGTGCCACAATGACCGACATTTCGGACATAAAAGGGTACATGGGCCTTTAAATAAATAAAAAATTTCAATGATACTGTTGTGAACAGACCTTTATACTACTACAGCGCCATCTGTTGGAAAACTGCATAAATAATTTATGGAAGAAACAAAAAAGCTCTCTTCCAATGTCAAATGTATTTCCCCTTATTCCAACCATCTAGAACATTCCAAGACAAGAACTTTCGAGAACAACTAATTTGAGTATATAAGGGAGTGTTCACGGTGAGCGAGACACAGTTGGTTTTGGATTGTGAAAGTGTGCAAAAGTATTGCTTATTGGATTGTGTTATTAAACAAGTGTGATTTAAATTTGAATAAAAGTATTTGAGTTGTTTATAAATTGAGATTTACTGTTTTGAATTGGAAAGTGTAATAAAGAAGAAATACTAAAAAGAGTAATAAGTTTTATTTAACGAACCTTGGAAAAATATTACAATACGTTAATGGAAAATCCTTCTGTTCAATAAATTCAATCGTTAAAATTACTTCGTTGCTCCGGCAATTTTGGTTGTATTTTTTTGTAAACACTGGTCAATAAACATTTTAATAGCGCCAGAAACAAACTGCCCTGGGGCTTTCTACCTGCCTGGAAAATATATATGATACACCACCAAGTCAAGGAAGATTTATAAAATATAAACGTAGCAAAAACCGTATATTATTTAAACACAGGATTAAAATTCGTATTTATTTAACTTGGTTGTCCTAATAAGGATATCTTTTAGCATTTATTTCTCTTGTGCTTGCAGCATTTCTTGGAAAACTTCAAAGAATATTTTATAAACTCTTTTATAATCCTTAATGAGAAATTTCCTTTGTCCTGGTTATTTCCAAATTTTGCCCTTAGCATAAATACGTATAGAATAATAAGAGAATACACCTTTCTAAATCAACAGAGCACTGCTGTATATTTGAATAGGAGTTGAAATAAGAAATTCGTAGGTGTAGAGAGTTTAATACTCGTACACATACACAAGATGTATCAATAAAATAACCAAATAAAGGTATATTTACACATTTTCTCATATAATAGTCTGAGATTCATTCACAAATAACTTACTGATAAATTACAATATTTCTGACAACGATAGTATCAAGTTTGTAAATAGAATTCACAATATATTCTAGCTCTAGATAGCATTCATACTTTGAACAAAATCAATGTTTGATGAAGATAATAGCGACTCATCAATTTTGTTGATAAATGGCAAATATCGTATTAATAACTGACAACCGTTAAAGGGGCCTTAGTTTTTTACTTGCGATATAGGTACTATAGGGCAAGTTCTGCATTTGGAAAAAAAATCGAACTCGAGATTTTGATCAAAGTTGACATTACGATGATAGCGAAGACGAAAAAAGTGGGTCTGACAATTCCGTCTGTCTGTCTGTATGTCTGTATGTCTGTGTGTCTGTATTTCTGTATGTCTGTATGTCTGTATGTCTGTACCTCGAACTACAGCCTAAACTACCGGACGTATTTTCTTCAAACTCGGTAGTTAAGGGTCTTCGGTGATTCCCTAGAGGAAAAATTGAAATTTTTTTTTTAGCTCCAAAACTAAGGGTACCCCCCATACACCCGTAATGCAAAATCTTATTTATCTCGAAAACGGCTCTAACGATTTTGATAAAAAAAATTATGTGTGATATTATGGACATAGACTATATTTTGGTGAAAAAAAAATTTGGGGGGAAATGTTATTAGGGGTACCTGTCATAGAACGGTTTTTTTGATTTTCGAATTTCTCACCAACGGCTCTAACGATTTTAACCAAACTTTTTATGCAGGAGCTGCTTTGCATTTTAAAAAATATAAATTAAAAATTTTTTCGAAAAAATAGTTTTTGGATTTTTAAAAAAATAATACAATTTTTTTTTTGAAAATTCAATATCTTGAAAACTGATACACGATTAAATTTTTAAATTACGTTTTAAAATGTATTTTATTAAATACTAATAATTTGCATATCAATTTTTTTTATAAAAATTTTAAGGAAAATTTAGTACACAAAAAACATGTTTCAGTGTGTCTGTATGTCTGTACCTCTCACTACAGCCTAAACCACTGGACCTATTTCTTTCAATCTCGGTAGTTAAGAGTTTTCGGTGATTCCCTAGAGGAAAAATTGAAATTTTTTTTTTAGCTCCAAAACTAAGGGTACCCCCCATACACCCGTAATGCGAAATCTTATTTATCTCAAAAACGGCTCTAACGATTTTGATAAAAAAAATTAGGTGTGATATTATGGACATGGACTATATTTTGGTGAAAAAAAAATTTGGGGGGAAATGTTATTAGGGGTACCTGACATAGAACGGTTTTTTTGATTTTCGAATTTCTCACCAACGGCTCTAACGATTTTAACCAAAATTTTTATGCAGGAGCTGCTTTGCATTTTAAAAAATATAAACTAAAAATTTTTTTGAAAAAATAGTTTTTGGATTTTTAAAAAAATAATAAATTTTTTTTTTGAAAATTCAATATCTTGAAAACCGATACAAGATTAAATTTTTAAATTACGTTTTAAAATGTATTTAATTAAATACTAACAATTTGCATATCAATTTTTTTTATAAAAATTTTAAGGAAAATTTAGTACACAAAAAACATGTTTCAGTGTGTCTGTATGTCTGTACCTCTCACTACAGCCTAAACCCTTGGACCTATTTCTTTCAATCTCGGTAGTTAAGGGTCTTCGGTGATTCCCTAGAGGAGAAATTGAAATTTTTTTTTTAGCTCCAAAACTAAGGGTACCCCCCATACACCCGTAATGCAAAATCTTATTTATCTCGAAAACGGCTCTAACGATTTTGATAAAAAAAATTAAGTGTGATATTATGGACATGGACTACATTTTGGTCCAAAAAAATTTTGGGGCAAAATGTTATTAGGGGTACCTGCCATAGACCCGTTTTTTTGATTTTCGACTTTCTCATTAACGGCTCTAAGGATTTTAACCCAAAATTTTTAGCAGGAGTCCCCTTAAGTTTAAAATAATATTGTATATAAAAATATTCGAAAAAATATTTATTGGGTTTTAAAAAAAAAAAAAAAAATTTTAAATCAATATCTTCAAAACCTATGAACGATTATTTTTTGAAATTATTTCCTAAAACCAATATTATTAAATACTTAAAATTCGCATCCCACATTTTTTTCTTGAAAAATTTTAGAGAAATTTCTTGTATAAAAAATTTATTTAATAATAAAACGATTTTTTAAGGTTTATTTGCATAAATTCATACTTTTCCGGAAACCAGCCGGCAATTTTATGCATTTGAACATTATTATCTCATTAAATCCATGTTTTATATTTATAAAATGTATCTTAAATTCCAAAGTACTTTTACATAAGAGCAAGTTCGTGCGATCCAGTCGTGCATTTTATTTATATTAAACGCGCTCTTAAGGGGCTATGAATACCCTTATAATGTTAAACACAGTGCGAGCAGTTAGGAAAGTATGTAGGATAGGATTAGAAAGGAGATGCTGATGCGTATTGGTTTCGAATGTCTGCATATTGCAATGAGTGGGAGATATTGAGCCCGGTAAACCATTCCACTTTCGTGTGGTACGGTTAAAAAAAAAATCTCTATACTTTAGATTATGTCCGAAATTGGGCTCAAGGGTAAAAGAATAGAATAGAATAGAATAGAATAGAACAGAATAGAACAGAATAGAATAGAATAGAATAGAATAGAATAGAATAGAATAGAATAGAATAGAATAGAATAGAATAGAATAGAATAGAATAGAATAGAATAGAATAGAATAGAATAGAATAGAATAGAATAGAATAGAATAGAATAGAATAGAATAGAATAGAATAGAATAGAATAGAATAGAATAGAATAGAATAGAATAGAATAGAATAGAATAGAATAGAATAGAATAGAATAGAATAGAATAGAATAGAATAGAATAGAATAGAATAGAATAGAATAGAATAGAATAGAAAGGGTGCGTTCTTGGAGCACCTGCCCAGATATGGGAACTGTACTCGGGCTTCGGGAGATTAAAGGCTTAATATTTATATAACAACCAGATCAGATGGGGTAAAAAATTTCAGCGGAGAAAACCTAAGCACTTCAAATATGTGATCACTCCATAAAAGATGGTCTGTGATACACAACCTAGAACTGAAAACTGTTTTTTTTTTTTTTAATTCATTTTTATTTTCATCAATCTTAAAACTATCTTAAAGCTAGACAAAAATTCATAAAAAACTAGCCTACGTATCCAGGCAATAACTTAAAACTAACTTACTGGCCCTTTGCGGGCGCTCTAAGCTAAACTTTATCTTAAATCTAATACCGTTCGGCCTAAAAAACTATTTTCAATTCAAACTATGTATATTTTTTTTTTGTTGTCTCGAGAAAATTAAGAAAAACTCGGATTCTCTAACTTTTTTTTTTAAATTTTTTATATAAAACTTACAAACTAAAGCAAAACTAATTAAAACTACCTACAACTACTTAAAATAAACTAAAACTTAACTAAAACTACTTAAAAACTAGAACAGCCACTGCAGCAGTGTTTTTTTTTTTTTTTTTTTTTGTTATGTACATTGAAACATGTACCTACTATTTTTTTTGTGCCACCCTGACTGTCCCTACCTAACGAACTACACTTAAATCTATGTAAGTCGGCCAAGACATATATAAGGCCTCGTCAACTTTCTCTATCATCCAACAACCACCAGAACTGGTTCCCCTGTCTCACCCTGTCCCTATCGGACACAGTCCTACTGAACCGAAGGCGCTCTGCTCCATCTTGTGCGATGACGTCTCGACCATAAAGAAGCCGCCTGTCAACAGTCTTACGGCTGACGTGGTAGATTAGCGGAATCGCCATTCTATCTTGGACCAGCCCTCGTCTATCTAAGTAGAGAAATGCATCGGGCGGGATGAAGCCGCTAAGACGTACACTCTCATAGTAATTATCGTTTGGGTAGTAAGCCCTAAAAATTAGGTTGTTGGTCGAGGACATCGCTCTTGCAATGTGACCCCGAATCAGCTTTATCAAAAAATTATCAATTCTGTTAATGTTGGCCCCGTTGTATAGAACCTCGTTTGAATAATAATGTTTGTACTCCGACTCTGGTGTTCTGTGCAATCCAAGGCAACGTCTAAGACACTGCCTCTCAAACACCCGAATCTTTTCCATTTGAGATGGGGCCACGTTGAACCACACCGGGCACCCATAGACAATCATCGGCCGGATGAGGGCCATGTAGCAAATCACCTTCACCCTGGTATCAAGCCGGCTGCTGTAAAACAACCGTTTCGTCAGGGCAAAGGCTCCCCTAGCCCTGTTCAGAGCAGCATTTATATGTCTATCGAAATACAAATACTGATCCAACCAGATGCCAAGGTACTTTACCACACTTTTACTCGTCAATGGTTGCCGGTGCGGCCCTACGATCATCAGCTTACGCCAGTTCTTTCTAGTATCCCTAGAGGCTCTAGCCAACGGAGTCCTGAACAGAATAGTTTCACATTTCTGAAAGTTTATTTCCAACTTCCAGTCATCACAATATCGCTGAATCTTGTCGAAGTCACGCTGCAAAAGAATTCTGATGTCCTCAACTTTTGGAGCTGTTCTGTACGCTATTAGATCATCGGCATACGCAAATGCCTGAGTTAGATTACCTATCAGATCGCTGAAAACTGTTCAGTCTCCTCGATGCAATTGCCACTCATAATAGAAAGTGGCATTGAGAGGGGGTTACGCTTTAGCGACAATAAACGGCATTGATTCCTCACTGGACAATGCTGTCAAGATCAGAATTAAATGAGCTTATCCAGGATGTGAATCTAAAAACGAATATGAAAAACTAAGGCTAGGTACTGTCGTCAGCGAAACCATTAAGTGGATTAGAAGTTTCAGACAAAAGATCACTTATGAACATAAGGAAGAGTGTCGGAGACAAAACGGAGCCTTGAAACCGTACAATACTACTTGTAATGAACGGTCAGACATGTAATTTCTAATCTAACAAAGAAGAGATTCAGCGATACCAAATGCATGCATTTTTGATAAGAGAGCTTGATGCCAAACTCTATGAAATGCCTTTGAAATATCAAGTGCGATAATCTTATTTTCTCCAAAACGATGTAAAGATTTGTTCTTCGGTAAGATATACCATCAGATCACCAGTGGACCTATTTATTGCTGCGAAAGTCATACTGCCGGTCATAAAAAAGCTTTCGTACCTCAAGTTAAGGATCAAACATACGGCTAGACCATTAAAGTTTTACCATTCTCAATCAATTCTTATTTATTTCTTATAATATCCCATCAGCCGATTTTATTTGAATAGCGCCATTTAATAAATGGGATTTAACTTGCTGTGACCCAGTATGAAGAATTGTAATGGAGAAGTTACTTGCGCCCAGCCATTAATTTGAAATCGTAGCCACACATTTTTAACTGGTTCAACAAAAATAATAACAAGGGAACTATAAAACTACTATGTTCCTATCTAAAGTTGAAATTGAGAACATCAGTAACGAGAATACCCAAACTCATAAAGTTAAGTTTCTTTTTTTTTGTGCGTTGCAAACATTCAACTTAAACGAATCCTTCCTGGCTGTTGGCTTGGGTCTGGCATGTAATGGATTTTACATAACATCCAAACATACATACATATACATAGATAGAGAAAGATGAAAGAAAATAATTTTGTGGCATGGGCACCACACTGTTGCCACAACAGCATTGGCGCCAGCCGGGGAATCGAAATGAACTATTGAAGTGCATTCGTGTGAAATGCATTCTTTTTGAATGCAAACTGCTTTTAGAACAACGAACTCTTTTTAGCTTTTTTCTCTGCACCTCACATACGAGTGTGTACACATATATGTACAAACAAGTACAAATATTATGCCAGAGTGTAATTTCGTTTTTTTCTTTATTTCCTAGTTTTGAAGCAGGGTTGGAAAAGGGTATAATGAAGGCGGTTAATACAATATGTATCGCAAATGCTTGCGTGATAGTTTTTTTTTTCTTGGGTTAGTGACCAAAACAACTATTATGAGTCATTTTTCACCAAAGCACCCCCTCTCCCTTCTCCCACAGCAGTATACATATACCTACATTTAAAAATCGATAAAACTCTATTGAAATTGTGAAGTAAAGTATACTCTTCTCTTGGGAATATACAAATTTGAGTGGAAAAACGGATCAATTACTCTCTACTGTTAATTTTAGCTTTTTGATAGCCCGCCAAAGCGGGGTGGTTTTTATTTTGAATTATAAAAACCTTAGTCCTAAGAGGATGTTTGGTAATTAATGCTTTTTCAAGAATGTGTTAACTAATAATACTTATGGCCAAATTCACGAAAGACTTTTAAACATTTAACAGGCTTCTGAACTTTAGAATTGGATGATTTGGTTTCTCCAAGTGGTTTTAAATTAAACAAGCTTTTGAACACCCTTGTACAAAAAATGTCTATTTTTGGCCTATTACATTTTAAAAGTGTTATTAAATGTCTTCAGATGCACCTCACAAGTAAATATAGCAGCTCTAATGCTTGTTTCGTAACATTTTAGTTTTCAATTTTTACAGATACAAAATGAATAGGTAATTAAATTTGGAATTTGCACGTTAATAATAATATTTCAATTATTTGCTTTTTATTTAGAATAAAAAATTGATCGTCTTCATCTGACGATAAAGAGCAACACATTATGTAGTTATTTCCCGAGAAAGAGTATTCCGAAATCAGAGGACTCCATTCTCCAACTATTTTATTGACTTCCAAATGAGTTTCCGACTTTCCAAAGCATCTCTGGATAAGTTTTTGAAATTCTCTGGTCGTCATTTCGAACCTAAAATTAACCGAAACAAACCCGTCAGTGCATTAAATCAAGTGGTTATTACTTTATGATTTAATGCCACAGAATTTTTCTAGATCTTTTTTTTTAATTTCTTTTTTTGCTTTTCTTGGCATTTGTTTCAACACATTATGCTTTCTCATTTTTACTTGCGACTTATAGGTACTATAAGGCAAGTTATGCATTCGTAAAAAAATCGAAATCGAGATTTTGATCAAAGTTGACATTACGATGATAGCGACGAGGAAAAAAGTGGGTCTCACAATTCTATCTGTCAGTCTGTTCGACTACAGCCTACGGCTCGGCTGATTTTCGTTAAACTTATTAGATATCGTTTTTAATTTTTCCCCCCACAAGTTTTTTTTTAAGACCAAAAATAACGGTACCTGTCATACGATTTTTTTTGAAATTTTATAAATATTTTTTTTCTCAAAAACTATCCCACAGATTTAAAAACAAAATGGTACAACCGATTTTTTTTATGTTAAGGCTCCCCTGCAGTTTGTGTGTATTAAAATTTACAAAATTTTTTTTTTTGGATTTAAAAAAAAAATTCAAAATTTTTTTTTTGAAAACTCAATATTTCGAAAACCCCATGCTAGATTTTTTTAAAATTTGATAAATAAAATTTCTTAATATAATCTACATGATATGAGAAAAAAAATGTATTTTACCTAAAAATGACAAATGTGAAAAAATGGTTTTCCAAGATCGTATTTTGATCGAAAAGGGTTCCAAGAATTCTGCTAAATTTGTTCTTCTTTCAATTAATTCTTACGATCTTTATTTAAATAAAACAAATTTTGAAATCAAGATATTACTGACTGTACCTACCATAGAACGATTTTCTCGATTTTTGAATAACAGATTTTGATGAAATTGTTTATAGAGAAGCTTCTAAGAAGTTTAAAAAATATTGCATTTCAAAACTTAAAAAAAAAAAATCTATACTATTTTTTTGGAAAGTTCGATACAACAACGGCTCAATATTTTTTCTTGTAAATTTAATTATTATTCGAACAATAATAAAAACTTTAAATTGGCGTACCAAAATTTTTTCTTCAAAATGTTTAAAAAATTTTGTATACAAAGCTTAGTTTTCTAAGAAACCACTACAACGAATTATAATTTTGTTCTTGCATAAACTAATATTTGTTTAAAACACATGGCATCCTGTGCTTAGCTCCAACTACTAAAGGAGTTGTTTTAGTCATTTAAAAAATGAATGTTATGCTTATGAACAATTTTTCTCTAAAAATATTTATTTTTGAAATTCTTAGTCGCTTACATAAGAGCAAGTTCGTGCGAACCAGTCGTGCATTTTATTTCTCATACATTTCTCATTTTAGAAACAAAAAACCTATTCCTTTTTCCAGGGATGTGAAGAGAACTCAATTAAAACAAATATTATATAATAAATTTCCATTTTATTAGTGAAACTTAAAAAGATTTAAGAGTCTGAGAAAATTTAGGAGGATTTTTGATAAAAGTGCTTTTAATGTTTGAAATTGGCCATTAGTCCTCGATTTTTATTGCGACATAATCCAAGTTGCGGATTAAAAAACTTAAATTAACTATTGAAACTCGTTTCTCAGTCAATTTGAATATCAAGTACAAAATTTCACATAAAATTATATCATTCAAACTAAATGATCTTTGATTTCTTCCAGGGTTTCATTCAATGGACGTAACTATCAGGTTTTGTTTAGATCTTCAATGCCTGATCCTTTTATTACGAAACCTGGCGTCCCGCCAAGCAGCTACCTGGGGCCTATTATTTTCATCCAGACAATGAAAATGAATGACATTGACTCAGTTATTCGGAAATATGTACATATTTATGCAGATGACATACAAATTATTAAAGTAATTTCTTCACCTAATGATTCTTAATCTTTCACACAGATTTTAACAAATTTTCTATTTGATGTCAACAAAAGCAATTTAGAGTTTAATTTGGACAAATGCCAACCACATATTGCCGTAAACATTACCTCAATACTTTTGACTTTTGAATTTTAGAAGAATAGGTGGGGGATTATTATTAATTAAAAATCGATAACAAATCGTTTTCAAGTACCCCTTGGACTACTCGTATCATGCAGAGATTATTTATTGTGTTCTTAGTCTCTGCATAAAGTTTTATTCAGAGGTTTAGTGCCTCTTTCAAGAAGTTTTCAAGGATATATGTTGTCGTGAAAAGAGCTGTTCATTAGCCGTTCGAAATCAGCAGAAAATTGTAAACAGGTAGACACACAGAAAAGGTTGAGAGTTGTTTATCACAAGGTCCTGGTTCTCAACGAACTATTGCACCACCAAATTTATTTATTTAACAAATCTTTCTGGTCTTTTGTCTAATTTAAAATAGACGACTATGAAGTTCGAATACCTTGAATTGACTGGTGTAAATTTCAGTGGAACTATTTGCTAATTTCTTGAGTTGGTTTACACTTTTATTCAGCATTATTTAACAACAGTTCGATGAATAATTTATAAAGAAAGATAAAATTGGATCCTACTGATGATGTTAATTCTAATCTAAGGATGTTTCTGGTACAGACACAATTCTTTCCGTAGTGCTAAGACATTCATGTGATTCCAATTAAGCTTCTTTACTTAATGTGTTTAATAAGTCCTTCCAAGAAAGCAACTTCAAAGGAAATGAAAACCTTACTAACCTATTCACAAATCAAGTCCAATATTCCCAAATTTGTTGAAAATTAAAAATAAGACTTTCTAGCAGACAACACTTATCGGAAGTGCAGGATGTCAGTCGATCTACTGTACCAAATCTGCCAATTTCACTTCGCACATCACAAAAACTTAAAGGAACAACATTACAAGTGGGCGCAGTATACACTGACCTTGGTAACTTCTTTGTTTTTGTGAAATACCAAAACATTTCTTGAGAATTTTTCCTTCTGGGTCCACTTCTTTTTAATAATTTCTTTTATATGTGTGTTTATATTTGACTCGTATATGCTGATGATCTCAAACTGTTTTTAAAAGTTTCGAGCTTGAATATTTGTTAACTTATTCAATCAAACCTTTATTCTCAGTGTTGAGTTCGATCGAATAAAGACTGAATACTTTCTTAACGCTAAAAACTAGTCCAACTTTCATATTCCGAAGAAGATTGTATTGTCCTTCTTATTCGAATCAATAATCAGAAAAAAAAATAACAATTACCTGATAATATTGTTGATAAATGATTGATTCCACGCTTCGTTACTTGGCGCCAATATGGTGACTTCTCCTAATTTGTTAATATCATCTAAGACTTCTCCTCCAATATCCATTATTACTTCGTAAAACTTCCGAAGAGCACCATTTTCATTGTCCTATATAGATATTTTACATTATTATAATTGATTAAATAAAAATAATTTTCTCTTAGTTTTAAATTTTCAAGCATTTTCATTTCATTTTATATGTAAATAGTTAGTTATTAAAAATAGGTTTTTATATTTACAGAATATAAAGTTAATGTGATTAAGCTGTGGCGTGTCGGTAAAAGATTAAAATAATTACAGAAGACGATTAAAAAAGCATACAAATTCTTTTTAGTACTTTAAACTACATAAAAAAATAAAAATACATTCCAGTTCACAAATACATAGAGAAAAATATAATTGTAGTAAATTCATATAAATGGAATGACAAACACAAACAAATTGGCAAAAACCGTTTTTAAGACAGCTCTTTGGCTCTGATACAAGCCTTCACCCATAATATAGAACTCAGTAAGGTTTTATTATTTTATCAGAAGTCGTTTAACCAATTAAGCGCATCTTCAAAATCAAAATATCTCCAAACTAAAATCGGGTACAATTCGATAAAATTCATTGCCATGTTCTGTAACATTTTTATGCAAATCATTGTAGTGAAATTTGATCTTATTGTAATCATTTCATAAGTGTATTCGTGGTTCTGTATAAGTGGTTCTGTAATTTTGTGTTTTTAGATACGATTTTCCTGCAGCTTGCTAAATTCAAAGACTTATGGGGACTATAAAGTGTTCGCATATTCTTAGTTGGGACTCCCAAGTTAAGCAATGAAGATGTTACCAAATTACATAAGCATTGTGTTGGTATTTTTTTTACCATTTTTTCAATGTGGAGTGTAAAGTTCAGGGGCCAAATTTACCGCTTCAGTGACCGAGTGAGTGAGTCCTATCAGTTATCGAATGAAAATGTCAAATTAGAGTAATCGATTGCTGGATGACGTAAGCGGTAATGCCAAACTCACATAATTCAGTCACGTATTACTCGATAACTGATGCGGTAATTTGGCCCCAGGTTTTATGACATGTCTACACCCAGATCGGATGTTGATTTAACTGTTATGAGTACATGTTATAAATTTTAAATTATAATTTTATTAATGTATGCTGTAGTTAAAGAACATTGAATTTTTTTTTATTAAAAAAGACCTCAATTGGCATTTCGACGCATTCAAAAAGATATAAGAACTCCAACCGGAGAAAATACTTAAGTCATTCATTAAAGGATACAGAAACATTCTGGTCAGATAGTACCCTACAGAAATTTACTATTCAACAAACATCACTGCTAGCAACTATAAAATAAAGAGTATTGGACTAAGGTGACTACCTTAAAGTATACCAGAGAATTTGGTAAGTCTTTCCCTTTTGGAAAACCGAGAAATAATTAATATAGTAATAAGACTATGATACAGCTTGTCAAAGACCTTACTGAAGTCTATATAAATAGTTTTTATAGCCTAATTTGTGGACGACATGAATTCCATTAGATTAGTAACAATAGCTTTGTGAAAGCCATTTTGATCAATCGCAAGAAAAGGTTTACAATTGAAATAAAAGATTTTAAAAATATCAGCATTAGCGTATTGCCGATCTTTAAGAAGCTTTCAATCTTCGAGATATTTCTTGAGCTGATTATTTATCAGCGATTCCATTACATTGGAAAGAAGGGCCGTAAGTCCGATTGGTTGATAGAAGGAGGGGAGGATGGATCGCCTTTTTTAGGAACAGAATGGAAAAATGCTGTTTTCCATTTTCTAGGGAGATTTCAAAACAGTAGGAGCAATGGAAAACCTCCCATATTGATTAAATTACGTTCTCAAGTACAGGAGGTTTAATGTGGCTTTCAGGCAACGTAGAACTATCAGCAAAATGAGCTACAAGTACATTTGCCTCAAAGAGCTAGTTATCGGGTTGTAGATGAGCGTTGGAACCGAATTTGAAGTTGAATTTTGTATGTTCTTGACAAATGAAATTATAGGCTTTTTGCCTTAATTTCTGGTGATGTTAGATTTTGGTTATTCTTATAACAGTTTTGCAATGGTTTCTGACTTGTTTATGCATTTTGAGATTTTCCTTGGTTGACTTTGTAAAGTAAGCGGAAACTTACTTCTCTCAACCTAATAGATTCTACCGCCTCAATGGAACCAAGACTTTTCTTTAGTATAAAACTCTTTCGTCTTTCGTCTGGAATAAAACGTGAACGTGTCTGTGATCATATTAACACTGGCATTAACGTCACTATCGAGGAAACATAGTGACCAGTTAAAAATTCGAAAAAACTTATTCAGACCATCCCGTGTGGCTTTCTCGTATTGTCAAACGGTCCTAGTGGGATACTGGATGAATGGGAAATTGGCTGATATTACTCAAAGGCCCGAAGTGTCGAATGGAGAGTTTACCATTATGGTATACTTATCAGGGTTGGAAGTAAGAAACAAATCGAGAGTGCGAGCGTTTTGCCCAGCAACATCTGGTATTCGATGGGGCTTATCTACAAACTGAGTAAGGTGTTGCGTCTCAGCAAAGATATCTACATATCTTCCTTCCAGTGTTGTCTGTCCTGTGGAGCCAACTTGAATTGTGTACATTAAAGTCACCCGCAATAACAATTTCAGTGTGAGCATACAAGGAAACAATTCGAGAAATGGAATCAGACAGCGCATCGAACTCATTAAGAGTTGAATTGCTGTCAAGATTTTGACTTCTATATATAAAACAGTAATGCATGATGTGCATGCGGACAATAAATTTATTTGAGCCAGATATAGTTAAAGTACGTATAAGAACAATGCCTGTATTGAGGAAAGCAAGCAAAATCGTTTTTAACATAAATTAAAAGGCCGTGGTGGCGAGAGAATTGCATCTAGTGCCCAAACAGCTGGTTTGCACTTAACAGAATATTGGAAAACACAGCACAAAAGTCACTTACCATTTCAAAAACCATCACTTCAATACTTCCATTCGAAAGTGTGTCAAAGTATATGTTTTGAATTAGTTCTTATAGCTAAGAGAAATCAGATTTGTCGATTTGAATTCAAGATTGTCATCATATATACTAAAATCGTTTGTGCTAACAAGAGAGCATGACACTAAGCGGGGGGTAGTACAAATAAATTTTTGTCATAGCAGTTGGAAATTTTTCAACGGCACAACTACTAGAGTAGGTAAAAATATAAAATCTAACTATCGACCAATATTTTTAATACAGCTAACTTGCTGTAAGGCACATGACATAAGAACAGAGCCCTTATTCCAGATCATGAAGATTGAAATCGCCTGAAAGGACATCTTTAAGAGGGTCGCAATTATCAGAAACATAAATAATGGTATTTGGAGCAATTTTATATATTTCCAACGAACTTCTTCGGGGTATGCGAATATTAACAAACAAAAATTTATTTCCAAAAGGCACCCTTCGGACAGGTTATAATTATTATTGAGTTATCATCAGGGGTATAATGGAAAACTACAGATATGAACAATAGTAGTTCTCAATGCAATGATATTTCCCTCTCCAATTGATCAGGTTGTCTATTTCTACGGCGGTAAACCACAAAGTCGGTAGAAAATAATTCATTTTTAGAAAAAGTGATGTTCAGCCTTTTTAAATATAGGACTGTATAAAGAAAACAAATACTAAAACTATCCAAAATTAAGAAGAACTAAGCCTTAAGAACTTATGGTCTAAAAGCTTTCTAAGATTATTAAAAGTCCCATACTTGTTGATACCGAATATTACTATCTGCAAGAAATAAATATAGGTGATGAAAACTAAACAATTTTTCGAAAATAGTAGAGCCTTGAATTTTATGATGTGGGTTTTTGATCCACCAAGGTATGTTTTTAGTTTGCAGTTTCTTTCTGGATACATGCAAATATGCGTTAAAAGTACATACAGTGTAGACTTCTATCTGTGGAATTAAAACACTGATCATATTACAGTTCGATGTCGGCTTATTGAAAGCTCAATTCCAGAAATGAAATTTACGATTTACGATCGTGTGATTTAACACCTACAGAACTTTTTTTTATAGGGCTAGCCTAAGTCATTGGTCTATGACAATAAGCCGGCACACAGTGGTCTAAGAGCGTAAAAAAGTCCTTGGAAAAAGTCATATCTAGCCTTTTTAGTTTTATGCTTAAGTACTCTTAAATAACCCAAGCGTATGATTTCAAAGTATTGTATGATTCAAAGTATGATTCAAAGTATTGTACATATTGTATGTTCTGATTTACAAGCCGTCAAAGTTGAAAATAATTTTATTCAAGTCGCGAACCATATTTTCAACAAACTTTTAGATGTCTTTTTCTGAAGTTCCTTTAAATAAATTCTGTAACTTTTTATATCATTTTATTGGTCTATTTTTTTACCAACTGAAAAATTAATGAAAAAAAAATGATAATTTACAAAAGAAGCCTTCTTTAAGTAGCTTGAAACATTGGTACGAAGAACAAATGTTTTTTTTTTTAGCTTTTTGATTTAAGCTCCAAAAACAAAAACGAAGTATACGAGCGTGTGCTCCATATTTTCAAGTTAAAGCACGGAAAAAATCAGCTGCAGATACTTCCAGATGTGGGAGTTATGCTTAAAATTGTCGCACTGAATCGGGTTTCAAAAAACACGGTCTTGACATTTTTAGAAAAAATATTAACGTTTATTTAAAAAATAAAATTAATACCAGGTCTGACCAATCCGATTTTTGCGAGACAATTTTTCAACTTTCAACTCAACTTTCCACCAATTTTAAAAAAATGTCAATAACTTTTCTTTATTTTTTAATCTTAACCAAATTTTAAACAAATATGTATAAGACTGATCTTAACAAGTGTACTAAATTCAATTTAAATCCGTTGAAAAGTTCAGATTAAAAAGACTTTTTTCTGCTCTCTTATAGAAACCAAACCACTGTGCGACGTCGTAAGAGAAGCCTTGAGCTACGTGCCGTGGTAGAGATATGAAAGTAGTCGAATGCGATAAAATGTTTTACATATCTCAAAAGGTTTTGCTTTTATTAAAAAAAAAAGTTGTCAAAAGTTGTATTGGAAAACCCCATATAATAACTATATACCGCAAGTTAAAGCAGTGATGGCCTTTTAGTCTCAATTTACAATTTTATAAAAAATATACGAATTTATTCATTATACTGCTACTACATTATATTTTCTATGAAGGGAAAGTTTATTAAAAAAAGTACTTTAAAATGGTTTTGTCGAAAGATATTGATAGCTTAACGTAAAAACAATAAAAACCTTCGAAAAAGTATAATGTCATATATTTTATAGAACAAAAAAGCCAAACATTCTAAATTAATTATCAAAAGACTTTTTTTTAGTGATTTCACCAAAATTTCAAAAATTTTCAAATGATTTGGAAACATTAATTAATTTTCAAACATTTATTAATCGCACATTATAAATTCTTAGCTCAAATCTTCTTAAAACACGAAAAAGATTTCAGCTCAAAAGAAGATGTCAAGAGTTAATACAGATAATTTTAATAGGTACCTGATTCAAAAAAGTTAAGATTTTTTCCTTTTGGGGAAACAGGATGAAATATTATATATCAAATGATTTCAGAAAAAAAAATATTTTTGTGAGACAATTCTTATTGGCTTGTCTTTATGTCTTCCATTTAAAAAAATCACAAGATCCGACATATATTTGTAATTTCCAAGTTCGACACCACTGATCAATCGATGGAAAATGAGATACGATTAATTTATGTATGTCTGTTCATTTACTTGCGAAAAACTACCAATTTTTACAAATTTTGGTCCAGAGTATATCAAATAATATAAACAAAAAATTTGTAGAAATTGGCAGTTTTGAAATGTACAAATACGAACAGACCTTATATCGATGATTGTTAAGAAATGAATATCCAACATTTATTCAAAAACTACACAGTATGCAACAAGCTGACAGAACAAAATATATAGTTAGAAGCTTAAAGTGCAATGCGTATGCTCCTTCTATGAAATCAGATTGTCTTTCTCAATCAAACAAAGATGTTAAAGAAATTTTTAACAAATCAAAATAGTTAATTGCCAATGTTTTAAAGAGTGAGGTATTCTAAATAATAGAGTTTTCTTTAGCAATTATAGAAATTAATGAAACAAACACAAACAATAAAATTATATATTTAAATGCAAACATAGCTGATTCTTATATTTTTTTTAAGATGTATTTTGCAAGTAGCTTAATGTTTTGTTCAATAAAAAATAGTAAGTATCTAGTTATGCCTTAATTCATGAATTCTTAATTTTGTGTGACTAGCAACTAATTTGTTTTGCTCACTCGCAATAGAGATTTTTTCTTAGTATAATTTGTGGCATTTATTGTTTAAAACTATTTATATATAGTTTATTTAATAGAAAATAAATTAAAATAAAACTTTAAATATCTTGTAATAATACTTACATTTACAATCTATTGTTGGACGTAATGTTTTGTATATTTTTATTTATTTTGACCGACCATGAAATGCAGTGTATTTAGGTCCCATCAATTATCATTTGGTCATGCGAAATATATTAAATTTAAAATTATATATATTTCTTAAATTTGAGGCTTATTGTTTTTTTTTTCTAAGTGTTGTTTCTTACATTAGAAATGTTTATTTTTTATGTGTGGTTTAGTTTTGTTGAATAAATAACTCTTTGGAAAATGTTATTTAACAAAACAAAATCCAAACAGGCTTTTTTAAAAATGAATTTTCCACCAATTAATATTAAGTGAGAAAAAAAAACTGAATTCTTGTTTATTTATTTATTTTTTTTTTTTGAAAAAGATCGTCTCATCGGATTTATTTGTGAGATTTTGGAAAATTGCGCACATGAATTGATTTGAAAATGAGCTGTTTTATGAATGAAAATGCAAGTAGGTGAGTTCTTTTTCGCAGCGTTATTTATGAATAAAGTTAAGACTATGTTAGCGTTAAGCATCGAAGCGAATTTCTTATTAAAACAAAATTTATATATTTATTTTTAAATGAAATCAACAAACAAAAATCTAAAAATTGGCTGCATGCGAGCGTGCATAGTTATTTCGAGTGAAAATGTGACGTGAAGCAAACTTAAAAAGTAAAAAATATTATAAAATAAATATCTAAATGACAAGAGAAATAGAGCTAAATAATTATAATGCTTAGTTTGCGTGAAAAAAAAAACATATTTTCGTCAGCAAGAGAGGTATTCAAGAAAGTTTGACAAGATCTCAAGAGCTTGTTTAAGTTGCAACAACACAACAAAATCGAAGATCTCTCAATATTGAACGCGTGCTTCTAAAATAATTGTTTTCTATGTTCAATGCCCAACCAAGAGGAACTCCTTTCTACTCCACTAAAAAAATTACTAAAACAAACAGTTGGATTAAGCAACTAGAAGCGATTCATAAATTCACTTTTATACATGAGGATCAGACATGGCCTAAATATCATTATTTCTGTTACATTTAAACCACATTGGCAACCGTTATTAATGATAAGAACAGGTACAAAATGTCATTAATAAAGGATATTTCTACCCGTGGTAATCTTGACAATGTGGAGTGCAAATGCAAATATATTCTGAGCCACCATTCTGGGATTAGTTATTTCTTCTTCATCAAGAGCGCTGTGAACCAAAAGCCAAAATACTGTGGTATGTTATAGTGCTCAAGATCAGTCACTCGTTACTTCAAAAGTCAAACTTTTTAACTTGTTTTTAATATGTAAATAAAATATTAATACTGAAAGTCTGAAATTAGGCTAGAAATAATATTTGATGGTCCTCAAAAAGAACGTTTTAACACCTTCGAAACGTCATAATTGAATCTTATAGTCTTAAGTTTGATTTTTTACCGCTAACTAATCTCTAAAGATCACATCAAAGAAAGAGAAAAGAATGCTCCAATAGCCTTCTACACCTGCAGTAGAATTTTTTAAGAGATGAGCACCAAGGTCCAAAACCATTAGTTGTATCCATCATACGGCCAATCCTTACGTACGACACATGCTTGTATTGATGGCCAGTCTTGGAAAAGCAATCTTAAAACCATGAAAGAATTTAAAGATTAGAGTGAATCGGAACAATAGGTTTGTTGAGAACTGCATCGGCTGCAGCACGATAAACATTGATTTTACTATTTCGATCTACATATATATGTAATAAATGGTTAGGCTGATGGTTCTGACGTTTCCAAAATGGAAGTTAGGATATCATCAGGCTGCTTTTCAGATAAGCCACCCAATAAAGCTCTAAAACTTCTTGCAAGAATCAAAGTTTTTGATCGTTGTCAAAGCAGTATTAGCCTGGTGAGTTTAATTTATTCTCCTTTTAATGGACCGAGAACTCCGAGAACATCGGAAACGAAATTGTGGATGAACTGCCCAAAGAGCAAGAAAAGAATGAAATCGGCCAGAGTTTTCTCATTTGCTGGGTTCCGAGAATTCTATTGTCGTATATTTTAAGGAAAAAAGCAGAACTCAACTGACCCTACAGATCACAAAGCACTTCTGAGTTATGTAGAGCTTGTCCAGACCGAAGGGTAGAAAGGGAATCAGTTAGTTATTTTAGAACTCATCCTAACCCATCCATACCAGAAAAGTAGCCCTAAGGGCTACTAACTGCTAAGGAACATATTCATTCAGAATGGCTCAGGCAGGCATCGCGTACCAAATTTTATTTTAACATCTCTCATATTATTAACATCTTGGATCGAATTCTATGTGAAGGTATGCGGCTTGCGTTGTCGTAACCCCTTCTAATTTACCTTACCAATTCTTTAATTCGTGTCGGAAACATATACACTGGAAAAGCTGAGAATCTCTAGAGGTTTAACATCCTGGTTATCAACCTTATCTAATCTAATCCAATGTTTTCATTTATTATAAGGGCTCTGATCTAAGAAGTTTTCCAATAGGGGTTGCCGAGCTTTGACAGGCGATTATGGCCATATTGTTGAAGCTACATCTATCAAATTGGCTGCCATTTATTAAGTCTGTCTTGCAAAAACAACGTGGAGAATGATAGCGTTCAACAACATGGGGATTTACACTTGCACCAAAAGCCTTTGAAAACCTCTGACGATTTTTTATGTAAAATTGGAATTTTGACAAAATTCAATGCTTTAAAAATGTTAGATCTTCTCCTAAAATAGCAAACATAGACCAGGTTATTGTTGAAAGTGTTTTTTTTTTCATCAAGGTAGTTACTTTCTGTTTAAGACGAAATCCCCACAGAATATTTAAATTAAATTTTTTTTACTCTTAAAACAAAAAAAAAAATCAAAAAACAATATATTATACTTCTACAAGAAAATACCAAACATTACATTGTTACATTAACTATAAAAATGATTGCAGTGAATTAAAAAAAAAATGCAAATGCCTACAAAGAACAAATTAAAAAAAAATGGAAATGATTTTTCCTTTTAATTGAGTCAACAATGAGTGACAGATAAAAATGAAGTGTGTATACGTTAAAGTCTGATTTTGTGAAGTGTCTTTTATTGAAAATGTCAAAACTTTTAAAAATAAAAATAAAGAAAATGAATGTTTTACCTTAAACGACTGTAGATGTTGAAATACAATATTAAGGTATCCATGTGAAAATATTATGTAGAAGGCATATAAGAATGTTGAAAAAATAAATAAAAATAATGTGATTAGTGAACAGTTTATTTATTTGTTTGTTTATTTGAATAAAAAAAAAACTTGTTATTTAAAAGAGTTATCTACAAATATATTATATATTGATATGTTTTAAGTGTTGATGAGATTCAAATTTAACCTAAATATAAATATTTTATGAGTACATCCATACATGAATTAACATTAAATAACCGCAGAAAATTTAAGGTTTTCCGTATACATACTTCAAAATTTGTATCTATTTTTCAGTATTTCAAACGCCAAGCAAGCGAAAGTATTTAACTATTTTTATGTATGAAATAATTTAATTATTAATAAAATATATTTTTAGCAACATTTATCCATTTAAAATAATATTATTTCTCTTGAACTATGATAGATGTTTCCACTAGAAACACAAAAAAACTATAATTTACTTAATTAAACATAAAGTCGTTACTTTGCGCATAGGCCATGATTTCTTATGAATTCTTATGATATATCGAGTATTTAAAAAATTGTGTTAATTAACGACATTATTAATCTTATGAATTTATTATTATCATACAAATGACTAACATTTACTCTTCCGAATTTGAAACTCGGGAAAATATGTATAGATATACATACATAAGTACTTTTATAATGGAGTGACATTTATTTTTTATGTCGACTGTACTTCTGTACTGTACTTATTGTATAAAATCTAAATACATACATGAACTTCCTATTAGAAACAATAATTTTATTTCTATGAAATGAATTTTTTTAAACGGAAAAACCGCCACCTTAATTTAGGTATTTTCCAAATTGATGAGTTTTTTTCTGTCATGGTAGGCGGGTAGGGACAAATAGTAATAGATAGGGTATGTTTTTATAGACACTGCGAATTTATCTCATACTTTAATCTAGATCCTTTTTCTTACACAAAAATGTCCTAGCTTGCTTACCAAGAGCGAATAATAAAATACAAATTACTGTCTTTGAACAAAAAAAAAAGTGTCAATGTCACGAGAGGGACAACTTTTGTCATGGGTGGGACAAGAGCGAATTAATTTAAAATAAAAAAAAAAGAGCTGTAATATTATTAAATTAACACCTTATAAACCATGAATTAATGAAGCCGAAATGCAATTTATCGTATTTAAAACAGAGAACGTGACATTTAATTAATACATCAAATTGGTTTTTATTTTGCACAGAGCCCATAAAAGACTGTGCAGTATTACCAACATTGAAAACTAAGTTCCATTCAAAAAAGTTATAATTACTGGAAGTATATCATTATCATTATTCTTACGGATTATGGTTATTATTTTACGCTAAAATTCAGACAAATAGTTTCCACGATTCTTAAGAATTTTAAATTTTTGATACATCCTTTTCTCACTGAGCTCATTGAGCGAGTCCCAATTGAGCTAAAAAATAAATGCAAATTGAGCACTCAGAGCGCTCCGAGTTAAAAAATAAATTTAGCCAAGGTACAACGTAGTACCCCTTGGCATAATGGTTAGTGCGTTGGTCTGTCATGCGGAAGGTCTCGAATTCTCAGCCGCTGCAAGAAAGTTTTTTTCAGGGGTGTACTGCCTCTTGCGGGGAATTGACAAATTCTCCAAGAGTATCTCTTGTCATGGAAAGTGTTGCTCATTAGCCGTTCGGAATCGGCAGAAAATTGTAGGTCCCCTCCGTTCCTGGTAATGCACACAGGAATGGTTGTAAGTCACTAGGTCCTGGTTCACTCCGAGCTGTTGCACATCCAAATTTAATTTATATTTTTAAGGTAAAATTATGCCAAGCATTTTAGCCGAGAGGTACGCTGCTCCAGCTTGAAAATCAAAATTTCTCTTCGAACTGTACATAACTTATCTGTCAAAATTTAGTGCACTAAATAATTTCTGGCACATTTTATTCTCGAGCTAAATTTCAATTTGAAATTGAATAATTTTTAGAAAACTTTTTGGTGACGGAAGTCTTAAAAAGGGTCTTAAAACAGCAAAAATCACTCATATTTCATAATTCTCATTCATTGCCATTCATAATTTTTAAAAAATCAAAATCAACAAATTCTTTTAAATCTTTGAAAAAAAAAAAAATGTATTAACAGAGCAGCTGTTTTCTGTTATATATTCTCCACATTGTTCCGATGTCAAAATTTAGCTTGGATTTTAGCTGATGTTTGGAGAAAAATGTGGGAGATAAAACTTGGCGGCTAGTACGCAGGGCTTAACAAATGAAACATTTTTCTTAAATATTGAAAGATATGTAAATGGTGTACAGTTCGAAAGGAAAATTTGATTTTTTTTAGCTGGAGTTTCATACGTCGTTCTCGTTCCTCTCTGCTTGGTTGAACTTTGGAGAGAATTTTGACACGTAACTACGGCCATATTTTTGAAGCTGGCAAAGTGGCTGTCTTAGAAGAATAGATTATTTCTTACTTGGCCCTGTTCAAAAATCAGGGGAGCTGTTTCATTTATTTAGTATGTCTTGTAAGCATTAAAATTCAAAAACATGTGCAAATCATTAGACTGTCTTATGAAAGAGGGTCTTCTGCCCGAGAAATATTTCGTGTATTTAGATCGAAAAATCATATTCAGCGACGAGGCCCATTTCTCGATGAATGGGATTATCAACAAGCAATTTAATCAAAAACCCATGAATAAATTATGCATGGAAAAGTATTTACTTGATGGCAGGCGATGGTGCAGGGGAACTTTGAGATCTGGGATTAAATCTTAATCATTTTAAACATTTTCTTTATTTTCAATCCAATGAAAAAAAAAAAACTAAAATTCATTCCTGCTCTTTAATTTTTTCTTAGTAGTGCCGTGGTTTCATTTGAAAAAATCTAAGGTCTTACAAGCATGTAGTTATAAAAATTATAACAAGAAAATGTTTTGTCAAATAAAAAATAATAAACTTGCTTCAAAAGTCATGTAATCGTGTATTAAATTTATTACTGTGATCAAGAATTTTTGTTAAAAACTAACGCTGAATGAAGATAAAAAAGAAAATGAAATGAAAGAAAGCAAACTTTCTAAGAAGTTCAATGTATTTCTAGTTTCGAAAATTAAACTTTTGATGAATTGAAAATTTTGAAAATCTTCTTTTTGATGATGAGAATGAAATTGATTTAACTTCTGTCAAAATAGAAACTTCTAGTTTTGAAAACTTATCACCGATTTCCAATCCGTTTTAGTTTCTTGGACACTACTACGAATATATTGTAGAAATGTAAAAAAAATAGCGGACAAGCTTGTGGCTGCTAAAATTCTGGCCTCAATGTATAATGATAGCTCAAGACGTTAATCCCAACAAAAACAACGAATATGAAGGCAAACAATTGAACATATTTTTTGAAAATACTTCACGCTATGATCAATATTTCTTTTTTGCAAGTCACTTATTTTTTTTTTAATTTGCTTTTGCTTGAACTTAACCTAAGCTCTTATGAGTAAGATTCCAAAGCCATATGTATCCCAAAACCTGAATTGGCTATGGAGAGGATTTTCTCGCCCAATTTGTCTGAATATCAAGTATTTTCCTTTTGTTTCTTTCTTTTTTTCTTAGTGCTTTAACCACTGTCTCCATGTATGTATAATATCAACATTCTGGTATTAAGCTATAATATAAGGGCGTGGAAGTGCATACACTTTGGGAAAATTTACTTCTTAAACTTTTTCTTGCTAATAACACCCCGAATATATATACTATCCAAATCATAACAGCCGTTTCTGAGAAATCAGGATATAAGAAAAAGAGGTGAATAAGAGAAACATAGTTCTGCCAAACAGAAGGTAGCTAGAAAACACTTGAAAAGCCTGGAAAATGTCAGCTAGTCCGTTGTTTACAATCCTTATAATGTTTTACATAATAATAAAAAAAAAACAATAAAAAATAAAAGCGACTATAAATACGCACAACTAAACCTGTAAAATGAATCTTGTTCATTGTTCTTCGCGACTGAGGTATCAGTATTAACCATGTTGTATTATTTCCAATGAGCTATATAGATCAACCCTTCTAGTGTCGTAGGCTCATCTCTCTTTTCTAAATATTAGGTGCGTTTTATTGTCCACAGATCTATATGGATCCGGATTAATTTTTAAAACGTATTACAAAAACAATTTGGGATCCTGTTCTCTATCTGGATCTATTTTAAAGATCAAAAAATTAGTTTTTACTCTAGCGGATAGATGGCTTTTTATGGTAAGGTAGTGTAAGCACAGTGTAAAGAAAAAAGACAAGAAATAAATTTAAATCAATAGACCTAAGGATAAAAAGAGACGGGCTTATAACACTTCAAGTGTTCCTTCCTATAAAGCTAGATGTATGCTTATTGACTTAAAACCTCTTGTTTTGAGAAGAAAATTAAATTCAGTACTTTTTGCTTTTGATGTCTTGAATTGCGTCATTGATTGTCCGGTTTTGTTATCAATTTTTAATAATTTCATGCACCTTCTCGTACTTTGCGTCCGAGAAATGAAAATTTATAAATGTTCCTTGTCACAGTACTAGCTACGCTCGCCACTAAGAGCTAGCATATATTTTAATGAAAATTACGATTTTGGTATTGATTTTAATTTAATAAGATCTCAAATTAAGAGGAGCTTAGTTAATTTATCGTAATATTATTGATTGTTAAAATTATTGTATTTACAGATTTATTATTATCCTTAAAAGTTTTGTAACTTTAAAGACGAATAAATAAATAAACACTGCTGTCACTAAGATCCGTATCATTTAATTTTCAAGGAATAATCTAAATGGATCATTGGCGATAATAAAACACGGTTATTGATCTCCAAATGTTTCTTGTCTTTTTTCTTTACACTATAGTTTACACTAACTTACCATTAAGAGCCACCTACCCGCCAGAGTGAGAACTAACTTATCAAAATTCTAATGCTGTTTCAATTTTTCTTATAAAGTGGAAGCGAGAGAAAGAAGTTGATAATTTCCTGAGAAGTTTACTTTATTCATTTGCTACATTTTATCAAAGCGATCATTTATTTGAAATTTGTAATACAATTTTTTTTTTCAAAATTAATTCTCGCTTCAAACAGATGGCCGATACGATAGATATATTCAACTCACAAGAGGAATCAATAATTTTTCGGGTATAAGTGCACTGCGACCTTTAGATCTTTTCTGCCCGTATAAGCAATCTAGTTATACGGCTATGTATTAGAAGGCATATTAATTTAAACCTGTGGTATGTACCAACAGAAACTATAATTGTCAAAACATTTTAAATGAATTATTTTATTTGATATTGTGGTTCTGTATGTGTTTGCTTTTAATTATAATTTTATCTGAACAAAATAAACCTTAGTTAATCGTGTGTTGTGTAAGGTATTAATAAGCTTTTTCATTTTAAATTCAAATAAAAAGTAAAATATTAATAAGCTTAAAGTGCCGACGACTGTTAATTACACGAACTATACGCGAATATTTTATTTACTTAAAATATATTGGTATTGTAATTATGACATTCTTTATAATGAAGCAAAATTATTAATAATAGCAGTGCGAGTGCTAACAAACTATCTATAGGTATATGTTCAAATCTTTATTTATTGAAATAAATATAAATTACACACTTGTTAAAGTGCACAAAGTACTTTATCTCCTTCTTAAACTATTATGTATATTATTGTTCTTATATATAATTTTAACCACAAATATAAATTTGGTTAACTAAAAATGCAGAAACAAGGTAATGCATTTTTAAAATTAATTAAGCGATTGCGATTGCACGTAATCGTAACCAAGAAATTCAATAAAATATACAAAAAGGACAAAAAGAGGAAACCATTTATCTTACCTGAAGGAACTGGCTTACGGTGGTGTCGACAATCATGAGGGGTCGATGAATCAAGTGTACGACACCATTTCGGACAGGGATGTTTGCCTTAACAATTTCGGCCAGAACAACACCCTTTGAATGCTTGGCATCTCCGATACGTGTGTTTGATTTCACATACACTGGCAAAAAAAAAATACAAATAAAACGATATAATCAATAAATAATGCGGTTGATAGTGATGAAGGGTGTAATCAAAAGATATCTGTTTTTTTTTTCTCAGGATATTATGCACGACGGAGCTATAAAAAAGTTTCATGATTTTCTCTCTTACGGAAAAGGTATTCATGTTTAACTTCCGCCGGCGCGCCGGATGTTTTTGTGGTTTTAATAAATTGGTAGGTGAAAAAGGAAGAGTTTCTAACGAAAGTGTTTCTTAAAGAGTAGTCTTTCATACCTTTGTGTAATGAAAATTATACTTAAGTGTTTTGAAAAAAGGAAAATTTTATCAGCTATTGATGAAAGCGAAACAGTATATGGGGCATAGGTATACCTATTCTTTAGAGTTTCTCAATCAAAGGAGAAAAGGCAACAGAGCTTTTGCCGAGTGTGTTCATAGTTTATATAATTCATTTAAAAGTTTCTTGTTAAGGGGCCAGTTATAGCGATCAGGAAAACGAAACAGGAAAAATTTTCAAATGGATTATTTATGATGTTTTCATTCGATTTGAAATACAAATGGTACGCGAATCAATGACAATTAACTCAAATAATTTTTTCCGCCAGTTAAATTTTCATTTGAACAATTTGTTTTTGTTTAAAATGTATTTATGTATTTTCCTGATGTAAATTCATTTTTCGTGCCAGCTGATTGTCATATCAAACAATATGGAACAAATCGTTCCAATGATTTGTGTTCTATTTTTTTCCTGTTCCACTGACAGATTTGCGAACGAAAAAGATTTTCGTGTGCAATTCAATCAGGAAAAATTGGCGTTGGTCTGGCTGTCGTGCTATATTTTTTTTGTAAAGTTAAAATTGAAGCATTAAAATTGTGAGTTGGAGCAACAAATTGTGCTTAAAATCAAAACATTAACAATATTAAGTTTTTACATAGAAAAATGAACAGCCAAGAAGTAAAAAGACTGGAAAAAGCTGAAGTCAAAGAGTTTGAGGCCAAATAATATGGAAATAACGTCAACACTAATGGTTACATAGAAGAGAAAACGAACGCACTTCTAACCAACTGACATATTTTTCCTGTTCGCTATAAACGACCATCAGGAAAAAATATTCAATTTCATACTGTTTCAAGTTTTCCTGATGGTTTTTCCTGATCGCTATAACTGGCCCCTAAGCCCTAACCCAAATTAAAAAACTCATTGAATTATGGCACAGGTTATACGAGTAGCTTTCATTGAAATGCATCATTGGACAAATCAGTGGAATGCTGAATTCATTTTTTTGACAAGCCAGTTATAGCAATCATTGAAAAATTGGTTTCAGTAAAAGATCCTGTCAATGGCTGATTACAACCAATTCTATGCATTTGAGGTTAGAGTTGATCATTGAAAGGAAAACTGACATTGGGAATAGAAAGAGAATCGAACACATTAAATGGAACGATTGTGTTCCATATTAAATAAACGAAAATCAGCTGTTCATTGAAATTGATTTCTATCAGTGAAATAATAAAGGTGTAAAGGTGGATTTAAAAGAAAGTTTAAATCAGAATTTTGTATTTTATAGAGTAAAAAAATTCTACTACTCACTAGCCACTACCTTCATTTTGGTACCAATTAAAGCCATTGCAGTTTGTTTATTCATCTTAAAAATGGGAATAAAAATTTTCAATGATGCATTACTGCAGCTATAACTGGCCCCTAAGTCGTAAGACCGGCAAAACTAAAAGTACCGCACATAAGTGTATTTTAAAGCATATTGTATGCAGGAAGATATGAAGCACCTATATAAAAACCCAAACAAATGAAATACATTTATTATGAATGCATTATTTGATCAAAATAGTGATCTAATTTTGAAATAAAATATAATTAAAAAACAATAAAAAAGGCGCAGTTTAAATCGAACGATGTTAAAATTAATTTAGTAAAGGATTTTCCAATTGGTGCGGGTAGATTTTTGTGGCCTGTGGTGGCCATGTTTTTTTTAGTGACATCTGTCAAATATACTGTTGATTATTCAATTTCTGATATCAAATTACCATGGCAAGTATATGACGATTGAACAGCACGTTCAAATAATAGAACGTTATTATCGAAATGTGTCTTCGTTAGTTCAAATTGTGCGCGCGTTGCATCCAGATTCTGGTACACGTGGTAGTACTTCACAGCCGACTCTTCAAAGTTTCGTGGCCAAATTTGAGACGAGCTTTTCGAAAATCAATTAGCCATCATAAGTCAAAGGCAAGATCGATATCCGTGAAAGTGTACAGCAGAGCTCAAGGCAGTCCATTCCTCGTACAAAAACAAGAAGTTCAATTTGACGAATTTTGCGTCGGGATATGGGCCTTCACCTGTATAAGATAATTCTGACCCAGGTGCTCAAAGTTCATGACCAAAGACAACGCCGTTTGATCACCGACTGGGTTTCAGTGGAGCGTTTGGAAGAGTACAAACATTTTGGCCGAAAAATCATCTTTAGCGACGAATTTGTCGATGAATAGTATTAATAAATAAAATTGCTGTTCATGGGACGACACCCACGAGCTTTACCAGATGACAATGCATTCCCCAAAAATGGTTCTCTCTATTTCCAAAACCATGTTGGTGAGGTGGTCAACGTCTATGGTGAGCGTTACAGAATGATGATAACTAATTTCTTATGGCTCAAGTTGAACCATATGGATCTAGACGACAGGTGGATTCACCATGACAGCTCTATGTGCCATACAGCGGATGACATGATTGTTATTCTGCATGATTTGAGAAGGGGTGACGTGAATTGGCCATCACCAAGGTTATTCGTTTTGACCACGCCAGATTTTTTCTGGTGGGGTTTCCTGAAGTCGCAAGTCTATGTGAATAAACTACAATTGACAGATGCCCTTAAAGTGAAATTTGATATTAAAATTCATAGAACTTGGCGTACTTTTGGATCCAACTACTTTGCACGGATGACTAGTTACACACAGGGTTTTTTCATATATGAGAACTTTGTCAGGTGAATTTAGCGGTGTGGAATTCTAAGAAAATCCTTTACGAAATTAAAAAGTGATGATCAGTGATTCAGTCAATTTTGGTAATGTAGCGATTTTGGAAGTCCTATATTAAAAGAACGGGGTCGAGTATCACCTGAATTTTTTGTTCCTGTATAAAGTGTTTAGTGCCACAATCTTGGATGGGCATGCCCTTTGATCTTTTGTATGAATTCATTCAGTATTCTGCATTAGTAGTCTGTATTGCGAATAGGCCTAGTGGTTTGTGGATTTTAAGTGACTAGATGAATCGTTGATTCAAATAATTAAAGTAAATTTGTATTTTAACGAAATATATACGCGATCGATAAGGCAGTGACTGGAAGATTCCGAGCCTCAAGCTATTAAAACAAATTTGCAAACTTTCGGAATACATAAATAGGAAACAGCAAAGTAAAAACAGAAAAAAAAAGTCATAAGTATGTATGAAGTCCAGACATTTACATCGACTTTTGCAACTGAAGAAAGAAATTAAGAAAATAAATTTAATGATTCAATTAAAAAAAAAATCGAATAGGATATGGTTAAGACTTATAGCCTGGATAGTCGTATAGTCTTGAATTTTATATGCGATAATAAATTAATTTGTCACTAAAATAAAGACAGTAGACAGGTAATAACAGAGAAAATTTAAGGTTCCATTTGTTTTACAACTTCGTTTGTGTCACTCTTTCATGTACTTTGTCACATTAAGTGACACTAATTGATGGCATCTCAGAAAAAGGTTTTCCGTGTTTTCGCTGGACTTGTTGTGATAGAATTATAAGCTTAAAATGTCTGCAGCTTGTATAAAAGTGCATTTTTTCACTATTGCAAACGCGAATGTCTAAAAATCGTTAATACAATCAGGATAACTCCCCGAGGATATGTCTTTTCCAGCACAACCACATCGCATCGACGGAACGGTCTGTTGGTGCCATCGCCACCAGATTCGATTATTTCATTTAAGAGTTTTCAAATTAATTCTGTGGGTACTTCATTCAAAAACTTACTTTTGCCATCCTTCTGTTGGAAGAAGCTTACAGTAACACGAATGTTATCTTCAAATGATGCAGTGGTTTGAGGCATTTCAATAGGAGCCGGTGCGGTAAATATAACATTGTGAGGAATGACATGGCCGTCAATAACTTTCTTGTCAACTAAGCTGCTTCTAGTTGTTTGCTAAAAGTCCAAATAAAATACAAATAGAAACAAACACAGAATATGTTAACATTTGGGGGAACTCATTTATCGTAAATTTGGGTCGATAATATTTTTACGTACCTTGAACCCTTCGTCGATTGGTATGAGAAAAGTGTGTCCGCCTGCAGCTGAATACAAGTTCTCTTTTTTCATTAAAGTTACCTGGGCACGATATGATCTAAAAAGTAAACAAAAAATTCAATGAAATTGAGAAAAAATTAAGCCGCATATGAGTACTCATAAACAATTATTTCTAATTTTTCTTCCATTTTGATTTATTTAATTTAAAAAGCTGAGTTGCGTATTTATTGAATTTGTATTAAAGAAGTAACAGAGGCAATAATTCTAAGGCAAATATTCTCAATTTTGTCAAAGGTTTACTATAGTAAATAAGTATTTTTCGGATTATCTGCGTTATAACGCGGTCACTCAAACGAAGATCGTTGTTGGCACACATACCGAGTATTGAGAGCATTTCGGTTTCTTCGATGTAAGACAATGGAAATCATTGAGTTTTCGGAGCATTTCAAACCCTATTTATCAATGCAATTCCACTTCCAACGGAGATGAACGTAAATTAGAGAACGAGTATGAGAAGCTGAGGGTAGAATCGTCGGTAAAACAATGAAGTGGATAAGAAGTTTAAGACAAGAGATCGTTTATAAAAATGAGGAAGAGAGTTGGAGGCAAAACGGAGCCCTGAGGAACACCAGCATTTATTTTGTAAAGATCAGGCTTGAAACCGCCCAGTCCAATAAAACATGTGTATTGAACGATCTAGAAGATGATTTACAATCCAAAGAATAAGGATTTCGTTGATGCCAAACGCACGCACTTTCGATGAGAGAAGCTGGTGACAAACTCTATCAAATGCCTTAGAAATATCCAGCACAATTATCTTATTTCCTCCAAAACAATGTAAGGATCTGAAAGTCTTCTCTGATGTTAATGCTATCTATTTTTTAAATCTGCCTATGTTTATCAATATAACACTTTGCTTTCAGGGTACCACACCTTTAATCTTATAAGGAATATTCTTACGGCTATCTTTACGTGAGAAATATTGTTTGCCATTGGGGGCTTAATTTTTCTTAGAAGCGTATGATCGCTTACTTAATACCTCCGTGATTAACGGTGAAGAACTAAACCTAGCTAGCTATCTTCCAATAGAAGGCCGTTTCTGGGGGTTAAGTGTAAATCATTATTGAAAAAGGATGAAAAGAAGTGGACCTAAAATTGATGGTTGTGGTACACGCGTTAGAGGTCGAAAATAATCATCATCGTCTCAAGATTTGTATCTATTTCTTGTTGTAGGTCATCCATTTTTTTTAGAGTTACTGTATCCCTCTGTGTTGCGATCTTATTGGTGGAGTGAGATTAATTGAAAATAAATTTAAAAAAGATTTATTCTGTTGACTCACATTCTTTTCAAATGCTTTGGAAATTAATGTCAAATAGAAATTGGGGGTATTTCTTTTATAGTTTTGAGTCAGACTTCTTGCCTGTGACTGGGATAATTTTGGAAGAGTTCCACAGTTCGAGGAATTGGATCGAAGATGTATGGTGAGGGGAACCGAACTTTCTTGAATTTCACGCTTGTATTTCATTGACTCTGGAAAAACTATTCCTCGGTCAGAAGTCAGATTGAGTATTACTGTTTGTTGTTCCAATATCGTAGTTAAAAATTTTGAAGGAGGGCGAATTCACGAATAATATTTCATCTCGTTTCCATATGTATATACAACTTCAACTTCACGAGATTTTTATTCATGACTAAAAATAAAGGAGAAATAGAATACACCCTGAAGGGTTTGTCTACTGACCATTTAAGTCGAGTTTGTATTTGCAGGTTACAGACTAGGCCGGGACTGAGTCGAGACTATTAGACGAAATTACTTTTTTAGTCCCGGTTCCGTTTCAATTTGCACTATTTCCACACCAAAGTCAGATTTAGTTGAAACAGATTGGTATTTTCATCGCTACATGTAAGCTTTTGCTATACTGAGAGAAGAAACTTGGTTCACACTAGCTTGGTGACAAAAGGGAATCAAAGGTATCTTTAAGCATAATGTACATTAGCTGTTTAATATGAAAGCACACCTAGCAACTTGACATCTACTCCAAGGAATTCTGTAGAAGCTGTATATGAGGAAATATTTACTTACTTTCTATATATGTATGTTTATGCACCTATAAATTCCGAGGGTGTAGACTCCATTTGGGAGACTTTTACCACAAGGATCCAAGTGATCTGGAAAATACTGAAATAAAAAGCCTTACCTGCCTCATAAGGAGCTAAAAATGGTTTAACGAGGAGGGAAATATTTTCCTAGATCCATAGGGAATGACAACGGGCCACAATTTGGCTCTTCTCATCATCATCGGCTCAACAACCGGGTTCCGGTCCTGGCCTCTTTCAACAAGTCTCTCCACCTATCCCGGTCTCTAGCCGACGCCATCCAGTTGCGCACCCCAAGGCTTCGGGCCTCCTGGTCTACGCCATTTCTCCAGCGCAAGCATGGTCTACCACGCTATCGTCTACCATAGAATGTACCACAAAGAACTTTCCGAGCAGGTTCCTCTTCGCTCATGCGAGCTAGGTGCCCTGCCTACCGGAGTCTACCGAGCTTATTTTTTGTCACGATATCTGCTTCAAGGTAGATTGCGTACAGTTCATGATTGTACCGTCTCCGGAATGGTCCTTCCTCACATATGGGGCCAACAATTCTCCTTAAGACTTTTCTCTCGAACTAAGAGGTCGGAGTGCCTTTTGCTAAGCACCCAAATCTCGGATCCATATGTGAGTACTGGCAGGACCATGGTCCTGTACAGCAGCAGTTTTGAAGTTATGGTGAGATTTCTGGATATGAAGAGCTTTGACAGACTGTAGTAGGCTCGGTTGGATTTGAGAAGCCGCCCGCGTATTTCTTCTTCTATATTGTTATCGGCTGCTACTATTGACCCAAGGTATTTAAAGGATTGCACCACTTCAAATTCGTGCTCCGCTACCTTGATTGTTTGACCAACTGTTACTCTCGCATTCGACGCCACCATGTACTTTGTTTTACCTTCACTAATGTGCAGCCCCAGATTTTGTGCCGCCTGCTCGATCTGGATGAAAAAATCGTGTACAGCTTGTTCGGTTCTTCCGATGATGTCAATGTCGTCTGCGTAAGCCAGTAACTGGCTGGACCTGTTGACGATGGTCCCTTTTGTTTCTCCAACGCTAGGTTGAAGAGGAGGCAGGCCAAACCGTCCCCTTGTCGGAGTCCATTAAAGATGTTGATTGGTCTGGATAGCAATCAGGCTATTTTTACTTGGCTTGTTACGCTGGTCATGGTCAACCTACATAGTGGTGTCAATTTATTTGGGATGCCGAATTCTCTCATGGCTTTGTAAAGTTCTACCCTGGCTATGCTATCATAGGCGGCCTTAAGGTCTATAAACAGATGGTATGTTGGGATGTTAAATTCTAGACATTTTTCCATCGCCTGCCTAAGGGTAAATATCTGATCAGTTGTTGATTTGCCTGGAATGAAACCACACTGATATTGTCCGATAACGGTTTTAGCGTATGGGGTTATCCGGTCTTGTAGGATAGAGGAGAGTATCTTATAGGCGGTACTCAACAACGTGATACCTCTATAATTGCTGCACGTTGTGACATCTCCCTTCTTATGTATGGGGCATATTAAACTTTTTCGCCAGTCTTCTGGCATTTCTTCCTGCTCCCATACGTGTACTGCCCATTAGCAATTCATTAAAGTAAACTTCCCATCGCTCCAGTATGCTTTCAGGATCGGTGATTAGATTTCCCTCTCCGTCCTTGCAGTATGTGCAGCGTGGTGTGTACTGAGTCATGTTTTATACGGATTGGTAGAACTTTCGCGCCTGGTGCGGACCTCGCTCTCGGCTATTTTCTATTTCACAGATTAGGTTCTTCTCCCAGGCTGATTTTTTTTTTGTCTGTGTAGCCGTTTTTCTATTCTTCTGAGCTCTTTATATTCCTCTTCGCGTGCCCGCGTTCTATGAGATTGTTGCATTGCTCGGTACGCAACATTCTTACGTTCAGTCGCTAGCTTGCATTCATCATCAAACCAGTCGTTCCGATTTTTACGACTGCTGCCTAAGATGGAGTTGGCAGTACTAATGACAATATTCTTAAGGCGTGTCCACTTCTCATTTACGCCCAGCATACTGGCTCCAGGACTTACTCTCCCTAAATCAAGTGATTCTAGGGCGAGTCCTAACGCATTACCAAAGTTGTTACTGGCAATCCGCCCTCGGAAAACCATACCAACAAGATAGTGATCCGAGTCGATATTGGCACCTCGGTACGTTTGTACCGTCATCAAGTTCGAGTAGTGGCGACGGTCTATCAACACGTGGTCTATTTGGTTACGAGTGACTCCATCAGGTGATACCCAGGTGGCTTTGCAGATATCTTTACGCGGGAACCTGGTACTCGCAACGACCATGTTTTTCGATGCTGCCAATTCTAAGACTCCAAGTCCATTGTCATTAGTGTTCTCATGCAAACTATGGGTGCCTGCGTAATGCCTGAATACCGGCTCCCGACCTATTTTTGCGTTCAAATCTCCAAGGATGATTTTAACATCATACCTTGGACAGGCATTGAGGGCCCTCTCAACTTGTTCGTAGTAAGTCTCTTTTTCTTCGTCTGAGGACTCCTCCGTAGGTCCGTGAACGTTAATGAGGCTGATGTTCGTAAATTTGCCTCGCACGCGAAGAGTGCAAAGCCTTTCGCTTATAGCGTTAAAGCCGATGATGGTAGACTTCATTTTTTCGCTGACTAGGAAGCCTACCCCGAGCACATGGTGTTTTGTATGACAGCTGTAGTATATGTCATATTCTTTCTTCTGTAGAACACCTGTCCATTTGATTTCTTGAAGAGCTGTTATGTCAGCTTTATATTTTGACAGGGCATCGGCTAGCTGCTGAGCAGCTCGAGCTCTATAAAGCCATTGTACGTTCCATAAGAAAATTCGTAAATCGTTTTTCAGTTTTCGTTGCGTGGGTTGTCGTCGTGTGATCAGTCCGTTTCCGAGGCTTGTTGTCGGTCTTGTAATTCATTAAGTTTTACGGGACAGGGAATTAACCTGTCGCCAACCTGAGGAACCAGCCTGATCATATTAGCCAAACCTTTTTAAAGGCTTGTTTCTAGCGGCCGCCATGGAGAGGCTATGATCAGACTTCCACCAGTCCCGAATAGTTACGACACGTGCATGTTTTCGTATGCTACATGTAATGCCCCCTATTCGTCTGATGGCTGACTACCACTTCTACTTAACCTAATTTAACCTGCAGAAGCATACATATAAGCAAATTAAAGGTTTGTAGTTTGGTACAACTTGCGATCAAAAGAAAGGAAAATCACATCACAAATGTAATATGAGTGTTTCACTCAAAAACTTTTATAAATCGAAGTTGAAATACTGTAGAATTTAGTAAAAGTAAAAATCTTACCTGAGGCGGAAATCTCCAATGCTCATTGAATCGGCTTGTTGAAGAAATTGAAGTGCATCGGGATTAATAATCTCAGATTTCGATGTTGGCAGTACGGAGAGAGGTGTTAGAACATCATCAATCACATGCATCACCTAAAAGTTGAGTGGGACAAACAAAAATTGAAGAAATAAGTCTCGAGTAAGTATTTCCATTTTCAAAGTTTTATGGATTTCAATTAACTTTCCACAATTGCCATCATCTTATTAATGAATTTCGAACTTAAAACATGTGCATAAATTAATAGCCATTCCATGGAAATCTCAGCATCAGCATCTGAATCTGAATCAGTCACTGATGCAGAGAGGTATCTGTGCACACTTACTTGTCTCTTTCCCACACTGTTTTCCATTTGCAGAGAAAGTGAGGGAATTATCCTGGCGTTATTAACATAAATGTCTCCGGTGTTTTTCTTTGTGATGTAAAGCGGAGGATTGCCATCCATGTCTGAAGGAACAGTCTTCGGCAGTTGTTCCTGGTTAAAGGCGACAGTGGCTGGAAATTGAAATGTTAACTTATGAATATTTATTCGAATTCAATTTGCATATTATAGTTTATGATGTAATTAAGTTTGAGGTTTTGAGTGAGTTCCTGGGGACATCAGGAAGGAAAAAGTAAACTTATCTAGGTTCTTAATCTGACTTTAATAAGAATTACCCGAATAATAGGTAAACATTTGTTGTTAATTGTGTATTTAAAGCGAAAGTTTTCTCAATGTTGAATTTGAAATAAGAAATAAAGAAAGACTTCCTAAAACTTTGTGACCCAAAAAGAACAGCCAAGGCATGACTTATGTACAAATTACACTTCAATCTCCAAGCTGATTCTTTGTTAAATCCCACAACGAAAATCCTACATCAATTGAATAAAAAAAAGTTTTTTTTTCCATCACAACAATCCAGCAATCTACGCTGAAGGACGAAGAAAGTTTGAAAGAATTCTATTTCTTTTATTTTAAGTTGTTTCCTTACGAAAAGATTAAGGATTTTGCGTTGGAGTGTTAAGACAGGTAATGGATGTTCTGGAATGCTCGGATGTAATGGAAGTTTTTCGTTTACGAGGGTACTTTACTTGTAAACTTTTGATGTTTTATTTTGTGCTTTTCCCGTAACGAGTACGAGTATTCAGAAATCGGTTTAAATATATATCTTTTCATATACATATACATCCAGAGGTATGGCAATTTATTTTCTTAAATTATAGCCTTTTCAATACCGATGATCACATATATCAGGTATTTGGCGAAAATGGTAGAATTAATACAACGAGGGAGAACTCTGCTTAAACATTTTATTTCCTTTAACCAACTTGAATATACGAGTATATTGGAGTACTATTTACGAGCGCCTGTTAAATACATTTTTTGTGAACTTTAGTGTTTGACTAAGATGTTGTATGAAAAGGTCTAAAGAAATCTTGAAACTTGCAAATTACTCGTAACAACTAGAATGTGATTTGACCTAGCAGATCATTTACAGGAATATGCGCAAAACAGACAGATTTTAATCAATGTAAATGCACACATTTTTGTGGCTGTAATTAGTTCATTGAAACTGGACAACAATTGGAGCTATACTTTCATAATTGGTAATGGATTTGAGTTTGCATTTCTGTAGGAACAAAAAAAAAACAGCATTATGTCGAAAGTCAGTTTTTGATACCATCCGATGCGCAATAAGCCATTCCGTCTGTGATATTTTTGGTTCAATTATGTATGGAACAAAATATCGGCCAAATGGGCGCCGCGACCTCGGCGGCACCCCTCCATCCGATGGTCCAAATTTTCGATGCCGCTGAGGCATATTTGAGGTTCTATGCCGTTAATGTGCCGAATTATCTCATCCTTTAGCTCTTGAATTGTTGGCTTATTGACGTACACCTTTTCTTTCAAATCACCCCAAAGAAAGAAGTCCAACGGTGTCAAATCACATGATCTTGGCGGCCAATTGACATCGCCACCACGTGAGATAACACGGGCATTTAATTTGTCGCGCAAAAGAGCCATTGTTTCGTTAGCTGTGTGGTAAGTGGGACCGTCCTGTTGAAAGCATTCCACCATCATCCACTGTTTCCATTTCTTGCCACCATTTTGACCATTGACGACCCTTCAAATGGTCCAGAGGCTTTAGTTCTTGAGTCAATTGCACCTTGTAAGTGTGTAAATGCAAGTCTTTATGCATAATGTTCAATAACGACGAGCGTGAGAGGTGCAATTGTTGGGCACGACGACGAGTTAAGGTGGACGGCTCTTCAGCCACACTATCGCGAACAGCAGCAATATTTTCTGCAGTACGAGCTGTACCAGCATGCACTGGTGTTTTCACATCTCCTACAGATCCGATTTGCTCAAATTTGTGCACGATTTTTCCGATTGTACGCACATTTGGACTATTAAATTAACCGAAAAAATCACGAAGTGCACGATATGCATTTTGATTTGAACGCCCATTTTCATAATAAGCCTGAATAACTTTAACGCGTTGCTCAATTGTGTATCTTTCCATGGTTCAAATTGAGTTAGTCTGAAATTGAGAAATGTCAAATGAAATGCAGACAAAAATTTGACGTTTAGGTGTGGTTCACATTCAACATCGGCCCTTAAAATTTAACCACCCTTTAGGTTTGGGATCTATGCAGTTAGTATCTAAAATGCAGAAGGCGAAAAGTACTGCGGACAATTCTGTTCAAGGATTTGTAAAAAGTTTTTTTTTTGTCAATAAGGGTGGATAGATGTTTAAATAAATTAAAACACGGTCTGAGTGATGTATTAACAAAATTATTTTTTTATCTGAAAAGCAAAAAATGCATGAAATATGGCGTCATTCAAATGCCCTTTACAGTGGTACGGATCCGTGTGGTCAAATTTTCAATGACTGTTCCACATAGATCCGACAGAATTTGAGCGATGGCCTGTGTTATGTTCACCTTAAGGGCATCGGTCGATTGTATTGAATTTGAATACAACTACGACTTCTGGAAGGCTCACAAGAAAAATTCCATCGGGTCAAATCGCATTCACCTCACCTCTGGGAGAGATAACCTTATTCTCAAATCGTTCAAGCAGAATGTCAATCGTGTTGTCTGCTGTGTGGCACCTAGCGCCAACCTGCTGGAACCACATGTTATCTAGGTCCATTGTTCGTGTAGCTCCTGCCATTGACGGTGACCGCCTCACCAACGTCGCTTTCAAAAAAGGACGAACAAATGGCACCTTGCCGGCCAAAATCCACACAAAAAGTTAACTTTCTGATGGTGCATTGTCACCTGGTGTGGGTTATTGACGTCCCATATACGCTAATTTTTCTTGTTGATACAAGAATTCAATTCATCCAAAAATGCGCCTGCTCGCTAAAGATGATTTTTCGGGCAAAATTTTGGTCATCTTCCAAACGTTCCGAAGCCTAGTTATCGAACACATGGCATTGCCTTTAGTCGTGAACTTTGAGCTCCTGGGTCAGTTGCATCTTGTACGAGTGTAGGCCCCGAGTGTAGCCGAGCTCTTGTGCACGGCAAGGAATCGACTGTCACGGGTTCTGCTGTGCACTTTCGCAGACCGCAATAACGAAAAAATGTTGGCTGATTGATTACCCGAACCGGTTGCCTCACATTTCGCCACAAAACGTTGAAGAGTCAACTCGAAGTCAATCTCGAATCACAGTGATGAGGTGTGCAGTTTCATCATGATGCACTATTGGGCTAAAAAATTTTAATTTTGTAACGGTAAATGGAGACTGTTATTAAATACAATGAAGCAATTTTGTCTCAGAATAACGTGGAAGGGAGTTGGAAAAATTGTAAAAAAAATTCAATTCTTCAATCCGTTTTAATTTCAGGCAAGTTTAAAATCACATCTTTTCTAGTGAGCTTATTGCAAACAAGAGGTTTTCAAATCAAAACCAAAAATACTATTTTTTTCTACAGAGACAATTTAAATTTTAAGTAAGTAAGTAACTTTCAAGCAACTTAACTATCCTCCATACAACCTTAGATGTTAAATACTAGATCGATTGTTTGTTTCTTCCTCCCCCTTTTAAAAAGTGCTGTTGATTACTATAGTTCTTCTTCAAGATTCGGAAGCTCTATTAGAATAATTATTTTGAAAAAATAGTTGAAATCATTGACACAACACCGCCCCAAAGAAAACCACATAAAAAAGCACACGTCTTTTGAACTTTAAGTGCACAGTAGGGTGTGTCACTTTTGTATGGCCGCAAAAAGGTACTCTTATTTTTAAATGTAATAGTGCTCAAAAGTTGTATTAGGGTCTGAGGTTTAAGAACATGTAAAAAAAAATTAAGATATGGTTCGTCTTTGGCTCGCTTAAATCGGTTGAAGTTGAAAAAAAAAATTTAATTTACAGTATTTTTTTTTACGTATACTAAAAAAAAACTTAACAAAATACAGAAAGAATTTTTGTCTTAACAAAAAGATATACCACGATATTGTAGATGATTCCGTTGATTTTTAAGATTTTTTTTTTGTAAAAAAAAAACGATTTTACATAAAAAAATGATTTTTCTTCCTTCTTTTATTATTTCATAGCTTCTTTATCAAGTGTTCAATTTAAACAAATATAAGCTTAAAAGTGTTTCCTTGCAATTATCTTTGACTTGAAAGCCTAAAAATATTTTATATAATTTTTGTGTATCCACACGGTGCAATTTAAAACAACACATATTTCAAAAATCTCAAAAAATCAAAATTTTTTGCATTTCATCCTATTTTTGAGGGAGCTAAAGATAATTATTAAAATGAAAATTGTAAACGCAGGATTTAATTTTGATAAGCAATGCAACTTTAAAAAGCTATTACATTTGAAAATACCATAGTTGAGCACCTTGACACACCCTAGTGCACAGTTAAGTTCCTTTTTAATTAATAAATTATAAATATAAATTAATAAAATGTTTTTAAGACAAGAGTATTGCTCTCTTTTAAAATTGGCTCAAATTACTATACAGCTCGAAACTTACAAAAATGTAGATATTTATCGAATATTTTCGAGGCCACATCTATACAACAAGTTATAATCTAAACATCCCCGGTAAGGGGATTTATTTATTTATCGTCACCAGAACATCCGAACTTCTGGGTAAAATTCAGTTCAAAAATCACAGTCTTGTTTCGTATGCTTCCAAGTTGGTACTGTCCCAAGAGCGAGAGTTTTCTGGTTATGTTGGCCTAAAGTCTTCGGGTTGCTTTCGATGTAAGTGTGAAATAACCAGCGGCCACATTATATTTATTTGTCTAAATAACATCTCTGATCAATAATTTTGAGCAAGTGTAGACGTGCTGATCAACAGAGCCAATCAACTTTTGTTGACCCGAACTTAACCCGATGACATAAGTAGAACCTTTGTATATATAACATAGTATTACCATGGAGCGTGATTTTGTATTGCAAACTCTAGCCTGGTGGTGACGCTGAAATTAGCGCTAGATTTTACAGTGGAGAGTAGGATAAGATAGAAAACAAGTAGTAAAAAAGAGAATATTTTATTATTGCATTTAGCAGAGACAGATCTAGCAAGTACTGTCCCTATACTTAAATGCTGCCACAATCTTTCGTCTTCTTGATAGTACTATAAGTTTTATATACAAAGGAAGAACTCAGAAAAGGTGTGTCGACCGAACTTGACTTGTACAATTTATTTTTGCTTTTTGTTTTATTGTTTTTGTAAGTTGATGTGCTCAGATAAGAAGAAGTTATTTTGAAAAAGGTACACAAATTATTCTAAAATTATTTTCAACAAAAGTGACACTCAAGACGTAAACATTAACTCGTATACACTATATTATACTCTGTTCAATTTATATTTGCAGTACAGTACAGGCCTAATGGTAGAGCTTTGTCAGAAACACTGGTGCCTGCTGCTGTTTGCACGGCACCTTAACTTCAGAAAATGATTGAGCCAAAGATGTGGGAAATGGATGTTTTTAGAAATTTGGATAATATACTTGAATGGAGAAACGAGTAGCAGCAACTACTCGTCGGCATCTGAGTAATGACGTGATTCGTTTTTACTTAATCAAGTTTTTTCTGTGATTTTTTTTACCTAGAAATGGATTAGCCCTACGGGGGAAACTCTTAAAAAAACGCACCTGCTATCTTACCCCTTGGTGGTTTGGAAAAAGATAGATTCAATATATTTAGGAAATAATTGTTTTTCACTCTAATTATGTGCGTGTATTAATAAATATTTGGTAACTCTATAGATATTTGTGGCACTTTTTAATGCTCACTACGGCAACCCTGTAAGAGCTTTAAATTAAAGATAGCTTATTGAAATCGATAATGGTCAGACTGAAAGGCAAATATCCTATCTTCCCCGTACTGCAAATATAAATTGAACAGAGTATAGACCAGAGTATATCTAATAATGAGTAGGGACACTCTCTACACATATGCAAGTCCTACTATCGCAAATAAAAACAAGAACAAAAACAAACAATGAGCGTGAGAAGTTCCAAAGTATTAATTTTAATCCTTACGACAATTCACTAATGTAAGAAAAACCCACAATATTTTTTTCAAGCCCCACCACAAACAATCTCGTTCGTAAGATAAATATAAATGCAATACTTTTTCATAAGGTTTTTTTAAAGGCGCGATAGGTTGGTTGCTTGTGAGCGTATTTTTTCTCTGTGCCGTTCTCTTCTTTTGAGTGACCATATTCTTTTTTTTCGTGATACTGGATTTATTTCTGTCGATTAATTTTTTTTTAATGATATAGACCATATAAATGAATCTTAAATTTGTATTTCATTTTTAAATATTGAAATATTCATTTGATATTTGTTTGGTATTCTCAAAAAATAAAACGAAGCCATTTTTGGTGAGTAGTAGCAACAGTATTTTTACTTCTTAAGTATTTTTTTTAAGAAGTTGGTCACACTAGGAGGAGTGGATTGGGAATTGTTTACATTTTTTTCATAATGTATTTTCAAAGGCGCGACGAGTTGAATTCTTATCTCTCTTTCACCATCACACTTCTTATTTTCATCTATTTCTCGTTTCTGTGTACTTAAAAAAATTTACTGATTAGAAACACGTGGAGAGTGTCCCTACCAGTGGCGTAGCGTACCATCTCGGTGCCCGGGGCGGGAGACCCATTTTGCCGCCCCCATTCAATACTAAATTAAAATTAAATTTCGAGACATCATTTCACAGGCAATGAAGTATCTTTTATTGAAAGTAAAATAGAATTAGCGGTTTCATAAACGGATTTTACGAGCCTTACGAATGAGGCTCGTGAGACAAAGCTGCATCTGCGTATTCATCTCCATGCATGCGTTTTTTCCTGCGAATTGTACTCGTTTTGAGATCGATTCCGAGTTTTTTCCAAAAAGTCTTAGAAAAGTCGATTGCGGCTTGGACGAAACGGTCTCTGCTCTCCACCAGGAGAGATTTTAAAACGCAGAGTTTCTGAGCACACTTATCCACACTCAGTCCACATTGCTGCAGGTAAATCCGTGCGTCATTTTCTTCAGGTAGCTCTGCAGCTCAAAAGCCAAGAAAAGTGAGGAAGTTGAATGACTGCATGACTGTCAGAAGAAGACTGGCTACCGATCCGTCAATTCTTCCAGTACCTCAAGAACTTCCACAAACTTATTTTTAAGCGTCTTTGCAGCTTCACGAGGTTCACTTTTTCTGCAGGCTTATGACAAGATGCTTGAGGTACTTCTGGTGAGTCGACTTCGTCTTGATCCTGCTCTGTGGTGGGACCAGAACGACTTCCAACTTCGACGGCAGGCACGTCTTCTTCTTCTGCCCGTAAAATAAGTTATGCATTCCCATGAATATTGGCCGGAGGACAATTCTAGGCCACTCACGATTGTAGATGGAGGAATCTTACTTACATTGGAATCACTTCCGCTGCTGCTAGATGCCGCCGAAGACGTTAAAGTAGCTTTTGAACCAGAACTAGAACTGAAATATTAGCCTTTTTCTTGCGGTATTCCGCGCCGCATCCTTTAACTCTTTTCATTTTCAAAAACTAGTTCAAAGGTTGAGTGAAGTACTAAGTGCTTAGTTTTAGAAGATTCAACAGTATTTAAACTATAAACAACACAATCGAAATAACTTTCTGTGATGCGGGAGGGAGCAAAAACATTAAGCTGGCTGAGACTAGAATAACGTTTCCGTCGAATCCTAGTTATCTTATCATATCTCGCATATGCATATCATATGTTTCAGAACACTCCCTTTCAGTTTCGCGAGAGTTTCGGAACGTTTTGTTTTAGTTTCGCGATCAGCGCGACAATACGGAATGCACTCTTACGGCCCTACTCACCGTCTACGAATTCACGAAAGCGGTCAACGACGAACCACAGATAGGGTTGCAAATTTCAAATTTATATCATTGTTGTTTGTTGACTTGTCAAACGATCTGTTATGAAACATATGATTTCTACTCTACCCGCATCACCGGCGACATTTTGCCGCCCCCCTAGGCCTGCCGCCCGGGGCGGACCGCACCCCCCGCCCCCCCACTGGTCCCTACTCATTATTAGATATACTCTGGTATAGACTTCATATGATTATGTGAACAAGTATAAATGTTGACCAAGTTTTATGGTATAGCTTTTGGGATTTCTACTCTTCCTTCTTTTTTTCTTGAAGTTCTCGGTTAAAGTACCGATTTCGGCTAGTTCATCTGTCATTCACCGTCTTATATCTTTGAAGCAATACCACCTTCATGAACTCTTAGCCCATTCGGGTATCTATATTTCGTTTGCTGAGTTTGGTGATGCTCGACCTCGTTCTCGTTCCAATGTCGTGAATACAAATCAATCGTTTGGAAGTTCGGAATTCTTTATCAACTTGAGTCTGGAGACATGAAATTCGAATTCGAAGATTATTAACCGCTTGATTTAGCGGAGCTAATATAGTTAAAGTGTTTACTTTTTAGAAACATCAGATCAGAACCTATTATGCGTAGAATAATTTCTCATCCCTTCTTCTGGCTAGTGTACCAAATTTATTGGTGGTTTCGGTTACTTCTTTGATGATGTCGCGATACTGGTACAGGTACAACTTATTGTTAGTGACTGCTGTAGCTCATTACACGTGGGGGAAATTTTTTCTTAGATATTCTCTATAGACTACCTACTTCTTAGCGGACCCATTTTCTTTTCGTTTACACAATTGAGCTTTCAATGGTCAGAGTCGTTATTTCTTCCATCGAAATGTATGCACATCTTTGATGATGGTAAACAATTTATGTGCATTTTCAGTTGAATTTCCTGAGCAGAAACCAAATTGATTTTCTAAAAAATTGTTTTTATTTACACTACAGCAATTTCAACCCGTAATAACTTCAGAATAAGATAGTGTTAATATGAACTAGCTTAGTTTGTAGTGATAGTGAACATTGATTTGGTTACAATCGTTGCTACCCCACTGAAAAATAAAAAAAAAATGTTCTCCTAGTTACAAGCAACTTGTGTGTGTATTAGAATTTCATCTTTATTATTCTACTCGGAACTGGGGGTAACATTTTGCTCGTTTTATTCCTCCCTCTTCAGCTCCCTGACCTTAAAACTACGTTTTTAACTCTACGAATTGCTCTAGTGCATGATGTCCCATTCATCATAAACTTTTTTCAAATATTTTTAAAAAAGTTGGAAGAAAAGTAGTTTTAATTACTTCTTCTATGAACAAACTTTTACTAAACGCTAACAATCCATAATAACACAACATTGTACAGTTTTCCTTTTGGAAACATTATACATATGGCGGTTTTAAGAGAAATGGATACAACTCTCAACAATGTAAACAGCAACACCACCTCATGAATAAAATTCATTACAACAGCCAAAAACCAAAAAGGTATATTATAAAGACTCATTTCACTAATATCATTAGCTCAAATCTATGTTAAAATAACTACCTATAACCCGCAGTTTTTTAAGTGACTCAATGTGAGCTACAAAAATATTCATACTTTATCAAAATCAGAATTATAATAATTGATTCTTACTGGATTGTCACCCTCATTCTTCCTCATGAAAATGTTCCCATTCCTAGTGTAAACGTATTTACTTAATATTTATTTTATTGGAATACGAACTTAATATATGTACATATGCAGGGAGACTAGGTACCATAATTGTTTTTCTATCCATTCGTGTTAGAAAGTATCAATCGATTTTCGGAACATAAGTCATAAGTTTTCTTTATGGGGATTATATACATTATATATTTTCAGACAGAAAATCCATTAACATTGTATTTACCTGTCTGTTTCTAGTCTTCGAAACATGTGCCCCAGCTAAAATATATTAAACTGTCCAGTCCCCTACCACAGTCATGACTCCATTATTCAACCAATCAATTCCAAAGGGATATGTTTCATTAAAACAACTAATCACAACTAGACAAATGGATTCTATAGCCAAACATGTATTGTCAGAATAAGGATCTCAAGTGTTTGAACTTGTGCCGCAGGACATAAGGATTTGGTCGACAACCTTACAACTAATTGTGGTTTCATTTGCATCTGACATTGACATTGTACTTAAGAGTATATTATTAGGTTCCCCTCCATGGATCTGGATCATCTCCGTAAAATAATTTATCTATCCAGGATTTGGTTTTTGTCTCTATCCCTTACACTGTACATGTGTACTTACCCATGTGATATAGAACGGAAGTGTTGCTAGCATGATGGCGCTGGAATGCTTCATTTGTCGGTACAAAAATCGTTACAGACCGCAAAGCTAATGTTGAATTTGCAATGGGATTTTGTTCCAGCAGCGTGTAGAACTGAAATAAAATTACGGAAAAAAATAAAAGTTTAAAGCAATGTTTTTTTTTTTCTTTTAATATTAAAATTTTAGTGAAGATCTTATAAGTATTATAAAGCAAATGGTAAGCGGTTTAATAATATTCCTACAAAATGTTTCCTTAGAAATTATTTTTTACTAAAAACGCCATTTCTATTTAAAAATAGGTTTTTGGTGTCTGCAGCCCATTTATTCAAATTGAATTTGATGCCCGTCCTGTTGAAAGAACTGAGGACCACGAAGCTGGAGCACATAAAGCTATGGTGTCTATAAACGTTTCATCGGCTATACAAATAAAACAACAACAAAAACACGCCCAGTATCCTGCGGCAAAAATGGGAATTTCACCTTCCTGTTTTTTCTTTTTTTTTTCTTTTGACAGCAACAAGCAAGGTAATCCGAAGTTCCATCCGACAGGAATTTGATTTTATACTTCCATGTTTTTGACAACCACCCTTAAAATAGAGATGTAGGGTTAGGTAAATGTTTGTGTCAGTGGTTTTCATTTTGGGGGCATAGGCCGAGTTTTTATCGTTATGCTGTTGGAAAATAGACGAGAAAATGCTGGAGAATAGCGTATAGGTAAAGCAAACGTTATGGTCGGTCGGTGGTATAAACAAGGACGAGGCGAAGGACCAATCCCTAACTAAGTGAGGGTTTAAGGTTGCTGTACTGAATGCTTTCAATCATTCATGAGCATGTTTTGGGGAAACAGAAATTGGTACATAAATAATTTGCGGTGAGTTAGCATTTCAAGTAAAATGTATCATAGGCATCCATCCCATAATGATATAAAGGAGCAGGTAAGGTATAAATACCTATACAGAGCTATCTAGTTGGTAGATTTTGTTCCGGATGATAAATTCATCCGATTTCGGTTTGATGTCGCCATTTAAAATCTACTTATAATCTAATGTATTTAAAATTTACAACCTTCGTAGGTACTGCATCATATCAAGGAGATTGGAATTAAATTTCTGTTACACATGCTTTTCATTGGTTATTCGAATAAGGTATTTTTTGTTTCTGTTTGTTTAAAATAAAACTCATCAAAGGTGTCGCACGTTATGGCGTTTTTCTTAATAAATATGCATTGCAGAAGGAGAAGTGTGCAAGTAAAGTGAGGCGCAACAGCTCGTGGATAACCAGGGCCTGGGGTTTTCAACTCTCCAATTCCTATTTGCGTGTTTTCAGCTGGAAGGGAAGGTACCTAATATTTTCTGCAATCCGAATGACAAAGATGAGTAGAGGAGATATTCTCCTGGAGGGTTTGTCGCATCCTTGCAAGAGGCAGTACCCTGAATATTTTTTTGTTTTAGGTGGCAGTGGCACTGAAAAGAACACTGACCTTCAAAGTGCATCACAATCCAACGCAATAATCATTACGCTAAGGGTTACAAAAGGTTAGCCATTAAGTTATTCTTATCTATAAATTTAAAATAAATAATTTGTGTGTGTATGATATCATTTAAAGTTGTTGTTTATTCAAAAGAGGACCATGGATGCCATTATGTATGGAAACATCATTCACGCATCCGAAATGTCCATTTTTTGATTAATATTATCGATTATTTTGGCTTTCTGTGCAATGATAGTTTGTGGTTGATTGGCATAGATTTTAGAAAACCCCATAAGAAGAAGCTTCACATGGTCAAATTGCACAATCTCGGTGGCCAATTCTTTTAAAATATCCACGAGCTGTATGTGCTAAGTAGAGCCATACTATTGAAACCGCATGTCGTCGCACAGTGGGCAAAATGGCGAAAAGAAGGCATTAAATCAACCAACAGGGCTAGGAACTTGAAATTTGGCACAAATCCTACTGATACCAATGTAAATACATGCCAAAGTTTCTAATGGTCACGCCCATTTCTAGGGTTACAACTCATATAAATTTCATTAGTTTACGAAATTTCTAAAAAATGGCTCAAACGATTTAAATAAAACTCTGCGTGTGTTGCATCCTTAGTGATTGTAATACAACTTCATTTATAAACAAATTTAAAAAAAAATTATAGGGTTACCATTTTGGAATATTTTTTGTTACTAGTTTTTTTTTGCTAAACTTAGCATCCTTTCTTCAATAGAAATGACTTCGTTTTGTTAAGCATTACAAATATAACATTTTTGCGTAGAAGAGTTTTCTGAAATGGCATTACACACTTTTCCATCAACCATGGCGAAGATCAAGTTCTGGTGAAAAGAAATTGTATTTGCACTTTCTCTTACAATAATAGGCTAATGGTCGGTAATTTTTGTATCTAAGTACTACGGATACTAATAAAGATTCCTTTAAAAATTTAGTTTTAACTGGTCTACAATTAAATGAGCTTGGACGTGGATTTTGTTATATTATTTTTGCATCAGAAACTAAGCGAAGTGGAACAAGGCAAGTATCTAATAAAAACAGCCGAATCTACCTAGTTCAATTCATAAAAGGCTTGCTTATTTGAATTGTGACCAAAACTCCCATCAAAGTACAAGGATACATCCTTAAATTATGAATTAATTTTTGGAGAATAATTAAGCGTTTAACTGATAAGTTTAGCAAACTTTGTAAATCTGTACTCACAGAAGTTCCCGAAAAACTGACATGTTCAGCATCGGGATAGCAATTTTTTACACTCCTGAATGATTTTATACGAAGGAAATACTTAAGAAGCTTTTCATCTGATAATTTCATATCTAAATTTAGATAAGCCTGCTTCGAAAATTAACGCTAAAGCCTCTTCGCCAGTCATTGAAGTAGGAGTAGGTTCAATGGACTCTATTAAAGGTTTAATACACTTTTCGTCTTTTAGGTACTTCGTGAATTGGTTTTGCAGCTCCCGACTACCCAGATGCTCTCAAACTCATTTCAGCTGCATATGCCAATTCAGAAAGAATGTATGTCATTAAGGTACCCGTGTATTGAGTTCGCCTTACCATTTCTTCCTTTAAAAATTCCACCTGGCTAATAAATCCTTGGCAACTTGCCTTCTTCATTATATTAAAAAGATCTTGCCTGGTTATTGATAGTATTTTGGATGGCTAAGAAGTGCCAAAAATACAATAATATTGACCAAAAATGTCTTTTTCTAGAAAGTGACGTCACCAACAAAAATGTACACAATACACAGGGGAGCAAATTGTAGCAAGAAATTTTTACACATTCTGAAAGAAGACAAAAGACTTAACAAAATGACATATAAAACTTAATGGCGTTTTACGGCTAACACAACTAAACGCCTAAGGATTTCGAAAAAATGCAAAAAAATAAGCAACTTTTTAACTTTTTTTTTATATCCAACTACGAATTAAAATATAAAAAGAAAAAAAGATACAAAAAAGCACCTGAGCTTGCTGATCCTATGGCAATTTAATTTAATTTGTTACACGCAATAAATAATAAACTGTACAAAATTTACTTAACCAACTCGAAATGGCAAAAAGAGGTCTGCGATCGACTCAAAACGTGAACTTACTCTTCATTTAAGACGATCTGCAGAAGATAACGTGATTCTCTCTATCATTTCTAATTCTCTATTATATTTTGAAGAGAAATAAAATGGTTATTTAAGACAAAGCTCACCTTCAGAATTTGATTAAATGCCAGCTTTCTTACGTTTTTCCCCATTGTGCGTCGGTCGAAATCATCCAATTTGGGCCAAAAGAAATTAGTTATCATAGACCGATAGCGCTTGCCGTTAGCGAGGTCAAAATCCACACCAAACTGTGACTTTCTCTTAATGCATTGCAATTTGGTGGATCTCGAGTGGATTGTGATCGTCCCAAATTCAACAATTTTGTTTCTTGAAGAACCCATTCAACCAAAAAATTGACCTCTCGGAATTACTATAATGGCGACCATAAAATGGGCGAAGTGCACGAAACGTTGCTCGAACAGAAAACCCACTTTCATAAAACATAATTTTTTTGATAATAGCCACGTTTTTTTTGGAAAAGTAGAATTTTATATGAATAACAAATACAACATCCACATTAGGATCACTGCGGATAAAAGGAGAAGTGAAATCCTGCTGCGGTTAGAGATTTAACGTTTATTCGAGTATCGGCTGTGATCCTACTGCGGATGTTGTATTTGTTATTCATATAATGAATGACGAATTTCTAAAGAAGGTCTGAAGGTGCAAATGTACCGGAGACCTTCAATTATTTGAAGTTTAACATTGGTTTTTGAATGCAATCATTTTTGGCAGCATTGATTTTCAAGTATATGTAAAAACTTGCTACCGATAATACCGTGATAAAGGAAATTAGACAAATAATTTCCCTTCTGTTGAACGTTCGATTTGGTATTTGTAAGGAAGAGTCATAATCGTCTACCATATTACTCTTTATGTTGAGAATTTTAGAAATTTTCAAAAGTATTTATTGCATACAAAAATTATTAAAAAAAACTTGATAGTTTTTATTTAGTGTTTTTTTTTTTTCAAAAAAATTCCTTCGTTAATTAAAACCTATGTACATACAATTGTGAAAAACATGTCGAAAATGAAAATTTTGTATCTGTGCAAATTTTGAGTTTTGGTATACGTAAATAGTGATGTCTGTGAATAGATGTTTCTTTGTTCGTTTGATTCAAGACCAACATGTTTTTTCTGATCTTCAATCGCCGCGAAGGACTCTATTATAGAATGTTGGAATATGTTGATGATGAAGTTACTGTCCCAATATTCCAAACAGACTTATTGATTCCTCTTCTTCATATCATTAAAGGCTAAAGGATCATTTCTTTTCTAAACTGCCCCCACTCCTCAACTAATTTATAGACGGTATTATATTTTTTTAATTCAAACAAAATATTAAATTTTAGCAACTTTAAAAATTAAATTCAGTGATTTGGAATATTTCTATTTAAAATTCTAATCTTTTGGAACTTAAAAGCAAATATTTTTGATTCTATTTTCTTTCTTGTTTCCAAAGTTTCTGGGAGCTATATGTTATTTCGTGTGTTTGTATTTTACGAATATTTAAAAACCTTAAAGAAAATCTTTCAATAATCAAAATAATCAATGGGACGATCAACCGACGACGACGTTCGACTATTATAGTCAACAATTATCGATAGCTCGTTTTCGAAGAATACCAGCCCAATGTCGCTTCTGTGTTTCCGCTGCTGTCCAATTATTTGGTTTGTAGTTTCAAATGAAAATGAATAAGCCTAAGCTTCCCTTTATCTACAGAATTGTAACACTTTTGGGCTAGAAGTGACTAAAACTAAAAAGGGCCAAACCTAACCTTTGTGGAGTAAGTTCCGCCGCCTTGTCTGCTTGAACATACTGCTTTTCTCTTTTTAAATAATAAATACTAATTTTCTTGTCAATCTTGTTGAAGATATCAATTTCATTCATATTAATGCTCTCAACTCATATTGCCTGGAAATATACGCACAAATTCTTAATTTATGCAAACTTTGTAACAAAAACATGCTAAAACCATTACACCTCAACCTACTTCAGATTGTTCGTTCTTTTTTGTACTCTTGCGCCAGAAAAAAAGTAAAACAAAACACACGCGCAATAAGGGAAAACGGAAACAATCGATTACTCAACTGATGCGTTAAACATTCATTTTATTCCTTAATCGATCCCCTAAGAGTATGCATATGTAATGTATCTATATATACATATAGTTCAAATACTGTTATTTTTGTTTTCGAAACAACTCAGAAGGGCTTCTATTTTTCATCATATGTATATGCACAACTTAAATCGAACATGTCTTTACTCAGTTAAACTGAAACCATTTAAATGCTGCTAGCTGCTTACTTTTCTCTTGCATCACCTGAAGGCCTGGATCCTACCCCTAACTAAATGTTACACACTGTATTTGGAAAATATTTGCAATAGGTTTTATGTCAAGCGTACAGTGTTGATTAAAAAATTCTGGTTAGTTATTTCTATCCATTTCTCCAATTTGATTTGTGGAAAAAGAAATAACGTAGCATTCCTTCTTAAACATATTATTTTAATTGAAACTCACGCAAGTAAATTAATAAATCAAACAGAAAACAGAAAAGTCGATATATCTAGTGCTTTTTAAAAATTCAAGTTGAGTTTTCTTTGAATGCATTGGTGACACCTTTTCAAACCACTTACATTATTAATATATTAATATAATATTCAGTTTTAACCATTAGAAAAAGCAATCTTCTAAATACCATTAATTAGGATGACACCTTTACTGATTAGATGTTGCTATTGGAAATGCAATTGTTACTACTTTTCGTTTCAATTTCAATTTGTAAAAAGTTGTCAACATAACTTTTACAAAATGGGCCTTAAAAAATTTGAGGCCAGAAGAAATAGGCTAAGTGCAAGCTTTTAGAAATTTGGGGTTTCTAACCGTGTAATTGCAGAAAAGCTTCGACGAAGGGAATAAGAAGCCATGGCTTCATAAACAGTTTTTTGAAGAACGTTTCAGACCACTGGAAAAACATGAAAGCCGAAACTTACCAAGACACTTTACGCGCTGATTGAAGAGCAATCCTCAAAGCTGCTTCAAATTGACACGATTCTGCAGTAAAATCGGGGGTTATATCTAGTCTTTCCACTGTTAAACGTATCATACGGAAAGCTGAACATTTGATGGGATCCAAAATGCAAACAAAAAACCAGCCCTTAAACCAAACCGACTTAGAAAAACGAGCGGCATCGCGTTGTTTAAGTTGCATGTCCCTTGTTAGAAATAACAGCAGCACAACGAAGTTGCATCGAATTAATAAGATTTCCACATCTTTCTACAGGTATTGACCTCCAAGACTGCTGTATAGTTTCCCAAAGGGCTGTGTTAGTATTAGTAGTTAGCTTACAACTAGCAACACATACTTCTCGATATCGCACCAAAGATTTTTCTATAGGGTTGAGGTCTGGGGATTGCGCAGGCCACTCCGTGACATAACCCTCTGTTCTTGGAACCACTGCTTCGAAAGTTTACTTGTATGCTTTGGGTCGTTGTCTTGTTGAAAGACCCATTTCGGTGGCATTTTGTCTTTAGCATATGGGAACATAAATTTCTCTATGATCTTCAAATAAAGATGCTGATCCATAATGCCTTCAATTCCGGTATATGGGACCACCATTATGGAAGGAAAAACATGCCCAAGCCAATATGCTGTATCCTCCATGTTTTATTGTCCTGGCTGTGAAACGTGGATTATATTCTGTGTTTTGAGGCCTTCTTACAGACGAGGTCCCTTTCCACCATATATAACACAATCTTGGACTCGTCTGACCACACAATATTCCTCCACAAAAACATGAAAATTCAGTGACTTACCAATGATTTTATTTACACTGCTATTATTTTGACCGCAACTGTATATAATTTCCATTGCATTCATGCTGTAAAATTAATTAGTGTTGATAACAATCGACTAATAAGTATAGCCTAGTACGCAGATCGGGAAAAATTTTGTCTCCCATACATTTTTTTTCCTGGGACAAATTTTGTCTCGGATATTTTTCCTAGCAGTACGCAGTTCGCGCGCAAAATGCATACTACTGTGAATTGCTCTACAAAATGTATCCACTAAATTTTGCCAGGAAAAAGAATGATATAAGCACTATTTTGCGGGACAAATGTTGACAGCCAAAAGTGATTTTTGCCAAAACTGGTTTTATGTAAAAAGTGCTGATGCTTCTCTTGAAAGCATCGAGAGGAGATTCCAAAAAGGTATGAACGATTTTTGTAAGACAACCCGTTCCAGAGATATACTACAAAACACATTAAATTATTTTTTAATTCTCCAACTTCAAACTTTTGCGCGAGATTTGGAAAAGTTTTGTAGAGATTAAAATTGTAGAAATAAAATTTGTCTTGTCTCGATCTCCGTACTAGGCTTTTTGCAACAGTTTTTTTTTTATTTGTTGTTTGTTTAGACTATTTTCACATTTTAATTCAATTTTACTTTATTTACGTTAGAATGCTACTCAAGTAATTAAAAGAACCAAAACGATAAACAAATTCTTTTAATAATTTCCTTTCCACAGCACTGTGGATCACAACACACTGCGTCTGCTAATCACTATAAAAATGTTCGGGAAATTTTCTTTGCAATATTTTCTTGAATAAATGTTAAATATAGTCATAGAACATAATTATTAAAAATCGCACCCTTTAAGAAAGGAGCTCTTTCTTTCCTTGTATGAATATGTAATACAAATTCACCATGGCGAGCGGTGGCGCACGTCAAGGCACACAAGTCACAATAAAAAAAGATCCCTATAGCAACGATCAAGCAAAAATAAAGAGGACGGAAAAAATAATATTTTATAGACAAGAATTTCAAAAATGTGAAAGCCCATCATCATGTTTGGTAGGAGCAGCCAGCTGCAGAAGGGTAGGATATAAATCGGCTAAAAGTCACGAATCTATCCTCGAACCTCGACCGGGGGAAAAATAATATGTATATGATTTGTGTATAGGGTTTCATTGCCTTTTCACACGAAGCTTTCTGCATTTTTTCTTCTTAAGATTTTTGTGTTGGGGTTCGAGTCAGTTCGAGGGCCATTAACCTTCTTGAATTTAGAATTGAAGCTGATGGGGGTTGCGAAAGCCTAGGCGCAAGCATTGGAACTTTTTGTTTCATTTTTTTTTCTAGAATGAATGAGTTTTGCAATTTTCGAAACAATAAAGACGCGATATCCGGGTTTTGATAACATTTGCCGCCACAATGTCGTGTTCCCAAAGAAGATAGACACATTCGAAAGAAAATGGTCTTACTCGTATTTGACATAACCGTTGGCAAAGTCTTAGCTGTGGGAGTATGTAATTCGAAGCGACTAAACTAATGGTTCAGACAAACCGAATGGGGTTTAGTAGAAATCGGTCATATATATTAGAGTGGAACTGGATATAATCAGGGTAGGGGAGAGTGGGACACATTTGAACACGGGGCACATTTGAACAATGCTTATAAAATTTTACTTTATTACTCTTTTTTAAAAGTAATTTAAAATTTTAACCTGTCAATACGAGTACCATATCCATAAACGTCATTGATTTTCCTTGATTCTCTCAGTTGTCTCTCGGACTTAGAGCTGAATGTTCCTTTTGCTAGTGAAAGTGTTTTGTTTTCGTTTTTAAGTTATAAAAGTTTAAACAAAAATTACTGCGCGATCTTAAAACAGGAACACATTTTTTATGGAGGAAAAATAAATTTTAAACTTAATTGCGGTAAGTTTTTTACTGGATATATTTCAGTTAAATATTTATAATAAATTTTATGTCACTGGAACCGTTGGGGCAGATTTGAACAGACCTATTCGGGCACTTTTGAACATGTTCAAAACTGCCCTGATTAGTTTTTTTTACCTATTTAAGACATGTAAGAGAAAATTTAATCAGCTTCAAGCAATTAATCAAGCAATTTTTTATATCTGTTCTATAGGGCAAGTATTGGTTTCAGGTAAAAAATGTTTTTGTCATATCGTCCGTCAGTCTCTGCGTCTATACGTTTCTCTGTCTCATTTTAAGCTATTGAATACCGAAAATAAGATATAGTTAAAGGTTTCTAGACAGGTCGAGAAAATCTTGAAATTTTTGTACGAGTAGCTTTAACTATAATATTTTATAAACCTATTTTTATTCACACAAATTGAAGCTTAGGCTTGGAAAACAAGCTAAAACTAAATGAATTTAGCGTTGGCTATTTTAAAATAGCTATTACTAGAAAACAACTACCTAACTTAAGCTTATTCTTATTCACTAAAAATCCAGCTTTTATTTAAAAATCCAAGTTTTAGCTTTAGTCTTTTTTTATTGAAAGCAAAAAGTGTCCAAATGTGCCTCACTCTCTCCTACTCTGTGGACAAAAGAAAATAATTAGCATCTTAACTCTCGAACAAAAATCATACTGGATGTCATTTGTAAAAGTAAGCGTCATAATTACATATTTTGGCTTATACGGTTATCGCTTACGACATATTATTTTGCAGAAAAATAAATCTTATACAGTAAAATGTCCTTCTGCTGACACCTATCTCAGGCAAAGACTCTCCATATTATTTTTGTACGAAAATTGGTCAATATACATACATAAGATACGCGCAGAAATTTCACATGAAAATGTTGAAACATTTTCTTTTCGACGGACACTAGAGCAGTCAAAAATATAAAAATTATAGGCAATGTATTTTTTTTTTAAGTTACAATGTACATCAAACAGCAAACGATTCATGAAAAATTCAAATTATGATATATTGACTTAGTTCATTTGACAAGTAAATGAAGCTTCGGAAGATTATGTTGTTCTATCTTATCATCCTGAAGATTTGAAGCTGAAAAAAATAAAATGCACGACTGGATCGCACGAACTTGCTCTTATATAAAAGTACTTTGGAATTTAAAATACATTTTATAAATATAAAACATGGATTTAATGCGATAAAAATGTTCAAATGCATTGAATTGCCGTCTGATTTCCGAAAAAGTATGAATTTGCGCAAATAAAGTTCAAAAATCATTTTATTAAAGTAATTTTTTATATAGCAATTTTTTTTTCAAGTTTTTCTAGAACAAAATTTGGGATGCCAATTTGAAGTGTTTAGTAATATACACTTTAAGAAATAATTTCAAAAAAATAATCGTTCACACGTTTTCAAGATATTAATTTTTCAAAAAATAAATTGGATTTTTTTTTTTCAAAAAACAAAAAAAAATATTTTTTCGAATATTTTTACATATATGTACAATATTATTATAAGCTTAAGGGGGCTTCTGGTGAAAATTTTTGGTTAAAATCATAAGAGCCGTTTATGAGAAAGTCGAAAATCAAAAAAACGGTTCTATGACAGGTACCATTATAGTAACATTTTGCCCCAAAAATTTTAAATGTAGTTCATATCCATAATATGCAAGAACAAAAATTTATTAATCGTTGTAGCGGTTCTTCAAAAAATTCTCAAAATATTAATATATATTAATATAAATTAATTTCCATCTGAAATATTTTATTTAGAAGAGGAATTTTGATGGACATATTTTAGGTTATTCTTTATTTCAAATTTACATTGAATGGTGATATTAATCATAGCTTTTTTTATAGCTATACTGAAATATTTGCTATGTTAAGTTACATTTCTCTTTGAAGAAAATAAATGTCCTTAATCTAATTAAGTTATGTAAAAGTAATTTAGGAATCCCTGGTAGTTCGTGGAAAAAACTAAGAAAACTAAAAACTAAAAAAGCTTTTATTGTCTAATTTTTTAATGAAATTATTTTTGTAATTGTTTTGTAGGTTAGTTGTTGTGTTTGTGCCATTAAAAGAACATTTTCCTTCGGCAATAAAAGGTGTTTTTAAAGTGTTTTATATAACCTCTAACAAAGTTCGAACAATTATTGTAAGAACCATGTCGCTTTAGCGTGTGGTTTTGACATGTCACTGACAGCTCCATAGAAAATTTTTACCCCCAACGCCGGAAAAGAAGTTTTACTTCAAAAATGTCTATATCATTTTACATGATCTTATACAAAAATATTAGATGAAAATAATCCCTTCGATGTTAAAGCTTGTGCGCTGAAAAAATCACATGATAGAGCATGTCCTTGCCGAAAACCTGTGCATGTTTGAAATATTTCAGAGGAGATTTTCTCTAACTGCACATTAGACCACTTAGCGTACTTTTCAATGTCACGAGATATCACAAGATCACGAGTTTGGTCAGCATCATATAGAACTTCTGACGATTAATCCTATAATTTTTGGCTTTGAAATCTATGAAGAAACCGTGGGTCTTGACTTGAAATTTGTTGATCTTTCCCAGGAATTGTCTCAATGTTCCAGTACGTTTACAGTCGTAGTAAATACCAAGGTGGCACTTAAGTTGTCAATTTGAGACACAAGTTGCACTTATCCCGGTAAGGCTGAGCTCTAAGAAAATGATGGAAACATTCGTCAAATTCATGGCAGAATTCTTTTCTTATTATTTCACATTCTTATGACATTTGAAATATCCCCTACTTCCTAGTTATGTTCTCTTGCTTTGTTCCCGGTCTTTTTAAATACAATAGTTAGTAATTAGTAAAGTTTATAATCATCCGATTGTCCAATAAATGTTTTTTACATACACATTTACTACAATTACATATATTTTAATTATTTAAAATATAAAAAAACAATCCAACTGTGGGACAGTATTTGCTTGGTCTGAATGTTCCCATGACACTAACTTAAATTGAGTTCGAAAACAAATAAAACCCATTATATCCAGGGGAAGTTTTGCATTTGCAATCGAATGCAACAAACACGCAACCCATGAGTAATTTTGATATGACAGATAGTTTATTTTTTTTAATGCAATTGACTAAACAATGCAGTTTGCAGACATAATTTTTTGATGTTGAGGGAGTACCAAGCACACACAATATTTTTGTTAGTTTAATTAAGTTTATTTCTGTTCAAATGATTGCGTTTGGGAAATTTTCGGCAACTAACAATAGAACTTACCCTTCGAAACAAATGTGATGAGTCACCGCTTTGCATTAAAAAAAAAACTCCGCCTCATAAGGTGTGTGTAAAAGAGTTATACTGTCAATAATTTTTTTAGTTGTTCGAGTACCTTATGTTGGAAAACACGATACAAATAGTAACACGTATCGGCTGCTGTTAAAATATAGTCTCGATATAGTCTCTCGCAGACATTTGTTTCTGTTCATTTCAACTTATATTAAACTCATTTATTTCAACTTTTCAAATCGTTTCTAAAATATTAGATTAAAATGATGCCGGACGGATTTCTGGAATTAATATGCTCTGTGGAATTGAATTTGCTACAGGTTTGTTGGATAACTTTTCTTTTTTTTCAAGGATCATTTGTTAGAGACTTCAAATGTACCACATCCGAATTCCCTTGACACTCCAATTATGCTTATGTTATCTTACTTTTTGTTTTTAGCCTTGAGAAATCACCTGTTATTGGTTCTGTCCAAATGGTTAAACTGATAGAACAAAGCCCCAGAGCTGCGCAATATATTATATACATATGTAGTGGAAAAGGGCGAATTATGCTTTTGAATTCCCATTTTAAGAAATTTAAATGATATAGTACATACAAATTTAAATGATATAAAAAAATTTAAAGTAATTCAAATAGATGTTTATAAATCAACTTAAAGTAAAAAACTGTCCTTTTGAATTGAGAGATTCGTTTTACATCAGCCAGACCACGGGCTTTATTTTCTAGGTGTCTGAATTTGACCAAATTCCCCTAGATAAATATAATTTACATTGCGTTCGTGCTATAAATTTTATTAGTGTTGATAATCGTCGACTAATATATTGCGTCTTAGAAGGGTACGACAGCATCTAACTGATGAGCCCAACTGTCGTACCTGGGCGAAACGTATTTGGACTAGAGGTCACAAAACGCTTTCAATTGATTCATTCAATATAGTCCACAAAAACAAAAACAAAAACTATAAAATTTATTTTTATATTTTTCGTTTTTACTTCCTATTATTTATTTAATTGCTACTCGTATGTACAAAAATTTACAGAGCTTGATGGTAAATGTATTTCAAATATGTAAGTATTGCTCGGATTTATAAGGTTCACGGTTCGGGCAAACTGCGAAAGCATAGTTTTTCATATATATACGACTGTACTCTCCTTTGAATACTTTTATACAAGAACATGCAATACATTTCATCGAGATACTGCTCAAGCGTACATCAAACGATGGAAAGACATTCAAATGAAATACATATGTACCGAACCACTGGTATTACCTACTTGTACTCTTTGACTACGGTGTTCCAGGTAATCTTGACCTTCTGCTGAATCCAAAATATAAATTTACCTTTCTATAAACTCTGTCAAATGCTTTCGTAAAATCCAATGTATTATTAATTTATCTGGATTACGAGTATATTGAATTCTTATATAATCAAGAACTTCAACTTTAACTTTAGCCGTAGAGCTGTCTTGCACGAACATCTAACTGAACCGATAAAAATAAATTACGGATAGGTACAGATGTTATAAATTTGATTTGATAGGAATTTTCCAAAAACCTTTGACAGCCAAGACAAAACACTTATAAACCGAAAATCAGGAGTTGATGAGGGTTTGGACATTTTCGGCACAGGAATATCTTACGTTAGCATCCGACATTGAGGAAATGATGATGTGGTTATATAAAAATTCATTATATGAGTAAATGCGGATATGATTTAGGGTGACATTACTATAATAAAACAAATTGTAACTCCGTCTTTCCCAACAGAACAAGACCTAGGAGAACTAATCAAAGTCAAATTCTGTAGAAGATTCATAGACGGCTTTGTTGTTTAGTGAACAATTGGATGTCTGAAAATTTCTTAAGAGAAAGCGTTGTTATAGGGACATTTGGATCAAGAAAATTACTGACTTCGGCTGAGTTCATAATTGCAAAACTGCCGCAGTCCTGCAAAAATTGCGTTCATAATTGTAAACAAACAGCATTATCTCTGCATGAGCATGGCAACATTTGTGTTCATAAAAGTAAACTTACAGTCAACATGCGGTCAATTTGGCATGTGTTTTTTTTATGTTGCTGAATTTGCAGAAAAATGGTAGAGGTTCAAATGTGAGTAATTTTTTTTTGAAATTAATTTATAATCGTACAAATATTGATTTTTACATCTTTGATAAGAAATTAATAACTATCCATCCACAGGATTGAATACGAAGCTAAAATCTGGTCCGATGCTGATATAGAACTATTTTTGCAATTATGAACTCATTTTTAACAAAGTATGATGACTGCACACATGCAGTTGTAATTGTGTTCATAAATGTATTCGAAGCATGTTTTAGGCAGGGCAGGGGCAACAAATTTTGCAATTACGAACTCAGCCTTCCTCTTTTCTTGTGGACCCCAATAGCTAGCAAATCGATCCAAAACTTACATGAAGTTTGAATAAGAACTGAATAAATATGAAGGGGAATTACAATTTTCTGCCAGGTCCAAACGGAGATAGGCACTTTGACAAGAGATATTTAAATTTAGTACAGTTTAAAACCAAAATAACTGAAGAGTTTTTCATGAACAACATTTTTATGTCTATTATATCATCATAAAGCTCATCACATGGCTCTCCTGCGGATCTACGGCTCCAAAATAATGTCCCTTGCATGTAAGGTGTCTACTAATGCCTAAAATGTTACCACATAAATATATCTATCTCACTTGTGGCTCATATTTATCTGTCGAAACATGCCATATATATGTCATATGCAAATGTAATATAACTTTTAGTTTGCTATTTCGACAAAATAATATCTCACTAAAAATATCTTCGTCAGCATTCCCAAAAGCAAAAAACGCTAAGCTTTAGAAATTCCAATTTAAATACTTGTCTCCTTTAATGGTTTAGCAAAAATGTTGACGACAAGAATGACAAAAATGCTTGTGTGGTCTTGTGAGTAGGTATACAAAAACAGTCAAAGAGAAAATATATACATACGTATGAAGGAATATTTTTCAAAGGCAACCGCAACACATCAAAAATATATGTATATACTTAAAACAGTGGAATTTTAATGAAACCTCAACTCATGCAAACAGAATTTGTAGCTTTACAAACACTGGATTATTATATCCCCTTAAATCCGTGCTCAGCAAACCCATTTGTGTAATCCCTTAATCTCATAATGACTTTCGCAGCAACTCCTGTTAATATCTCCATAAAAGCCGTGTCTAAAAGTAAAAGATGACATGTTGTGTAGGTACCTACACCACTAAGTATAGCGCGCTTTAAATGGCACGTTTCTTCCTTTCTTCTTGTATATTTGTATCCCAGTTTTTATCCTACGTGTTCAAAATAAAAAATCCAATGTTGATGAATATATAAAACCTTTTATAAAACAAAATTGTAATAGTCAGACTTAATAAAAACAAAAAAAAAAACAACTCACAACAGGATATCAAAACCCTCCCTGCAAATTAGGGTGCCGAAATTACATGCTCTGTTTATACTGTGTTCCCTATTTTTTTTCCTTTACGATACCCTTAGTCTTTTAGCCTTTTGTTTATTGGTGCGTATGGCCTACTTTTTGTGCTCGCATGTGTACCTTAATGCATTAAATAGACAAACAAATAAAAAACACAAAAACCGAAGATAAATCCTTTAAGGGTGACAATGAAAAGCTGCAAAAATATAAAATACAATGTTTTGATGTAGTGAATGTATAGCAAACAAAGGAGGTTACACGCTGAATGAGGTCAGATTAGGAATTACGCAAAAGGTGTAGGTATAAGTATAACCACCCTGTACACTCAGTGTAGCAATTGAAATTGAAATCAATGTGATTGTTTTCCATTTGACAAAAGAGAGCGCAAAAAACCGATTGTGGTTTGCATCCCTAACTCAACAGCAACTCGGCTAGGCCAATTGGTTATGAGGTCGACATCAAATAAAAAGCAAGCGCGGAGCTGGATTATGTTCTTTGTTCCTCAAGACGGGACAGTTTTTTTTTTATCTACTACATGCATATATATGTTATTATGTATGTATCTATTTTCATGAAACAGACCAATCCAGAGAAGTTTATGGAAAACATATTATTCCTATTAATAAAATGTGTGTGTTTAAAGACTTTTCATATAAAGGGTGTTTTTTTGCAGGCCCACAACTTTAAATTGGCAACTCAGTTTTAAGTTTGGTTTGACAACTCTCCTAGAATATAAACACTCACGCCCGGAGCAACGTTTGCAAATTGCTCAAATTTATTTAGAAAAAAACATGGTTCAATTCGAGAAACACATCCGGCGTAACATCGTTACGGCTCATAATCGTCCATCAGAGCGATTTGTAAAATTTCGTACATTAAGCACAGAACAAGCGATTGCTGATATGCAGCATAGTGTTGATGATGATCGTCATCGTGCGCAGCAATTAAATTTACTGATTTCCTGCGAAGAGTATGTGAAAACTGGACCTCCAGATTACGCCATGTAGGCGCCTACAACGGTGGTCACATGTCCGAAATCATGTTCAAATATTAATGTCAAGAAATTATATTTCAAATAATAGGTGTGTTTTTTTTGCAAGTCCATATAGAATTGTAAAAAAAAAACGACATCGGGATTTAGGAGTTTCTTTTCCACATAGCTGGAAGCACTGTGTACGCTATGACATTTGTCTGCTTATTGACGACTAGCATCAACCAATCCAAAAACTTCACTTTTGACGTCTCTGAGCAAATAATCGATAACATATAGATAATACTATTTTGGCATCACCATTTTTATCGGGTCTTAGATTAACTCTCGAAAATTATCTGGTCTTAGCTAACTCTGTATAGATTTAAGTAGTTGTTGCATTTGCATGTAAAGCGCTTAGTCCCGATGTCGTTTTTTTTTTACAATTCTATATGGACTTGCAAAAAAAACACACCTAATGTCAATTTCAATTTAATGGGTATTAAGTAAAATGCTTCTGTATTTTATTCAAAACAAAGTGATCCAGGGTTTTTTTATGAAACTTAAAATTAAATGCTCTAGAAAGGAAATAAACTTCCGTCAAACTGACAAAAACTATAAGCAGTAAAACTACTTACTCGGAAATAAATAAAACCAATAAGCAAACTGTATGTATTTAAGACACACTCTTGAAAACTATTACTTTCGCGTTTAACTTAAAATCTTTTGATAGTTTCACAGGATCCATATAAATTTTGATTGCGATACAATCTACATATTATGCATAGTGGTTCCTGCAATGAATTGAAATGGAAATTACACCCATTCCCCCCTCTTTATATCCGGTCCTGACGAAAACCAACAGAGTGGAAGAATTAGGAAATCATTTAGAAAAAATGTAAGTATTGCAAATTAGGCATATATTAGAGAGAACATTCCAGACGCTCAATTATACACATAGCAGGGGCCAGTTCACAATAAGAACAACAAAATTTGATTTATAAGGGCACTTGGGACACTTTCACAACAGGAAGTTGAGCTTCAATGAAGCCATTATTCTTGTCCAAGTAATAGTGTCCCTTTTTGTGGGGGAAATCATTATTTCTTTTCCTTTTTTTTTTTGCTTCTCAAAGTCAACATAAGAAGAAGAGACAATATATGTACATACATTATATGTACATATAACTAAGAAATTTATCTGATTTATGAAAATGATCAATTGCTTTTTTTGGGTGCATTGTCCCATGCAAGGGGTTGACATCCTTTATTCAACTATATGTAAAATTAGTTCACCCTGTTTAATGTTTATATAGAGATATGTATGTACATACATACATACATAGAAAATGTATCTCTTTGCATATCCGTTTTTGTTTCCCAAGGAAGACAATTAATGTTGCTATCTATTTTCATGTACAGAAAGAGAAAAATGGATGTGTGTATTGTGTATTATACAAAACTAAGTTGGAACTGAGCTGGCACGTATCCAGTTCTAGATTCAGTAATTGCAACAGATAAATTCCTCCTTGTTCTCGTGAAATAATGGCAAGTTGGTCTCCTTTATTTTTGGTATATTTATATTTTTTTGTGTGATGTTAGTTAACATGAATTAAAAGCGAACCTTCAATTTTCTGGGGGATCCGAACGCCTAAAAAGCATTTATCAAGAGATACTGTTGCTTTAAGTAACTAACCATTACCCTAACTACTATTGCCAGAAATAATATTTTTCACAAACCTCTTCTTTGGCCATTTGTTCAATTTTGGAAACAAAAAATAGAATAGTCGCAGGGAGCTTAATCTGGGGAATATGCTGAATGAGGATCGAGTTTGTTATCTAATTCCCAATTTTTCCATTGCGATTGTAATGAACTGTCCTGGTGGAATAGAACTTCTTTCTTCGCCAAATGAGACCGTTTTTGTTGTAAATCGAATTCGAATCGATCCAGCAGCTCTTTATAATTTACGCCCCGATTATCATTTCACGTGTATTCCGAAAAACTATTGGCATGAACTCGTTATCTAACAAACCCACCATAACATTCTTCGGCTTCGATTCGCCAGGAGAAGTCTATTTTTTCGACTATTCCTTGGTCTTTGTTGTATTGTGGTGAATACATGCTTCTTCATACGGTTACAAAAAGGCACACACTCACTCACTTTCATATGACATTCAAGTAGGGCAAGGTCGGGAGGATTTGACAAGCAGGAGGAATTGACATCAGCACTTTTTTGAAAAACTAAACCGAAGTTACTAATGATTGGTCTGAGTGATAAATAAAAAATCACGTTGGTATAGGAGCGATATGGCAATATGGACGTGTTTTTTATTTTTGTGTCCATTTCAAATAATTTTAATGGGAAGAAATTGAACTGTAGTATTTGAATTATGTAGTTTTTGACATTGAAAGTGACTATTTCGCACCTTTATTTGTTTTAAAATCATTAATAAACAATAGTTTATCCTAAGCACCATTACATTACAAATGTTTTTTTATGTCTGTCCTAAAAGTAATTAATAAGGAATATTTGACAACATTGCTATATGAGGAATCGACAAAGTGTCAAATTCTCCTTTATTAGTCATAATACAAATTATTTATTTATTTATTTATTTATTTCATTCATCTATCGAGTTTTCTCTTACAGATTGCTTAGCTTAACCTATATGTATATTTACATTTTCAATCAATAATAATTTAAATACATTTCTTTCAAGACTTATATCTAAATTTAATTTTAATTCATTGAACAATCTCATACATCTTGAGAATGGTTCATTTGAACCATAATTACACCTGTGTAAAGGAATATAAAACAACTGTTTGCTACGAATATTTCTTCTTGGAACATAAATATTTAAGAGATTTAGTAAATCGGGACATATAATATGGTAAGACAATATATCATAAACAAACATAACACTATTTACAAGCCGACGATTTTGTAGAGAACTCAGACCAATTAAAGCACATCTTGTGGAGTAACGCGGTATTTCGGATAGATTCCAATTTAATTGTTTGATTAAAAACCTAGTAAAAGACTTTTGAACTTTTTCGATACGATTTTTAGAAACCATATACTGTGGATCCCATACTACTGAAGCATATTCCAAATGCGGACGTACAAGTGAAGTATAGACTGCTTTAATTGCATAAGGATTGGAAAATTCTGAACAATTTCTTTTAAGAAAACCCAACATTGAGTTTGCTTTTGCAACAATAAAATCGATATGGAGAGAAAAATTTAACTTTTCATCAAACAATATCCCAAGATCTTTTACTTCCGATAGTCTTTCTAAGGTTGTGTTTGAAATACTATATTGATGTAGAATAACAGCTTGAGATCGATGAAAAGAGAAAATATTACATTTCTTTATGTTAAGTGAAAGAAAATTATGTTTACACCAATCAACTATTAAATTAATATCATTCTGTATCTTAAGACAATCATTAATGCTTTTAACTATTGAAAATATTTTGAAATCATCAGCAAATAATAAACCACTTGTATTTTTCAGTATTAGTGGTAGTTCATTTATATATATTAAAAACAGTAATGGGCCAAGATGGCTTCCTTGTGGTACACCAGATGACACAAATATTACTTTTGAAGACTTACAGTTAAAAATTTTTACAACTTGTCTTCTATTCACCAAATAACTGGACATCCACTTTAGAAGAGTTGAATGAATTCCAAAATTATTTAGTTTCTTAACAAGCAATTTTATACAAATACTATCAAAAGCTTTTTGAAAATCAGTATAAATTACATCCACCTGATGACCTGATTCTAATGCATTAGACACCTGTTTTGTAAAAAAGGTTAAATTTGTTGTCGTGGACCTACCACTTACAAAACCATGTTGACATGGAGAAATATATTCCTTTATATAAAAATATACTTTCTGTTTAACTATGAGCTCTAAAAGTTTTGGTATAGCAGAAAGTTTAGAAATTGCACGATAATTTTCAATTTTATGTTTCTGACCAGCTTTAAAAATTGGAGTTATAAAAGAAAATTTCCATTCTTCTAAGAAAATTCCTGTTGAAAGTGACAAATTAAAAATTATTTGAAGGGGTTCAACTAATGAGAAACATTGTTTAATTAAAAAAGATGGAATGCCATCTGGGCCAGCTATTAAACTTGAATTAAGATTTGAAATTCCTTTAATTAAATCTTCAGTAGATATAAAGAGGTGTCCTAAATTTATATTTGGAACAAAATATGGGTAATTATCATTTACTGGAATTACTGCAGTAGAATGATCCACGTATACACTCTCAAAAAATGTTGCAAATAAATCACAAGTCGTTTCTAAATCCTTAGATACTTGATGATTATATTCCATATTGTTAAAAATTCCAGAGTTTTGTTTCTTAGAATTTATAAAAGCCCAAAAGGATTTTGGATCTCTTGAAATTTGTGACTGAATATTCATGATATATTGTCTGTGCAAAAATTTATTTAAGAATTCATACTCACGACGCAATTGACAATAACGAGTTTTGTGTATTTCAGATTTAGTTTTTTTAAAAATTTTGAAAGCTTTATTTTTAACATTTTTGATATTTTTTAGTCTTTGATTTGCCCAAGGTAATTTTGAATCAAATCTTTTAACAGTTTTTGGAATAAATTTTGAAAAACCGTAAAATAAACGATCCAAAAAGTTTTTATAAATGTTTTCAAAATTTGTTCCAGAAAGAAGTACCGACCAGTTTAAAGACAAAAAGTAATCATTTAATTTAACATAATTTCCTTTCGAAAAATTAAAATTTATATTTTTGATTTGCTTAATTGTACTAGAGACACAATTTTTATAAATTCGTAAATTAAAACAAACAGCTTTATGATGAACTGTGTTTCTAACAATTGGAAAGATTGATTCCATAACATCATAAGCTAAACAATTATAAGAAAATATTAAATCAAGATATCTTTGCATGAAATTAGATATTGTATTAATTTGAATAAGATTAAATGAAAGCAATGAATCAACAAATAATATTTCAAAATCCTTTTTAACATTATATGGAATCATACATTTCTCATCATCTGAATAGTTCCAATGAACATCACATAAATTAAAATCACCCAATATACAAGGCAACTGATAATCAAAAAGATTTTCTATTAAGAATTCAATATTACTAACATGCATTTCATAAATAAATGTAGGGCTCTTGGGTGGTATATAACTTACTACAAAAACAATTTCATTATACAATCCAAGTCCTTTACATAAACTTACATTAACACACAGCTGTTCTATTTGTTTATCATTAATTCGAAGTTCACCTAACTGACTTGAAAATTTTGAATGAACAGCAATAAGTACTTCACCTCCACGCTGAGTTGAAAGTTGACATCGATCAGAACGGTAAACATTGTAAGATTCATCAAAAAGTTCAGCTGACTGTATATGAGCATGAAGCCATGTTTCTGTGAAAATGATGACGTCATATTCATGCAATGATGCAGCTAGAAATACATCTTTTGTTTTTGTTCTAATTCCACCTGCATTTTGGTAGTAAACAGAGAGCGAGTTCTTATTATAACGCTCAGCTGGCGACGAAGATGATGATGAAGGAATTGAAGACGACGAACAAAAAGAGCGAGAAGGAAGATGTTCTTGTACGAGAGCGATGACTTGTTGGTTTTGATAATTATTTACTTGATGTGGTCGGATATTATTGCAACCTCTTTTTTTGGAAAGAAACGGAATATTTTTACATTAACGCAATTAGGCCAGTTTTCTCCCTTCAATGCATTATCAAATGCTGTTGATGGTATACCTAGTCGAAAGTTTATATGTTTCAATGCAGTAACATCGGTATTTTGTTTACACAACGGGAAACATGACAGAGAATTTGCAGGAACTTTCAATTTTTTTGATGCATAAGAAATAATAGCATCAGGTGTTGTTGTTGGTGCGAAACGAGACAAATGTATCCATTTCAAAGCAGGCAAAACATCCAAGTCCGTTAAAGAGTCATCGCTGCCGACTATGTGCAAATTATTTTTGGTTCTTTTTTTTGTATTTTTGTGGGGCTGGAGGGGTTTAGTTTGTTGAGAAAATGAAACAATATTTTGACTAGAGCCGCGGTCAGTCAACTCCAAGTCATTATGATGAACGGTTAAAACGGTGGAACTTTTGGCGACATCACCCTTTTTGTTGCTAGCACTTTGATTTGCTTTCTGATTTATATTAATTTCATTTATTTCCGAATTATTTTTTACAGCTATATTGTACGAATCGTACCACTTTAATACACTGATTCCAGAAAAGACACACAGGCCAACAAATTAAAGCTCCTTTCAGAACAAAATATTCGAATAAACAAGTTCTCACAACAGTTCAAGAAAAGGAACTTGTTGAGTATTTAAAAAAAATGTCCAAGAATGCATTTTTCGTTTAAAAAGCAACTTGCTTAAGAATATTTTAAGAAAACTAAAATTCCATACCCAAATGTTTGGAATACAAATGAACAAGCTGGAAAGGCTTGGCTTGCTTTTATTTTGCTGAAATGATATTGTACCTTATGTAAATTTTGAAAATTTATAATTGTATTTGGATTTTAAGATATTTCCAAATGATCGTTAACATGTCTAAGTCTAAGACCTTACCCTATACATTTCAGGACATTTAAATCATAAATTTGACTTAGCTCAGTTTGACAATTGACATGTTTTAATATCAGCAAACACGACTTTTTAATTTAAAAACAAGATTTCAATGTCAATCAAATTTTCTTCAAAAGCATACTTTGTGAAAGAGATTAACGTTTCAAGCGATAGAATATCTGTTATCATCGAATTTCTTAAAGAAGAATAATTAAATTAAATGAAATGTTTGAATCAACATTATCTTACAATACGAAATTTCAATCGAAAGAACATTGACGTTTTTTCTGTTGTCCCTTGACTTTTCCACAACCAGTAGTTGGTTCTTAACAAACTCTGAAATGAATACCTATTCAATAAATGTTGAGTCCTTGTTTCAAATGAATAGCAGAAAGAGAAAACAATTTAATCGAATAATAACAAAAGAGGACTGAGAATTCTTTGTTATAATTAAACTTCAGAAAAGGCTTCCTCCAACAGACCTTCGTATTGCTAATGAAAGTAAACGGTACATTTATATATGTTCAACAATTCAACATAAATTTCAAAAAGATAATTAAATCTAAAAATGAGAAAACCAACTGACACATAATTTAGACGCACAAATTACGACACAATTGAAATTTGAAAGCTTTTTCCGCCTGTTCTCTCATAAAAAATAAAGCCATTATAAAATTTTACGATGTACAAATTTTATTGCCGGCTCCTTCATCTAAGCTAAGATTGGTTCAGCAAAAAAAAAAAAAAAGACCACATACATATATAAAGGATATCCTTCGTTTGCTTTTACTTACATTTGAGAGGATACTTAAAACGTTGGTCTGCAAAGATAAATTAGTTACAGAAGGGATACGAAGAAGTCTCTGTGCCACTACTTCAAAGTAAATTATTTCAAATAGAAAAAAACTTGCTTACAAAAAAAGAAAACACCATAGAGTGTTTAGTATTGAACCACAAAAGAGAGTTTTTCCTTGTTAATCTAGTGAAATGTATAGTTTAAGATAAACTTTCTGCAGCAACAGTGTCATAGTCATATCCTTTTATAAAACTCAAACATCTTTCAGGAAACTTGGGATAATACTGTGGTTGTTGGGAGTATAAGAATGTATTTTATTGCTCGACAGTTTCATGAAAACAAGCTACAAAAACATCGCCATCAAATAAATCCCCCAGACTAATAAAGTATTCTCCGATAGCTTTTGGGAAAATACGAAACAAAAACAAGCACAAATCCCATATCTTGAATTAGTTACAAAGTCTGTTTTATATACTATGTACATAGGTATGTGAGACGCGTGGGCGTTTGATGTTGAGCCACATCCATTCAAGTTAAATCAAAATCTGTTGACCACTTTTCGAGAAAATTGAATATGATGAGCTTAAAACATTGAATTTATCCTCTAAAGAGTTACAAGAAATATATAAATAAAATAGAGGCCATTATGTATTGTAGAGAGCCTCAGCCATTCCCAACAATTTATGTGTGCATGTAAGCAAGAATAGAGGTGACTTACAATTTTCTGTCGATTCCGAACGACTATTGAGCGGCACTTTTCATGACAAGAGATCATGACCCTGAAAACCCTTGACCCTTAAAAAATATTTATGCGACTGAAAATCGAACTCAAGACTCTCTGCATGTCCGCTAGAGTTAAATACAATACGTAATTTTAAGCTCAAGCTCGATCTACTGCATTACTGCCGAAATATTCTTTTTTGAACTTTTTTGCCGAACTGGCTATGAAATCGGTTCCATGTTTTAGTCCCAAAAGTTGGATTGAAACGGACTATTTACTTAATTGCCACAGTTAAGTTCCCAATCTTGACATGGCCATTGGCCAGTGATAGAAATGTATTACTTAAAGAACGTGCTTCGTTAACATTATGTTTTATAGAAGAGAAATTTATAAAATGTCAAAATAACAGAAAAGCTATCAAGCTTACATTTAATCCTGCAAGTAGAGAAAACTGCACGCATTTAAAATGTCAATCGAAGAAATTGAATTTGAATGAATCTTAAGAACTCTATCAGCAGATTTAAAAATGGTTGAATATTCCTCCTTCATTCATTTACGAAGATTTTTTCCTATACGAGTATACAAATGTATACCTCTTCTGAACTTAATCTGTTGGAGTTAAAATGTCCTTTGATGTAGTTTTATTCCAACATAACTGAAATAAAACTCAACGGAGCGTCTATTTAAGACTGAGTGAGTTAAAAAGGATCCACCCCTTGTCATCGCCGATGTCGCTTGCCTATAGCAACCATCTCTCATAGTTTTCTTTTTTGAAAAGCACTTACGATCGCAATCAATAATATACAGTTCCACAAAACACTGTCAATAAAAGGATAATATTACTCCGTTGGGGGTTCGTTCTGTCATCGTCATTGCTGAGTCCTCTGTCATCATTTCTGTATGTCACATCTACGACAACTGATAATCAAATACTTTAGATATGGCATTCGCTTAATAGGACTATATGTATGGAGAGCCCTTCAGTTCAGGCTTTTATGAAGGGTTCCGTGATTTAATGTTATTAGTTTGGAAATCGCATACAACTTTGTACATTTCGTTATCGGTCTTGAAAATCCTTTCCAAAAAAAATATTCTACTTCTGTTTCCTTTCAGAAATTTAATTGTACGAACTTTGAGGTCGCCGCAACGATGTATCGATAACGATGTACTGCAACTTTTTTGTAAAGTTGGTCACATAGAATTTGTAAGCAATAAAAGTTTTAGCAGAAATCATCAGGGGTTGACGTATAATGGCATGGTTGTGGCTTTTAGTTTGGAATTTCTATTATTTGTAGTCTTCGCATGCAATCTAATAAAAGGGCGGATTTTCTTTTTAATCAAGTTGATGTAATGCGTTATGACATTTTTAGTTATGCATGTCTTTTGGGTGTACAAATAGAGGGTCGAAAAGAGATCCTGATGTTAGGGGTTAATATTAAATGTGCTTTTGCTATAATATTCAGGATGAAAGCAGAACATTTTCAAAAGAGCAAAACTTAAAAATCACTTTTTTAAAATCTATTTTAAATTGAGAAATGTATAGTTTTTAAATGATATCATTTAGATAAACTTTAGATAAATTTAGATAAACTGAGAGAAAGAAAAATAAATTCTCCCATAATTCCCGCTTGTGTCTTCAACTACGAACCAGATTTCAAACTCTAATCTAAATAATCAGTTGCGTTGCGTTCTCCCATTGACGTGCCCCAGCTAAATGAAATCTTTGAAGAGAGCTTGAAGATACTCGTAACTTCAACCATGTATAAATCTGCATCGATTGACCATTTCGATTTTGAAATGTTAAAAATTCTGCACGCAATAGTTAAAAGTTGGTAAACTCTAGCAGCTGCGGCTGCATCAGTTCCCTCTACAGCCCTGTTCGTAATATTGAATTCTTGCAGCTATTCCAGATGCAGCTCCAGTTGCAGTTGCAGTTGAAGAATCTCTTTCATCATTGCCAGTATAGATTATCAAAATTCTGTTCTTTATCAAGATCACGTTTCTTGATTCAAAAATTTGTTTTTTTTTTTTTCTAGCGGGTAGATTGCTATTTAATTTTGCAATTTTGTCAGTAGTGCTTAAGAAAAAAGACAATGAATTGAAAAATAATCAAACACACTTGATTTCTATTGATTAGCCATACAAAAATACGGGTACAGTCAAGCAAGACTTGTAAATAATATTTACATGTTACATACTCGTATTCAAAATCCCTTCTTTTTCGAATATAAATTTGATGTAAATTCTTTATAAAGATTTGATAAGCAGAAAGAAAATGTCTTATTTCTAAGGTAGCACTTAAGATATCACGAAAATTTTTCAAATTTATTGATTTAACTGAACTATTTAACGTAATTTATTCTAAGCATACTTTTTTGGCCACATTCATGCATTTAATGTTTAAAATTGGAAAAAAAGAATTTTCTTGTTCTTTTCTTGTTCAAGAAATACTTTTTCGAATACTTCTTCAACTACTACAATTTAAATCTCTCTCATATCTTATTTGCTCTCTGAGAGATCCTTTGTTAAGATTTAACGGAAATGAGCGTTTTTGGGAAGTAACCGACAAAATACAAGCTTATAAAATCGGAAGTTAAATGCTGCTCTGCAAGATTTAATTTTTGCGATTTCTTCTTCTTCAATACGACCTAGTAATATCTTTGTTGATAGAAATAGGTAAAAGGCCTGTTAATTGCTCTTGTCATGGATGAGCAAAGATAAGTTTTTATGAGGTTAAGTTTTCAGAAGCTAGCTCTCCTCATGCAACAGAAATCGTTAATAGTATCTTGTTAAATTTGGAAACAGTTCAAGTAAGAACTATGCAGCTAAATACTTTAGGATAGAAAAAACTTGGAAATCAATAACAGTAGATATTTAATTGAAAAATTTAATTTCATTCAAGACATCTTTAAAAATCTTTTGAACTTCGTTCTCAAATGAAGCTGCTTAAATTGCTTCAAGTTGCTTGCAATCAATCTTTAAAGTTTAACTTCTTTCAAATATCGCTATGAAATCCGAAATTTTGGTTGAAAAATTTCTTAGACACATAAGCACTATAAATAATCGTAGGCTTATCAAATCGGATACAATAAGATCAACTTAAAAGTTCATTTTTGTAGCAAAATTTATAGTGTTCTTATATAATGTTTCAAATTATTTGCAAGTATTTTAGCCTTTTATCTAAATGGTTCAAGAAGGTTAATTTTTTTTATTTTAATTGAACCATTTTTAGAATGGTATTTTTTTTTTAACGTATTCCAAATATTCGTTGACAAACAAAATTTAATTTGTATATGTATTTTTCTAGTTGAGTTGCTTTAAGACTTGAATTTTCATCGCATTCTAAACTTCCTGCTATTTCATTCAAAGTATCAATCATAAATTTAATTTTTTTTTATAAATTTTCACTTTTACTCAGCTTGCCCTTCCTAGATAACTAGACATATGTATGTAGATATACATAGAAATGAAGATGACTAGAGTAAATTTCTACATGGAACAGAGAAAATAGAAGAACAAAAAAGTATAGAGAAGTAGTTGAAGTGTTATTAAAGCAGACTCCTACTCCTTTTCCGACTTTAAATATCACTGATTTAGCCACATTATGCAATAGCCTTTAACAACAAGGGTAGGTAATGTTAGATTATTGTGGTTGTCAGCGTGAATGCTTAATACACTAACACCATATGTTTTTCCATTGTGATACCACATGAATCAAGTAGACTCTCTTCCTCAACCTTTTAGAGCTCTTTACGAAGCGTGGAAGACTTCTTATGTCTATATTTGGCAGGTCGTTAGGATCATTATAGTAAAACTCTTCTTCATGAAGCATGAGTAGGACATATCGTCGTCGTTCTATGAAAACTCCCTAAGTCCATTTTTGGTTTTTTGAGATATTTGCATTTGAACTTGGAAATTAATATAAAAAAATCCAAAAATTATCAGAATAGCATGATCTCAGGCTTCAATTGTAGAATTTGTTTGGCGTAGGCATTGTGCAATAAAATTTTGTGCAAATGGTTTATCCGAAATGAATTAAATAAGAATTGCATCACATTTTTTTTTTAAATGGACTTAGGGAGTTTTCATAGAAGGACGACGATATACAGAAATGATGAGAAATCAATTGAACCGCTGAGAAGAAAAAGGAAAACATTCCACAAAAATGGGAAATTGAAGTAATGATGCAAAAGTGTAGCTATTTTTATAGCGCACATTTTAAGCCTAAAAACGAAAAAATTCCGTGTAAACCTACTTTTTAAATGCGATTATAAAATATCATTGAGTGGAAAAAGGAAAAGATTCCAGGAATATTTTCCTTTTTCCTTTACTTTTTGGGGTAAAATGTTATTAACGGTACCTGTCATAGAACCTTTTTTGATTTTTTGCCTTTTTCATCAACGGCTTTAACGATTTTAACCAAAAATTTTCAGCAGGAGGCCCCATAAGTTTAAAATAATATTGTATATAAAAATATTCGAAAAAATTGTTTTGGAATTAAAAATAAAAAATTCCAAGTTTTTTTTGAAAAATCAATATCTTTAAAACGAGTGAACGATTATTTTTTGAAACTATTTCTAACATCTATACCAATAAATACTTAAAATTTGGCACCCCAAATTTTGTTCTCGAAAAATTTAAAGAAAATTTGTTATATAAAAAATTTATTTTATATTAAAAGGATTAATCAGACGGCAATTCCATACATTTGAACATTTTTATCTCATTAAATTCATGTTTCATATTTATAAAATGTATTTTAAATTCCAAAGTACTTTAACATAAAAGCGAGTTCGTGCGATCCAGTCGTGCATTTTATTTCTGTTTATTTTTATTCCCTTGAATTATTATTAAAATATTGTTTTAGTTTTCATTTTGCAGAATTATTCAATATTAAAGAAATAAAATGTTTTGAACCCATTATTTATATTATTTGAATAAAAAAACTTAATTTAAAATAATTTATTTGATTTTTTTTTCAATTAGTGGAAAAAGGAAAACATTCCACTCACTTTAACAGGAATTATTAAGCCAGAGCTTAAAGTTTTTAATTTCAATTGTTTTGTATGTTACTCTTCTTTACTAGCTTTACATTTGTCCTTCAGAATGTTTTGAAGAATATCTTTCAGTTTCAGAAATAAACAGTTTTCTTCAATTTCCCAAAAACTATGATTAGTGGAATGTTTTCCTTTTTCTTCTCAGCGGTTCAATTCTACTACTCCCTCCTCCAAACAGTTTCTGCAAAAACCGTTTGAGAATACTCCAAGTCATGTTACATGTTTAGCTATTAGACAGTATCCGATGACACCTATATGACACCTATTACAAAACAGATGTGCAATCTGCTTAGAGATAACAAATACTAAGAACGCTTAAGATTCTATTGCGGCCAGATCTGTTTTGTCGCCAGACAAGTGGTGATGTTGTTCCATCTAAGTCCATCAACTTTAGAATTTTCCGAAATATCTCTGTGGCCCGTCACCCAACATATCGGAGAATGTTAAACTGTCTTGAAAGATGATAGATGATAGTTAAGGGGCTGTTAAAGGGTTTGTGTAGACAGCAACAAGGCTAACAAATATCTAAAACTTTCCTATAGAGTAACTGAGATTTTGGAAAAATTAATACTGAATTTTAAAGAAGATTACAGCCTTAAAAATTGTTGCACATTTTTCTGCGGAAAATCACCTTGTTTTATTATGTACATAATATTTAAAACGGTAATATCTTTAAAACCTGAGCAGATGGCGGAAAATGAATAAAAGATCGAAAAAAGCACATGCTCATGTGAAAAACCTTGCCGATAGTGTTTAGATTGGGTTCACTACAAATTATGACGTCGAATTCAATCAAATGTCAGTATAGTCTTCTATATAATTTTAGAACGAAACTGTTTTCACATATCTCGGTATTGTAATTTAGCAAATCTTGCCAGGTATGAAGTATAAACAATCCAAGATTCCTTTAACTGCTTATACATAATGTATGAAGTTAACTGATTGAGCAAAATTTGAATTTGACATAATGAAATTCAACAAACTCGTGCTGATTTTTTGCTTTATTAGCTACGCAGTTTATTCAAATCTGATGCACATACGTTCTTGAGAATTTTAAATTTGTATTTTATCTGTCCATGTTCAATATCAGGGCTTCTTTAATATAAACATAAATTCATTCACTTGCTAACAGACGAAAAAATAAACTGCCAGAGAAATTGAATAATTTATTATACTTGCCGACGCATTCATGCGCCATCAGAACTCACAGCCAGCATATAATTTTCTACCATCAATTGCATTTCTGAAGAAGCACAACCCGGAATAGTTTTGCTAGTTCAGTGCAGGCGATGGATGTAGCAATGTACTAATACCATATTATGGCATTAATTTAATTGAAACACTTCGTGATGCTCCCCAGAAAATTTAATGTACCGAACATATGTACCTATTCACAATGCATACATGTATGTTAAAATGTTTATAGAATGACAGAAGTAGATCATTAAATTGATCAATGTTCACGCGTGACATTTAAATAAATATAAAAGAATTTTCTTTTGAAATGCAATTTTACACAAACAAAGAGAAAAACGAATGACACTGAATTATATTGCCCTTAAGTTGATTGAATGTAATTTTAGTGTGTGGACGTGGACACCTACTTTTTCCTTATTTCGTTTTGTTAACTATGAATAATTTATTTACAGCTGCGAGCAAAACAATAGCAGTGCTTCAAAAAATAAGTTTAGTTGAAAAGAAAGACGAATAAGAATCATGATTTTAAGAGATTTTTGACATAAATTTTGACTTTTTTTCAAATATCTTTTTAACAAAAATTTTACAAAAATTCATTGATAATATTGATGAATAATAAAACAAATACATAAAAAACTTAAAAATTAAGGGATCAAATTAATAGCAGTGCTTAACGATTTAATTATAAAAAAATGAAGTTTAAATTAAAGTAAATATCATTTTCATTGCAGAAATTTAATATTTTGTCGCATGACCTTTGTTTTTAATTACAATTGATAAGCGCCTCACATCCTTGTAGTGGTATTGACTTCCATGCTTGCTCAACTACCGCCCATAGCTCATTATTATTTTTCGGTTTCGCAATTCAGACTTCTTTTTTCATGTCTGCCCACAGATTTTCAATGGGGTTCGCCCCGACTCCACAAGATATCTGTCTCTCCAACTCAATGTCTGACATCTCTATCTCTACATTTTCTTATTGCTTCGCTGGGCAAACTATGTCATGATTTTTCATTTCTATCTCTACTACACGGGATGTGTTTTGTGCGGACAACAGAAATTAGCAAAAGGTAAAACTAACAAAAATTATATATATTTGTAAAGGAAAGAATGCGCATCTACCTAAAGTAATAACACCAAACATAACTTAACGCACGAACAAATGAATAACATGACACGTTTATTTATTTACTTACAAAATAAAAAAAAAATATTTGCCGACGGAATACTTTACAAGAACCAACCAAATGAGAAGACACGAAATAATAAGAATAAAATGTCATTTCACGACAAAGAGTACGAAAAAAAGCCATCTGTCAAATTTCATATCAGACATCTATATCAAGACAAAACCGCTGACATAGATCGCTGACAAATATCGCGTCTCCATTAGAGATTTCATATCATGATGAGCATCCTGAGAGAATTTATCTCCTGTGGAGTCGGGGTGTTAAGGTCGGGAGACTGAGCAGGCCACTCGATAACCTCAATATTGTTGTTCAAAAACCATTGTTTGGCTGTTCTGATGGTGTGCTTTGGATCATTATCCTGCTGGAAGACCTATTGGAGCGGCATTTCGAATTCGGCATATGGCAGCATGACGTTTTTTAATATTTCTACGTAAGAATGCTGGTCCATTACATTTTTAATCCAATATATTGGACCAACTCCATAGTAGGAAAAGCATCCCCATACCATGATGTTCGAACCTCCATGTTTGATCGTTTTCGTTGTATACCTAGGGTTGAATTCGGTATTTGGAGGTCGTCTTACGTTCTTACGTACTTCCGGGACCCTTTAGCACCATAAAGCATAATCTTACACTCGTCAGTCCAAAGAATATTTCACCACTTTTCAGGAACCCATTCTAAATGCTCTCGCACATACACAATTTCAACCGTTTAGCTACGTGTGTTTTTTTCAAAAGCGGAACTACGTCCATTTCGCTTACTATTTCCGTAGCTGCTGCGAGAGGATTTATCTTCGAAAATCGAATAACTCGTTTTGTCATTGATGGTGTCAGAATTTGTTTCCGCCCTCGAGTTTCGGGTTTTTCTTTGAACTGAAGGGCATTTCTTATCATTTTTGCAGAACAGCCAACAAGTTCCGAGTTGTTCCTGAGTAAGTTTTCCCTTCCTTTATTAAATTTTCGATGATCTGGCGCCTGTCTGGTGTGCAGTGTTTTCCGCGACACACTTTATCCAAAAAAAAACTTAAACTTTAAAACAAATTCCATAAAAATTAATGATAGAAAAAATTTGATCGCTTAAAACACTTTGAACTCATTAAAAATAAGAACAATGAAACAAATGAGAGAAAATTAACCGTTAGATTATGCTCCCAACGGTTCTTTCACAAGCCATGAGTAACCCCCCTATTATACGGTTTGCGAATCGAACGTTCGAGGTGAGATTTTTTCATTAGCGAACTACACATTCGACATACTACGGTTGGCGAACTTTACAATTCGAGTTCGAAATTCGATTGTTTATTAAAAATATCAAATATATGACATTTAAGTCGATTCAAGGGTTCTCGATTCGCCAACCGTAATACTAATTCTCACACTCACATGTTTATTTGTTCGACTCGCCAGCCGTAATAAGGGGTAAACCTCACAAAAGTGGGAATTAAAAAAATAAAAAAAAAATGACACATAATAACAAAAACGAAAACTTAATTTTTTTTTAGTTTCACTGCTATTATTTTGCTCGCCACTGTATAGATACAATAATAGTTTGAAAAGGTTGGAAAAATTATTCTCACAAATAAAGGTAACAAAATGAAAGATTAATAATTAATTTGCTTCCGAATTAGAATTATTTGATCATATCAAAAACCAAACACTATCAAATATTATATTTTCTCAACAATTATCTGTATATGCACTAAAGGTTATTAATTCTGAAGAGATTCTACACTTTCATAAAAGGAGCATGTCCTGCAATTTGATGAGGCAAACAACTTTCTCAGCACTAACAACTCGTGAACGTGATATCAATTAGTACCAGTAAATAACATGTGTTTAGTTTCTTGCAATCTATGGCTTAAAATAGTCGATAGTATCAAAGAACCACCAGGTAAAACTGGAATGCTTGCAAAAATATCGGATTTGGTTCATAAACCCCACCGACTGTTTCTATTAAATGTTAAAATGTGTCTTGCGTTTACACATCCAGCGGTTCAATATCTATACCGATTTTGAACGTCATTCTAGTTTGATTGGATATTGGAAATAAGTTAGTTTTTTGATTGCAAAGCTGGATAAACTGAATTTGTAAATAAAGGGTGTTTTATTGGCGCGAGAAAATTTTGACAGCCCTGTTGTTTCAAATGACATCTGTCAAATCTGGTGGTTTTCATTCAGTTAGTTACCATGGCAAAGTTACACGACTGAACAGCACGTGCAACTGAGAAGTTACTTTATTATTGAAATGAGTGTTCGTCTTCGTTTGTGCAAACGTTACGCCCATTTTACCGTAGACGTGGTGGCCCTTCACAGTAGTCGGCTCTTCAGCATTTTTGGTGCAAAAATTGAGACGTCTGGTTCGGTAATCAACGTACAAAATCCAACTGACCAGAAGCTATACGTTTACGATCATATTTAACGCTGTTTGTTCGCGGACCGGGCTTCGGAGCGTTTGGAAGAGGACCCCAATTTTTGTCGAAAAATCATCTTTATGGACGAGCAACATTTATGTACGTATAGTGTTCGATATCAAAACGACACAAGGTTCACCAAGTGATAATGAATCAAAAAAAATAAGTTATCATACGGTGTGTATTTTGGCATGGTGGTGTCGTAAAAGCGATAACAAATTCTATAAATGTGTAGGCATCCGAATCAATAGCAATCGTGTGACTCAGATCACGTAAATACACCCTAATTTCTGAAACAGAAGCCAAGCATGTCCGCACGCATCGGTGCATATAGCGCTGATCCAGGAACACATGCGCATACTCTTTGAAATTTGTAGTAGCATGGTTCTGTCAAAACGAAAATGACAACTGTCAATCTTTCTTAATTTTTTTTTAAAGATATGAAAACTGCCAATTATAGTAATGCCAGATCCAATTATTTAAAGTTCGGTAATTTTCAATGGTCAAAAAATCAAAAAAAAATCAAAATTGGTGGTGCAACAGCTCGAAGTGAACCAGGACCTAGTGACTTACAACTCTCAACCATTCCTGTGTGCGTGTTACCAGGAAGCGTATTGCCAAACTGTATATCAGCACAGATTTCCATAGTCTGTGCTCAGCCATTTTCTGCTCACCGAATTTGAAAGTATTGTAGAGCAAACTGTATGCTACCACAGAGCGCTCTGTGGTCACATGCAGTTTGCTTGTAAAATATTAAAAAAGTTGAAGCAAACTATATGCTAGTTCAGATCGAGCAATGTACCTGCGATTACAGAGCCATCGTTCACGTTGGTATAGTTATTGTGTGTGGTGAGTTCTGGGTTGGTATACATTTTGCTCAGGAAACTAAGAGCAAAGTACCTGTGATTACAGAGCCATCGTTCACGTTGGTATAGTTATTGTGTGTGGTGAGTTCTGGGTTGGTATACATTTTGCTCAGGAAACTAAGAGCAAAGTACCTGTGATTACAGAGCCATCGTTCACGTTGGTATAGTTATTGTGTGTGGTGAGTTCTGGGTTGGTATACATTTTGCTCAGGAAACTAAAGAGCAAAGTACCTGTGATTACAGAGCCATCGTTCACGTTGGTGTGGTTATTATGTGTGGTGTGTGGTGCCGTGACATAAGGCCAAGTGACAAAAGGCCAAACATAAAATGGTTTGTCTTGAGCAACAGTACCTTGGGTGGCCCGCTTCGCGGGTTTTCAGGATTTTAACTTCCTTTTCGGGGCTCACACCCGCTCACGCAACTCCGTTGCTCTGCTTAGGGTATGTTCAGTCGCCAGGCAGGCGCCTGTAGCAACAGTTTTCCTGAGCAGCAGTACATAACTGTTAGTTGTTTACTCCAATTAATGTAAAATACAAAACTGTTGCTACAGGCGCCTGCCTGGCGACTGAACATACCCTAAGCAGAGCAACGGAGTTGCGTGAGCGGGTGTGAGCCCCGAAAAGGAAGTTAAAATCCTGAAAACCCGCGAAGCGGGCCACCCAAGGTACTGTTGCTCAAGACAAACCATTTTATGTTTGGCCTTTTGTCACTTGGCCTTATGTCACGGCACCACACACCACACATAATAACCACACCAACGTGAACGATGGCTCTGTAATCACAGGTACTTTGCTCTTAGTTTCCTGAGCAAAATGTATACCAACCCAGAACTCACCACACACAATAACTATACCAACGTGAACGATGGCTCTGTAATCACAGGTACTTTGCTCTTAGTTTCCTGAGCAAAATGTATATACCAACACAGAAAAATCTGCTTTTGATCTGACACAGTATATAGTATGCTCTTAATTTGAATGAGCATTCTGTAGTCTATTATAGAGCGTCGGAGCTCTGTACTGATATACAGTTTGGCAATACGCTACCAGGAACAGAGGGGACCTACAATTTTCTGCCGATTCCGAACGGCTAATGAGCAGCATTTTCCATGACAAAAGATACTCTTGGAGGATTTGTCAATTCCTCGTAAGAGGCAGTACACCCTTGAAAAATACTTTCTTGCAGCGGCTGAGAATCGAACTCGAGACCTTCCGCATGACAGTCCAACGCACTAACCATTATGCCAAGGGGTACTACAATTCAATGGTCAAACCTCCAAATAACGTCAACTATGGAATACCACCGAACAGTTAATTACCTAGGTCCTGTAATTTTTTAATTTTATTCATAAATGACTTTCCATCTGTGTTGAAGCCTTCAAAGTGTTTCATATATGCAGGCGATGTAACAATCTTAATTCGTTTTTTTACTGGTGTGCTCTATCAATAAATTCCATGAGATAACCGGGGAATATTTCCATAACTTCTCTAAATTATTTGTTTAATAAAATATCATTATCACGTGTTACCTATATATGTGTCCTCAGTGAGTCATCTTATGGCAAGCTTGAATTAATTCAAAGCATAAACTCCATAACTATCTAATAAAACCAATTCAATTCTTGGTTGGATAAAGAGAGAGTTAAGGCAATATTCTGATCCCAAGCTCCTTTTCATAACAATTATTCGACTAATTCTGGAATACGCTTGGTAAGTTTTGCCACCAAATTACGCGTACCATAATGCCAGACTAGAACAGGTGCAAAAAGGGTCTCTGAGTTTTGAGTCAGAGGGTTAGGTTGGGATAAGTTGTTAACGCCAATTCGAATTATTTTGTTAAAGATTTTGAATTTTATTACACTCGCAATGTACAAATATTTTAAAGCAACAAATCCCTAGTATAACATTTTTTTATTTAAAACTAATTAAGAGTGATAAACGTTAATTTCCTTGATATGCATACTCAAAGTCAGATAGATTTTAAGTATACATATAAAATAAACGCAACCAAAAGCATGGTGGGAAATTATTATTTTAATAAAATGAGTTTTCCATGCAAGCAGAAGCTTCCTTGTGCTCTTGTGCTGCCTTTGAATGCGTGCAAGCCCTAATGAAATTTTAATTAAATTTAATTGGATAAGACATTTTCGACTAGATGAACAAAACCATCCTAACCGCTAATTATCACCGAAGTATTATAATAACATATGATGTTGATGAGTTGTGGGTTTTTAGGAAATGGAAATATATATCTATATTGTATCATAGTCACATTGCCGCTAGATTTTAATTTAAATTCTGGTAGCGACAACCACTGTCAAAGGGCAATTAAAAGAAATTATACTGTAGTATCAAGTATGTATATGAAGTATGAGAGTTCAAGTGTATATGCTGTTTTTTCTTTTATCAAGTGCATTTCACAGAATTAGCACGCGTTCATTATGATGCCGGGGGTTGTAATTTTAAGTGGAAGTTCAAACACTTTTTTGACACACGTTCTGCTTGATTTATGGAGTTGAGTTAGTAAATGTATGAACAGGGTGTTTTAGATATTAACTCAAATGTTGGTTAATAATACACACCAGTAATATTCGTTTAGTAGCTAGCGAAATATAAATCATAGAATTCGATAATATATTTCTCGTTATGGGTGGTGATAAACTCCTCACTTATTTACTACTATACTATATTGTGTTATATTTCCGAAAACTTTCGATGTGTGTAAAAATTTGTTATTGTTTTGCAAAAATTTAATTTGAATAAACTTTTTCAAGGCTCGAAGCACATTTGTGAGTTAGGGGTACAGTTTGCATGGATCATTTTCGTAATTCAGTCCGAGTTAAGTGCATTTGATTCAATAAAGCTATTTTTGCTTATGTTTTGATTTTTGTCTGATTTTCACAAAAAGTTGTGTTTATTCTATTAATCATTCAATACACATGAATGTTTTCAATTGGTAGGAAAACTGTTATAGAGTTAAACCATAGGCATGACAACTATTACATTATTCCAACCTATCTTAATTGTAATAATTGGATTAATGACTTTAACGATTTGCAAACGTTTTTTTATGAAAACGAAATGCAAAGCATAATGATATTAGGAGATCTCAACGCAAGAATTGGAAATTTTCAGAATTTAAACTCATTGGTTCAAAACGTTCCGCATGTGTTTGAAAGTGTAAGAAACTCTACAGATGAAGTGTTTAATAGATGCGGAAAGCAACTTTTAGAATTTATTGAATATTTTGGTTTGATGGTACTGAACGGGATAACTAAAAGTGACAAGTTAGGTGAACTTACTTTTTTATCGGGTCAAGGCAGCTCAGTAATTGATTATTGTTTAGCGAGAGGAAATTGGTTGAGTGTTATTAAAGATTTTGAAGTCCCACTTGTGATGCTTCTTTTCCTTAGGCTGAGGTAAGCTCGCCGGACTCCAGGGTCGTCTCGAGAAAGCACGAAACTCGAGTATAGATAGTCGACCAAACTACTCTCTCCAAATGAAAAATAGATTTTCCTTTTTCAGATTTTATTTTATTAATCCAATAAAGCGGCTTAAGACTAAACAATATGATACCTATAGATAATAATACCTAGAGATAATACTACCTAGTATATACGAACTTAATCATACGGTCAAGAGCCCATCGACACCGGAAGGGTGAAGGGGAATAACTTAATAATACGGCAAGAGCCCATCGACATCAGAAGGATGAAGGGGAATAACTTAATAATATGGCAAGTGCCCGTCGACACCGGAAGGGTGAAGGGGAATAACTTAATAATACGGCAGGTGCCCATCGACATCAGAAGGATGAAGGGGAATAGTTTAATAATACGGCAGGTGCCCATCGACATCAGAAGGATGAAGGGGAATAGTTTAATAATACGGCAGGTGCCCATCGACATCAGAAGGATGAAGGGGAATGATACGGTGTTTTGTTGTTACCACACAGCACGCTATGGAGCAACGGCCCATCGACTCATAGTAGAGAAGGGGAATATCGGGGGAAACTTGTGCTTCTGTATTATAAGGTAAAAACCTTAATCAACTTCGGCGAGCAAGCTTCGAATTTCTTTGGATTTCTGGGGTCCATAAGGCAATTCTCCTGCAGGAACCAACTGTGAACTCTATAACGATGAACCACAATATCGCATATATTTTGTTTTTGTATTTCGGCTGTGTGTTGGCGTTGGTTATTTTACTTGGTGGATATGCAGATGGAGGTTGATTGGTGTCGGTCGGTCGTAGGAGTGTGACGCTTCGTTACACACTTGCGAATTACTCTGGCCACATGCCTACAGTTACCTTTCTTAAATTCCAAGGTGTCACGTTGTTACCTAAGAATGGAATTGAAAGTATAAGGTGGGTAGAAAATCGCGTGGAAGTTTATAAGCGCATTCTAGATGCTCAATTAAACCGCCCTCCTGACCAGGAGCAATGGAGTTGTGACCAGGCCGCCGATAGTCTCTCATCCTGTAAAGACTCGAGGATATTCTGGTCAAAAGTGAGATTACTAGGAGGCTGTAAGAAGGTATCAGCATCGACTATTGCAGTCGAAAAACTTGACGGTTATTTTAAAGAACTCTTGAGTCCTCTGGAAAATCATTCAACGTTCCAGTATGCTCTATACCTCTAATTCTAATTCCTGAACTGGACGGTAGAATTACAATGAGTGAACTACAAATATCCCTTAAATCTATGAAAAATGATAAGTCGGCAGGAATTGATGGTATTCCTTTTGAATTTTATAAAAACTCAACACCTTGTTTTTTGAATCATATTCTTTTATTTTTTTAATAGACTTCTTGAAGAAGAAAAAATCCCAAAAACGTTTTCAAAGGCATGGATATGCGCCATTTTTAAAAAGGGGGATTTGCAGCTACCAAGCAACTACAGGGGCATATCGATCTTACCTTGTCTTAGGAAAATATTCACTCATATTCTATACCATAGGTTTACGAAATGGGTTGAAGAGAATAAACTCCTTAGTATTTTCCAAGCTGGTTTTCGCTCGGGACTCTCCACAGTGGATAATATATTTGCCCTTACAAATATTGTCAAAACTTTTTTAGAGAAGAAGAAAAAACTATATGCTTGTTTTATCGATTTTAAAGCGGCCTTTGATACCGTAAACAGAGACTCTTTAATTTTTAAATTGTCAACATTAGGTTTATCGACAAAATTTCTTCACCTATATAAGCTCCTTATTTCTGACACTTCTGCTGCCGTATGGAATGGAAAAACAATGTCTGATTTTTTTGCTACAGGCACTAGTGTTTCTCAAGGATGTGGGTTGAGTCCGATTGTGTTTGCATTATATGTTGATGATGTATCCAATGATTTCCCTGGAGGTGTCAAGGTTGGTGGGGTACTTATAAAAATGCTTCTCTATGCGGATGACATTGTCATATTAGCAGATAATCCCACAACACTACAACTCCAAATAAATAAGTTAAAAAGATTTTGCGACTTATGGGATCTCAGGATAAATTGTGTAAAGTCAAAGATAATGATTTTTGAAAGCACCAAACATAAAAGAACTTTTCAAGAAAAATGGTTTTTAGAGGATGAACCTTTTGAGATAGTTAGTGAGTATACGTACTTAGGATTTCTAATGACTTACAACCTTGATATCCACTCACATGTTAAAGAAAAATGTGCTGCAGCCAAAACTGCAATAAATCTTATGTGGAGCAAATTCTTTTTTAACAAAAATGTTGATGCCGTCTCAAAATTTAAAGTGTTCGATGCAACTATAAAAACATGTTTTTGCTATGCAAACCAGCTATTTGGTTACCAAAATATAGATGATCTTGAAGCTGTTCAACGATTTTTTTTCAAGCGCATTTTTAAACTCGCTAATTCAACCCCCACTTACGCAATCCAAGTTGAATCCGGCATACCACAAATTTTTCTAAAAAACTTAAAATCAAATGCTGATTACATAATAATGGTTATGAATAGAGCAGACCCAAACCTTCAAAAACAAATAATGAAACATGCTCTCCGATGTCATATATCACCGTTTAAAGAATGGAACGAGTTAGCTAATCAACACTGTCTCAATCTAGAGCTCAACAGTACAGCCCTGTACGATTTGCAGGACGTATTCTACAAATGTATTGCAAAGATAGACGACACCATGTATCTGCAAAGTTTAAATAGAGCTCAAACGACATCAACTAGGCTTATATACAAAGTATTAAACCACACCCTTTACATAAATAATTATTTTAACGAAACACTATCTCTACACCAAATGAGTCTTATATTTAAAGCTAGGACAGAAATGCTCAATTTAAATTATAGGCCCCATAGAGCTGACCTTCGCAACCGGAATGAAATTGAAGATGTGTACCACTTTTTAGCTGTATGTCCGATGCTACAGGAGATCCGTAGGCTTTATTTCTCAAAGAGCGCGCTTACACTCGAAGATACAAAGCTGATTTTAAATGGAAATTCAGGTTGGAAAAGTCTTTGTTACTTTATAAATCACAATAAAATAGTAAATAGTAAAATAGTTAATTTTATAAATGAAATATACTCTTTTTTATCTTTAAATATGTTAATTATTATTCCTTCAATTAATATTTGTTTTTTTTTTAATGTATAACTTTTATTGCTCTAATTTCAAATGTAATTTTAAACTTTAACTTTCTTCTATAAAAAAACTCGAAATAAGTCAATTGAGGCAGACGGCAAAATTTGCCATGCTATTATTCTTAAGTACATAATAATGTAAAACAAATCGAGAAACTCAATAAAGAATTAGTAATAATAATAATAATAATAATAATAATACACATTACTGAAATTGATTTCTCAAAGAGCACTTAGGTGATAATGTTGAGTAATTACATCGGGGCGAAAGCAAAAATACCAAAACACTTACTACTCTGAATAGTTCTCAAGAAAAACTGTCAAAGGTCACGGGCACGGCAACAATTTAATTCAAATTTACAAATTCCAAATTACCTTAATGTTAAATGTCTCTTACATGTTGAAAATTTCCAGTAATTTTGTTTTTCAAATCACCCTGTTAAATGTTCATACAATTACACATACACATTCATACAATTACATTCAAGTATTCAAGAATGTAATTCCTTGGAAGTGGTGCTCTTGTTACTGAAATATCTGGTGATCCTTTCAAAGGATGTTTATTTAGTTGAGAAGTCAATTTGTAATTTGAATCTTTTAGAGGTTACGTAGACCATTTAATGTTTTGAATGTATGATTTAAATATTTACATGAGTTTGATGGTTTTGAAATCAGAAAGTAATATGAATTCTTGACTTGACACCTGTAAAGTTCTTGAATAAAGTCACAAGAATTAAATGAGATATTTATTTTGACAATACTTTCCCGATTTAGTTTGCTAGTTATTTTTTGTCTCCGGAATATAGAAACAATAGTTACTATGATTTTTTTAAGGAAAAAACGAGCTTCAACAATTATCTCGAAAGAGCTAAGAGAAGCCTTATATTATTCGTAAAAATTCAATTAATGAAGTCTGAATAACCTTCGGATTTTAATAAACTTCAACTCGAGTAGAAAATGATTCTGCTTAACTATGGTTTAACAGACGCACTTTAAAACAAAACAAAAATATTAACATTGAACATTAACAACTTTAGGATGGTCCTTGTTTAGATTCGAAACGATTAAGGTCTTAATATTAATATTAACACTGCTCCAAAGATGACGGAAATTGTATGTAAAGTTTACTGATTTTGAAATAATTGCAAAAACTTTAAAAACTAATTTTATGCTTTTGAACATTTTTCACTAATAACATCCATCTTTAAAATTCCAAGTCTATCAAACAAAAGTGTAAGTTGATGCAATCTAACTGTGCATTATATTTTCTAGGGACTGATCTTTTGGAGAATTGTTGCTATAAGCAACAAATTAAGGTATCCCCACAAAATAGTCATACAGTGTTTAGTTTTTAGTCGGATGACCGAGGTGCCCAGAACATGACTGCGTACTTGGTGATTAATTTATTGAGATAAATTACTCTTATATTCCTCAGTGAAACTCTAGTAGTATGTGGAGTGACCCAATTTCCATGAAATTTTGTGGTGTTCCTAAATCCGGGAAACGGCAGTACCGACATTCATCAATAATTCAACAATACCAGTCAGCAGTGACTGGGAAAATAAGGATCGAAAGTCATTTTTTTGACGAACGGTGTGAACTTGTTATGGATAAAATTTTTATTTTTTTTTAAGAACGTGTATTACCGAATATTTTAATTCCATGTCGTTATTTATTCCAGTGCAGGCCCCAATCTTCATAATTCCTTGTCGAACTTGAGCAATTTTTTAGAAAGATGTAGTTCAACTTTTAAGAGTGCCGAACAAATGACCTAATATGCAGAACCTGGCAAGTTATAGCCAGGGTATTTGTAACCTACACTGGAAACTGACCTACAGAGGAACATGCAGTGAGGCTATAGGTAAACGAAACAGTCATTTATTTTCTCTGTAAATGTCCTAGCCTTGCTCAAATTATTGGGAAAGTTTTTCATTGACGACCTTAAGGCTAGGACCGCACTTGCGATTTTTCGTCGAGGCGATTAAAAAGTCGTAGTCGCTACAAATTATTGTCATGCACGCACTTGCGATTTTTTTGCCGCGCGATTATTTAATCGCGAAAAATAAAACACACTACTTTTTATGTGAGTGCACGCATTTGCTACAAATAAGTAGCGACAGAAAAATCGCTCGAAAAAATAGAACTTGTTTCATTTTTATAATCGCTACGATTTTTAAGTCGCATTGTGCGTGCATTCACATTTATCACCATGTGTCTTATTCATTGCGACTAAGAAATTTTGGATTAAAAATCGCAAATGCGTGCATGCCCATTTCTCTTTGCGACTACGATTTTTAAGTCGCAGTAATTTGAATCGCAAGTGTGTGCATATCCATTTGAGTACATGTGTTTCATTTAAGTTTACGACAATCGCATCGCAAGAAAAATGAAACAAATTGCGACTTTTAAATCGTCATGATTTGTTGGTAGCAAGTGCGTTTATTCTCATTTAAATTCATGTGTTCTAGTTTTGCGATTAAAAAATTGTGCGATTGAAATCGCAAGTGCGGTCCTAGCCTCACGAATTATCTACATTTATCTGAACTGAAGTTCACAAAGACTTAATTTCTTTTCTCAACGCGACGATGTGGCTCTAAGTTGAATATCGACGACTTATGTAATGGGTTCTGCTTGATTTCATCGAACTTCACCTAAAAGGGAGCTCCTGGATACCTCATGACATCCCAGCACATCTATAGGTCAAACAAGTTTATAGTATTAAAATGGCGAACTCCAGAGCTAATTGGTTCACTGAGCTAGGGACATTTTTAGAACATTCGATTTTCTATTAAAAATGGCAACAAATTTGTTCCAGGTTAACAGTTAGCGGATTATAAAAATTAAAAGTATTCCCCATAAAATTTGCATGGGAAATTAAAAACAGCTATTCGGTATTTTTAAGCCTGAAAACATTGAGCTCATATTTTTAGAGCATTTTCCTAGAACCCAAAACTCTTCATATGGTCTAAAGATTCGTTAAATTTGGACCACCCTAAGGTACAAACTGTTTCATGTTCATTCATTTTTTTTAACAGACAATAATATCGAAGCAATTAGTTGTTTGTCTCGTTTATTTTGTCCTTTTGGAATATTCGAGTCGTTATTTTTATCAGGTTATAGGCCCAGATCCCGTCCACGTGGGAGGAGTGATTGGGTATTTTTTTAAGGATACCATCGGCAATACGGTCACTGTTACTGGCGAACGCTATAGGGTCACGATAAACGATTTCTTACTTCCGGAATTGGATGGGCAAGGCTTGGTGAACACCTATTCAAGACGGTGCAACCGCACACCCAGCACGAGCCACAATGAATATTGTGAAGGAAGCGTTTCCTGGTCCCGTAATCTCCCGTTTTGCCGATTTGGCATGGCGAGCAGTATAGCCCGATTTAACCATCCCAGACTTCTTTCTTTGAGGTTACTTGCAATCGCGGCTTCTGCCAACAAGTCTCAGATAATCGCAGATAATCCTTAAGGGGAATATTCGACAGGAATGCGAACAGTTATCACCCGAAATCTTGCGGAAAATCATGGACAATGCGATAAAACGGGCACAAACGTGTATTAACACTGGCGACAGCCACTTGACGGATATAATCTTTTCAACTTAACAGAACAAATTTTAAAAATCCAATTAAAGATATCCATCACTCAAAATCATTTCTTTTTATTTAGTAAAAAAGTAATTCAAAAACAAAATTAGGTGATTAATTTTGAGCCCACTTGTATGAAGGTGAGACAGATATAGTCAAAGTGTGTTCCTGGCCCCCGAGATCCAGACCGAAGATTAAAGGTTTCACACTTAAAATTAAAATACCCCATTGTCCTGTATGTCATGAATAAAGGAAAAAGACATGCTTTTACCTGCCTTTCGACTTTTTGTGTTTTTGTTAAAGTCTGCTTATGAAGTGTTAAGTTTCAAAAACATTTTTCTTCTCCTTAAAAGCGTATTTTTACATTCAATTTTATGTGGGTTTTTTGGTCACCCCTGTTGTTGTGCATGTAATTTTAACTGTTTTGTCATCGGCAGGTTAACTCAGAATCTGAGATTTTACTCTTTTTTTATTGTTTGACCAAATATTACAATAAATTCATAGCTGCTACATGATGGAAGTATAACGGGTGATTAAACAAGAATCGAAGTGCTTAATTTAGCTTACGACCAGAGGTATATGCACGTACAAATCATCCTACGTTAAATACGAGTAATTATGGCGTTTGCTTTATTTGTAATCAATTAATTCCAATCAACACCATTGAACACGTGCATCTACATTCAATTACAATCTTTTTAAAATGAATCATTTGGTTTACAACATCACCACTTGTCATTCAACCGGATGGACGGAAGTTCTCTGTAACAATTAATTTAAAATAACAAACTCCGCAACCGAGTTCGAGTACTCGTATATGAATTGTTTTCGTTTTTTTTTTGTCAATTTGAATTTTATAAATTCAATAAATTGTCCCACGAAACCATGAATATAAAAATGATTCATTCAAAAACTCAAGCACAACAAATTCTTTTTTTTTTGTCTGCAGAAATCACTAGGTCCCAATGTCCCAATCCCCAAAAACCACACATTGTTTCATCAATTTAGTTAATGAGCTCAAAAATGTGAACAAAAGAGAAATGAACATCGTTCTCCACCGAACTCGGCAAGTTTTTTATTTTACATGACTCGAAATTATTGTGGTTCGTGGGGCTCTTTATAGAGTCATAATAATGAATTTCAATTGCACATACGAAAATCATTAATTTACCGATTCAATTCTTAATTACGAGCTTTTATGTGGGGCAAAGTCAATTATACATAAATTCTATACTACTGTTACCCCAGATACTGAATTAAGAAAATGATTTATGTTTTGATGTGAAATTTATGAGTATATTTGCATACGAAGAACTCCCTTAGGCTTTACTCGTAAATCTCATTTTGTTGACTTTCAGCACTATTCTCTCCTCTCATAGAGGACATAAGTATAATGGATCCACATCCACAGATGAATTGTCGTTGTTTCATACAAAACATATGTTTTCAAAATCAGTGCAGAAATGCGTATGTCTGAAATTCAATCATCTACGAGTATGTACATTTCAATTTAGCTCAATTGTTCTTGATATTTTTTTAATTGTATTGCAAAACTTTCTCAATATGTCAATAGTTTTGTATTTCGAATTTATAAATGTCGAATTGAAAGCCTTATTATCGGTATACATATATAGAAAAGTTAATGTCAATCATTGTTATTATTGTTTTGAAGTCTTTAACATTAAAATAGGAGAAATATAAGATAGAAACGAATCTGCACTGGAATAGGTGTTCAGAATATTGAATGCACACAAATTCAATATTGCGAACACAACGTATCGCAGCTGCAGACGGAATTGCAGTCATTGCTGCAAGAGTTGACCAACTTTTACTTTAACGTGCAGTACTTTTGACGTTTCAGAAAAACCACTCGATGCAGGTTTACAGATGATTGAAATCAGCTTAAAGCACTCTTGTTTTCCTCTTACATACGTACATTATATTGACTTTGTTTGATAAATTTGCGATCAGCTAACCCAAATTATAGAAATCTGTACAGCAGCATTGTGCTTATGAAAGCAATATCACGTATGACACTTTTTGATGCAGCTCAAGTTTCATTTGCAGCACTTTATTGTGTTCAGGAAGTAAAATCATCTATCATTTTTGACACTTAATTTTGTCTAAAGGCTCAGGGGGGTTATTGGATCACTATACATCCAGACCAAAATGGAAGGCAAATTCCTTACATCTTCGAACAAAATCTAAGTACTTGGCAACACTTTTTGGTGACTTCGAATATATTATAATCGAACAGATGGACAGACGGATGCGATGGATTTTAAGAAATACATATTGTAATAATTTTGTTAGGTTCGTTAAATAAAACTTATTACTCTTTCTAATATTTCTTCTTTATTTTTACTTTCCAAATCACAACAATAAATCTCAATTTATAATCAACTCAAATACTTTATTCAAATTAAAATCACACTTGTTTTACACAATCCAATAAGCAGAGTTTTGCACACTTCCGTAATCAAAAATCAACTAAGTCTCGCTTACCGTGAACACTCCCTTATATACTCAAATTAGTTGCTCTCGAAAGTTCTTGTCTTGGAATGTTCTAGATGTTTGGAATAAGGGGAAATACATTTGACATTGGAAAAGAGCTTTTTGTTTCTTCCATAAATTAGATATGCAGTTTTCCAACAGATGGCGCTGTAGTAGTATAAAGCTCTGTTCGCTACAATTTGTTCAATTTCCTTGATGGAATAGTGGCAAAGGTGTTATAGTCTGCGTTAAGGGCAGAATACAACATTGAGCTTTTGAGGAATTGAATTCTAAATACAAAATAAATACTTAGCTGACGTTTATGGGTGTTGTCAACAGAACTGGAGGGGGCCTACTAATTTGTGCCGAGTCCAAACGGATAAGATGAGAAGCACTTTTCAATGCAATATCTACTACTCTTGGAGAATTTGTTACTTTCTCGCAAGAGTATTGTCTCCGTGAAAAAAACATTTTCATTTGTTCAATTTTTAAATCTCAGCGGCTGGAGATTGAACCCAGATCCCAGATTTACGGAATGACAGTCATATGCACTTAACATTATGCTGGAACAGGCTAATCAAATGCTGTTTTCCATGGAAAGGTATAGATGAAAAACCTTACTCTGTGATTTTGTCAGTTTAAACGAATCCTCCTCAGAACAACGGGTTTGTTGCTATAAGGGCCAGTGAATTTGTGTGCATTGATACATATATGTAATTCAAATGAAAGTACAAGTGACAAGTACAAGGTACATCAGTGGGCTTATCAGTTATCGATATATCATTCAATGTTCTTGCAGTTGCACGACGCTCTCTAGTGTACAGAAGGAGTCATAATTTTTTTGGCAGCGTTGAATTAACAAGAAACTGTTTCCGGCAGACGGCTTTATAGCCATGCTTGTAAATCTTTTTGTATTTAAATGTTTGTAATTTATATGTTGAAAAAATAAAGATAATAATAAGATAAGATAAAAGAAACTGTGCTACAAGTAAATAAGCTTTCTTTAGGGAGTTGCCAGCAAGAGTGTGGTCAAAGAAGAGTTTTAGTTACCGAAGACGAAGTAGTATAGTTTACAAATTGGAAAAAAAATTTACTACCTTTAGACCTCAAATTTAAAAATGCGAAACCAGGGAAATTCCCAGTTCTTAGTTTTTCAGCTAAGAGCTGACGTAACATTCGCAACGTTTGACTTTACAGTCCAGTGACACGACAAATAAATTAATCTCTTAAAATTTTGACTTCTTCATTCGGATTATTTTTGGCCTTAATATTGTATTTAGTATTGTTTGCCTTAGTGCATGCAAACTTTGGTTCGCCGTTCAAGTTGGATGGTCAATAAGCGGATTCAGTTTGCTTAAAGTAGGTTATACCTCAACAAATATGGCCTTGTGTGTAGTATGGCCCTGCAATCTTTTCAATATAAAAATATACCTATGGGCAAATAAATGAACCCCGTTTAACTAGTTTGGTCAAGGAAGTAGTTAATAATATAAAAAGAAAAAAGTACCGATGCCAAATGACTTTCCCGTGATTTAAGAATATCTTTGGTTATCTCCTTCGTAATCCTTGATTCGTTTCCGTTTCAGATTATTGGATTTTTTAAAAGCCTCCTTTGGACTTCGGAAGCACAAATAACAATCGTGCATTAGCTTACCTGAAAAAGAAAGAAGATTAAGTTAGAATAATTGTAAAGCAATAAGGTAAAAAAAAGCTAAGTAAAGATGTACAAACTAGACATAAACGATATATAAACCTTCGTTTTTATACACATACATATATGTTTGTAGACATTGTAATGAGGGAAAAAAATAACTTCAACCCATAGTCTCACTCATAATGAGCAAGCAAGGAAACAACGGTAGCAATCTGATTTCTCCTCAAGGCAAAACAACAATTTTTAAGGCCAAAAAGGTTCATGTACTTTCAAAACTACACGAATGAATCGCACAAAATAACCCGAAGCAACTAAAAGCGAAAATTGCGATAATATTCGCGCTTTAGATGTCAACAAATCCGATAATAATGTGTATAAACAAAATGTTGTTGCTGCCAATGGGAGATGTTGCGTAGATGAATTGCACTCTAAAGGGCCGATAGAGGTTGTGCCTCCTGCTGTTAAAAATGTTGACGTCATTGAGATTTTGATTCATAATGTTAATAGTAATGCTGCTGCTCCTGTTGTTGGCGACGAACATGGCAAGTCGAATAATGGTGCCATAGGTGTCGTACCGTCAATTGCTGTTGATAATATTGATGATGGAAATGCTGTTGGTGCTGAAAACGTTGTTGGTCTTGATGACGTTATTGATGATGGAAATGCTGTTGGTGCCGCAGTTGTCGCAGGTTCTGCAAGTGTTGGTAATGCTGATGGTCTTGGTACTGCTGCTCTCGATAATTTTAATGCTGATGGTGTAGTTGCTGATGCTGTTAAAAATGTTGGCGGTAGTTCTAATGGTCAAATTATCGCATCCAAAATGGTAATCGTTGGTTCAAAATTACAATGCCATGATCTTAAAATAGCTAGAAATTTAAAATGGTTCCATATTGGAAGTTTCCATCCCGCTACCACCGTTGATGGGATTGTCAATTTCATATCCACTAACCTTGGAGTTGACTCAACTGCTATTTTATGCTACAAATTAATCAAAAATGAAGATTCCGATCGTAATCTTAGATTTGTTAATTTTAAGATTGGCGTTTCCTTCGAATTATCTAAACGAATCTATGTTGATACTTTTTGGCCAAGAGGCCTCAGCATACGCCCGTTCTTGTTTAAGCCAAAAAACTCGCAAGAAGAGAGGGCTCTGTGATGCCCTCAAGCTATAGTCCAAAGAAATTTCGTGATAATGTTCAAACCACAAAATGCAGTAAATCCTCACTTAATGTTTACTTCCACAATGCTAGTGGCATTCGCACAAAAGTATCTAAACTATTCAACAACTCAAGTCATCTCGATTACGATGTGATTATAATTGTCGAAACTTGGTTACATCCTGGAATATCTTCATCTGAACTTTTTGACTCTCGCCTATTCAACGTATACAGACTTGACAGATGTAGTACTGTAACTGAGCGTGGAGGAGGAATAATGGTTGCTGTTCGGTCAACACTTAGATGTAAAGAATTAGCTTTGCGTTATTTGGACGTTGAGCAAATGTGTATTTCTATTAACCTTCATACCACGCATAATGTTTCTCTATTCTTTATTATCAGTTATATTGCTCCAAATAGTAATGTTGAATTGTATGAAAAACATCTTATGAATATTGAATTTATTAATAATATTTGCTCTGAATTTGATAATGTATGTGTTTTTGGCGATTTTAACTTGTCAAATATAGAATGGAACTTATCCGATAATGATAGTATGCTAATTGCTTCCAATATGTTAAGAGATTATGAATCAATTTTTATTGACTCTATCTATTCATTAAATCTCGTTCAAATTAATAATATTTTAAATTCATTATATAAAATATTAGATCTAGTTTTTGTTTGTAATGATTTTTTAAATGCTAAAGTTTCGACTGTTCCTTTTTCACTTTTAAAAGAATCTATTCATCATAAAGAATTATTTATTGAAATTGAAATGTATATCTTTTCTGAAAATGTTCCTAATCAACCTTCAAAATGTTTTAACTTTAAAAAGGCAAACTTTGTTGATCTCAATAACTTTCTTTTTACTTTTAATTGGTCTGATGAATTTTTAAATTTGACTCTTGAACAAATGTATACGCGATTTTCTTCGATAATTTTTGAGAGTTTTTCAAAATTTATACCTCTGGCTCAAAAACTGAACACTAAACTACCAAAGCTTCCGTGGTATAATAAGCAGTTATCTAATCTTAAAAACGTGAAACGTAAAGCTTATAATAAATATAAAAAATCCAAAAATGAGTTAGATTATGCTTCCTTTAGTAAATTGCGTAAAGAATTTTTCACTCTTAATAAGTTCCTTCATAAGTGTTACATCATGAATGTTGAAAGTAATATTAAAGGCAATTGTAATTCGTTCTGGTCATTTGTTAATGCGAAAAGAAAATCTACTGGTTTTCCTAAAAATATGTCGTTTAAGAATATTGAAGCTTCAAATAATACTTCTATACTTGAATTGTTCGCAAACTTTTTCCAATCAGTTTACTCAACCCCTGATTTGAATAACTGTTCAAACATGCCTAATATTCCAAGTAAGGTTGATATTGGAGAACTACAGTTAAGTCGTTTTGAAATTCTCTCGGGACTTCAATCTCTCAAACCTAAGTTAAGCTCAGGGGCCGACGGTATACCCGCTATATTTCTCAAATCTTGTGCTTCTTCAATTTGTTATCCTCTGCTTCAAATATTTAATAAGTCTCTAGCTGAAGGAGTTTTTCTGAACACCTGGAAAATCTCTTACCTAGTTCCTATTTACAAATCTGGGTCTAAGAACTTAATTGAAAATTACAGAGGTATTTCAAAACTCTCAGCAATTCCCAAGTTGTTTGAGAGTATAGTCAAAAATAAAGTAGAGTTTTTAACCAAAGAATCCATATCGGAATCACAACATGGTTTTATATCTGGGCGATCTACCACTACTAACATGGCTCTTTTCTCATCATATGTGATTAATTCCGTTGAGGGAAAGTGTCAGGTTGATGCTATTTATACAGATTTTAGCAAAGCCTTTGATTCTGTTGACCATCTAACTCTGATAAGGAAACTTGAGATATTTGGTTTTCACTCTAAATTTCTTAGTTGGATTTCGTCTTACCTTGTTGGTAGGTCTCAAAAAGTTTTAATTTATAATTCATTTTCGAGGTCTATAAAATGTAGTTCTGGTGTTCCACAGGGGAGTCATTTGGGTCCTCTCCTTTTTAACATATTTATCAATGATATTGTGTTAGCTATTCAACATTCCCAATGTCTTTTATATGCAGATGATCTTAAATTATTTTTGGACATAAAAGACGTTGAGGACTGTTATCGTTTACAATCTGATTTAAACCGAGTTGTTGAATGGTGTAACGACAATAGATTAAAATTGAACATTAAGAAATGTAACGTTATCTCATTTTATAATTCTAGTAACCGCATTGTCTTCAACTATTTGATTGAATCTAATTTGTTATCTCGTGTAGAACAAATCAAAGATCTTGGTATAATGCTCGATTCAACTTTTTCTTTTAAAAGTCATATCGAATATGTTGTTGGTAGAGCGAATTCACTTGTTGGATTTATTAAGCGAAACTGTGTTGATTTCTCCGACCCTTATGCGTTGATATCACTATATATATCACTTGTTAGATCGATACTTGAATACGCCGACGTTATATGGAATCCAGCCTTTAAGAATCTTTCAAATCGTATTGAAAATGTTCAACGGCGTTTTACAAAATTTATATTTTTTAAAATGAAATGGAATTTTGCCCCCGATTATAAAGCTAGATGTCTACTACTTGGAATTAAATCTTTAGATTCAAGACGAACGATTCATGATGCAATGCTTGTAAGAGATGTATTATGTTATCATATAAGATGTCCTCCTTTACTTTCAATTATGCCAATTTATGCTCCGTTTAGATCACTACGCTCAAGGAATTTGCTTTTTGAACGGTACCACAGGACCAGTTATGGTAGTAATGAGCCTATTTCTAGAGCTATAACTCATTTCAATGAAGTTTGCCGACTTATGAGTATTGATATAAGTTTTTCTAGAAATATCTTTAAAGCTAATCTTTTATTTTTATTTATATTTTAGCATTATATGTAGTATATAACTTTAGTTTAATTTTATCCATAATCTGTTAGCTGTAAATTGCTTGTAGATGTAAATAAATAAATAAATTAAATTAAATAAGTACAGTGTAGCATTTTGACTTGCATTACATCAGTTAAGTTTCAATATAATTTTTGATGTAGAAGCGGAAATGTATTAAAATAGAGTTTAAGAAACTTAAGAATATTACATTAGTAAGAAAACAAACTAATGTTAGTATTTTACAAAAATTATAAATATTATAATAAAATTCTAGTAAACAAAAAAGGGATCCAAAACTCCAAAGTTTGATAGCAATCGTATCAACAGAAATTTTTTGATTGTTTTTGTTTTTGTTTTAATTTTATGTCCACTTTTCAATATAAATGAAAATCGATGTGTGTATGTACTCGGTTGATTGGTAAAAGCGAGGCATGCCACACGCCCATACTTCATCTTGAATCATTTCAAGGAATATTTTCAAAAGTTTTCCAAAGTTGAAGAAAATCAGTCAACCCGTTTCGGCCCTAGCTCCATGAAAAGTGAACGTAAAATCGCAAATTATTTTATGGAAATATCATGTTTGTACCAAACACCACAGAAATATTTAATAAATAAATATTTTTTTTCAAATAGGGTCATTAGTTACTAATATGAAAATGTCTTTCACTATTTTACCGTTACTTTTATAAACACTGTTCTAGTGAAATAGCCAGCTGCATTCATCTCCTTAAATAATTTAACCGTATTACTCACGCTTCAGGGATTGCCCATATAGAGCTGTGTAAATCGTTCATTTCAAATGATCGAATCGTTCAACAATCGATTACGAAAATGATCCGATCATTTCAACCGATCGATTATTGGATCATTTTCATTTCACTGAAATGATTCAATACTGTTCCTATTCGATTTTAATTTCGATGATAAGATTGACTTGTGGCCTTGATAGTTCTCACAAAATACTCTTTTATTGTAAGCCATAAATTGCCAAATAACATCGAATGGTGGCTTCTGTGTGCATGGATTAAAAAGTGTCAAAAAATTCAAGATAAAGAGATTTTATTTGTTGCTCCGAAAAAGAACAAATTTAGAGCTTTCGGCTGACATTTTGTACGAAATACTCATTTTACGTCATAACTGAATTCGTCCTTTATTCGTCAAGTCATAAACTGTCAAATTCCATCAAAGGATGTCTACGATGTCGATGGATAAAGAAACGTCCAAAAATCCACATTAAACATACTGGATCCTGATACATCAAATACAACATCAGCAACCAACTCGATCAATCATGTTCTTCAATGCCGAGTTCAACCCAGAAATTCCAGTCCACCGTCCGTTTGGCATTCATACTCGTAATCCACATTGATTGAATCAGAACAAATGGAATCGAGTAAATTATGGTAAATCGAGTTAACTGATATCGAAAATCGAGACTCATTGAAATGATTGAGATTGAAATAGAAAATCGAGAAGAATCGAGAATCATCTAAATGATTGAGATTGAGATCGATTAAAATGATTGATTTCGATCATCAATGCTTTTCGATGATCGGATCAAAAAAATCGAATCGATCCTGATTGACACAGCTGTAGCCCATCAGTGAACCATTAAGCCCCAAATTCGGGCGTATTGTTAAATTAAGAGATTATTTTTTTAAATTTTTTTTACCCACACTACATGATTGTGGATTAATACGAGGGGGGCGGCCCGATAAGTACCTAGCCTGCAAAAGAAAACAAAAATTTTGGAAAAGTGCCGATTTATTTGTCAACATATTCTCCTTTTAGCTCGATGATACACTTGATCCAGCGATGCTCCAACTTCTTTAACACATCCGTAAAATAAGTTTTCTCGAGGTCTGCTAAGTAGGCTTCCGTGGCGGCCGCGGATGACCTCCTCATTCGACTCAAATTTCTGCCCGGCGAGTGTTTTTTTCAAGTTTGCAAACAAAAAAGTCGCACGGGGCCAAATCTAGAGAATACTGTGGATGGTGCAGCAGTTCGTCGGCGGCGCGGTGGTGTGCCAATCGTGGATTTTTGACACGTTATCCTCCATGGTAGCCATTTTCGAGGCACCTGGGCGGGGCTCATCAGAAACCGATGTGCGACTACTTTGAAACTCGTTATACCAATTTTAGATGGTCGCTATCGAAAGAGAAGAGTCACCGTACACAGCATTCAAGCGCTCTTTGATTTCGCTGCACGATTCACCCTCCAAAAACAAGAATCGAATCACCAACCGATATTGCTCTAAATTCTCAGACAAGCAGGATTCCACACGTGGTCAAAACAAAACTACGAGTCCGAATGGCTAAAATTTTAATAGTAGCCATCTAAGAGAGTGAAGTAGACTATAGTATGCAGCTTAATAATTCGATTAAAATTTGCAAAATCGTCGTTTTGACCTAGTTTCATAATAAAAATTTTAGATACATTTGCGCATTTTGCAGGAAAAAGTGTTTACAAAAATAGAATTTGTTACTTCTGTGGATTCAAGCAATGTGTATCTAAATAAGTAGATCAACAAAGGCAATAGAAAAGAGTTAACCGAGGAAGGAAGTGTAATCATGGTGTTTTCTAGACAGGTATCATTTGTTCAGTTTTCTCAAAAACTTAAAGTAAAACTCTTTAAAAGTGGGTTAGAGATTTTTTTACAAGCTTCACTTTAATGGAATGGATTTTGTCTAATATGTGCCAAAAGAATGGTCTTAAATTTAAAACTTATTCTTAAGTTTGAAAAACAGGAGTATTGCAAATTTTTTCGAATATCGGCGTACCACAATTTCCTGAAAGGATTATTTGTCATTCAATAAAGATTATCATTCAATCGTCCAAAAAAACCCTCGTTTCAACTTACATACATTCATATGAACAGAACATATATGTATGTAAGTATGTGTATTCTATTTGAGCGTAGGAAAAAAAGATACCTCCATCAATTCCGTTATTTTTCAATTGAGTTTCCCCAATCAAATTGCAACTGTTTGTCTACCGAAACAAACATAATCTTAATGTTTATATTGGAATTTCGGGGTGTGCCTTGACCACCTGGTCTCTATTGACATTGGTGACATGTAATACTTGAACACGTACCGTACGTACAACAAACGAACCCACAGTGGTGATCCCGTCACAATACAAAAAAAAACTTCAACAAAAAATACAAAATCTCCCAGTCTGCCAAGTGAGTAAGTATCTCTACAAATATCTATCTTTTACCTGACAGAATGTACAATTGCACGTTGCACCCTTTTTGTCGGTGTTGGTTGTGGCGACACTGGCTCTCGTCAACTGAGTAGTCGCAACCACGAAATTCTTCGTTCGGTATTCTCATTGCTTGCACAGCGGCATATTGGCTAACCAGAAAAGCACTCAAGGAAATATTCACGTAATTAATTCTTGATTATTATCGTATTTTGGCGACAGGTGCTCCGTTCGATGTACCCTCCTACCTGAATATAACGAATAATAGCACACTATGCCGGTGGTTATGGGTCTTTGTCCTCATGCGTCATGCTTGTATGATACAATATAAGTTTAGGGGAGAACGGGGCAGGATTTGTGAATGGTGTAAATCAGCATTTTTCAATATAATTTACTACTGTGAATTTAAAACTTTTTAATAATTTTTTTATAATTTTAACTTCCTTTAATGGAAAATCTAAAAGATTCAAATTAATAATTTTTCGACCACCTTCTAAGTTGATAAAATAAAAAACCGTCAGAACTCAGTCTATCCTTCTTAAACCTTTTGTGCTGAGAGATTAATAACGAAAAAATGCTCTCTCTGATCAACGACTTTATAAAAAAAAAACACCGGGCACAATTTTACAATCTGCCCCAGATTCCCCTATTTTTTTTTGTCTAGATATACTTTTCGTGTAATTTTCATTTTATGACAAAGTGCCAGTTGATGGTTGCTTAATGTGAATTTAAACAAGGTTTGCACTTTTGTCAGCGCTTTTATGATTTCTTCGGAAGAAATAAAACATGTTTTTCTGTCGCTAAGTACCTTCCTAATGCTTTTTACCATCTAAGGTTCTTAATTGTGTAATTTAAGCAAGAAATTGAATTAAGGAAGTTAGTATATGTATAACGACTACTATGTGTATGACAGTTTGCTTCTTTTCTGTATTTTTTGAATTTTCTGTACAATATGCTTTGCACACTTTTTATGACATAAAGCAACCCTTTCATCATAAGAGTTCTTTTTCCTAGCATAACGAAATGCTTTTCTTTCGACTCACATATAAATCAATTTATCGATTCACTAAAGAATATGCTTGTTAATTCGAAATTAGATAAAAACAAAAAAAGAAACACAAAAACGAATATTTATTTTGTTTAATTCCTTTTATTATATTCCGAACTTCGAGGGTTCAAATTCGTGTGTTATCCTTTAACGTCTTGATACAAACTAAAGTATCGGAACAGAAAAATTGTGGACTGTATTTTGATAGGTAGTACGATAAAAATATTAATAAAAAATCGATACAAGTGAGAAGTAGTAAATAGCAAGTTTCTTTAAAAGAGATTGAACAATGCTGATATCATATGGTATAATAAAACGGCAAACATGTTTTTTGTGGTACACTTTTCTCCAAAAGTATTTAACCGATTTCTATAAATTTTATATGGTTGGAAAGCCACAGTTACGGAGATGTGCAGAATATACTTGAGACACGCATTTACACACTGTGGGTCATTTTTGTTTTTGCACTGTCGAACACTTTGCATATTACATAAAATAAAATTTAATTTAATAAATTTGCTTGAAAACACTGCCAATAATATAAATAATAAATAAATAAATTGGCACTCGAATTTCGAGAGCTGGGTCGGCTAGTTAAAATGAAACTACAATAACTATGAAACATATCAATATGTTTTCGGCTTGGGTGCCAGTTAAAAATATAATTTTAAAAAATTAATTTAAGAAAATAACTGTTCCAACCATATTTTTAAAAGTCAGTTTCTTACTTTAAGTTTCAAAAAGACTGAAACTATGGGAATAGTTGATGCATACATATGATGTATACCTATTCCCACTTGGTCGACTTGCTTAGGTCTTAGTTTCATGTTTGTTTTGTTTTAAATATATAATATTCTTGTCGACTTATGTCAAACCATTAAACAAACACATTATACCCGACAAAGTTAAGCACATCAATTCATTTTAAAAGGAAACAATAACGCATTTATTAAATATGGTCATAATGAATGTATTTGGTCGGAAATATTTTCGGGCTAAATAAAATTAATACAAGAAGAAGGAATACTCATAACTGTTGTATAGATATGTCTTATGAAATTTAACCTACAAAGACTTCAGGATTATTTTTTATCGTTGCGCAATGAAATGAAAACATTAGCACGCAAGTACCATGTGTAAGGATATGTCTATACCTAGCGTCTTAGGTTACACATAAACACATTATTATTAAGGTATACATATGTGCACAGTTGACTATGATGGGATATTACACACGTTTTCGTATATGACAACACAATATTCTCTGGAAACTAATACTTTACTAAAGCTCAGACCGTCTTTAAGAAAGATTAACGATAAATAATACGTTTACTGCTTAGTTCAACTTTCGACATAAAAGATTATATGAGTGCAAACAAGAAAATACAAATGGTAAAGTAATGGCACACACACAGGTAAAATGCTTTAAATGCAAAGAAAAAAATATCAAATAACCTCTTCTTTATAGTTTAACGTAATACGGTGAACTATAACTAGGTTTCTAAATACACTGAAAAGACCATCAATCTCAGCGTCAAAAAGTAAAACTTTTAGGGATTGCATTTCGAAATGCAATATTCTCCTTCGAGATTCTTGTAGCGTGTCGACAGACAAATATTTTTTGAATGAAGAAATTAAGTTCTAGCTGAATTTAATAAACTTTGTTGCTTTCTACCTTATGAGTTTCTCGCTTAAAAAAAGAAAAAGAAATCACAGAACTAACTATGTATGTATATTTAACTATCTGTGGGTTTCCTCAAAAATAAAAATTTTATCCCGGCCTGGGTTCTTTTGTGCAGTTAGATATTAAAGAAACAACCACACTCTCGTATTTTAATGCCTCTTTCGGAAAGAACTTGGTTCAGAAATCTACTCTCAAAGTCAAATATGAGTACCTCCAATTCTTCTCACGCTTGATCAAACTCTCCTTTTGATATAAAACTCAGCAAAGAAAATGCAAAAATTCCTCTGCTTGCACTGCTGCTCCTGCTAAGAATATTCATGTTGATGATGTACCTGTTCTTGCTATTTCTTCGCTCATAGCCCACACAAAAATTTTACAAAGATTGAGTGAATAAGGTGAGTCCATTTTTGGAAGGTTATCCACTCTTCAAGAATACTTCGCAAACAAACAGAATAGATAATTTAAAAAAAAAAAATATGTTTGACATGTAAGAAATTACCACTTTTTATTTCACCGGCTTAAAAGTTTTCAACTTGAAAAATATTCGAACATAAAGGAACATCGTATTTATTTAAACAAAACCAATTTGATGGACCACTAGACACACATTTCGAAAATAAAGAACGCATTACAAAAATTGCTCGCATAACTTGAAATCTTAAAATCTCAATTTTAAAAACTAAAAATCAGTAAACCGGGAATGAGCTCTGAGCCCTAATAAAACTCAGGTTTATTGATATCCAAAAAGAGCTACGACTGCCTGTGATATCATTTAATGAATCAACTGTTTCGTATGTAAGACCCGTGACCAGTTTAGTTTTAGAGTAATGAATGGCTTATCCTGCAGTAGGAAGCATATTAATTCAGTTATGGTTAGAATGTATGAAACTTTAAGAAAACTTTGAATATCAAGTAGTTTTACATTAACTTAAACGCGACTTCGATTTTTTAAAACGCTAATTGTGCCGATTATATTCGTTTTCGGAAGTAGTTTATCCTTAACTGATGATGACATGACGACTTATGTGTATGTGCACCCACTCTAGACTCATATACGGATAAAATTGTATATTTTTGATTGAGGTGACTTATACAATAGCACCTCAATATCTTTTCGAAAGAATAAGTTTTTGTCATTCGTCTAGAACATGAAATATGTATATTGACCCCTTCTATCACCTCTCTTTACTCATCTCGGCTGTTCTTTGTTAATTCCTTGCCTTTTACAATTAAACAAATAAGAGAGATGGCAAACTTAATTGAAGCACTCAAACATTTTTCGAATCAGCATTGAAGAATTAATTAATTCTGTATGAAAATAAAGAAGAATAGTGAAATAGGAGAACGCTCCTGCCTAAAAAATTAAAGTGTTAAGGCTTGGAAGGTTTGCTCTTATTTTTGATTATTCGATTAGGTGAATTTTCTGATCTTCAAAATCGATCTCATATCCAGAATATATTGCGAAAAACTTCCTCAGAAATATTTTGACAACCACTAGTGAGATGTGGAACCGATGAAATAAGAGCATTGTCAAATTAAAGTTAAAGTCAAATTTAATTACATTTTTGCCAATTGCTTAAAGATTTTTCCACAATTTGTGTCCATGCAACGAAAGGCTTAGAAGGTGCCTGTACTGAGATACATTATCGGCAACCCTAATGAGCTCTTCGAACAGAAGACCAAAGAATTGATCTTTTTTCACAACGCGACGATTTCTCTCTTAAGAGAATTTTGGTAGCTTCTGTTCTTCTGTATCGTGTTCTCTATCAAATTTTTAATATCGAGAGCAGGCAAACTACGGGTTATCGAAGAAACCTCATGTTACAGAATGATAGTTTTATTTTAGCAGCTTAGATGATTCCAGGGTGCACATAGCGATCAGATTCACATCTTAATTGATTTTACAAAACACACACCACACGGCAACCATAACTTATTATTATTATTATTATTATTATTATTATTATTATTATTATTATTATTATTATTATTATTATTATTATCTTTATTTTTTCAACATATAAATTACAAACATTTAAATACAAAAAGATTTACAAGCATGGCTATAAAGCCGTCTGCCGGTATTATCAAGATTTAATTACATTGAGAATATTTATACTAATATACTTGAAAAAAAAGCAGCAAAAGATTAAAAGTTGAATATATGTAAATTAATTAAGTAAATGTTAAACAAAGGTTTTGCCAGTTAGTAAATATGGAAATTTCGAGAAAATTTAAACAATTATTTCATTCATAATATAAAAAAAGAAATGAAAAACCAAAGAAAAATAAAAAACAAAAAGAGTAATTTGAGAGTTGCAATATCGATTGAAAAGTGGGCTTTTAGTTTAGCTAAAACAAAAATAATAATAGATTGAATCTATAGAAGATTTACGTACATATTTCTATACGCGGTTGCTTGTGAGACAAATCGAATAAGATCTTTCCATCCACTCTCTCCATTCAAAATAAGGTAACACTCCTCTGTCGAAAGAAAGCTTCTGTTAAAGCATAAACGCCGTATTTCTTGTAGTATTGGACAACGGGCTAAGAAATGATAAACATTTTCGATTTGATTTAGGTTGCAGAGCGAACATTTGTGATCTATGTCTTCTCTGTGTGGTCTATAATTAAGTTCAATCATCTCCGTACGGATCTTAAACAGCAAACTGATCTCATTTACTGTAAACTCATTTCGAAAATAATTACAAACACCTAAACATAGATTAAGTTTGCTATACACCGTTCTTGTTATGGACTTTTAAATAGTTTTTCATCAATAATTGAAATACAATCGTAGAAATTATCTTTCCACGACTCAAGGTTATTCAAGGTCAAATTCAATGTACAATTGTATTCGACCGCCAAAACTTGCCATTCTTTAAATGGGGAGTAATTATGGCGAAGAGCAGACACCAGCATTTTTTTTTGCAGGCTGTCATCAGACCTACTTATGACTTTGACAATGTAGTCTGCGCTTGCCTTAAGGTTTTTCAAGAAAATAGGAGGTAATCCTGATTCAATATATATAGCATAGTTGGGCGTGTTAGAGGGGATTCTAAAAACACGCTTGAAGAAATATCTCTGGATTACTTCAAAATCTTCACACATTGTATGACCATATACTTTATTAGCATAGCAAAGTGAGCTTTTAATGGTTGCATCCAAAACTTTGAATTTGACAGTCGGATCTACATTTTTATTACTAAAAAAACTTGACCAAATACAGTTAATTGCTGCTTTTGCAACCGACGATTTAGCTTTTATATGAGGACCGAGACTTAAATTATTCGTTACGATAAAACCCAGGTATTTAAATTCCTTAACAACTGCTATATTAGCTCCATTAAGATTCCAAGAACGGTCATTTCTGATACTGCGATTATGGGATCTAAAAACCATGATCTTCGATTTTGTACTGTTAATTTGAAGATCCCATAGATTGCAATAATTGCTCAGTTTATTTATTTGGAGTTGTAATGTTACCGGATTATCAGTAAAGACAACAAGATCATCCGCATATAAAAGAACCTTAATATGCAAATCACCATAATATACACCGCCTGGTAAACTGTCTTCAATATCGTTAATAAAGAGTGAAAAGATTAAAGGTCTCAGAACACAACCTTGTGGGACACCCAACTCTGTCTTGAATTTGTTTGAGGATAATTTACTATTTGACACTACAGCACTTGTATTCAGAAGGAGTTGTTCATAAATTCTTAGGAATTTTGTCGATAATCCGATACCTGCTAATTTGAAAAGCAATAGCTTTCTGTTATTAGTATCAAAGGCAGCCTTGAAATAAAAAAAAACAGCGTACAGATTAATTTTATTTTCTAAAAACCGTTTGGCAACACTTGTCAAGGTAAAAATTTGATCAACGGTAGAGAGATTAGATCGCAAGTAATTTTGTTGTTCGTTTCCACCCAAGACACAAGTCTTAAATATAAAATCTGAGTAAACAGCTTCCGTAAAGAGCTGAGAACAGAAATACCTCTATAGTTTTCAGGGAGATTAGGATCACCTTTTTTATAAACCGCAGAGATGGATGACTGCCGGAAATTATCTGGTATCGTTTCGTTGTTAAATATACGGTTAAGTAGGTATAATATATGTTCTAAAAATTGTGAGCTGGCATTTTTATAGAACTCAGCTGGGATGCCATCTGAACCCGAAGCCTTGTTGTTTTTCATTTTTTTCAATGCAAACACTAATTCTGACATTGAGAACGGAACATCTAACTCTTCGACGTAATTGAAAGGTATCGCAAATCTAATATACGATTGATTAGGGTCCGCTAATGTAAGTTTTTCAAAATACGAGCCCATTTCATCCATACTGATTGGAAAAGCAACCGACCTATTCCGATTACCTACAATTCGTACATTTTTCCAAAACTCTCTGGCATCTTTACATTCGATCAATTTCCAGGCCATCTTATGCAAATATTGTTGTTTTTTATAGATGCATAGGTTTTTGTAAGCACTATTTGCCTGCAGGTAAAGAGATCTTAGCGCTGAATTGATGGTATTCATAAAAAGCTTAAGCCATTTGAACGAAATATCCCTACTTCTCCTACAGTCTTTGTCATACCAGCTGCACTTAAAAGCACTACTTCTGTTGACTGAATAGGTGACAACAGACTGTCTAACAGTAGCAAAAATGGCATCAGTTGCTTCATCGATTGTACTAGCAGAGGAGGTTTGAAGATCGAGTAAATGTTGATTCAAGTTTTGCTTATAGAGGTCAGATTTTTTTTCCACCCAACACAATTTTTGGATTCTACTTTCATTTTTTTGCTGAATATGATATTCTTTAGCATTAAACTCACATGAAACACAAATTGGGAGATGCACTGAGTAGTTAGCTGGAGTAACATTGAAATCTTTAACAATATCAAGCCAGTCACCTTTGATTAAGCAATTATCGATAACAGAACAACCTTGATTGCTAATAAACGTTAAGTTTCCTACATTATCATTTTTCGATACTCCGTTTAAGACAAAAAAACCGAAATCCTCAATCAACTCAATTAACCGATAACCATTCGAGTTTGTGCAATTATCAAGAGAATTTCTTTCGACCGAAAACTGTTCACTACTCATAAAATTAGAATTTTGGAAATTTCCTATTCGACTGTTTATGATCGTACTCGTCTCACAGCCAGCAAGCAAATAGCTGAGCTTGACATTTCGGTGTCAAATGAACTGTAAGTTTTGGCGAACATCCGTGAGGCTTCAGATTTAAAATTCATAAAATGAACACCGGTGTGCCTCAGGGTTCTACTATGTGTCTCATATGTTTTCTATTCCACTGTACAAATAATGAGGCAAATAGAATTACGAGAGGTAAGATAATCGATTTGTCAAATGTGTTGTTGAAAAACTGGAGATTAATGTTACGTACATTTTAAATTAAGTCCAAAATTGAACTTGTCGTCCATGAATTCATGAATTAATGATATCATTATCGGTAATGCCATTTACAAAGATCGATTTTGTCGAATGCATAAAATGTCCTTAAGGACCTTCAAAGTAATTTATAATAGATTTATACCACGCACTTAATTTTCGATGATGCCGGACTTAATGCAAATTCATTTTTTGTGTGTTGGTAATTTTTCACCTGCAAGAGTTAAATGTTAATATAAAAACGTAGGTAAAGATACATTATTTTCATGGTGTGATTTATTTTCAATGAATATTTGAAGCGAAGACGTGGATTTATATTCTACGTGTGTATATATGTACGTATATTTATGTATATTTGAATGAATAAAACTCACGGGCGATGAGCAGCACCCTTGTTGTTGGCTTCATTTTTTTGTTGTTGTTGCTTTTATGAGCTTCCCTCTCAATATGGTGGTGTCAAGAATAATCCTATTATTGAATTTAATTTTTCATGAACTGACGCATTTTAAAAGAGCATGTGGGCGACAAAATAATGTAGCGTACGTGTAGCGTATCATTATTTTTGTCGCCCAGATGCCAAAGGCGCGCCATTATAAATTTATATAGTCAGGTAGATAGGTATAAATACATATACAAGTTTTTGACATTAATCCCAACAATTACTTAAAAAAAGATAAAAGAAGCGATACGGAAACTATATGCTATTAAAGAAGGGTTGATCACTAGTTGGGAAAAAAATGTATTTAGTATATAAAAATGTCATTAAGCATAAGTAAAAGCTAGTAAAGGGACTCGCCCATAGAATTCTGAAAGCTCGATTAGTATTATTCAAATAAGTTAAGTTTATTGACTTAAAAAATATATACATATATACTCGTATATAGCTAGTTCGAGGCTTTTGACTCCTTTCGCATCACAATTTACATCTCTCTAATTTCTATTATAATAAAAACCAATTCTTCCATTTCTTGTCAAAATTACGCTGTTAATGGCTGCCCGGCAGATAAATTGATAGGAGTTTTTCTTCCACTTTGATTTCAAAGGACGAGATTCTCAATGATTTTAAAAATAATTGCAATATTCTAAAGACGTTTCCTGTAACCGTAGAACTTACCACCCCTTTCTCTGCCTAATATATTTGTTTTAAAAAGTGTAAAGGCTTGATTTAATAAACATAATCTTATGAGAAGCGTTGACTATGCATTGGACAAAAGGAAAGTACCTGAATTTTTAACTTTGACTTTGACATGATTTTTTAAAATAATAAAGTTTTGTACTCTTGTGAAAAACTTTTCTGAGATTGTTGACTTTTTTCTTGTTTATTTAATTTATTTTATTTATTTATTTAATAATGTTAAAAACAAACAATATACATATATACGCTTATTTAAGCTGTTAAAACTGTCAAAACAACGTCACCTTATTATATGAATGCTTTGTCATTATTAAATGAAAAGAATATATAAAATCCTGTGTAATAACTCTAACTCTATTCTTCCTTTTTCAACCTTGCAACCTTTAATGAAATTATTTAATATTTCTTACTATGTTAATATGCGCATTGAAAATAACCCGTAAATGTAGTGTCAATAAATAAATACACTAAAAAAGTTGCAAACATTGAAATACACCTAAACATTCTTCGTACATAAAAGTTGGAACATAAATTTAATTTTCAAATGCGGAGCAAATCCGCTTGGTCTAATTTTCGAAACTTCAAGCTTACAGAAATGCTTTAAATTCTATAGAGGAATACAATTTATATGCAAATTTTAGTGTCTCTTTTTTGTTTCATTTCAGTTTTGAATGCGAAAGGTACGGACTGAATAAGAGAATGTATATAAGAAAATAAAACATAAATATAATTCCGTTTCCTTTTTTTTCAATTCTTAATTGTGCGCTTTCATCATATTATTGTTTGTTCCAAATCAAAGTCAAAAGAAAATCGTTTTTGTTGCTCATAAAATATTTATAAGATTTCCCAGTCAAAATTGGGAGAGGAAAAGCGTATATGCGTGTGTGTTTGTATTTTATCCTTATATCTACACATATGACACATGAATACTAGAATGTTTTTTATAGGGAGTTTTTATAGTAAAAGTAATTTATAATTCGAAACAGACATAGTCGGGAAAAAATGGGATTATCGTCGAACAAATTGTAAGAAAGGTAAATCCTTCGAAGTTAATAATTTCGGAGTGCCCCAGGGCTCTGTTTTGTCTTCGATTCTATTTCTCATTTTAATTCATGATCTCTTCCTTAAACCTGTAATCCATTTAAATATTTTGCAGACAGCAGTACTCTCAGCTTTTCACTTTCGTTTCTAGGTTTTATCTCTGTTCTTCGGAAGTGGGACTCCAACGGTAGAGTAGCATTATACACAAACTTCATTGTTCTAAAACTTTTTCCAAGTTTTTTTTTTCTTAAAAAGTATTGAAGACTTATTATATTATCTATATGAGTTATTATATTTTTCAATTTAAAATTCAAGAAAATTCAGAGTACGAGCTAATTCAGTATGCTGAATGTTCAACATAAGTTCATCAAATACTTTACATGGTGCATTTAGAAATGCAATTTTGTGGGGCTTCTGGATTAATCATTGCTCGAATATTATTTTTAAATTTTTTTAAAAAATGGGTTGGTACTTTGTGTACATTTAAGTTGATTTTTCTCTGAATTGTCCAAAACTCGAAATGGCACCACTCACTCGTCATTTAATTAAAAGACAAAGTTTTCATCAGATCGACGGCCTGTTACATCAAACTACAAATTACAACTCCAAATTTGTACATGTGAATCACAGTTACAAATTGGTAATCAAGTTTTTTTTATTGCCAAATTGCAAGTACATAATTCACAAATTTGCTACAAGAATGTACAAAAAATTGTCATCATAGAAATAACGTAGAATTTTTGAATTTCCCGCCACTCAAAAATATGTATTTATTTAGTACAAATCAGTTGATTTTATTTATTGCTATTTTCCTTAAAAAGAAACTCACCACACTAAAATCTTGCTTTCCTAATTTGTAAAATTGAAAATGTAATCCTCTTGAAAGTTAGCCATCGAACTAGATAGGTACCAATTGTTACTTAAGATTATCATTAAAAATAATTCTATTATAACGTTTAATAAGTTTTTCATTTTGCTTATTTTTTATCGTTGAAACAAATTTCTTTTGCAAATTTTACAAATTGGAAAGAAAATTGTTGATCACAAAAGTTCAAATTGCAACTGTTTTCTCACAACTTTGTTGAACGTGCGTGTCGTCGTGGCGAAAAATTTTCTAAGTACAAAACACAATAACATCTTTGTTGCGTCCTTATAAAGGGATAAAAGGGACATTTTGTTTACGAACTTTTTCAAGACCTTCACGCATGGCATTAAAATAAAAGCTTGGAAAATATTTTCAACTCCCTCGAGCCTTAAATAACAAATAGCTGATATACCTTTGAGACGTGATGTGGCAAAACTTGTGCCAAAACAGAACTTCAGTATTTAGCTTTAGCTAGTTGTATCTAATAATTTCCTGCAATTAAGACCACTGCCTTGCATCGGCTAAAACGATATTTCTGATTGAAATGAACTAACTCCGAAATGCCATAGTTTATAAGGGGCCATTTTAATATTAAAACATTACAACTCTATATATGTAACTTTTGGTGAAACGAAAAAGAAAGTATTTGTAAGTTAGTGAAAATGTTTAGGAATTCAAGAAATTCTTGTCTCACTTTGGAACATTATTCATCATACCAAGATTGTTTGTTTCACTAATTTGTTTTTGCTAATTTTTTGCTTGTCAAAAAACTTAGCCAAGCAAACTTATTTTTCTATATATTCATCTGGTTGAAGTTGATACTTAGTGATCCAGGACCCATGTTCTGTAACTCGTTACAAAATGAAACGATTTGTTCCCCACTTATCACCTCTGGAAAAATTTGCGTTTCTGTAACTTGTTGCGATAAATTCAATTTGAGATATATTTTGACTGGAATTTCCATTGGAAGACGATAAAACGAACTGTCATGTTGACACTTAAAAACAAAAACATTTCTCAATTCAGTGTTTTCAAGTTCAAGATTATTTGTGTGTTAAGAGTACCTATATTCAATTTTAAAATTACTTAAATCAATTTATGAAAAAAAAAACAATGTTCGCTTTGTTACTATTGGGCACCTGCGAGACATCACGAATGCTTTTGATATGCCCGAAGAGCGATTCCGTGAGCTATATAGGTTAAGTCGTGAGGTGGCGCATTTTTTGTGTGGGGAACTAATACCACATATGGTGCAAGGACGAAGAAGAACATTCATCCCGATTAATTTTCGCATTTGCATCGCTCTTCATTTCTTTGCAACCGGGTCATATCAAAGGGATATCGGACAGGATTTTTCTGTTGCTATATATGAGCTCGCGGTGCATATGTGAAGTAGCTGCAGTTCTTCAAAACAAACTCATGGAGAAATGGATTAAGTTTCCAAGCATCGAAGAATACGAGCCGATCAAGTAGATGTAAAATTGTTATAAATATTCAAATACATTAAAATAAAGGCAAACGGCTTGTTCTCAACCATAAAATCCACCAGTGTTTCCTTCTGGCACTTTCATAATCTTGCACATCTCTAAAAAAATAATATTTATTGATAAAATAATATTAAGGATAACCATTATTTATTGATTAAGTATTTATTATTTATGTATTCGCGCTTCGCCTGCATTTTATGTAGTGATAAATTTTGACATTTGAAGAGAAAAACTTATCGACTTTCAAAGATACAGAAACCCATTTTATCGAATTTTTCCAGGATTCCTATTCCGTTTGTTCCAGTCGATAGAATTAACGACTGTCAAAGTTACAGAAACCCGACGATCAGCGCAAGCATTGTCTCTACCACGCTGTCGTCTACCATAGAATGTACCACAAAGAACTTTCCGAGCAGGTTCCTCTTCGCTCATGCGAGCTAGGTGCCCTGCCCACCGGAGTCTACCGAGCTTAATTTTTGTCACGATATCTGCTTCAAGGTAGATTGCGTACAGTTCATGATGGTACCGTCTCCGGAATCGTCCTTCCTCACATATGGGGCCAACAATTCTCCTTACATTTTAAATAGATTGGGCAAATCTCCATATGTGCACACTCAATTTCTATTTTAACAAGTTCTTTAAAAATAACATTATAATTCCTATTCGAAAAGTCTCTATCCTTGTTTTTCTTAAAACCAGCAACATTACCCAATAAGGTATAATAGTTCTAATTATTATGTGTCGTAATTTTATCACATCAAAAAAAACAACAAAATTGACTGCCTGATAAAAACGGAATTCCTCCAAATTAATTCGTATGTACCAATGTATGTTATGTGGAATTTATATTGCAAAGCCATGCATATTTTCATACAAAAGGATTCCACGGTAGGACTTCTGACAATGAAATTCCATTTGCTGACCAGTTCTATTAATAATAACTACTCATCATGCTGAAATAATTATAATTCTCATTTTGTAACCTTATTCTTGAATTAACTTATCAAAATGATGACCTTGTGTGGTTATATTTTTTTAATTCATGAATAATCTGTGGGTCAGCTTTATTTGAGAAAATTATTCAAACAAGCAAATGATAAGAAAAAGAATGCAGTGCAAGAACATTTAAGTTGTCTTAAAATAGAATAATTGCCAAAATTTAAATTTTTTTTTTCAAAACGGAAACTGGATTATTTCGAGTTCTCCAATAGGGACTTGACAACTTTTTTCTATGCAAACCATTTGAGATACTTGTCTCCAAAATTTCATTATTGGTTTGAAGTATATAATAACGTATAGAATTTGGCGTACGTTGGACCCAATTTTCGATGACTCGGCCACAAATTTCGACGACTGATATCTTTTGTTGAATATTGGCTCTGTTATGAAGCCGTTGGCAAAGATCAATGATTTAACGAAGTGCTAATTGACCATTTGTCGAGATACCACGTTCATCGAATTGAGTTTTTAATAAGTCGATTGTTACACTCGAAGTGTGGCTCGTGCCACCGTCATGTCGAAATGTCTTATCCATGCAATTGACCTAAGTAATAATTATTGAATATAACGTGATAGTCATTTTCATCAATGAAAACAATAGGCCACACACCTGCATAAAAACCACACCATGCCATTTTTTTGTGTACATGAAAAGGTGTTTCCTGAAGCACACGAGGGTTTTCAAGAAGGACACATATTAAGTTTGTTCACGAAGCATTTAAGCCAAAGATACGTTTACCCAAATTACGGCCGAAAATTGACGTCAAGTTGCGTTTACCAACTAAAAATTTTTGTAAAAAAAAATTTAAATATTTTTAAACGTTCTACGTTCGTGAACACGAATAGAATGTTGTTTTTACTGAATTTTTTAACAGTAAAGTCATTGGTTTAAGGCTGGTATTCACCAAGCGCTCATAACTTAAGAAGCTCATAAACCTCTTCACCAAGCAATATTAGTGAAGGAGCGCTCGGTGAATACGAGCCTAAGGCTGGTATTCACCGAGCGCTCTTAAACGGCCCTTAACCTTACGAGGCTCTTAACTTGAAATTTCTTTGGGGTATTCACCAACCACTCACAAGTGTTTTTCGAAGTTCGAAAATGAGAGCCACTCTCTCTTGTTCAGGCATACCCAAACTGTGAAATGTTGTGGAATGTTGGTCTTGACCAGTGATGCCAGACTTTTAAAGCGTAAAATCCCAGAATGAATAGAAAAAAAACCCTTTTATCCCACGGTATTACAAGAAAAAACCCACAAATATCCCACGAAGTGTAAAATCAAAAATGTATAGTTTTTTTTATCAATTATAATTGATAATTATCATATCTTTTCCGAGGCGATTTCTTTTTTTAGATTTGATATCTGTTACAATAGAGAAAATTCTCTCTGCTTCTGCATTCGAATGCAAAAACTTAAGGCCGTTTTGACCACATCATTTAAGCTTGGGAAAATTGGTTCGTCGTTGAAATTCTTCATGAGGCAGATCTCGAACCACATTTCGATCGAAAGTTTCCTCAGTGAAGCTTTTTTCTCATCACTAAGAATGACAGAAATGCTTCTGAATTCTTCAACGACGACGTTTGAAGTTTTAATGCCAATTTGATTCAAAAGATCGGCTATTGCAAAATTTCTACTGCTGGACACATTAAATGCTATATTTAGGTCAAGAAAGTTGACCAACAACAGCATCCTCAAAAGGCATTCTGTTGATTAGTTCTGAAACGGATGATTTATAAAAATTCAAAACAATTTGTTTTTAAATCTGCTCTTTCGGCGCTGTCCAACGAGATCGTCAACCAGAACCGAAAATTTGTTTGTCCGTAGGATATGCACCAACTCGTCTTCCTCCCGAATGTCACACCTGACAATATCTTTGAATCTGGGAAAATATTTTTCAACAAAGTAACAAGGTGGTCAACATTAACAACCTCATAAGTAACGTTGTGTTCTGCGAAGAGAGCACTCGATTTCAACTCCGCGTTTTATCTCTCGACGTAGTTATCTTGGGTAAACATTGAGCTCTCCGATGCTGTAGTTTGGATTGACTTTACATTTTCAAGGTGCTTTTCTTGTTATTTCGCTTTTCCCGCAATTCACAGAGACACCGCAAGCCTTACAAAACACTATGGTCATCAACAGGCATCAGGCAACCCTTGAATTTCGGCACCTCTAGCCACCTCGCCTGAAACTTCTTTTGGTGTGGTTTTTCCGACATTATTCTGTAGATTTTACAAAAATTCTTTATTTAAGACACAAAATCAATTGGCTGCAATCAAAATAAATTACCTGTTTTAAAATGTTCAAGGCAGAACCATGCAAATAAATTAAACTTTTGAAGTGTACTTCGTTGTCGTTCCGTAGTTTACAAATTCAAATCAAAAACAAACAAGAACAACAAAGATACATTACCACAGAGACAGAGTACATTGTAGAATATAGTTGTATTATAAGGTTATCTCACCGAGATGAAAAAAATATGGGGAAGGTGAAAGGTGCAGCGGAAAAAAATTGAACAACATTCTAACTCTACGTTTAAATGAAGGAACAGTGGAAGCGATTTCTAATTTAGAATTTTTTTTAACAAACGAAAAACGAAAATTCTCATTACGAAAAAACCCTTTTTTTTTGTTCTACGAGCTTCAAAAAACCCTTTATCCCTTTTTGCTTTTTTTGGACCAAAAAAACCCACAAAAAGGGATAAAACCCACGATATGGCATCACTGGTCTTGACAGCAAATGGATACTCTTCTACTTGGCATTGCTCACATGGATTCGAGTCAGCGTTGCCGCCAAAAAAAAAATTTCGTGCCACACTCTTTGAAAAAACGTGCCATTTGTGACATTTTCGTGCCATATGAAAAAAAAAAACTGAAGTTATTCTTTAAAAATAAATTTTAATTAAATACTATTACAAACAAATAACAAACAAAAAATCACTTCCCCTATTCGTGTATAGGTATTTTCCAGAAACAGGAGTTTTTGTCAAGTTCATAATAAGTAATAAGTATGTATTATGTAACTACCTATTTCACATCACATGATGAGTACCTATTATTATTATTTAAAAACATAAAGACGTAATAAAGCTTTGTTATAATAAGTTAAATAAATAAATTAGCTGCAGGTTTGAAATTTTGATAATTATTAGGGTTAATAATTTCATTATATGACATTATAGCATTAATTGTTTTGTATTACAGTTTGTTTTTGTTGTTTGATTTAATATTATTTAGCCTTGAAAACACTTACTCTGCTGATGCACTTCCGTGAGGCAAACTAAGAAGAATCAACATAAATTTTGAAATATTAATGAACATTCCTTCGTCAATATTGTTTTTTAATTTGTACAACTTAACCTAGAACGTGTTTGAATCTTCAAGAAAAATACTTTCGGCTAGTCCAATCTCAAAAATTTGTCTTATTCCGCCAAAAAGAACATCTTTCTCGCACTCTAATAGATGAGAAAATTCTTATATCAAAATATTGAAGTGTGGCAAAATACTTTGCACCACTCCTAACTTTTAAGAGCGCTTGTAGATCTTCACTAATATTGCTTGGTGAATAGGTTTATGAGCTTCTTAAGTTATGAGCGCTAGGTCAATACCGGCCTAAGTGTGCGTTCACAATGAAAGCTCGAAGTTGCCAAGTCCCAAATGGAAAACACTTTTCTTCCGAAAAAGTATAATTCTATTCTCCACAGATTTAAAAACGAAAGCACATTCTTGTGGTCTTTCAGTACGAATCTTACCAGTATACGACCTCTGATCTACAGGTTAGTATTGGCATATTCTAAGAGCAAAGTTGAGGCGTTAGGCTTGATGCTTAAGTCAAGTTGATGCTTACAACGTTATACCAAAAAGAGGAAGCTCATGCATTTTATTTATATTTCAATCATAAAAAAAAAAACAGACAATTTATCTATTATTTTGTCTCTTGTATAAGTTTCCAATTGAAACCTGACCCTTGTCATTAAAACGTTGGATCAATTCATCTAAACAGTACTTGTTATCATGAACGAATTTTTCTTACTTGGGGTAGCTGAGATACAAAGTCATTACATAAATTGATCACCACTTAAAACTGTGCTTGGAGAAAATTCGTTTTGTTTCACCAGAGTAATACTCTGGAGAGTTTAATAACAATACTCTTACCGATCAGACTCTTGCAATCAACTTCAAGCAATCAACACAATAAGTTCCATATATTTTTCAGAGTACACAGTGCTGGAGTACTCTTCAGTGATTGTTGCAAAGTGATAATTTTCGACCAACTTGCGGCCCCCGGTTTTCTGAAGATGAGCTTATTTGTTTAGACTTGAAAACTCTTGAGCTTGATATACGAATATTAAATTAGGATAGAACAACTACCGGATGCTGCAGGTAGTTGGATTTCTTCAAAGTTATTTAAATAGTTTCTTTGACTTCGACTTTCCGTTAATATCTTTCTATAAAATAAGGTGACTGCCGTGAAAAACGTGAGTTACAGCACCGACCAAAATTTTTCTTCAATAAATGAAATGGTAACATGCACACAGGAATAGTTGAGGGTTGTAAGTCAAAAGGTCCTGGTCCTCTTCGAGCTGTTAGCCACCAAATTTTTTTTAAATTTTAAAATGAAATGATATTTTCTAAGAGTATCGTAGTTGGCATAATATTACTGCTTCTTTTAAGTGCTGACAAGGTCAGTTCAAATGATTGTTCTGTCATTCTATACTGACCAGAGTAATAAATTTTTAATTATAATTAATCTTCCTCAAAACAATCTCCGTGATTTCGTTGATCACAATAGTGAGTTTTCCTGACAACAACAATAGTACCAAATAATCCGCATGCATAACCTCCTTCACGGCACATCTCTCCAACTTCACAAGAATTTTATTATTTACTAAAAGCTATAGAAGAGGGTATAGAACACCACCCTGAGGTGTTCCTCTACTACTTGATCGACTTTATATTTTTGAAAGTATCTTGAATGTTTCTATTTCTGTGCATCGAACCACTCTTTAATTTGTTCTCTACACCAAGGTTAACTACGGACATTGGTTAGGACATTTTTAAAAGCTCATTCTAGGTCTGACAAAGTAGCAACTATTTTCTCAGTTGCTATTTTTGAATTTGAATTTCCCGAACAGAGATATGTGTATAATTAATCTCACCAAGAAGAGCAAGTTCGTGGAATCCACCCCGTGCCGCTGTGGATTCGTTTTAATATTATTTTTGGCAATTAACATCAAAATGATTTTAACACTTTGCTCGTCTTGAAGTTAAGTACTCGTATCTATCGATAGGACGATAGGAAGTGCTTCATTAATTGTTTTTGTATGATACCCAGTTTGTATTTCATTTCATTGCTCTCATTAAAATTCAACATAGCATGTTTATGTGTAATGAACCTGACCTTGTAATTTAATTTTTTTTATCTTTCTGAAAAACGAATGTACTAGAGGTACACACATTTTAATATTTCATGAACCTTGGCAGTTATCTTCTTGTTTCAACAAATTAAGGAAGCCGAGCACGTCTCTCCTATTAGGTTTTTTATCTGCAGGACATACACGACGACGTTTAAATATTCGTTTGGGGACCAATTTGGAGAAGATTCGTTCTTCAAAATGCAATTATGAGATGTGTTTTCATCTGATATAGAATATTTCTATTATTTTTCTAAGATGTTGTTGACGAAATAAAGAAATACAAGTTTAATGAACTTTTTTATGGATTTTTTTTTCGGGGGTGATGTAGGGTTCTTTTTGTATATATCTAAGAAGAGTTGAAGCATCTTAATGATTTCCTTTGGATGAATTTGCGATGCGCAGGTGCCAGTCTTAAAAAATTACCAAGAAAATGTAAGATAAACAGAAATGAGTGTTTGTTCAACAAAAAAAAAAAAAAAAAACAAATTCAATGAATGCAAATATACTTTTCATCCCTAAAAACATATTTTAAAGCGTGGAAGTACTGTATCCAGCAGTTTTTGCATATTTTGAAATTTGCAAACATATATATTGACTTCTTGATGAAAACAGAAATTTGTGTTGGGCAAAATTTAATTAAAAAAGGTGTTTTTTTGTAAGAAGCGAATATTAAAAGGTAAAGGTATTTTATCTTATGAGTTTGTACACTTTAATTTATTCCTAAATTTAATTTGTGAAATGGGTTAAAATTCGGTGAAGTCGACAAGCTAATAAGTTAACCTTTTGATATGGCTTCTTAAAATGGAGGGAGAAGGCAATTTGTAAGTAGAACTTCAACTTGGAAGTAACTTTTTAGATATTTAAAGAGATTGATGTCAGAGGCTAAGATCACACAAAAATCTTTGTTGCAAATCTTATAGCCTTACCAAAAGCTTGATTGAACTATGCGAACAAAATTTTAAGGCTGTTATGAAATAACATTTTAAAAAACTCTTGGTTGCCCTTAAGTGTAGTAAATAGAATAGTAGAATTTCGAATACAACTATGAAGCAGGCAATACGAATCTGACAATCTTCACCACAAAACTACATATTTTAAATCATCTCTCCAGCCAACTTATAAATGATATCTGTACCAGATTCAAAAAATTATTTACTTTTGCTGGCTACGATAAAAACAAATCCTACCTTTTTACTTTTGGGGTGAAGGGGCAGTGGCGGCGCAAGACCTAAACTTAATGTTGGCAAGATACATTTCGCGAGGCCCTCTAATGGTGCAAGTAGAAGGCAATATAAAATAAAAAATCACTTAATTAAACAGTTTTTTTATTTATTAAGAAACAAACCTATATTTACACTCATACTTCTTTGGAGCATTAAACAAAAATGAATAGAAAAAGAAAAAAATAAAGAAACAGTAATTTTCTACTTTTGGTTTTACTGAACTCCTTAATTATTGGTTCGTAGTTTATTTTAGATGCTATATCTACTTCAATAGATAAAACTGCCAAAGATGAAAGTCTTTCTTGACCCATAGTATTTCTTAAATACTCGTAATTTTCTATTAGTTTCAATTTTGAAAAGCTCCTTTCAGCGGAAGCAGTACTTACAGGTATTGTTAACAAAATTCTAATGACAATGTAAACATTTGGGTAAACTTCTTTCAAATCGTTCTCTATGATATATTAGAGCAGATCTTTCACGTTTTTAATAGAGTTGGGTAAGTTTGGGATCATATTTTGTAACTCCTCATACAACTCATAAGGTTGGAAGTCACTGCTCTCACCTTCTTGCAGGACTGTGTGTAAATCCAGTTTTTTAATATTTGCTCTTTTGGAATTTTTTTAACTTGCTTAAGTCATAGAGAAAACCAAAATTTTCGAAATGTTGAGACATAAATCTCGATTCTATGTTACTTATCGCACAATCAATCATGGTATTAAAAAAATCTGTTTCATACCGGCTAGTCTGCTAAAAGACTTTGTAGGTTAATCGCTACATTCATAATCAAACATCCTTTTCTTTTTGTCTACTCTTTTATTTTTTAAATCTTTTGGCAAATCATAACTGCTTTTCTCACTAAATTGACGAGCGTCAGACAAGCACTTTTCGAATCTTGGGGGGTCATTCCGTAATTTTCTAAACGATAATCGTCAAAACGATAATCGTCGACGATATCGTCCATGATTTGCTTCACGTAACTCGACTACTTTCGTCTAGTCTATCGATCACAGTTTTAGAGATTTGTATGCATTTCCGAAACACTCAAACTGTAGTCAATCTGTCAATTCAATAGAAAACAATACAAAAAGTCAATTTACAGTGGAAACTCAATCACTCAACTACAGTCACCTACAAAATTCAAAATTAATACAAGACGATACCTATTTAGCTATCGTCCAAACGCATAAAAAAACTTTAAACGCGTTTTTCTCGAAACCACGTTTTTCAAACTGTTGGCCACGATTACCTTAAAGCTACTTGACGGATCGTCATATTTTTTTTTGTCTTAAAGCTTATTAAATTTATTGGAGTCTGGACCAAAATCAGGCTAATATATCAAAAACTTTTTTTGTGCAGCGCTCAGAAGAGCGAAAAAAACGAACACTAAAATTCCATAAATTTTTGATTTTGGGCAATTATTTTGGTCCAGACTCCAACTTCACTCTTCTATTTTATAAAAAACTTTGATTTTTTGATTTTCGACCATTTTTGCAGGAGCTAGAGTGGCCAACAGCGAACAACTTTTTTTGGAGGTGGTCTCGTTCCGAAGCGCATTGTTTCTTAACGGCCCGGTATTTTTTGATGAAAAAATTATTTTTTGTACTTAATATAATAATAAGCAATTAAAAAGACAAATTTAATGGATTATATCATTGCTTACATAAAAAAAAATCATGAAGAAGTGTCATTTTTGACACTGAAAAAGGAGAACATCCCCTTAATTAATATAACATAATATAATGTCGATTTCCTTTACACATGAGAAATCAATTGCTGTGTGAAGATTTCAATCTCTCGACAGATTTTACGTTCCTTCACACGAAAAAAATCGATTTGTTTGTTAGAGATCAAATTCTTCGAATCTGTATTTGAAGAGGGATTTACATGTATACGAAAGACGCACACCACAAGAAAAAATTTGACACGGGATCGAAATCCCTAGTGTCTAAAGGAAATCGACATAAGTAGTTTATTAGAAATATCGATTATTTCATTGACATTCATTTCGTGTGCCGAATGGTGGAATATCTTTAAGTTAAGAATTAATTCTAACTATTATAAGAAAAACCTTGTGGCGAGTACTTTTGGATTTTTCATACTTTTTCAAATCTATTTTCGGCTGTGAGGCGCGAGGCCCTTTGCACCGCGAGACCGTGGGCGGTGGCCCACACCACCCACGCCTTAGGCCGCCTCTGTGAAGGGGTAACTAACTGGAAATCTTAGAAAATGTATGTTTTTCTACTTTTCTTATACCTTTGTAAGCTTTTAAAGCATATCCAGGTCTTGGGTAAATGATTGATTGTTTTTCTTCCACCTTGTTTAATTAACTTAGGTAAGGAAGTAATAGTTTTTTGGAGATAAATGCAGAGTGGAGGCGGATGGGAGCTAATTTAATATGTTTGCCCATTTTGGGAATTATATTTTATTTTAATTAAAACTAATTAAAACTACTTGAAGCTACTTAAATTAAATAAAAGCTCCTTAAAACTAGAACAAGCACAGCAAGCAGTTTTTAAGTTTTATTATTATTTTTTTCTGATTTCTTAGTTTTTTTTAAAAAATGTTCGAGTTTCTTTTTTTGAACCAGCCTGACTGTCCTTAGTTAAATGCTACCTAAATCTATATGTAAGTCCGCTGAGACAATAAATATCAATGTCAAATTTCAAATATCACATTTAAGCAACCAGAACTGGTTTTCTTGTTTAGCATTATCGTTCCGGATCCGGTCCCAATTAGACACAGTCTAATATTGTACAATTTTATTGGCTAGGCGCACCAGACGGTTCAATATTTTATCCAATAATTTTCTCTCATCCTCTTTTCACTTTGACATTTTCACTTATTTAAATCACTCGAGGAGCTGTTTACTCTTCGACACTTGAAAATAAATAAAAAAATATATATACATACATATATGCAATTGTCTGAGTTAAACTACCTTCCAGATACCTGGTGTAAATGATTAATAGAATCAGCGAGTTAGCCGCCCCCTGCTGAAGACTATTTTTAATCGAAGATTGCGGTAAAAGTTACATTGAAGTTACTTTTGCCAACAAACTTTCTACCATTGAGAATGTCATAAAGTTAAAATATATGTACAACAGTAGTTTATACTTATGTCGAGTCCGGTCAGCTTTAGAAACTATCTTCTCTAAGGCTTTGAATTTAGTAAATTGTAAAGTAGAAGCCTACTTAGGTATATACTTTTAACTAGGCTGTGCGTCATAGTTTTAACACCGAATTTCATTTGAACTAAGCAGTACATACATCTGTATATACAAACATATTTTTGCCCTCCATTTCAATTTACCCCCTTTTTCCCCTATTTTTATTTTATTCTAATGTGCTAGTGTTACCCAGAATTAGTCCAAGCTGAACGTCATTGTTTTCAGTTTGAAGCTTACTCCAAGCTTCATATCGGAATCTCAAATAAGTTGGAATAAGCAGGTAACGGGATCATCTAAGCGTGGCACAATTTTTATTCTGTTTTAATTATTTTCATTCAACTCTGGAATCACACACATTAAATGAATTCAGTTGGAAAATAAATCTACATTTATATGTTTCATTCAAATTAACAAGAATAAACATATATTCCTCTGGAACATTATGAATGTACATTCTCGTGTGTCTGACCTTAATTAGATTTCCGGATCCAGAATTTTTGATAAAAACGTTCTCTTTAAAAATTTTCAAACATTTGCTTTCTAGTTTTGCAGCATATAGAATTCCATGCAGATGCAGAGTTCTATACTTTACATGACGAAAATTGCATGAATGACTTATAGGATGGAACTGTGAAATGAGAAAAATTCAATTAATTAAGTAAATATATGTACATAAATATTTAAATATGACCAACTGAACAGCGAAACATTTACATATTTTTTCAAATACAAACTAAATAATTTAATCCGGGCTTAGAACGGATATCTGAAGAACTTCAACTTCAGAATAGGACAACCGTTGGTAACTAAAGAGTTTTGTATTAAATACTCTCATCAGTTTGGTAAGAAAATCACACCTTTTTCACAAATCGTGCCTTTTTATAGTATATCTATCAGACCTGTTGTCAAACAAGTGGTGCTAAAATCTTGGACGACCTGCCCACATTTCAAGTTTCTGCAAAATTCGAACGAAAAAATATTCCGAAACGTCCAGAAGAAGAAATTTGACGTTTGAAGCTTATGCTAAGGCTGAAGACAGAGTCTACAGAGAGCACCTTGGCAAAAAGCTCTTCGCCGTGCATTCTCTATCCACAGACACCATAGATCAGCATCGTGATATCATCAAAGAAGCAGTCTAAACCACTGTCCGCAACCAACCGCCTCAGAGAAAGAACCCCTAATATGAATATGAATTCATTTAACTGAAACAAGTTACAGAAGAAGAAGCAAATATTCTGCAGCGCAAAACAGGAGCAACGAGAGCATAATATCTTACATAGAAAGAAGAGCGCGCATATAGCCTCTTACCAAAATGAAATCGAAGAGTATCGCGATCGAAAAAAGCCAAGCTATTAGGTGCTAGTTTTAAGACCGGAACTGGAAGAAAATTTGGAAGTTGGAAGATGTTTTCAAGCATTATTTCCAGCAGACGCTAAATAGGTATCATGTAAAGCTATTAATAGGGCAACCATTCCCACAAATCAGTTTAGAAGAGGTAGGTACAGTCACACAAAGGCTTAAAAAAAACAAGACCTTTTAATATATTAGATTCAATGCTGTTAGTTAAAGCTTTTGAATATTGGATTTTACGAAAAAATATGTTACTTATCTCAAGAGTTTAGACTCTCCAATCCCAAGTCTTGTTGCTTCTTTGGAAAGAATCCTCGACACCGACGAGTTTACTTCATCACAGCATCTGAAGCTTTTCTGAAACACTTTGCCATGTAAAGGGTTTTTCAACAGGGACGCTACAAAAGTAGAGCGACAGGGACAGCAAACGACGCCATATTTCTTGCTCTTTTGACATTTCTCTTCAGTAAGGTTTGCCATTTCATGATGGAAAGATATACGAGCCAACAACGAGTCGAAATTATTAAAATTTACTAACGAAATTCGGAGTCAGTGCAGTGGCCTCAATGTTAAGAGCGCTACGTCCAATTTATGGTGTGGTTTATGGGCCGGCGGCGGCGTCATTGGGCCGTACTTCTTCCGTGATGATCAAGACCGGCACGTTACTGTGAATGGGGATCGCAACCGTTCAATGATAACTGAATATTTGAGACCCCAATTAGATGATATGGACTTGGAGTACATGTGGTTCCAACAGGACGGCGCCACAAGCCACACAGCGAATGTCACAATCAATTTATTGGAAACCAAGTTTGGAGAACGTCTTATCTCACGAAATGGTCCAGTCGCTTGGCCGCCTCGGTCGTGCGATTTGACGCCGTTAGACTATTTCCTGTGGGGCTACGTCAAGTCTATGGTCTATGCCAACAGGCCAGCGACGATTGATGAACTTCGTACGAATATCGATCGTGAAATTGCAGCAGTATCGGCCGATTTATGCTTGAAAACCGTCGAAAATTGGGTTCAGCGTCTGGACTTCTGCAAGCGTGCTCGTGGTGGCCATGCAAAAGAAATCGAGTTCCATACATAATGGCATCGAACGTACTTTCACAGCAATAAAGAATTTCATTGATATCCAAAACCGTTTTTGTTTTATTTAAAAAAAAACTTTTGTAGCGCTCTTATTGAAAAACCCGATACAAGTGTAGCTTCTAGAAGATTGACGCGGACGATAGTCTTAATACTCGTTAACACATTTACATTCTAGAAAAGACCAACAAATTTCATTGTCCGGAGCTCTATATTGCAACAGACGAACTCAGCATACCGATAAAACTGATCCAACTGAGTTGCGTAACATTCAAAGATACTTGGTGCAAGGTGCAACTAGAGAATAACTTTTCCAAACATGCACTGGGACTTTTTCAATCTCTTTTTTGAGCATTTGATACGACGATCAAGCCTTACAACGAGGGCACTATACCGGGGTATGTGGACGATATTACATCATCGGCCGTTTCCAACGTACTTATAGTCCCTACCGGCGATTGAAGATCAGGCCAAAAAGTTGGTCATGAAGTTAATGAGAGGAAGACAACAACAAACAAACATCTGTGATGCATTACTTAAAACAAAACTTCAATTTTGACAGCAACAATTTCGAAGTATAGCCAAGGAGTTAAATTATTTTGAAGTTAATAGCTTCGTTTATTCAACTTTACCCAGGGTTGACAACTAAAAGCAAGACAAAATAATTATGTGCTCTGATAAAACTTTAAATTTGTTGTTATAAATTAGTTTTAAAAATGAACAAAAACAGTTTTGCGTTGTTGGTGAATGTTTCATCTGATGAGTACAACAAACATTTAATTGCATACACAAGCAATAACATGCAACATGCGAAACGCCAAACGACAACAAAAGAAATACAAATGAAATCTCATATGACTTTTGACAGTTTGATCGTTCCCTGAACTCGCCCCAGCAAAATACCTAGATCTACTTCAGGGCGACCCCAGGTCTCAAAAAACAGAATTTACTCACCAGGGTGACTTCAGGTTTTTCAAAAAACGATTCAGGACGACCGACCCCAGGGTGATTTCAGGGCTCAACAAACAAACATAATATCAGCTCCAAAAATGGCACCTTATTGGAGATCAGTCGAAGAATTGCCCTAGGAACTCGCTGCTACTTCGGTTTTGGCGTAACAAAATATGTGTTCGCCCAAAGTTCCACACCCTAAAGACGAAGTACATACTCTGCAAAACATTTATATTACCAGTCTTACTTAGCGACACCGAGTGTGGGAATATAAACACAAAGTTAAAGCTCGGGCTATGTCAAAAGAAAATTTTTTCGACGGCTATTTGAGAAGATACAACCGCTAACTCTAGGAGCTGTAGCAAGATTTTGATGCAGTGCATAAAAGGGAAAAATACGTCGACTGCATTGACTAGGCTGAGGCACAAGGAAGTTCAAAGACCAACCCATCGCGAATGCCAAACCGCTTTGCCTAGTCGACTGTGGAGATCGCAAGAAATAGAAAGCTGTCGTGTTTACTGCTCAAACTCTTCATGTATTACGTGAGAGATTCAAATTTAACAATAAATATTTTTGTGGATTAAAGCGACTAATCAATAATAATCCAACGAGCTCAATTAAATAGAGCAAAATTTTCTACTTGGCTAATTTATTTTAGTAGTAAATACAATTTTCATTAAAAAAAAAAACAATTAATTGTTCATTTCCACCATGCCTTAAAAAGCAAACTTATAAACCCATGTCATCAAAAGATAAAAATCAAAAATTACCTTTTACATTCCTCAAACATGCCTTAAATTTGTTTGAATTTTCTTTTCAACAACATACAATTTACCTCCATCAAACATCAGTATTTTTGTATGCAAAAGAAAAAACCTAAAAGTGAAATTCTCCTTCGCATTGCCCTCATAATTGCTGAGACTGATATTGTTTGAACTTGATGTGCACTTCGTATGTACATACCTAAATAATTAATAGTTTTTTTTTCTTTAATTTAAATTTTTGTTTAACTAGAGTAAAAGAAGATTGCTCTGAATAGTTACGCTTGACAACCAAAGCGTAACGCTCTTTGAGGCAGATGTCATTGCACCCTCAACAGTCGTAATAACAATAGCCAAAGCAATAGGCTACTGAACTGACTGCTGCTGGTGTTTCATTTATACACGTTTTAACAATAAAACAATTACATTGCATACCATCATAGCTGCAGGAGGGTCATTTGTGTTTACAATAATTTCTCTTTCTAATAATAATCAACTGCAGCCACAACACAAGCCTCAACAATAAATTGGAACACCAAGACCAGTCCGTTGGGAGAATCCAAAACGATGACGAAACTCAAGACAAGATGTTAATGTTATTGGACGCCACAAGTTGGTAGAATAAGACCACACTGTTAGGTAGGGTACGAGATAGAAAAGACCGCTTGAAAACAGGTTTAAACCTTAACTATGTGTTGGTTGAGATTGGGACAGAGGGGCTTTATTGTAAGGGTTCTACTTTTTGTAGGTAACTCTTTTTCACTTACATATTTTCTTTTTTCCGTGATGGAGTTCCACTCAGTGGATCCTATCTCGCATTGAGTGTGTCTCAGAAGAGAGAGAAAGAGAGATTTCTATGCAGGTGCGGTAGGTTTAAATGCAAGTGTCATCTTGACCTTAACCACACACGGTTTTATATAACTGAAACTTAGTCATCTGAAACAATTAAAATCGTTCTCAGAAACGTGATATGTTTCACTTTATTCCAGAATCCGGATAGAAAAAAAACTGACTGCGTCGATAAGATATTATCAACGCAAAAAGTTTTAGTTTAGTCTTTAAATAAATTTATATATATGAAAAAGATAAAATTTTATATTTTATTAAACTAATATCACAACTTAATTTTATAAATCGCAACACGTTTCGGAAATTATGTTTCCATCTTAAAGCGGATTTTTTATTTGATTTGCCACTTGTTGTCATATGACAACAAGTTTTGTGTCAAATATGAATTTGAAGATTTTTATCAAATATTTACTTTACTTTACTTTGGTGAAAGAGTCCAAAAAGGTGGCTTTCGTCATGTAGTTTGTTTTTGCACCTGTGCGTCTAGATTCATCAAGCTACGGCCTATTTAATGGGTGATGGACAAATTTGCTTCAAATTTGGTACAAATTTCGACGTGATTCCCGAAAGGAAATTTTAGTAAGCTTTAACGGGAGCTAGTTTTAGTTTTTAGAAACTTTCTCGAAAACAGCGTTATCGATTTTGATCAAACTTCGTTCATGTTATGCTGAAGCAATCAAAAAAACACTTTTCAGGTACGATCGTTTAGAAAGTTGGAGATGATTTACAAGGAAATACCTGTTCACAATGGTTTTGAATTTCTGAACATCGTAATGCGAGAGGAGAGATATTGGGCTGATAGTTAGCCTCAAGGGTAAGCTGATGGGCATCCCCCGAGGCGCCAGTATTGTGGTTGAATTGTTATTTTAGGGGAGAAATGGAACTGGTAATTTCACTTGAGTACTATTAATAAAAACAACAGTGAAAAAATAAAGGACGAGAAACATTCCAAATTTGTCTGTTATATTTCTATCACCTATTATTTTTAAAGCTCATTTTTGATTCTATCCGAGAGACTCAAGTGGATTATTTAGCACCTGCCCAAATATGGGATTCATACTAAACCTTTGGACAAATATAGACTTTATAAATAACAGCCAGATCAGAAGGGGTGACAAATTCCTTGCATCGATGATGGAAACCTAAGCATACTTAGCCGCTACAGGATAGGGGGTCGGTACAGCTTCAACAACAGAAGTATTAAATTCCTTATTTGACAAGCTATCAAGATCAGAATTTAATGAACTTAACATACACAGCTATTCTAAATCCAGCAAATCAATTTAATGGATTAGAAGTTTCATTGATAAATGTGAGAAAGAGTGTCGGAGACAAAACAGACCTCTGCGGTACACCAGCATTTATTACACCATTTTTTATGAATATAAGGCTTGAAACCATCCAATACAACTTGTATAGAGCGGTTCAAAAATTTGTTTCTAATCAAATACGAATGCACGTATTTTCGATAAGATAACTTGTTGTCAAGCTCTATCAAATGCAATAATCAAGTGCAATAATCTTTCTTTCATCAAAACTATGTTAAGATTTGCGTTACTGTTCGGTGAGATTTACCATCAAATCACCAGTGGACCTATTGCTATGAAATCCATACTGACGGTCATATAGAAACTTTCCTTCTTAAATATATTTCTTGAGCTTATAATATGTCAGCATTTCCATGGCCTTGGAAGGAAGGGACGTTAGAGGAATTCGAGACAGGCTAGACAAATGCTGTTTTGCATCTAGTTGAAAAAAAACCAGTAGATTAGGACAGATGGAAGACTTTACGCAAGAGATTTGCTAGAACGAGGACGAAAGAAGATTTGTTGTATGTATTTCTGCGCCTGATTGCCAAAAGGCTTAACTTATTTTTGACAAACTTTACATAAACACTATCCAACCATTACCAAAGCATATAAAAAGCTCGGAGGTTTCGAAGCCCATACCACAGTTACAAATGTAGAAGCCTTAAATCTTTCAAAAAAACTGTTCTGTAACAAACGTTGGCCATAAAACCAGCTGATATTATTGCTAATATTAAGTATTGCGCAGTTTAATTGACCATGTACCCTCTCCGAAATTATTGTCGTACGATCCCTTTCCAGGCAATATCTTTTTTTAACTTTTTTTAAGTTATAATATAGCTTTGCTTAAAGATCCGCATAAAAACAAGCAAATGGGTCGTTGTTATTTAAATGTACACAATTATAAAAATGGTAAGGATTCTATTTATATAGGCAACTTGTACCATCAAAGAAATCATGTGTTCCGCCTGAGTACCACACCTTGTTAATACACAATGAACAATTCATAATTATTGAGTACAACGACATCTATAAAAATCTGATACAGAAAACATCCTTTTCAAAGTGATAGAATATTGCCTCTTTTTATCTAACATTTGTTTTCGCAAAATTTTATTTTAAATGGAATAATCAAGGGTATTATCCCGACACATTAAACATTAATAGTAGTCCCACCAGATACTTCTGAAAATACCATTATTTCAACTGCTCCAATCGTTTTCAAAACAGAACAAAACTTTTCAAACTGCCAAATTCATGTCTTGTACCATTTTGTATTTTCTAACTTTAAACCATTAAATGTTAATGACTTGTGAAACAAAAACATTTTATTCTAAGCCCACAACAGTAGCATTTTATTACCTGCAAAATACAACATCAGAAATGTTTTTCGTTGAAAATCAAACGAAAGGCAAAAAAAAAAAAACAAGATTCCAATCTGAAACCCCAATAAAAGAAAAATATCTAGAAATACCTTTGGGAAATATATATTTATCTGAAGCAATCCAAATGGTTTTTATTTTGTGCTTGCTCGTCAGAAAATAACTTCGAATTAAGCTTAGCAATGGTTTTTGCCTCAGTGATCTTCGTTATATTATATTCGTATATAGACATGGACTGTTCGTCGTCGTCAGGGACTTGGTCTAACTAAACTAAACTAAACTGCACACCTGTGAACTATGGTTAGGTATGTGACTAGGCGAGTAGAGACTAGAGAGAGAAATAGGAATATTCAATTCCAATAATTGTCTAGTTTGAGTATTTCCCGAATCCACATTTGGCACTGCTGATATCCCTTGAAATTCCCATATCTAATACAATATTGCAATGTACGCAAACATCAATGCATTTCATGGATGACAACTTACAGAAATGAAATACATAAAACAATGTTACCTAGTTAGTCAGTTATAGAGTGTCATGTAGAAGGTTTTGCTTTTTCTGTAAATAACCTAAATACGTTTCCTTGACAAAAGAGGAAATGGACAAAATTCATTCCATACCATATCTGGTTACGTCATTCATTGATATCGGTAGAGAGTTGGAGGGAAAGTAAATAAATGGTTGTAACACGATATCCTTTTATATGAGGAAAACTGTACAGTGCTTTTATATCGTATAAGGAAGCATCGAACAACAACATTCTTTTTGTAAAGAACGGAAGGATATACCTTGGGCGATGGGTTTGTTTTATGGTATCGGTTTTTTAAAAGCGCATTTTGATCAAATTAAAAGGATAGTTTGCTTTGGATAGTATTAGCTTTTTATTATTGTTTTACAGCACCATGTATAAAATGAGTTAAACATTTTGCCAAGACCATATCCAATATCCCCATTGTTATAAACTCAATTCCCAAGCAGTTGTGGTTATATGTAATAATTCAGTTTTTTTTTTCGATTTTCATGACATTTTATCAAATAGATAAATGTTGATTGGAAACACGTCCGGAACATCGCAATTGAATCTAATAAAGAGAAAAGAAAAAGACCAGCAGCATCTATAATTATCAACACACAATTTCCTAAAGTACATTCGTCATTTTGTCTCGCTTTTCTATTAAAGTTTTAAGCCTATGAATGTATTCCTGCCTAGAATGTATACAAGCCCAGAATCTTTGCAACCTTTACAGAAAAATGGCCAAAGGAGAGAGCATAATGCTGTGTTTCCATCAAAGGATTTATCTTAGTTTGCATCAAATAAATCTATAAAGTGTTTCCACTGGACAAAAAGATGGAATAACTTTGACATCATCGTTGAAATTGAAATTCTTTTTCATTTTTTCCTATGAATGAAAGTTGGACAGAAAAAAAAACCGATTGAGTAGTGATTGCATCTAACTAGATATGGGTATAGGTTAGTTCGATTTCCAAAACCATTGGCCATATTAAGATTTATCAAGATTAATTTATAATCTACTAGATTTACGATTTGATTTGATTCAACATTTGTACAAGTTTAAGGGTAAATCATATTAAATCTCAGTTTAGTGGTTAATGGAAATGTAGACAAAGATTCTCCTTTCTGAGAAGACTCACCTGAGTGACTTACTGAAACTGTTTACTATGTTTTCTTTCTGTACACTTTTTGACGACTGAAATAGACTTTAAATAAAAAAAACATCAAAGGAAACTCCTTAACACAACGAAATGACTCTCAAGCAAACTCCGCTGTCAATTTTGAACTTAACAGCCCGATTCTCCCCCTTGTTAGGAGTCACAAGTCACAAGCTCTTGTGACTATTCCTTGTGAGGATTGTTGTGATTCGATAACATTTTGGTATTCTCCCCCTAATCGTCACAATAAAACTCACAACGAAACTCACCACAGCATGGTGAGATTCTTAAGTGTCATTATTTGAACTGCTGACGAAATACCCTCAGAGTTTTGGAAAAAGATGGGATACATCGGGTTTAGATGGCTCATGATTCTTGTCTCCAAACTTATACGAGGTGATCGCATGCCTAATCAATGGAGGGAAAGTTACCTTCTTCCAATTTATAAAGGAAAGGGTGATACTCGAAGCTGTGATAATTACCGTTCGATTAAGCTGATGTCACACACCATGAAGATCGTTGAGCGAGTCTTGGGTAGCCGACTGCGAAAAATAATTAGGCTATCTGATGACCAGTGCGGGTTTGTCGGGGGTAAGTCAACCACGGATGCAATCCAGAGTATAAGAATAATTATGGAAAAACATCGGGATTCTTTGGAGGATTTGCATGTCGTATTGGTTGATTTTGAAAAAGCATTCGATCGGCAACCACGAGATCTAATATGGGTGGCCCTCAGGCAACGAGGAGTTCCAGAAACCTATGTGCGGATAATTATGGACATGTATGATGGAGCAGTTACTAAAGTAAGATGCGCAGCTGGAGTCACCGAAGAATTCGAAATCACAGTAGGTGTACACCAGGGAAGTGTCTTGAGTCCCCTGCTCTTTATTACAGTTCTTGATTACCTGCTTGAAGGCAAAGTGACGGATCCAAAAGTGTATCAGTTATTCTTTGCTGACTATGGAGCCATCATAAGTGAAGACCCGATATCCCTACAACGAGCACTTGACGTATGGGTGGATGTTCTAGAAGGAAGTGGGTACCGCATAAGCGCGAAAAAGACAGAATACCTATGCTGCCCATTTTCTGATCCACACAGGCCTATTCCAGACATTTATTTGAATGGAGTAGTGCTTCCCAAGTGTGAAAAGTTTAAATATCTGGGGTCTATGATAAATAACGAAGCGCTACTTGTGATGACGATATCAATCATCGCGTAAGCGTAGGGTGGATGAAGTGGCGGGAAAATTCTGCTATCTTCTGTGACCGAAAAATGCCCCCTAAGCTGAAAGGAAAGCTCTACACTTCAGTTGTGCGTCCAGCACTCACATATGGTTCACAATGTTGGACAATGTACAAGAAGTATGAGAATAAGCTAACGGCAGCTGAGATGAAGATGCTTCGTGTGACAGCAGGAGTTACAAAGCTTGATCGAATTAGAAGTACGAAGATCCGAGGAAGCCTTCATGTTAAGAATACCATTTCCCAAAAAATTGAACACAACCGACTCAGTTGGTATTGCCATGTTCAAAGGAGAGATCTTGAGAACCCCGTCAAAAAGGCAATATCATACAACGTTCCAATTCGGAATAAAAAGAAAGGTAGGCCTAAACACTCCTGGTATAAACAAATGCAAAAACACCAGCATTCAGTTGGCCTCAGAAATGGAACAATACAAAACCGGGAGGCTTGCCGCCGATTTCTGAGATCAACCCGGCGAACCCCACAGGCGGATCACTAGTGTGAAGCAGATATGTGGGAGAGTTATGATCCCCTCGACATCGAGATCATAACAGCGCCGAAGCAAAGGAAGAAGAAGAAGATTTGAACTGCTGATTATTCAAAACGAAGAAATTACTTTATAAATGTATCGTTTTGGAGAGCTAATGGATCATTTGTATCTCTCAAGGTTTTAAAAAGCCGTCGGCGCTGCAAACTTCTGGATATTAGTTTCTTAAAAAAAATTTTGTTTATGTAAAAATGTTACTTTTCTTTTTCGTGGGAAAGATCAGCAATAATATTCACTAGAACAAAGTCCACTTCCATTTTTGTGTACTCACAATTATTCACAGATCTAGAAAATTTTCTTACAAAATATACTGAATGTTAATCCAAGAAACTTTAAATTTTTGAGTTGTGACCTGCTCTGAAGGAGATCACAGTTTCGATTGTTTTTGTGACTTTCACAAGTTGTGACTGAGCGGCAGAATTCGAAAAAGTCACAAAATCAATTTCACCTCTTCTTGTAACTTGTGAGGCATCACTGACTTTGGGGAGAATCGGGCTGTAAGAGTGATTAAATTTTAAGAGCCGATGCTGAATGTGAACCCCACCTAAACGTCAAGCTTTTTTCTGCATTTCATTTGACATTTCTCAATTTCAGACTAACTCAATTTCAACCATGGAAAGATACACAATCGAGCAACGCGTTAAAGTTATTCAGGCTTATTATGAAATCAAAATGCAAGGTGCAATTGTCATAAGAACTAAAGCCTCTTGACCATTTCAACAACAGTGGATGATCAATCTTCGAAGAAAATCATCTTCAGTGATGAGGCACATTTTCACCTCAGTGGTCAATAAGTCAATAAGCAGAATTGCCGCTTTTGAGCGAATGATAATTCAAGAGTGATTCTTGAAAAACAAATGCACCCACAAAGAGTGACTGTTTGGTGCGGTTTATTGGCTGGCGGCTTCATCGGGCCGTATTTTTTCCAAAATGAGGCCGGCCAGTTACTGTGAATGGTGGTCGCTATCGTGAGATGATAACGAACTTTTTATGGCCCGAATTGGAAGATATGGATGTGGACGATATGTGGTTTCAACAGGACGGTGCCGCACTTGCCACACGGCTAACGACACAATGGCTCTTTTGCGCGACAAATTCAATGGTCGTTTTATCTCACGTTGGACTTCTTTCTTTGGGGTTATTTGAAAGAAAAGGTGTACGTCGATAAGCCAGCAACAATTCAAGAGCTAAAGGATGAGATAATTCGGCACATTAACGGCATAGAACCTCAATTATGCCTCAGCGTCATCGAAAATTTGGTCTATCAGATGGATGTGTGCCGCCTAGGTCGCGGCGGCCATTTGTCCGATATTTTCATAATAAAAAGAAATTACAATAATTTCCTAAATAATTTGTGTTTTATTCAAAATCAAAATCGGCCCTTAAAATTTAACCACCCTTTATAATAAGCAGTGGTGCAACTTTGTTTAATTCGGGTTAACGCGGTTCCAGTTACTTTTACTTCTTACACTTGTAAAGGGACTGGTGCAGGAGTCTTTAGGCCTAGAACCAAACTTTCCATACCGATGGGGCAGTTCAGCAGCATCTTTAAAGCGAAGGTATTGCACGCCATAGGATAATGCGTGTATCGAAATTTTGAAAAGAACTATCGTAACAAGAACATTGCCATCATGTCAGATAGTCAAAGCCCACTGAAGGCACCAAGATCATATAACATCAGCTCTAAATTGATAAATTAGGTTGGGAGTGGACAAACAGGCAATATGAACTTGGCAAACAGAACAGGGTCACACTTCACTGGGTACCTGATCACGTGGATGTTCATGGAAACAAAGAGACAAACTCCTTATCAAAAATAGGCGCATCAAGCAGATTCAATAATTGGAAAGATCTCCCAAAGTTGAGGCAGGAGAAACTAGTACTAGTAGTAATAACAGGTGTCCTAATTGGACACTAAAAAACTTAGAAGACACCTAGGTGTACTTTGTATGTTAAGCAGTGCCACAACATTACGAATTTGCAGAAAACATATTCGATTTTAATGAATCATAGGCTTGCAGGATGTTCGTTCTTGTTGATTATCAGCATTTAGATTGATCGAGTTTTAATTGTTTAATGAGTTCCAAAGGCCTGACCGAGAAAAGGAAAGACGAATAAAAAGCAAAATATTTATGTTTGTTCTTATTGATAATCAGAATTCAAACCTTATATACATGCATAGTTATGTTATTTTTATCGAATTGAATTCTATCAAGTTCTCTAAATGTTGATTCTTGGTTCAGCCTAGATCGCATAAGATTAATTCATTGTGTATTTATTGTTGATTGAATATCTTTGAAATTGGGTAATAGTAATTATCTTGTCAATTATATTGCATGGTAAATGGATGACCTATTATTCCGAAATATTTGTTGAAAGTATTTTAAACAATAATATCGCCTGGCTGCTTTACAATTCGATCGGGAACAATATCCGCTTTATAGCGTACAAGATTAAAAGGGCAACACACGAGACTAAATACTATAGAAAACTTTGAATGAAGGGTATATGAAATCAGAATATCTTTTGATGAACCTCCAAAAGAAAGTTCATTCAAAATACTTAATTTGACAAATTCACTACTTCGTTGCTTTAACTAGGAATAAGCCAAAATATATTTATTAGGAAGGTACCGGGAATTCATAATTTTTTTTTTTTTTTTGTATTCAACTGAGGTGATAAAACATGAGAAATTGGATTATAGGACATTTATTAATGCAAATTAAGCAGTTCGAAATCGCATAATATTAATAAAAAGAAAACCTTATTTTGCGTGCTGGAAATAATTTATAAGAAAACACTGTCATATGTTAACTATTTTCTATTTATTTTAATGAAAAAAAAAAGCTTCTATATATATAATAAAACAGCAAAAGAGAAAGTTTGTTGCGTGCAAAAAGGATATAATACCATTATATTTTCTTCTTCTTGTTAAGAATAGGGAATTTCGTAGAAGAGGTTAAAGTAGAAGACCTCACCTAATTTACCTTTGGAATATTTATGGTAAAAAATTGAGCTTAATCGAAAAGTAATTGGCATAAGATTAAATTCGCTATAAATATTGAGATTTTATTGTAAGTACGTGTTGTACTAATACGTGCTGTCAAAATAGCGAATAAGCATAAAAAATAAAGTTTATAAGATTCAGAAAGAAACAATAAATTTATTTCAAATAGGTATACCTACTACTACTTTAGTTTGGCCCTGGACTACATAACACATAAGTTTGCACTTTAGACAAAAAGTTCATCACAGCACGACTAAAATCTTCCTCTATCATATTTCATTCATACATTCAAGCGTGCGAGAACCACATTAAATAATTATTAATGGTGGGAAAAATAATTCTGGTAAATTGCTTGATAGTAAAAGATACATACTCTATTGTTTAAATTGACCAAGAATTATTCGATGCCTAACACATAATTTCGTTTTAGAAAAATTAATAAATTAAGAACATAAATAAATCAAAAACAGGTAATTTAGTACATTTTTCTTGAATATGTGCCACAATAATTCATTTGGAGGATTTAAATTAAGTTTTTTTCATAAATTATAAATGAATCAATGAGCTATAGGTAATTACAGGCGCACAACGTGAACACCATTTAAATTGAGAATAATAATATAAAGAGAGCAGCAAAAAAATTAAAGGCAAGATTCCATTATGATTTTCTATATAGAATGGTTAAGGATAAATGCTATCATTTTGCACTTTGAGCTTAAGTTCTGAAAAAGTCAAAGCAAATAAAAATTCAATGATTCGTCACCTTATATTGTCGGCTTTCTTTCAAAATCTCGTCAGCTCCAAATTCAATAAAATCATATTTAAACTTTATTCAAATCTAACTGATAGCGAATGCCTTGTAACCCTATCGTGTGATAATTTACCTCTGTGTTCCACCAAATTCTAAGAAATAAAATGCACGACTGGGTCGCACGAACTTGCTCCTATGTAAAAGACTAAGAATTTCAAAAATGAATGTTATTAGAGAAACTGTTCATAAGCATAAAATTCATTTTTTAAATGACTAAAAAAAAACTCTTTAGTAGTTAAAGGTCAGAATAGGATGCCATGTGATTCAAGCAAATATAAATTTATGCAAGAACAAAAATTATAAGTATTTGTAGTGGTTTCTTAAAAAATAAGAAAAAATGTTGGTATGCCAATTTGAAGCTTTTATTATTGTAATTAAATTAAATTAAATTTACAAAAAAGTATTGAGCCGTTTTCAAGATATTGAATTTTCAAAAAACAAAAAATTGATTTTTTTTTCAAAATTCAAAAAAATATTTTTCTTAAAGTCTTGAAATGCAATGTTTTTAAACTTATTAGAAGCTTCTCTCTACGAAATTTCATTAAAATCCGTTGTGCTGATAATGAGAAATTCAAAATTTTTAAAAATCGTTCTATGGTAGGTACAGTCAGTAATATCTTGCTTGTTTTCAAATTTTTTTTATTAAATTACAGATATTAAAAAATAATAGAAAGAAAAAAATTTAAGCAAAATTCTCGGAACCGTTTTCGAGAAAAATACGATTTTCGAAAACCATTTTTTAACATTTGTATGGAGGGTACCGTTATTTTTAGGTAAAATGAATTTATTTTTCTCATATCTTGTAGATTATTTTCCAAACTTTTATTTATCAAGTTTTGAAAAAATCGAGCCTAGGGTTTTGAAATATTGTTTTTTCAAAAAAAAATTTTGAAAGTGGTACCGTTTTTGAGAAAATCAAAAAACAAAAAAAATGGTCGCAAGGGGGGTAACAAAACTACTCATTTTTTGGAAAAAATTTTTCAACCATTACCTAGGTTTAACTAAATAAAATTTTTTGAATTTTTTTAAAAAAAATCGTTGAAACAGTTTTTGAGAAAAAAAAATATTTATAAAATTTGGAAAAAAAATCGTATGGTAGGTACCGTTATTTTTGGTCTTAAAAATCAAATCGAAAAACATCCGGGGGTAAAAAATTAAAACCCATATCTACTAAGTTTGAAGAAAATCGGCCGAGCCGTTTAGCAGAAAGACAGACAGACAGAATTGTCATACCCACTTTTTTCGTCTTCGCTATCATCGTAATGTCAACTTTGATCAAAATCTCGAGTTCGATTTTTTTTACAAATGCATAACCTGCCTTATAGTACCTATACATCGCAAGTAGAAAGTTGTCATTTTTGTAGGAATCTTGAGGCTTTTTTAGGGAATGTTGGGTTATAAATCGAGTATGGAGCACCAAAAAAGAACTAATAAACAACAAGAAACAAATTTTTGCTAGTAAAAGTACTAGTCGTACAATACAATTGATAAGTAACAGAACCTGAATTGTGGATATCTAATGTTTTGGTTTCCAGGAAATGATAGAGTGTACATTCTTACTCTTTAAGCAACTCAATGCGCTCGCCCTGTCTTCTGAATTATAACATCAACTTAAACTGGCGCCCAACGTCAGTTTTTAGTTAAAAAAAAGTTTATTTAGGTTAAATAAGTGATGCAAGCATTAGTATCGATTGTTGTGTACTTATTTATTTATTTTAGTCAATTCATTATTAAAAAAAATTTATTAAAGGGATATTCAAATCATGAATTTAATTTAAAATTCATGAATGCACTTTTAAATACATTACACGAACCCTTACCAACTATACAGACACATAGTTAAATCGTTATCTATGTGAATAAATTAGTGGAAAAATATGTTTTTTTTTAATGTTTACATTTATATAGTAAAATTAAAACCTTAAATATGACCGGAACAAATTGTGAAACTTCTGTACATGCGTACAAAATGTAAACTGCGATTATTATTAATTTTAATGAAATCCTCTCATCAAAAAATATTTTAATTAGTTGGAAAAAAAACTAATAAGAGGAGCCCAACATAAATAAGTACATCCTTGAAAATAACTGACCCAAATTAAATTAAAATAAATTTCTCTAAAGTATTTCAGGTATTTATGTACATACATAACATATATCTATTCGAAATAAAAATGAAAACATTTAAGAAATTAAACATTTTTTTCATTTCACGAAATGGAAGCGGATATAAAAGCGAACATTTACTGCTTTCAATAACTTATTAAGCAATAATATTGAAAAACTGGCGCCCAACGATGCGCCTTTTTGTTAGCATAAATAAATATCTGAAAGTTTTTATTCAAACAATTTATTATAACATGAATTCAGCAAGCCTTCTTATAATTCTTCAAAAAGGATAAAAGTAGATACTGGTTTAAAAATTTCACATCAGGTGCAACAACACTCAAGTATTTCATCTATTTGAATTCTTTTTTTTAACAAAAATAAAAGAAACGGGAACCCATTGAATATTTGATTCCATCGAAAAGAATTTTCAAGAGTTCATTTCATAAAATAACCTACTTCGCATGAGAATTTCAATTATAATGAGTAAAAGCGTTCAACACAAAAAAAAATTAAATAAGTTCGAAGTGAAGTAAAGTCAAGTAGAGAACGAAGAGAAGCAAAAGAAAACTTTTCACTTCTCGTTGAGCGTGAATACTGGATAACTTTTATATTTGCCATATTGTTCGTATGGAAGAGATCGATATTTGGCAAAGTTTTGCTCGTTACACTCTATGAAACAGTTGTATTAAGGACACAAAATACGTGACCTCTTTTCAAAATCAAAAACTATTCTTTCTTCTAAAGTTATTTGAAAAAATTGTACAGGTACATTTTCCAGCAGAAAATACTACATTAAAAAAAGATATCATCGCAATCATGGCAATCTAAATCGATTCATTTTAAGTAGGTAAGTGTATAGGAGTACATAAATGTATAATAGTGAGTGCGATGATATCATTTTAGGCCACTGTGCAGCGCAGCCCACACTCTATGCTCGTCGGGCAGGATAAGCTGATAAAATTGCTTTTGTTGCCCCAAGTATCTTTGCCGAATTAAGTCTTTCGTTGGCGAATAATTTATTGATTCCTTCATACCAGTCTGCTCGAGTATGTATGTATATTAAAATAATGCGATTCAGTAGGTCGAATAGTAAAAACCTAGTATCTGTTAATTTTACTATTTTCAGTTGGAGTTATCAAAATAAAAATTCTAATAAAATTGACATAGCAGTAATAATGAAGACAACACTTAATTTTGAAGGTTTGTTGCCCAAACTAATTGATTCAATTCCAACCAATTTTGAAAAATTGTTTCGGCCAACGGTGGGCGTTACGGGGTCATGTTAACATGTTTTTTTTAGCTGAAATTGAAGACATGGATTTGGACGACCTCTACTTCATGCCACAAAGCCCATGCAACAATCGATATTTTTCGCACCAAATTCCCAAATCATGTTATCATCAGACTTGGCAATGTTAATTGGTCGCCTCGGAGCTGTGATTTGACGCCATTGGTTTTTTTTTGTGTTAACCGTGAAGGACCGATGTCATGCCAACAATCAATCCAAGCAATCCATGAGTTACAGTCAGAAACCATCAACAAAGTCTTGGAAAATTAGAGTGACAGAATGCGCTACTGCGAATGCCAGACAAGGCAGCCACTTGAACAACGTTGTGTTCCACAATTAATAGGAATGTTTGCTCCTAATAATAAAGCCATAATACATGGAAAAAAAAATATTTTTTTTATTTTATTGCATTTTTGAAAAGAAACTTGTGTTTGGCCCACTCTGTACATATCCAAACGAAAAATTATATGATTAGGAGCCACTCGTGAGGGCTCAACTCTTCAACCATTTTTGTGTGCGCTTGTGCGTGTTAGAAGAAATGGAAGGGACCTACTGATATTGACCAGCTAATAAGCTGCACTTTTCTTGACAAGAGATAATCTTGGCGGATTTGTCACTTCTTCGCAAAGGCAGAACATGCATGAAAACATTTGAAGTGGCTGAGAATCGAACCCAAGAAACTCAGCATAACAGTCCAACATACTAATATTATGCCAAAGGGTACTACGTGCAATCCAATCACAACGTAGGAAAACCAACTTTTTTGTGAGTTTTAAATTTTCATAATCCAAATTTAGTGCCAACAAATAAAAATTGCGAAATCTGGAACTCAGATAACTCTGTGGTATTGTCATAAATGTATTTCATATTTACAATGAAAATAAAATGCACGACTGGTTCGCACGAACTTGCTCTTATGTAAAAGATTAAGACTTTTAAAAATGAATGTTATTAGAGAACACTGTTCATAGTAGTGAGAGACTGACTGTTTTAGTAGTGAGAGATATAAAAACAGAACAGGGGTGGCCGTGGCGCGATGGATGTGTGCTCGCCTGTGAACCTCATGATCACAGGTTCGATCCCTGCCGTCGTCCATGTCATTTTAATTCCATTAAAAACCTTCTAAACTTGTCATCACTGGGTTGCTGGTTTACTCATTACATGTTGTTCAGGCATAACACTAACAACATGTAATTGAGTTAAACTAGTATGCCCAACAAGGATGAACACGAATAAAATAATGTGAATTATAAGCGACATACAAATAAGACACGGCATTCTCCGCTTTAGTTAAGCCGCCATCCCTGGAGATAAAATATCTGAGACAACAACCTTCAGTCTCAGAACATCGTGCCACACATCTTTCCTATCCTTCCTTCTCTTCTTAACTTCACGCCCGCGCTGTGTTGAAACATTTAAAGGGTAATCTAATCCCTTGAGCGCGGGTAGATTATAAAAAAAAAAAAAAAAAAAAGAATGCCATGTGATTTCGTAAGCAAATATGAACTTATATGCAAGAACAAAACTATGAGTGGTTGTTGCGGTTTCTTAAAAAAATTAACTTTATGCAAAATTTCAAAAAAGATTTTAAGTAAAATTGTTGGTACGCCAACTTAAAGCTTTTATTACTGTACTAATAAAAATTAAGTTTCCATAAACAAATTTGAACCGTTTTTAAGACATCGAATTTTCAAACAAAAAAAAAAAAGACTTATTTTTAATTAAAAAAAAACATTTTTTTAAGTTTTGAAATACAATGTTTTTCAAAATTCTAAGAATCTTCTTTATAAAAAATTCATTACAATCCGTTAAGCCGATAATGAGAAATTCAAAATTCGAAAAAAATGGTTCTATGGTAGGTACAGTCAGTAATATTTTTATTTCAAAACTGTTTTCATTGAATTATAGATCTTAAAATTTAATTAAAAGAACATTTTTATCAAATTCTAGATACCTTTTTCGTGAAAAATACGTTTTTCAAAAACCATTTTTTTATATTTGTATGGTTGGTGCCATTAGCCATTAGTTTTAAGTCAAATAATATTTTTATTCTTACATCTTGTAGATTGTATTGAAAAACTATTAAATTGTCAAGTTCGAAAAAAAATTGAGCATGGTGTTTTCGAAATATTGAGTTAAAAAAAAAAAAATTGAATTGGAACATTTGAACACACAGTACTATCCAAACTTTAAGGGAGCTTTAGCTTGAAAAAAATGATAAGAATTGGCTGCACCGTTTTTGAGAAGATCAATTCTTTTTTTCAAGCATTACATAGCTTCAACTTAATGAAACTTCGTGAATTTTTGAATATTACAACAACAACTTGAATGAACTACCACCAAGTGGGTTCTTATTTGGCTGGAGTTATAGCTATTTCACGGTTGCCAAGCCGATCATCAGACTCCTTTATTAGTGGTGCTTAGCCTTTATACTATCAAGTTTAATCGAAAAACTTTTTGCCTTGACTGAGATTTGAACCCAGACCTAGCGTCGTCGTTTTGTAATTTCCCAACGGTTACTTTTACGGACAAAATTAATATATAGCTTTAAAACTCGCCAATGAATTTTTTGATAAAGTCAACCAATGTCAAGATCAAGATACGGAGTTGGAAGTATTTGAATTCAAATTTCTCTAAAAGTAACCATTAGGAAAATATTTAATGAAAAACTATATGTTTATGTTAGGGAACAGGTTCTTAGGAATATCTAAAGAAAGCTCCACACCAAAATGTGCCCAAATTGAAATGTTGAAATGATGTCTTATATGGCTTAACTAAATTATTTTCTCAATCTCAACCAACATTCTAAATGTAATTCGGAAATCAAACTCATGGCGCCACCTATTGAAAACCGCAGAACTGTGAATGCTAGACCAGCTAGTATACTCGTATGTATTAAATTCCATTATAGTTGATATTAAATTTAATGTGTTGAGTTAAAAAATTCAAAAAAATATAAGAAACCTGAAAAAACATTCTGGAACCTTTTGTCCAAGACTACAAGACTTACATCTAATGCACTCCATTAAAACTCTCGCGATCTTTTCAACACGCATACTCAACTTCTCTCACACCTGATCCAATCAGAGAAAAGGTTTTCTTTCCGTGATAGAAATAAAAATTGTAAGAGTTTCGAATACTGGCTACGATGCGTTTACGTCTGCAAGTATCGTTTGAGTTTAAAACAAAACTGACAAATTGTAATTTATACATTTTCGATTTTGTTAAAACGTCTTTAAATATTTTCTAAAATTCTACCTGCTACGTTGATTTCTGTGAATATCAATAATAATCAAAAATTCTGGTTGCGTTCTGAAAACTTGACAAATTTTAAACACGAGCTTTTAACTGTTCGATGACGTACATATTATCTTATCTGGTCCACAGTGCTTGGGGTGTATACCATAGTACATATGTAGGATTGGAATGCAGGTCCTGGCTAAACACTGAGTCATTTTCGAATGAAATGAAATAAAAAAGAATACATTGCCCCAACCTCTAAGTAGGTTATTAATTCGACAATAGATTCCAACACAAATAAAGAACAATGCTGAACGAAACCACGTTCAATACTCAACTCATATTAGTATCATCCACCAAGTACCCGAACATAAAACCAAGTATAGGTGCCTTCCCATACCTACATACCTACACAACTGTATTCGTTTCATATTTACGTAACAAGGAAAAAAGCTCGTTTTCGTATTTTAACTTTTTTCCATTTTGGCTTTTTTATTGATTTTCTGAAGCGGAAAAAGGTCAAGGATAAATTCACCTCATTCCGAAAGAAAGGAGACGATGTGACTTTCTTTATAGCCGACCGACCGATTGAACCTTTTGTCCTTAAACTTAGATTTGATAGGTATTAAATTATTAAGCACAGCTTACCTGAGATAAATCCGGATCATCGCGTAATTTATCCATAATAGTCGATTGCACTAAATGAATGGCACTACTTATAAAGAAGGCAGTGTAAAACACCGCAATTGAGATCTTATTTTTTAACATTGTATCTTTTATTTTATTTTATTTTATTTTATATAAATAAAATTTGTATCTTTTATTTTATTTTATTTTATTTTATATAAATAAAATTTGTATTTTATCACTTTTTCACACTTTAATTTTTAACTATTATCCAAAAACCTAAAGAAAAAAAAAAACAACAACAACAACAAAACTTTTTAAATCATATGAAGGAATGCATAATAAGGATTTTTCCAATATAATAATCGATTGCGCAATTCACTTGAAAACTTATATAAGAGCATTTATTGTTAATAGCACATAAGTAAGATGCAATGAAATTCCGTCAGCTTTAAACTTGTGGGAAATCAATCCGATTACATAAGTCAATGCAGCAACAGTGGTTCGAACATACTGCACCAAAAAGTGCACACACTCGTTCGTCCTTGATTGTAAAAAGGCTTCAAGAGAGAGGAAAAGGTGACAAAAGTTGATAAATTGCTTTAAGGATTTTAGCAGATAGATGGAACGGATACTTTTAAAAATTGTTCGAATTTAAAAAAAAAAAAACAAAATTAACTGGTTCGATTTAATTAATTTAAATATAACTTAAATCTTGACACTTTGGCAGAACAGTTTTCAGTAGGTACCTGCAAGCTATCAAGATTATTTTATTCTTTGTAAAAATATGTATTCACTTTATTTTCTTATTAAAATATTCAATTCATTATCCATTCATATTCACTGGAAGATGAGAAAAAAACCTACTGAACTGGACAAAACACTCCCACGTCAACGTCAATTATTTAAATCGAACAATCAAAACGACAAGACGACCCACAAACTACTGAATCCGATTCGAAGCTGGTTCCTAACGTTCGGCGGCTTTGTAAATGCACTCAAATCTAAAAGGGGAAGATAAAACATACAATCCACAGAGCGATGTAGCTTTTCATCAAATTCCACTCATATTGAGTGAAAGATACTTTTTTGCCATCTCAGCAACATTAGTTGTGTTTTGGTGGTGTTTTTTTTTTGTTTGTTTTTCGTCAACATGCACCTCAATTTCCATTGCCTTGTATTTAGTTCTGTAGGAAGCACTGCGTCAAATATAATACTTTAGTAGTTTTTTGGTACTCTGATTCAGAAAGTGCTACAGTTAAGTATCAAACGCTTTTCAAAGTCTTATGAGCTCGGCCAGTAATAATATTTCAACATTGTTCTGCGCTGCATAATTTTTCCCATACAAGACCAACAACTCCCAATCTTTCAACCTTTTCTAATTTTATTTTGACTAAACTCGAGAAGGGATATCAAATTGTTGCGATTTACACCAACTTTGCCAAGACCTTCTATAGAGACTGGATTTGCACTCAAGTATGTTGAAATGGTTGATATCTTACTTAAAAGGTCGTTACAATTTGTATCAATTGACCAAATACTTTCGAGCCCTGTAAATGTATCATCAGGAGCAGGACTACCGACTACCCCAAGGAAGCCATCTGGGTCCACTCTTCTTTATTATAAAGGGTTTTCTAATGTTAGGTTTCATTTGGAATAAGCCGCTATTTAAGCAGATGTCACTTTTGAAGCTATCGTTTTTTGACATATGACAAGAAAAAACTACTTCATTACTAAAAATGAAAAGATACATGCTTCAACAATGCATTAAAATTGTTAAAATTTACTACAAAAATGGTGAAAATTTTGCAGTCACAGTTCACAAAAGTAGAGCACTTTTGGGTCGTCTTGAAGCACCTTATCGGCAGGCAATAGTGAAACTGGTGGACAAATTTGAGCTGTTGGGACAAGTTAGTGATGTGAAGAATCGAAACCGTATGCGTCGCTCAAGAACAACTGATAATATTGCTGCTGTAGTGTAGTCGAAAACCGAGGTTTGTCAGTCTTTGGATCATAGGCATTCCACAAATGACATTACACCGTATTTTGCATAAAGACTTAAGTTTTAAGGCTATTCAAGTTCAGTTTACACAAGAACTCAAGCCGGTCGATCACCAGCAACGTCGTATATTAGCTGATTGGGTTTTTGAAATGCATCAAAATGATCTGGATTTTCATCGAAAAATCATCTTCAGTGATGAGGCCCATTTTCACTTCGGAAAGTACGGTAATAAGCAGAATTATCGCATTTGGGACTCGAAAAAACCAAAAATGATTGTTGAAAAACCTCTCAATCCTCATAGTGACACTGTTTGGTGCAGTTTTTGGGCTGGCGGTGTATTTGGACCATATTTATTTGAAAATAAAGCTGATGCAACTGTTGCGTTGAATGGATTGCGCTTCCGAGATATGATTAATGATTTTGTATGGCGGGAATTGGAAGATATTGATGTGCACAACGTTTATTTTCAACAAGACGAAAAGGCGCTACGTTCCACACAAGCAAGAAAACAATCGCAATTTTGCAAGAAAGGTTTCCCGACCGTGATATTTCTCGAAGAGGTGATCACAATTCGCCACCGTGATCTTGCGATTTAACACCTTTATACTTTTTTCTTTATGTCCACGTAAAAGATAAGGTCTATGCTAATGCTCCAGAATCGATTCAAGACCTTAAAGATGAAATTAGTAAAGTTATGGAAGACATACAGCCGCAAATGTGTGAATTGGTCATCGAAAATTTCATGAAAATGATATGTTGCTTCAACCGTAGCCGTGGCGGCCATAAATTCCCATTGTTAATAGCATACCTTCGTCTTTACAATGAAATAAACATCTATTGATTTCTCTTAAAAAATAATCATTTTTTTAATATCAATATAAAACCTCTTATTGGAAAACCCTATATTAGTGACATGCCTGATATCTTTTCAAACTCCGTATGTATAAAATCTATGGTTATCTTTTTTTATAAGATGACCTTTTAAGGTTAACAGAATGTTATTAAAATAACAATTATTATTCTTGAATGTCTCTAAATGTCATTGTTTTTCTTTTTTTCAAGAACCATGTTCTTGATAGAATTTGGAGAAAGAAGACCTTGGTGTGGTTTTTGACTTGAAAATGAATCTTATTAAATATGTGGAATATATTTGAATCAAAAAAGACTCCATGATAGGATTTATAAAACGTTTCCAAAGACTTTAAGGATCCATATATTCTAAAATCCCTATATACCTCTTATATATGTACATCAATTTTAGAATATTGTTGTGTGATTTGGAATCCTTAATACCTGAGTAGAAATGAGCTTCGCTCGACTCGATCCCACTCGCTGAGCGAGGTTGAGTCCATATATGAGATTTCATATGATTAATTGACATTGTTTTAGGTGTGTTCAGAAGCAATTTATTAAAAAAAAAAATTTAATTCGTAAGCTTACTCTTCTGCTCCATACTTCTCTGCCTCCAAAACAGTGTATTTTTTGCTAGTGATAAGAAGATAAGAACAGCAACTAGGCGAAATAAAATAACAAAATAAATCGTAGGTTCTCACAGATAAACAAATAACAAAATAAATTGTAGACTGTCATTTCGACTTCTGAGTTCCTAACATTTCAAAATATCAGGTCCATTCCCCAGATTTATGTTAGTTTGATTCGTTTTTCACGAACTGTCATTGCTTAGACGTGTTCAGATGCAAAGTTCTTAATAAAAGGGAATTAGTATCTTGCTAGGTAGTTAACCGAAAAAAAGGATTAACATTTTCGAAGAGCTATTTAATTACCAAATGCTCAGCAAATTACTTAGCAGTAACATGTTTAGCCCTAAAAATAGGTTGTTCAACATTTTAACATATTACAGAACTAGAAAAAGGTTGTGCAATGTTTTCTCATCTAGTGTTATTTCGAAATACAAAAAATTATGAGTAATTATCTTTTAACTAAAAAAAAAGATTAACACAGATGAAACTATTAGCACAAACATTAAGCGGAAACTTTGACAGTTTGGAAAATAACTTCAGTGACAATGGGCGTCGATTCCGAAACAACGGTGATGATGCAAGTGGAAATGGCGGGCTTTGAAATACAGACTTATCTAAAAAATGTTTTGTTCTTCGAAAATACAAACGATTTTTTTACAGTTAGCGAAGATGCAAGTGGAAATAAACTGACAATTCTTTCAAAGATTAACTTTCAAATTGTCAATATGTGTGTCAAATTCAACATACATATTGAGCATGGTTAAATGATATCTGATTAAATGCGAAATAACCAAATCACGTACCAAGTTTACACATCTTTTTTAATATCATATTATTTATATAAAAATTGAAACCAGCGCACATTTTTGGAAACTGTTTGACTTTGAATTTTTTAAAGCGACAGCACTGTACGCCTTCCAATGGGTCGCATTTGAAATGGATTTGATATTTTGGATTGTTGAGTGGATGCGGAAGATACATCTGTTTATAGAGGTTGTTTCTATTGTGGTCCAGAGAGAGAGAGTGATAAAGGGGAAGTTTTGAACGGGTGGGTTGATGGTAGATATGTATTATGTTACCTGTTGATTAACTGACTTTTGCACTTCTTCCCACGAAACTCATACATTACATAGGGATGATAAGAAATGCTATTAGAACTTTGTCCCTTGTGGAATGAAGAATATACCTTCTCCCTTGTTGTAAGGTGCGATTCGTTTTAGTTGTATTTTCTGCTAGGTGTTTTACTTGGCGCCTGTTGCTGGAAATAAATAACAAATCAAGATAGAATAAATATTTACCTACTAACTTAATTAATTCCGGCCGATGAAGCACCAGTACCTACATTTTCTGCGAACAAAAATCTATGTATCTACTCCTACTCTCCGCATTTAGTAGGTAGATACTTTGGATTTTGGATGAGGTCATCATATCGATTTTGCTTATTTTAGGAATAAAAAGATGCTAATGTTTTTATTTTTGGGAGGAGTATGAATAAGAAGTAATAGAGAATCCTTAAATGAGAATTCCAAACAAAAAATATACTCACAGATATATATATATATATATGTATATACAAATTCGTTGATGTAGAGGAACGGATATCTATAGTTATAGATACAGGATACTTACTATAAAATATTCTTGTTTTGGGACATTTTATGTGGAGTTTTTGAAATAAAATTGTTCCTTCGAATAAATTTAAATATTTTTTTTTTTAGAAAAACCCGAAGTATAGCATTGTAATGGGAAGCGAATGAATCTAGGCTAATACATATACAAAAGGATCAAGATATTTTTTTTTAAATCCATTTGAAATAAAATAAATGCCTGATTGTGCTTCCTGAGGGAATATGAGTGAATGGTTCCAATCCTAAGGTAAAACAATTCAAGCAAATAAAACTCATAAGGGTTTAAGGAATTTTAATGAAAGATATCCTTAACAAATCTTTCATTGTTAACTTATATATATGCGTATATATTTTTACTTAATTTTTTTAACTTTTGTGTATCTACAAACATTTTATTAATTAGAATATTTACCAATTTTTGACACGTGCAGTATGATGCATAGACTCTTTGGAGTGCCAACTTGATCAAGATGAAGCTTTGATTCAAAACATCATAATCATAATTTTAAACTGAGGCTCTGTTCATAACCAAATTTAGAATGCCAATATCCTTGGTACTGAAGGCAGTGGGGCTAAAACCCCGCATTACTCACTGCCTATAGACCTCGCAAATCAGGTAGATTCTAACGTACGGCGTGGCAGTATGGTAGACAGCACAAGCCAAAAACAATATTTATTTAATACTAAACAGGGTTCCAATGGTCAGATTGTCTTTGCATGTCCGGAGTTCTTCGCACGACTCCTTCCGCTGCACTACACATTCTGTTCCATTCAACACTCTTCGATATATTGGCAAACAAACGGCTGCAAATACAGCTCTTCGTCCAAAAGTCTGCTTAAAGTGGAACAATAATGAAATTGGCCACTCCATCATTCTGAATTCAGACAGACTAAATTTAAGTCTCTCTTTTTGTTTTTCCTATCAGTGTAGCGTGTTGCAGATGGAACTTTTGACGATTAAAGAAGTATTGTCTTGACTTGAAGAAAACGTGATATAAATCAAAGACATCCGAATCTTCTCGGACAGCCAACCAGCCATTAAATCTTTTGATTCTACATATATTTAGCAGCTCTATAATAGCCCTTAACTACCGATCGTCTCTGATGGGGATGGCGTAGCAGTTTAACATTCACCTCTGCTGGGTGCATGTCGGGCCGCAGGGACATTTCAGGAAATTGTAAAGCTGACGAACTCGCCAAAAGTTCAAAAATGATACCTTATTGTCAAATATAGGTATTCCTATTGCTACGTGTAAGCTTATGCTAAAGGAAGATGCTATACAAACAACTTTAGGTGGAACAATATCACCACCGCCTTGACGACAAAGTTGATTTGGCTAATGCTGAATCTGAAGCACTCCAAGTGTTTAATATCTTTGAGCAGATCGTACGGATTCGTTAAAGGTTTCATAATGGGACACTATTTAATAGGCAAGCACGCAACACGGCTTGGAATTTATTTTAAAGATTTCTGCAGAAGCTACATGGACAAAGAAGAGGGGGAACCGATCCCTCACATTGTACATGTTTTGCATTATCCCAAGGAGAGACTCCGTCTGGGAGACTTCTACTACAATTATCTTAGTGATCTGGTACATAAAGATATAGGTAATCTCGCTCACTTCGTAAGGGGCTCCAATTGGTTTAACGATTAGGGAGAAAGTCTCCAATATTCAATGTGGTATCGCACAATTCACAATGGACTAACTCATGGTCTAAGTGTGTCGGCTCTCCTGTTGACAGCGACGTCAATCTAAACTAATTTACCACAGAGCCCAAATCATGTAGTACTGTTTATTTAATTTCAGAGATTATTGCTTTAGCCGAACTATACGAATGTGGAATGCTTTACCCGGCCCAATATTTCCAATATTTCTCCCATTGAGATGATTAGCCATTAGAAACCAATGCGAATCAGTATATACTTTAAAATCATCTCTAACCCTCCTAAACTCTAGCACTGTGCTCATTTTAATGGTAGTCATAATACTTTTAGTGTGCGCAAAATATAAGCAAAAGGTAGAAGAATCACTTGAGAATTACTTAGATGTATACTTATCTATGTATATAATTTGTTTTTGCGTGATTCTTCTATAATAATTCTTCGTACAGTGTGGACAACACTGACCGGTTACATTTTAATAAAAGAGGCTGGGTGCGACCCACACTGATAACTTCCCATTTGTGGTCTTGAAAACTTTATATTTAGTTTTTTTCAAATAACCAAATTTTCAGCGAAACAAACTTTAGCTGTAAAATTCAAACAAACATTATTTTAAGATGTTTTCTCATTAAAATAATGTTGCCCCCTGAAATTTGTATTATCCGCCGAAAAAATTATGCTAAGCGACATTAATAAAGATCTCATTGTCGTGAGCAACAAAAAATTTTGTTACATGTCACTTAGTTTAGCCAAAATTGTCTCTTAGCACATTATGATTCAACTAGAACTTTCTTCTTTTTTTTCGTTTCCTGAAAAATTTTAGAATTGATTTGCAAACTCACTTATGTATAATACTATTCAAACCAAAACCATGATTTTTGAAGTGCATTGTGAAAGAATTCAAGTACCTTGGAGTTTAACTTACATATAACTATGTATTAAGACTAGCATTAAACCTAATGTGGTCCAAGTTGATACTTGCCCCTTGAGCAGTATGAAGCTATAGACATTTCTTCAAACGTTTATTCAGATTACCAAACTCAACACTTAATTATACATACATACTATGTAGAGTCCGGGGTAATGCTGATATACATACTCGTATATCCAAAATCTTAAACACAAGTTCGATTATATAATAAATGTGATAAACTGAAACGAAGAAAGTGGAAGTCTTCACAAATTTTTCATGTTAAAACAGCTGCACACCAACGCTTAATCTTCTAAGGAATGGAATCAGCTAGCTCTTTCCCATGGGGCTAACCTATATTTATTGGAGTCAAATGTGCGTGCTGGAATGTTGGCCTATGTTTACAGATATAATTGCTAAAGTAGATCAACAAGTCTACACTCAAAAGTATTCTCAACAACTACATGAACCTCAACCACCAACTGCCATCGGAAGCTAATTATTTCAGAAACGACATATCGATTGAAACTATAAGCTTTATTTTTAGAAATTTTAAACAAAATAGTTATGCCTCATCAATCAATTTTCCAACTCTGTAACTAAGGTAACAGAAGAGAAAGTTAAGATATAACACACTTCATTGCAAATTGTCCAATTCTACAGGAAATTCGTCAATACATTTTCAATGAAAGTTTTGTTTTTACAAACCGCCTTTATTATAATTTAACCGGAGCTCTTAAGAGTTTCTAGACATGAAGTTCAACAAGTTATTGTACTTATTTTGTTTCAAATCACTCCAAATTGCAACTTTTGATGTGTAAACATCTTTCCCGGCGGTAGAGTGAAACGAAAACGTGTGTAAAATTTATACGTCCCGTGTAACCCGTTACGGTTACACGTTACGGTTACACGTTACGGTTACACGTTACGGTTACACATTACGGTTACACGTTCGATGTAGTGATCTACCTTACCGACGATTGCATTTTACACCATGTTTACATTGTTAATATTGCGTACTTACGACATCGTGTTTACATTGGAGACTTTGAGTACTGAAATCTCGATTTGATTACTTTCCATTCCTGGCTAGAACTTAATTCAATCCCTCAACATTTCTTCACCTCTCGACTAATTAGGCCTATTCTGCCACATTTGTTATTCTGCTATAGATTTTCTGTTATGAATCATAAAAGATTTCCACCTTAAAAGATCTTTTATGATTGGTATTCAGAGGTTCGAACTTTTATAAAAGTCTGTTAGGCTAGTCGCGCACTGGCAACTGTGATCGAAATCAAATAGTTTAATCACCAGTTGAAAGAAAACCGCGCACTGGCAACTCTTTACTAACGCTCACACTCTTTTCTCTCTTGCGCTTATGGAAAACAGCTCAACTATTACGAATTAATTTTAGGCAATCGTTTAGTTTGTGTCAAAACACAAACTTTTTAGTTGCTCGAATCGAGTTGCTTTAAGTGCGCGGTGTCCCATATAAGCCCATATGTTTCATTTTAGCAACTAAACAGTTGCGAAACTAAAATTTGAATGTGCGCGCCTGGCCTTATGCTACATACTTCGAAAACGAGATCTGTTATGAAACTGAACTAAATCTGTTATGGTAAACAGCTGTGATTATGTAAAATATTTCATCTGACATAATTTAAATGGATGACGAACAAAAAAGTAAACTCTTAGGCTAGGCGCGCACATTCAATTTTTAGTTTCGAAACTGCTTGGTTCGAGCAACTAAAAATTTGTGTTTTGACACAAACTAAACGATTTATTATATCAAAATGCTAAAAATTCACTATATCAAAATATAAATCGTTGATGATGATGACTACGACTTCAATGTATGTATTAAAAAAATTAGTTTTTGCCATTTATAATTCCATTACAAGGTGGGAATGATGTCAATCGGTTTGTAAATCTCTGACAGAGGGAGTAAGATAAAGTACAGAAACCTAAAAAAAAGTTAAAGGATTGGTTTGATTTTGATAAGGTGAACGCTCCATCTAGTGGTTTTTTCAAAAAAAAAAGTTTTGACTTTTTAGCTGCATGACAAGTATATTTGTTGGCGGCGCGGCGTTAAGCCAGATATACATTGTTTAAATGCATGAAAAGCACGTCCAAAACATTATTTCAGTGGCGAAAGAACGTTGCCCTTTGTGGTTTTTTTTTCAGCAAAATTGTATTTTTTACGAATTTCTTTGAGATTTTTGTAATTTTATCCGAGTAATTTGTTTTATTTTGTCTGTCCATTTTATCATACAATTTTAGTTTGCTGTTTTATGCTGTGCTGTGTTCTCATCTCTTCAACGTACTATACGCAAATGAACCAATAAATACATGATCAATCATCAACCTTGCATATACAATATTTCTATGCAGTACGCTAAATTGAAAAGATTCTGATTTTTCTTCAAGCCTACATCCAATCTATACGTGTGACTTTTTCACTAATACACTTACAATTACTGAGAAAAATGCGGAGTTATCGTTCATTCTTCTTTGTGGTTTTGAGCGTTCGCTCAGTGCAATTCGCTTAACTGAGTAGAGTAAGGAGTGCGAAGAGATGACTGCTTTTCGCATGAACAAAGTTAACTTATATTAAAAATCGCTGTGTTTAAAAGCACAGATGCACTCGAAAGGAAGCCAAAAGAGAAACAGAGATTAAAATCAGATTCGTGTAAAAACACTCTATTTTTTATCAGATAACATCTCTGTTTGAATATAAGTGTAAAAATATAATGCTGTCACAAGCAACATCCCTGGTCACGAATATTGTCGATAAGGTTTTTAGGTCGTTTGAAATGAATAAGTGTCGACACGGCAGTGCGAACTTTGGGAATCGATGTAGTATGCCGACATGGCGTGTAAGGCTAGCCGCGCACTATCAACTGTGATCGAAATCAAATAGTTTAATCACTAGTTAATAGAGTACCGTGCACTGGCAACTCTTTACTCACGCTCACACTTTTTTCTCTCTTGCGCTTATAGAAAACAGCTCAACTGTAGCGCATTAATTTTAAACAATCGTTAGTTTGTGTCAAAATACAAACTTTTTAGTTCCTTGAATCGAGTTGCTCTAAGTGCGCGGTGTCCCATATAAGCCCATATGTTTCATTTTAGCAACTAAACAGTTGTGAAACTAAAAATTGAATGTGCGCGCCTGGCCTCAAAAGGATCTAAATAGTTCATCGACACAATTTTGTATGTTGTTATTTGGTTTTAGTTGTTAACTAGTGTTTTTGATCCCATTAATCCTAAATTCACTTTATAATTTTTTGATTATTACATTAAAAGTATCCTAAACACAAGTAATAATGGAAAATGAACAAGAAAAATGTGTTTGGACTCGTTCCGAAATAATTATTTTACTACAAATAAGTAAAGACAACAAAATTGTTGATTATTTCAAAACGTTTTTACAGGACATGATCCAAAAATACATGTGTTCAGGTGGAAAGCGTTGTGTACAGCTATGAAGAGATATTTGTGGATTTAAGTATAAGTGGAAGGGATAAATTGTGGAAAAATAGTGGCTTTCATTTGAATATCTAAAGTCACAAACTAGTACGATTGCATTGTATGTTTATTGGGTACGTTCGATAACAAAAATTCGGCACTCGGACGAACGTTGATGTTTACACATCTTAACCGTGAGTCCTGGCACTCACCCTTTTTTTATGTTTCAAATCGTTACAAAATTGATAATTTTCTTTGTGTTTTAAAATTGATTAAAGTTTAAATTGGACGAAAAATACAAATCAAGAAGTTCTTTTTTATTTTATTTGTTTGCTTCTTTTCGTTTTAAATTATGATCACAAAAATATTACACATATATAATAATTTATTATTTACACATACTACATATGTAAGTACACATACATATGTATGAATATATATTATTATTTAAAAAATACTGTTTTGTCTTAATTTTTGACCCTGATGATAACGATTTAAATACCTCGATATATATATGTACATAGCTAAAAATTAAAAACTAAAAATAGCATTTAATTCAGCTTAAGAAGCAAAACAAAAATAAAATACATACACAAAGTATGTGCTATATCTATTTAAAAAAGTTCGCAATAAAAAAATTTAAATAAATCAAGACATGTTTGACAGTTTTTGCTGAATTGTCAAACTAAATGGCAAATAATTCACTAAATTTCATACATATATTCAAAAAATTATTATTATACTTAGTCGGAAAGTATTTTCTTATTTTTGTTGCTAATTAAGATGGAAGCGGCGACAAAAATATTGAAAAACTGTTTATTTGCGTATTGCTTTAAGCTTGACGGAAACAACAATAATCTTTATTCTTTTGAAGAATCAAATCCTTATTTCATTTACGAAAGATAAATAAACAGACCGTTCTAATTTTGCCTTATTTTGTAAAAGCATTTGATCAATTAAATCAGACGGTCCTTGTACACAAATTATTTAAGAATTTCACTCTAAACTACTAAGATTAACTCAAATTGTCCAAATAGATTACTGCTATTCATAGAAAATCTTTCTTTTCTCCGGTGTCCCTCAAGGTAGTCCTCTGAATCCATTTATATTCCTCTTATTAACTAATGATGTTCCTTCAATTTATAATAAATCTTGTATTTGTACATGACCTTATTAATTTCATCGTAGCATAAACTATTTCTCAAATTGTCATTTACTGCTAAAGTAATTTTCTATATTAATTCTTAATGTAAAGTTATTCCATGTTTCAGACACTGAATTCTGCGCTTGAATTCTGCAATACACTTTAAAATCCATTTTAGTAAGACTTTTGTAAGACTTTTTGTAAGTATTGAGAAATAATTGTACAAAGTATTTAATTATTAAACTTAATTAACATATTGACTTGACAGTTCAAAAATCGAAGTAAGTATTATTTGATATTAATACTCTAGAAATTGAAAGTCTCTAAATAAAAGATCTGGAACCATATTTGTAACATGAAAATTTTCATCGATCAAAATTAAATAAATTAATGATTTATGAAAGTTGCTTAAAACTAAGGCTTTTTGTTACAAAATATATAGTGTATATTGTGGGAATTGTTCTCTTTTCAGAGTATATGCTTTCTTTCGAAATAGCCCTTGACGGAAAATGCCGGCTCGTCACTGTTTTCAAAGCATGATGGCCACTGAGCCCAAAAAAATAACAAATTTAGAACCACGCTTATTGGAATGAGACCATCCCCGCTCTCACTACTACAACCCGAAATATTTCCCTTATTAATAAACATATGTACATATTTGAATATATCCCAGACTATAAAACTATTGATTCTGTTATGATATATATAGGTATGTATGTATATACAAAACCTACATATGTATGTACATATGTACATAGAAGAAAATGTATTTCTGTATCAAGTTGACCTTTTCAATTAATTGTTCTATTATTAAAATGTAATGATGTGACGTAAGAATTCAGGTAAACAAAATAAACTGTTATTATCTACGTGTTATATCAAAAATTGAAAAAAAAATGATTACACTCAGCCCTACGGTATCGTCAAAGTTCCATAATTGATACAAATTTATTCTCACTTTATGCGATGACCTTATTTTTTCGAATTGGAAAAGAATTCCAAATCACTTTTTCGCTAAGGCAAATGTAATTGAGTGGACGAAAAAGAAAATCTAACCTTAAATAAAATAATGATGTTGTTTGTCGTTAGGAATTTAAATCAATCTTCAATTTGCATTCGAGATGAAACCACACCATAAGACCTGCATCAGCTTATGGTAATTCATAATTTGTAGCTGATCTGTAAGTTGTCTCCTGAATTTGAATTGGTCAATATTTACATTGAAAGTTTTATTTCTCCAATATTGAGGTTTAAAAAAAAAACTAATACTACACTAAATACTAATACTAAATTATAACCACCTTTAAGATTTTACCTTAAAGACCATTGATATTTTTTAACATAAAGATTTGATAACATCATATAAACTTATCTACATAACCCCGCACAATATTTAACGTCAAATGATATTTGATGTGTAAACATCTTTGCCGACGGTAGGGTAACTCAAGAACGTGGGTAAGACTCCCGATTTTAGTCCTTTCCATTGATAGCTAGAACTAAATATACCTAATCATTCTCTCAAAATATTTTCACCTCTCGACCAATATGCCAAAAGACGAAAGACTGGTGTAGAATTTTATAGCGGGTTCATTCAATGTTTTAAACAAATCCACTTCACGTTTGTGATGGACGATTACATTTTATTTTATGCTTCCAAAATGAACTGGATGATGGCTACGACTTCAATGGATTAAAAAAAATAGTTTTCTTATTTATATTTACTTTAGCAATTTCGATTATAAGGTGGGAATATGTCAATCGGTTTATAAATTTCTGACAGAGGGATTAATATAAAATACAGAAACCTAAAAAAAGTCGGAGCATTTAGCTCAGTGTGAAGACTGTCTAGTCTATTGCAGAAAAAATACATCAAGAGCCTGATTACACGACTTCTTTTTACATCTTTTTGACATATTTGATGTGAGGAGAAGAAATATTGTGGAATGAAGCTACGCTTCTTTACCTAAGCTGTCAAAACACGAAAAAAAAAGACGATACAAACAATCAGGATCTAAAAGTCAAAGTATCATATTTTCGTTCGCCATTAGGGGCGGTCACATTCTCAAATATATTTAACAAGAACGACATGACCGGCTTGATTTTGACATATTGAACGCTCCATCCAGTGGCTTGTCAAACATGCTGGATGGATTTCAAAATCTTTTGCTACATGACAAGCATATTTGAGAATATGAACGCATGTTCGTCAAACCTAAAGCAAATTTAATTTTCCACGAACTTCTCGAGCTGTGCAAATCGTAACAAAATATATGAAAGTGAGTTTTATAATATAAAATATATATAAAATTCAAGTAAATTTGCTCATCTTAAATTTCATCTATGCTCTTAGTTGAGCCATCATGGCCAAAATTCTAATGAGAAGTGATGTTTGACAGCATGTTTAACGAATGTGAATGCTCTCGTTTTTCATCCGTCATATATTCATCATGCCGTGCTTGTCAAACAAATTTGAGTATGTGAACGCCCCACTTAATACTCCGAGCAAATAGTTGTAGTATTACTACTTTTAACTTTTAAGCGATCCGATATCACTCTGCAAATTTAAAACATTTTTGCGACAGACGTATGTATGTGATGGCGAGAGAAACACAATTGCTGAGGTTGATTAAAATGCTTCTTTCTCGGGTATGTTTCATTTTCTATTTGGCGTCGCTCAGTGAAATTGGCTTAGCTAAGTAAAGTAGGGGGTGCCAAAAGACAACTCCTTTTTGCTTTAACAAAGTTAACTTATAGTAGAAATAGAGATTAAGAATCGCTTTCGTTTAAATATAGTCCATTTCGTATCAGACAATATCTCTGTTTGAATATATGTAAGTGTAAAAATGTAATGATGCCTCAAAGAACATCCCTGTTTAAACATCGTAAGTCTAACAAACCTTACCTTACGTAGCGGAGTCCAATGGGGCGTTCTTTTTCTTACATTATATAAATTATAAAATAAATGGGTTTGTTACTTTACTCTGAAAGTCTACTACAGAGATATTTTTGATTTGAATGTATCCAAACTCACAAGCTAATAGAGAACATGAAGTTGCCATTAATTTATGATTTTCATTGAAATTAATTGTTATTATATTATTATTTGTTAACAATTTCGTATTATTTCTTAACAAAAATGTTTTTAATATTTAAAAAACAATGTTGTTGTTACGATTGCCTTATAATGTATCTACTCGTATCTATCTTTTTCACAACTTTTTCACAAAACTCTCCACTTTTTCTGCCAAAAATACTGAAATTTACACAGTTGTTCAATATATTTCGGTGGCAGGAAATCAATTTTATAAAACAGTTTTCAATTAAAACTGTATTAAGAAAAAATCATTTAGTTGAATCATTTCCACGTTTAAGGGTATGAAATGATAATTTTCATTTTTTTTAAAGCAAACATTTTTGTATACCTACATTATTTTTAAGCAAACGATTATGTTAGCTTGAGTCATACCTACAACCAAATAAGGACCTAATGTACTCGTACTTACGTAGCGATCTATTCGTGCATTTTATTACTCACGCTGTCAATGTTGCCTTATTTTTAATGATACAAGAACATAATGTAGTCACAAAGTGTAGTTAAAAAATAATTATAAGGGCAAAACATTTCGAGAACCCTCTGGAAATTATTTCATATCAATCAGACCCACCAACCACGAGAATAACAAAAGTACACGAGTAATTCGTAGTAAGAGTTCCATAGGGACTATGTGCGCAAAAAACCCAACCCATAAACAAAGTCCTGCTGCGTCCTAAACAAGGATTGTTTTCCCAATCAAAGGGGGTGCGATTTTCTCTCAATAAATAACTCGTTATCAGAAAAATCTTTCCCGCTGATGACAAAGAACAGGAGGGTGATGACAGGAAGTTGAAACTATTTTTAGTATGTAACGTGTCCGGGAGGATGTCTCATTGTTATTTACATCGCCTTTGATTCATCCGAGTCGAATAAATCAACTTGTATACTGTTTGCACAAATTGTGGCAAGCTTTTCAAATAGAAACTGAAACAGAAAAGATTCACAAAACTCGAAAATACTTAAGGACAATGCGATTTCGTTCAGCTCATTGATCAAGCCAGCATGTGGCGAGGCTCTGGGTCTGTATCAGTTTTTTGCTGATTTAATTCGATATCGGAATTCTGGATTGTATACATTCGAGTATTTCGTTTATTGAAAATCTTTAAGACTTTTCAGTACTCCGCATCCATTTATGACGAATTCACAGTAGGGAAGTTAACCCTTGACATTCTGTATTATAAGCATAGATATACCCTCTCTAAATATTTATATGCACGTACATTTTGAAAAGACCACCACATTCTTTGCAAAAGTGAAAATATCATTCTATGAAAAGCATAACCCGCAACCGCATTTCATGTTCACCTCTGTAATCTGTGAGATCCTTACTCTTTTTTATATTTGTTTTTTTATTTATTTATTTATTTTTCATTTTTCAAAAGAAATCATAATTACTTAGAAAGCTGGTGGTGACCTACATTTGATATTTTTTCACACTCATCAGCATCCTGTCCAAAGGAAAAGCGCGTACATCGCTACTCATTAATTTAAAACGGGACACAATATTGGGCGCACCCGTGCCGTCGTCGTTTTTTAGGTTAGCTTTGGCTTTGGCCAGGAGTTGGACAGAAAAGGTTTGTACGACTGTACGTGCAAAACACACAAATCATTATGCTACTGCTGGTATATTAATTGTGTCAGCGTTGCCATCTTACTGCAGTTGGTGCAGTTCACTTTTTAATGAAAATTGAAACAAATTCCAAATACTTACATATTTTGGTTTACTCATCGCAAAAATGATTTGGAACCTTTTTTTTCTTTTGTCATAAATTACTGGTTGCACTAAATATACGATAATAGTATTGAGCGCTACAGCGAGCGTTAACTGAAGTGAGAAGTTGCATGATATCTTGTTGAAATCACAGGCACGGGTATATCGATATAGTCGAGCTCTGGCCACAGAAAGCTGGCTTAGACCATTGTCGATACTGGGGTCTCCTTCCTCATTTCAAAATAAATAAGGGCTGATGCCGCTATGCCATTAACCACACCGAACACTTGTAGATTGTGTTCGCTCCAATAATGTTGACTTAGAATCTCAGACAAACATGCGCCTCGTCAGACGTCAGCGAAGATACATTTTTTTCCAAAATCTGGATCTCCGGAAATATTCCAGCGCCCATTTATTCCGGTTGAAATGGCAAACCTTAGTAAATATTTTGACAGCTGGATGTCATTGGCACTTTGACAGCTGCGGAAACATAACAATTGCAAAAACTATCATTGTTATCTGATCACCATTTACATATATACATATACATATGTAGCATATTGAATAATGAACAGCAGCGTTTGACTAAAAACAATGTAAATGGTTTTTCGTTAAGCGTATCTTACCTTTAAATTTAAACAAAGTAGGACTTCTTTAAAATTTTTAGTTAATTTAGAATCACCATATATGCCATCATGTATGGAATGTAACATCATTTAAATATCCGCTGTGGATTTATTGGATGACTGGCATCCGATTATGTTGACAGTGGTAGTTTGTGGCTTATTGGCATACCCCTGTGACTTAAGAAAACTGAATCAAATCACACGATCTCGGTAGCCAATTCACATAGTATCCACGTGAGATAACTATTTTTGAAAATCTATGCAAGATGTCCATTGTAGCACAGGCTGTATTTGACAGATGTAGCTTCGACAATATGGCCGCAATTACCTGTCAAAATTCGAAAATATGAATTTGTTAAAATATGCCAGAAAAAAATCGATCTGCTTTTCGTTGTGCAGTACGCATAAAATTATTTTCGCGTGGAATTATTTGGACGGTACATTCCCTAATTGTTATTGAAAATATAATATTAAAATTGTGAAAATATTAAATATTAAATTTGTGAAAATCTCCATTGATACTTTTCAGCTGTCTCCAACAAGACAACAATATACTTACAAAAACTTCAGCATACAAAAAATAAATCAAAAAATGTACAGGGCAAATAATTTTATGTGAAAAAGAATAGAGCCTTCTCCAAATAATCTGCTACAATTATAATTTTCGCTTATCGAACACCTTTCTGCAGAACGTTTGTGATTTCGTTGTCGTATCGCATGGAACTTTTCGTTTCGCACCAGCAGCATACAAGGACTTAGGCTTTAAAATCGACAAATTTAACAAGACATACATACATAAATATTCGTAGATATGCGAGCAGTACCAAAACCGTATTAAAATAATAAAATTATGAAATTTGAAAATTTCACAAAAAATATGTATAATAAACGTTTACTCACAACGAGATGGCAACGCTGTTATCTTTTTGTTTTGTGTTTTTTTTTTTTGCATTTTTTTTCAGAAAGGGTTAGTTCGTGTTTGCAAGAACAGGAAGTGGAGGCCATTATTTTTGGAAGCAGCCAAATGATTTGAATGAAATGAAGAAGCGTTGTGGCCATAAGCTTTCTGTATATTTTCACTGCAAAAAAAAACTTGTACAAAATAATTAAAAAACTGATGAGGTTAAGAGTGAACTAAATGAATATTGAAAATTTTAAAGGTCAACATACCTATGTAGATACACACAAATAGAAAAAATGGTAGAAAGGATATTTGTCATAGAATTGAACTTAATGAGTATTTTGTATTATTTAAAATGGTTTTAAAAACATATCACGTATCCAGGATGACTTGGGATGATTTAAGGATTGTATATAATAAATGAGTCTGATATCCTTGGCTAATAGTTAAGGTTTGAAACATCTATATGAATGTCAAGCCTCATTGGTATTGGAGTTGATTCAATAATAATAATAATACACCCCAGGTCTCCATGACAGTATTGTGCATTTCAATTTTTCTCATTGACATTAGCTTACAAATTACGAATGAATACGCTGAATCCAAGGCAATATGGAATCAATTTTCAAAATCGAAATTTCCACACATGATGTAAATTTCCATTGCTTCAAATATTGCCAATAGGACACAGCCTTAATAAGCCTTGTCAAACTATCAACTTCTTGAACTGTTCAAATATCAGAAGCTCAGCAGTTTTAGCTCTTTCAAAATATGACTTTGCAAACTAGTCACATTTCAAAATCGATTTTCATTCAAACGTAATTCTTATAGATCTTTTTCTATATACATATGTACACACATATGTATGTATATTGTATGTGCATATGTACATAGTAAGCTACAGCTCATCAGAGAAACGTACATACATATACAAATACATACATATGGGTGGATCCTGTGCTATCAACTATCAAAAACATTTGAATCACAATCGAGAAGAAACTAATTAATTCAGATTCAGTAATTTAATTGGGTTTCAATTTGAGTCAAACAATAAAGATTAAACCATCCTCTATAATCTCGCACGAGTTTCTGTGATTTAATTTTCTTCTCCAAAGTTTTTTTTTGTAAGATTAAGAGTGTTTCCCCCAAATATTGTTGACATTAAAATACATAGCAATTTATCATCGTTTGCCTATAGAAAGAAAAAATAAAAGTTTTCAGTGTTTCAACGCTGTGTTCAAAAAGTTGCTCGAATTATTTTGCCATTAATACCTTTTTGTCACTTTGCGTTATAATTTCGGTCTTATGTAAATTGCCTGAGGAGTATACAGATGTATACAAAGATGAAACAGAAATTATTCGACAAACACCATGCAAATCGGTTTGTTTTTTTTTTATAAGCTTACTGACATTGCGTATTAATTTTAACTTGGTAAACGCAATATTTTACTCAACCCCTCTTGCCTTTTAACTTTGCAAGTTGTATATGATATTGTCTCCTGAAATTTCGTTATTTTATCAAATGGTACCGTGAGACTAACTTGGATATAATAGACATTGGTAATTTAAGCTATGTATTTAGGTGAAACAAGTAACTCGTGTTATCATGGCAGTTTAAAGGAACTTGGTTTTTGAAATTAAATTGTAGTCGATTTGTCGTTAGATTTTTGTCAACAATTTTTTTCTTGGAGTCTTCAAAAATAGTTCCACCCGTAAGCATACTCGAATGTAGAAGGTTACTTGGTTAAGGTTTTAATCTTGTTTATATACCTAATATGACAACGAGCTAGTTATTTAGTTTTAATTTGTTTCAAAAATCAGTCAAGTCTTAAATCATTGTGAGTACCTACAGAAAAAACATTTGAAAGGGTAAACTCCTAATTACAATACTTCAAAACTTTTTTTAACGCTCGGCAGCACACAATGTTTGTATATTCAAACGGATGTTTATGAACTTTTTTCTTTGGTTTATGTTGTTGTTAAATATGGAATTTATAGTTCAGGGATATAATTTCAAGGAAATCTCCTCTACATGGAAATGTAATCCTTTTTTAGTGGAGGTCACTTTCAAGTGAGAAAAACTAAACTATTTCAGTTAGAGAAATGGTTATGGTTTTAAAAACAACAATTGTCATGATGGTTAATGCATTGGACATGCAGAGGGTTGTAGGCTCGATTTTCAGGGCTGTACTCGCGAGGAAGTGACAAGTCCTTTTAAAGTACCTCTTGTCATGAAAAATTCTGCTTATTAGCTTCCGTGTGCTAACCTGCACACGGACATGGTTGAGATTTTTGTTTCATATTCTGGCAGTGTTTCAGAATCTTATGGGAAACCTAGACTTTCTTCCCAAAGGAACAAAATTAAGTAAGTTTAATACATATTTCGAAAACCACATGATCTATTTTTAATAGTGTTAGACTGTCATGTAGAAGGTCTCGGTTCGATTCACAGCCGCTGCAAGAAAGTGTTTTTTTTTTTCAGGGGTGTACTGCCTCTTGCGAGGAATTGACAAATTCTCCAAGAGTATCTCTTTTCATGGAAAATTGGAAAGTGCTGCTTATTAGGCGTTCGGAATCGACAGAAAATTGTAGGTCCCCTCCGTTAATGGTAGCACGCACACAGGAATAGTTGAGAGTTGTAAGTCACTAGGTCCTGGTTCACTCCGAGCTGTTGCACCACCAAATTTTATTTTAGTTTTTTAGACGTCAGTTTCCTTTTACGATTTTTTATGTGCACCCAGCATAGTAATCATTCAATTTCAATTTTGTTTTATTGAACATACTATTTTCAATTTGGCTTACAACTAATAAGATACTACATAATGTATGAAAAATTACTTTTGTTGTCTCATAGGGGGCCTAACTATGTATATACAGTGGCTTAAGTTTAATTATTTCTATATAAAATTTACATGACGAAAAAATAAAATTTAAAAGGTAGGTTGACTGTATTGCCTCAGGGTGTTCATTCCCGGTTGTCAGTGTTAGTTGTCAACAGTGGCGTATTTAAGGATTTGGCGCCCCGGGCTGAAAATTGCCGCCCTTTAGAACAATGAAAAAAAAATAATAAAAAATAATAATAAAAAACACAAAATGAATAATTGATTACAAAATTCATTAACAATAGATTCGTTATCTAAATTTTTTGTCAGTTCAGCTTCTATATTTAATAAAGCTAAACTATTAAGGCGGTCTTGTCTAATGCGAGACCTTAAATAGGTTTTTTTTCGTTTCAATACGGAAAACGATCTTTCTGCACTACAAATTTTCACTGCAGTGAACAAGTAGGTATATTCTTAAAGCAACCTCAGCATATGGAAATGCTTCCTTCTTTTCCTCCTATATGAAGGTTAAGCTGCCTTAAACTCATATTTTCAGTGTTGTTTCGCTCCAGAAAATGTTTAAACAAGACACACTCTTCTTGAAAATTTTTCCCAAGATCAACCGGGTATAATTTCTGAAGAGTTTTCTGAAGAATTCCTTCTCTTCAGCGCACTCAATAATTGGTCGTAAATAGGAATGAATGTATTAATTTTGAAATTTTCATGACCCCAAAAAAGAACCTCCCCTTCGCGACACTCATCATCTCGATTCTTTCCTCTTGACGATTCTTTTTTGGTCCATTTTGTAATTTTCAGAGGTTTTGCTTTTTCCCATCTCTTCAATATGAGTGATATGAGTGCGAGTGCCTCGTAGAGCCTGGATATTGCTGTCTCAAGGGACTTCTGTTGGGACAAATTAGCACGATACAAAAAAGATAAAATCGAATACCTGTTTTATCTTTAGTAAAATGTTAGAGATAGGATGATGCTAAATTTGATTAAAGTTAGAAAAATCGTCTTTTTGAATTAGTATTATACTAAGATAGTTTTAACATCGTACTAATTCGACTAAAATTTTGCGCCAATACCTATCGTTTTATTTATCCATCATTATTAACTATTGTACAAGAAACAATCATTATATTGTTTTTTAAGTCGTTCAAAACTATTGACGGAGGTAGGGGTATCTGTATATAGGGGCACGAGTCAGCCAAAACTAAAAAAAAATTGAGGCATGATTTGCTAGGTATATAAAAAGAAGAAAATTTTATGTATGACCTCATATCTAGAATCCGGCTTGATGGATTTTTATAATTTTTTAAATAAAAAGTGACTCTTTGTAGATGAATTAGAAACAAAAAAATTAAGATCCGTCCAGCCAAAGTTTTTCTAGCCCATTTTTTTAGAGCTACATAGCAACAAGAGTTTTTTTTTTGATAATGTTTTCGTTTCGTTGGAATTCGTTCCAAAGAATAGGTACATGTCTGCAAACATTTTTATTACGAATTTTCATTATAAAAAATATGAATAGTAAATAGTGAAAAAAGTGACATGTTTTAGTGAACTCTCTCAAAGCCGGACATTCACGGCACTGAAAAAATTGTCATGCTTTAAAACTCAAAAAATTTCTTTTTTTTTTTCAATCTTTGTATTTTTTGTTTATCTTTCAAAAATATTATAAATTAGAAAGTAGGTAGGAGTGGCTTTCGCCCTTTTGCTTGTATGTTTTGAAAGTTCAATCGCTTCAAAAAAATATTATTAATTGGCCAATTGCTAGGGGCGGCTTGCGCCCTTTTGCTTGTATGTTTTAAAAGTTTGATCGTTAAATAAATTCATAAATAAATTGGCCGCCCCTAGCAGCCTTGCCGCCCTAGAGTAAATACGCCCCTGGTTGTCAGCTTAGTATTCAGGTGCGCTAAAAAAGCGCCGTCTGTGGGTCATAAATAGCGCCACTTGTGCGCCAAAAAGAGCGCCATCATTTTGTTCAGATTGTCAGATGGACCAAGATGTCATTCCAAAACTAATTGCATCATTTGTACAATTGAAACAGTTTTGTTAAACAAAGTGAATTATAATTATATTACGGCAACACTTACACTTATTTTACTATTCCATTTACACTTAAATTTATTAATCTACACTTGTTTTTATACTTACCACACTTCCTGTGGATTTACCTTTTCTTTTACTTCAATAAATTACTTACTTGTTAATAGTCACATAGTCATCTTGTTTTTTCTAAATCCTTAAATCCGCTGCCATCGTTCTTTATTAGAATATAAATTCTACAAGTTTTGAGTTCCAATTTAAGCTTCTCAACTTAGTTTGCAAAACATTTTCAATTCGAACAAATATTTCCAAAAAATATTATTTGGAAGTGATTTTAACATCTAAAATTACTTTTAAATTAAATTTTGTTTATTTTTCCACAAAGCACTGAAAGGTAATGTCAAAAACCAACGAAAAGTAGATTTCCGTATCGTAAAAAGGGGAACACATCTAAGCAATACTTTACATCTATGTCACAAAATTAATTTTTTTCAAGAGACTATAAGTGAGGAATGAATTATTTCATTTTTTAACAATTAGAAAAGTAATCGGCTGAATTACTGAACATGTGCCTACACAATTCTAGTGGCTAGCGAATCTCAACTTTATTTTGTTTATATGTATAACCAATTTGTAAATTCATTATAATCTTAATCAACAATTAGTTGTTATGTTGGCTTGTACAAAATGACAAACTCTCCAAGTATCTCTTGTCAGGAAAAGTACTTCTTAAGTTAGCCATACGGAATCGGCTGGCATTGTAGCTCATATCCATTCTTCCCAACACACGAACACAGGAATGGTTTTTAGTCATTAGACATTCATTTTTCAAAAATTCAATTTAATCTACCCACGTAATCATAGTACCTATACTTATGAACTTAGTACATATGTCCATAATATCGAGAGTTCAAATATGTCTACATTATATGACCGATATTTTTCCTCGATAAGTATCCTAAAATTGCTATCAGAAGAAGCTTACCACAAATTTCAATTTCCCCAAAACTGACATCCCTTACTAACCGAGATTTAGCTGAACTTCATGCCAAAAGTATTTGAAAATTTATGAACCTGCTAAAATCCTGTGCATTTTCATAATTTATATTTTATCTTGCATAACTAATTTTTAACGTAAATTGAATTTTCCAGGAGAAGATTTTATATACGCTTGAAAGCCCCCAAAGCCCGTCATCACATCATATCCGTGTAGGTTAACGAGAGCACACCATCTAGCCAGCCAGCAAGCACGAGCGTTAAGCATTTAATTTTCATATTTCAATAATATTATGGAGATGGAGAGTATGTGTATTTGCATGGCATATGACTCTAGTGCGAATTAAGTGAAGTGTCCTTGGCAGTTGTCAGTGATGTAACGCCACGAAGGGCCGCGGTGGCTTGACTGACTGTAGTTATTCCATCGGCGACAACTACGACTATGCCAACGTTGACGTTGACGATAACGATGACAAAATGGGAGAACATGAAATTTCCGGCTCAAGCGAGCAGAAAAATAAGCCAACTCTTAATCAGCCGTAAAGAAGCATGAGTAGGTCGATTGAAATCGCGCAAACACAAAAATTACCACTTTCAATGAAATTGCATTATCCTTGAATTTCATTCGCACTTATGGATGGAAAAATTAATATCTCAACGAGAAGTTCAAGCTAAATTAAGTTTTGAAAAGTCAATTCTTCGGCGACACTTCAGAGTTTATTGAGCTTAGAGACTCACAGATTGGAATTTGTTTGCACTCGGATTTGGATTGGAAAATTATTATTAAAATAGTTTGCATGAAGAATTTCAGAGTTTAGGGATGGATAATTCTTTTGAACGCAAACAGAAAATCTTTAGATCTATAGATTTTACCTTTGCTTTCTTTAACCTTAAAAAGAACTATAGAAAATGTAAAATAAATATCATCGAAAAATTTAAAATGAATCAGTCTTTCATTATAAGAAATATTTTTTGTGAAAATGTAGTTGAGAAATGATTCGCCATTATACTATGAATTACATATATGTAGATACGATGGATACATTAAAACCATTAAAACAGTTTATTACCGGGCGCCATTTTATTTGCTTAAATCACAGCAGTGCACTTTGTGTCGGAGAGCAGAAAGCTTTTCATACAAACTGAAAAACTTGACCGATATGATAGCATGGTGAAGGATATCATACAAACTGACATACTGACGTTTTAGAAAATGTTAAGGTTAAAAAATCTAATACTGCGTTCCTAGAATAAAAATATTTTTCTAACAAAATATATGCCTTGCTTTTTGACATTCATCGCAGATTTTGTTTTTAAGGTATTTTCATTTTAAATAATCATGTCGATTACAGAATTCGGAGAATTTTACTCCCGGTGAACTGACTCGATCCGTTGGCCTTTCGCATCCGCTGTAAAACTGAATTAAGAAATTCGCCGGATGAACTACATTGTCGATTCCTAAAATAACCTTATCATTTATGAACTTTCGTATCGACACTGTGAGCTAAAGACATTTAGTCAACCGGCCTAGGCTTTGATAATAGTATCGCTATCGATCAACGAAATCAAGCATCGTGGTTAGTACTTGGATGGGGAACGGTTCAATACCAACCGTGTGCTTTGTTTTTTTTTTTTTTAGATTTCTGGCTCTCCGGTTGCGTTGTTAGTTGGCCGTTTTCTATTAAAATTTGTTAAACAAACACTTTAACATTCAGTATAATAAGCTTTTCACTTATATTTTAGTGCTTTCCATTGTTTATTTTCGTTTTTTTTTTTTGTCGTTAAATCAAAAATTCACTTCAGATTCGTCTCGAAATTGGTGCGAATGTAAAATGATAGAAATTATATGGAGTGCGAATGGACTGCGGATTTAGTAATACCATCAGATAAGTTGAACAGAATGTCGGTGGTGCAGCGGTTGTTAGCTCGTTCGTTCAACTTTCATTCGTCGGATTCAGTAATAGCAACATTTTGGAAATTAATTGAAACTGTCGCTTTAGCTCATTCGCCGAATTCTGTAATAGGGGTGAATATTAAATAATATTCAGATCTCGAGAGTATTGGACGCCACTGAACATTTTGATCCACTCTTTCATAAGGTGCGTTATCTTGAAATTTTTTTAGAAAAATTATGTAAAAGCCTTTTACAACAAACCGTCATACAAAACAGCGAAATGCAATCCAATGCATTACGTTATTCTAAGTCATACTTTGAAACTCTGCAAATGATCAACTCTCCACTCTCAACTCTCCACTCTGACACGTTTCACGGTGCAAAGATAAGCTGTAACACCCGTGTGAATTCAAAACAGCTTCGAGGATTGTTCTTCTATAGACAACTAACGCGGCTTAGTAAGTTCCGTCTTTTATGTTTTTCCCGTAGCCGGAATCTTTCTTCAAAAAACTGTTAGTAAAGCCCCATAGCTTCTTACGAACTTTTCTGCAATTCCAGTTTCTAAAAGTGTGCACTTTGCCTCATCTTTCTGGGCTAAATACTTTTTTATGGCAATTACAATGAATTAATAATAATAACAATTCTATTTCCCATAGTAACAAGAACTTGAATGCAAAACCTTTCGGTAAAGGTGTTTTCCTAGTTTTTCTAATGGTTAAAGCTGAATAGTATATTTTAAGAAAGTAAGTCTCTTGAAAGATATCCTTAATTCGTCCGAAGAAAACTCATTTTGAATTTTTTAAAAGCACTGGATATATTTAAGTTACCGGTAATTTAAACCGAGCAATAATTTGACGATAACTAAGCAATAATTAAACCAAAGGCATTTTGAAACTAATTTGACGATAACTAAGCAATAATTAAACCAAAGGCATTTTGAAACTACATGTTTTCCATATCCATATCTCTGAGTTCAGCTAAAATATTTTTGTTAATATTTGGCTACAGTGAAGAAAATTGTAGAAGTATGAAGTAATGACATCACCAAAACAAGTTGGAGACTTTTTGTGAATGCAATTGTCCTTCAACCTTTACAGTATGAATTTTCAATTTACTATATATATACGAAAATTTATTTTGTTAACGTATCCACCGAGAAAAAAATAGCCTTATTGCTAAATAAAATGTCGCGAAAAATTGGTCACACATACGCCAAGGTTCAAGCACCCAATTGGCGTGTGTTCCACGCATTCCGTGGAAACTGTACGCAGTTATCTGTACAAACAAAACAAACGAAATTATCTTAACAGCAAGAATACACATCCGCCGGATTTTACTATCCCTGTTTGTATTTAAAATGTCAAAACAAACTGCACGCTCGAGGCTAGTTTGTGCATATCTCTTTATGTATTGTTTTAAGGCGACAGATTTCTATTCCAAGGAGGATTTCCATTGATTAATTCAGATTTCAGTCTAAAAATTTATGTTTTGGAACAAATGGAATAGACTTGGAAATGAATTTTGTAATGGCGTTCATGTAATTCGTTGCTTTTTTACTTTGCCGTTGCGGTGACATTTTATTCTATTGGCAGAGTCTAGTTACATTTTCTAAATATTTACCACATCCTTCAAAATAACTTAAAAACATAATCAAGAGTTACGAAAACAATAATTAAATACGAAAATTTCATCTACTGCAACTTAATTTTAGTTCCATCTAAAGTAATTTCTTCTAACGACATTATGTCATGATTTTCTGCATCCAGCTATACTTCTTGTCGCTGAGTATAATGAAATAGAAATTATGACCACGTACGTCGATAGGTTAATTAGCTTCCATCACGATTTCGTCCAACACAACTCTCAAAAACAGTTTTTTAGCTGAATTGGAATTTTAATTACATTCCAAATCTACCCTTACCGGCCAATCATCGATGCTTTCCGGTCAATTTGCTTAACAATTTAAATCAATTACAGCTATTAAAATCAGCGGGGATTCTTGCTTAGGGCATTTGGTATGAATATTCAGACGAAAATCACTTAAGCGAAGAAAATTTTGAAAAAAGGATATAAGTTGTCGGCAAAGCTGCTTGTTTTCATTTCCATGTACGTGATTAAAGTTTTTCAATTTGAACATTTTTTGGTATGTACTTACTTAACCATGTACCAAATGCGTACGTACAGACAATTACCATTGGAAAAGACTGAAAAAGTCCAATGTCAGATAATAAATATATATAAGAGGGTAAAATCTCTTGAAGATGTTGGGAGTAAATATTTATTTAAAATTCCTAGTGCTGTTTCATAGGTTATACGGTTTCGTCCCACATCCGGATATGTACGCTTCACAAAAATGGCGAGACTGTTTCCGATTTCCATTTACAATCCTTATATAGGAGAGGGATGGTAATAATTTAAAGATATGTATCTTAATTAAATTTATGGATACATATATATACTTTATGGAATTTTTCTTGAAAACTCTTAAGAATCCAAATTTCCTATGAAAGATTTTTTCGTTATATGTTCCCAACAAACTTTGTATATTATCCACGCAAGAATATCCTAAATATCAGTATGAAGCCATCAAATGAGGTATTATGAACTTTCCATTGAGAATATTAATGACAGTGATTAGTTCAGATCCATGTTTTTAAATAATAGTTCTGTTCAGTTGCTTAGAATTTTAAGAAAATAAAACGGTTTCGTGACATATGGCCATACAACATACATGTGGGCTTACAATGCTTTAACTTGCCCCTAAGTCCGTCTTCTTCATCATCATAATATGTACCGCAATCGCATGATTTTTAACACACCAAGACAAACAACAAGAAACGGGAAGACAAACGAGAAAAACAGCTTAAGAGGACATACGGAGGTTGAACCCGCTACGAACAACACGCCACGATTAAGAGCTACGTAAAGTCACGGAATAGGAAAAAACAAAATCGAAATTAACTGATAAGACTTAGTGTTAATAAAACCTAAATCCTAGAAAATTAAACTTATTACTATTAAAATTAAACTTAAAGCTAAACTTAAAAATAGAATTTGAAATAGAAGTGTTTTTTTTAGTTTTTTTAATTATTATTATTTTTTTTATTGTGAACTAATTAACTTCATTAAAATTGAATCAAAACTTAATTTGATGTGTTCCCTTTTTTACCCTCCCCACATACATATCGTTCCATAATATTTTCGTTATGTGAAAATTTAAAATTAAATATAAACAGAACTATCTATAAATTTGTATCAGTACTTAAAACTTTTTTTTTAGTTCCGAACAGATACCGAATTGTGCAACAACAAATTATGTAGCTTAGAGTATTCAAGGGTGACATTTTGTATGGCAAAAGCGAACGAACGTTTTCGTACGTGCGAACGGTTTGCTTCGTATTTGCTTTCATTTTTGAAAAACGAACGATCGCTTTCGTTTCTTTTTTTACAGAATCTGGCCCCAGAACTTCGAATATGCCTTTCTTTCTTCGTTCTGAGTGTGTTTAGAGAGCACTCTATGAGCTGCGAATAAAATAACTGAACGAACTATTTATTTCTGGATCTATGTATGAATATGATGTAATTATACGAGTATTATTACCGAGACATGGTTAAATTCTAGTAATTTGTCCACTGAGATTTTTTATTCTAATTATAATTTTATGTACAGAAAAAGAGGAGGAGATGTTTTAGCAGCAGTTAAATCTATTTACCCCAGTAAAAATATTATTTTATCTAAGATTGAAGTAAATGTAGGACAAATGTGTATAAATGTTAGTTTTTTCGGAAAGTTTTATTTAATTTTTTTTATAGTTAGTTATTTACCTCCATATAGCTCGTTAAATAATATTTTTAAAATTTAAAATATTGTAAGTAATTTATTGGAAAATCAGTACTTATTTATAGTTGGAGATTTTAATCTAGGCAACGTGACTTGGAATTATTCAAGTGAAGATAATTCTCTTATTCCTTATAACAGTGAACTAGTGAATTTAAAAAAATGTTAAAAATAAAACATATAAGAAATTCAGAAAATTAAATTCTGAAGTTGACAAGAAAGTTTTCTGTCAGTTCCCTAAAGAGTATGATTTTCTGAACAAATTTTTACACAAACAATATATTTTAAGCCTCAATCTCGTATTTTTTATGATCCGGAAGAACCTTGGACTTTTTTAAATACCAAAAAACGATACGTTGCTCCTTAGGAGAATATGGAATTTAATTGTCAAATATCAAATGATTTACAGAGTTCATGTAAACTTTTGCAATTGTTTGAATTAGTTTATGTTGACCATTCCGCATTAAATATTTTTCAATCCGAAAGAAATTCCATTAGTAATGCTTATATTTCAACACTTAATTTGTTTGAATCGGACGTCTTAAATGGTATTTCAAAACTAAAATCTAGCTTGAATCCTAGTCCAGATGGAATTCCATATTTTGTATTGAAGCAATGTCAGTTGTCATTAGCGTCACCGCTTCTTATTATTTAATACATCACTTTTTACTGGGCTTTTCCGCAATCAGTGGAAGTTTTCAAAAGTAAGTCCGATTCACAAAGCAGGTCCAAAAAATTTGGTAGTAAATTATCGTGCGATTTCTACAATATTTAAATTATTTAAGTTTATAGTTAAGGATCATTTGTATTTTAATATAAAAGAACATATTTGTTATGAGCTGTATGGATTTATGGCAGGGAAATCCACCTCAACAAATCTCATGCTTTATTCTAGATCCACACGGATTTCGTCGAAGTATTTGATACTTTATGTCACAAAATTCTCGTAGCTAAACTTCAGCTTTTTGGTATTCATCAATTATTTCTGAAATGAATATCAAGCTATCTTAAAGACAAAAGTGAATGTGTGAAATTAGGAAATTTAATTTCTAATATCATAAAAACTACGTTTAGACTTCCACTAGGTAGGCACCTTAGGCCATTTATTTTTAACATTTTTGTAAATGATATCCTGTTTCTTCTTAAGACTGCCTCGTGTTTGATGTTTGCTGACTACATAAAAATTGCTCTGTGTATCAAAAATGGGATTGATCACAAAAAATCTTCAAAAATCTTCGGGCGTGGCCGTGGCGCGATGGATGTGTTCTCGCCTGTCAACCTCATGATGACAGGTTCGATCCCTGCCGTCGTCTATGTCGCTTTAATTCCATTAAAAACCTTCTAAAAATTGTCATCAATGGGTTGCTGGTTTACTCATTACATGTTGTTCAGGCATAACACTAATAACATGTAATTGAGTTAAGCTAGTATGCCCAACAAGGATGACCACGAATAAAATAATGTGAATTATAAGCGACATAGAAATAAGACACGGCATTTCTCCGCTTTAGCAAAGCCGCCATCCTTGGAGATAAAAATATCTGAGACAACAACCAACAGTCTCAGAACATCGTGCCACACATCTTTCCTATCCTTCTTTCTCTTCATTAACTTCACGCCCGCGCTGTGTTGAAACATTTAAAAGGGTAATCATAATCCCTTGAGCGCGGGTAGATTATAAAAAAAAAATAATAATGTAGCTGCTTGGTGCGAAAGAAATATTCTTCATTGAATATCAAAACATGTGATGTTTTTACAGCACATCGAATTAAGTACCATAGCATACGACTATCAAATATTCAACTAGATTTTTGATCGAAAATCGGAGATTCGTGATCTTGAAGTCATTTTTGATCCAAGAATGTCGTTTTCATTACATGTTGACTATGTTATTGCTAGAGAAAACTCAATGCTTGGTTTTGTCAAGCTAAACTGCAGTGAGTTCTCCAACCTTTATGCTTTGAAATCGGTTTATATGTCCTTAATTCGCCCTGTTCTTGAATATTGCTCAATTGTATGGTGTACAATTTCATCGATTGTAATGACTCGTATTAACCCTGCACTGCAACCTATACCTTGTTTTTTGTTACATTAACCTATTTGGGGTTCCTTCACACCCCGCTTAATTTAAAGCAGGGTTTTGTAAAATTTAAATAACAAACGATATATATTTTTGATTTTTATTCATAACTTTTTTTTTTTTTTTATAATACACTCGCGCTCAAGGGTATGTTACGAGACCCGTATAATGTTTTAAACACAGCACGGCGAGGGGGAAATTAGGAGGGGAGAGAAAGGAGGTGTCGATGAACATTGACTTTGAATGTTTGCAAATTGAAATGGCAAGGGAAAACTGTGCCGGGTAAGATATTCCATAATCGTGTTGTGCGACTAAAAAACGAATCTCTATATTTGACGGTACGACCAAAGTTAGGCTCAAGGGTGAACTGATGAGCATTCCTAGCGAAGCGGGTATCACGGGTGAATTGATAAAGGGGAGGAATGCAACTGGCTACTTCGAGTGAGCATTGCTTGTGGAAGAAGCGATAAAACAGGGAAATACATGAAACATTCCGACGGTGTTCAAGAGATGGGAATGAATCCATTATAGCTCTGTTTCCAATCAGTTTTAACGCTCTGTTTTGAATTCTATCCAATAAATGGAGAGAAGATTGAGCAGCGCCTGCCCAAAGGTGTGAGTTATACTCGAGTTTTGGACGTATATACGCCTTATAAATGGTAGCCAGATCAGAAGGGGTGAAAAATTTCTTACATCGATATAGAAATCCTAAGCATTTAGCAGCATTCTTGGCGGTCTCGAGTATGTGATCATTCCAACGAAGATCGTCGTTAACACACATACCGAGTACTGAGAGCTTTTCGGTTTCTTCGATGCAAGTGCCATTTAAGGACAATGGCATAGGGGGTATATTTTGTTTCAACGACAATAGACAGCATTGAGTTTTCGAAGCATTAAACTCCACACTGTTTTTTGTACCCCATTTAACAATGCTGTAAAGATCGGAGTTTAATGAACTTATCATACGGTACCGTTGCAAATTCACTTCCGAAGGAGATGGACGTGAGTTTGGGAACGAGTATGAAAAGCTGAGAGTGGAGTCGTCGGCAAAACAATGAAGTAGATTAGAAGTTTCAGACAAGAGATCATTTATAAAAATGAGGAAGAGAGTCGGAGACAAAACGGAGCCTTGGGGAACACCAGCATTTATTTTGTGAAGATCAGACTTAAAACCATCCAATACAACATGTATTGAACGATCTAGAAGGTAATTTCTAATCCAAAGAATAAGGGCTTCGTTGATGCCAAACGCACGCATTTTCGATAAGAGAGCCTGGTGCCAAACTCTATCAAATGCCTTAGAAATATCAAGCGCAATAATCTTACTTTCTCCAAAACAATGTAAAGATCTGTTCCACTCTTCGGTGAGATATGCCATCAGATCACCAGTGTAACGATTGCTGCGAAAGCCGTATTGCCGGTCATTAAGAAGCTTTCGATCTTCGAGATATTTCTTACTTACTAATTTTTAACTTAATAATTTTTAACAAAATAAACAAAAAATAAAGCAAAAATATTACAGCTATAGTGACAAAAATTCATAAGGGCAAAAAGTAGAATGATTTTGAGGAGCATTACAAAAAAAAAATAGTCCTTATGGCCGAAATTCAGCATAATTATTGTGGAATTTGAAAATAGACATACATTTTAACACATATTCATATAAGAAAAAAATATTTTTAAAATATTACCAGTATATTTTTAAAGATTGTTTTTGGCCATAAAATTGCAGCTGCTGCATACTTCCATGCGATGTTCTGCGCTGTGTTGTCCTCGTCATCTAACTCGTTTGCCGAAATTTCGTCATCTTCCTCATAATCTATCTCAGTGCCAGCTTCAACATCTTCCTCGTCGCTTTCGAAAAGAAGTCGTGTGAGCTCATCTTCGTGTTGAGACATTTTGTAATGGCTTATTTTTTTTTTTTTCTATTATTACTTTAAATATTTCACTTTCAAAAACTTGAAGGAACAACACTTTTACACTTTTCAAAAACGCCAAAATGTTATTTTTACAAAACCTTTTCTTAAAAAAAAATAACGCAAACCCATACGGGGTGCCAGTACACCCCACTGACCAAGTTATTCACGCTTTGGAGATAGAAAATGAACTGAATTGCTCTGGCCCGTAAAGACATAATGAAAAAAATAAAAGTCATGGCAACCCGTAAAAATAACGGCTTTTTTGAATAAAGATACAACGACTTTTAATTTTAAGTGGGGTCCTACGCACCCTGTATGGGTTCTAGGGTTAAAATAGTTCAAAAGGCTTTTACAAGATTTGTAGTCATCCAACACAAGTGATGGATAATACATACTCCCTCATATGCCGCAAGATGTGCCTTGACTGGACTTGATTCCTAACAAAAAAAGACGTTCTGTGATGTGTCTAATATTCGTTCATGATGTATTTTCATATCGGATAAATTATCCATAGATTGTGACCCCAAAAAATTAAAATAGCGCTTGATAGTCGTCAGTCAAGCTAAGATTATTTAAGAAATACCTCGTAAAATATATTTCTTTGGTGTCTTAATTTTATTTCAGAATGCTTGAAATGGACCAGAAGCATGACAGTCCCTTTAAATAGTTTGGTCAAAGACAAATTATGTGATCAAATGTGTTTCAAAAATAATACAGAGCGCTCAGAAAACGATTGGTTCACGTCTAATGGCGTCGAGCTGTGATTCATTAAGTTTTGTTCAAATTGAGTAATTGTGATCAAAGCAGTGTTGTTCCTCTACGTGTCGACTTTGATTGTCTACATTAATGCGTAGACAATTGTGTCGACAATGTACACAATGTAGACAATGTCGACTATGATGTCGACAATGTACACAATGAAGACAAAACATGCCAAGCCAATCTGTCATCTGTCATTCTTGATTTCTCTGTCACGTTGTTTATTTCATTTAAGAAAATTTCAGGTGTTAATTTGAAAAAATAAAGGTTTCGGTCAACTAGGTTTTCTTTTAATGAAAAAAATAACAAATATGTATGTAGCATATTGTACAGTGTGCAACAAAAATCTACAAAATACTGCAGAAAGCCGTATTCGCAGCCACAGGTCAATAAAAATTTGTTAAAAAACGCATATTCATATCCTAATAATAATGCGTTCACATTCATTTACGAAAGGAATGCCTGTAAGCCATCCCAATCACAGTATGGCGATAGTTGATTTGTTCTGTATGTTATTGTTATTCATAATAATTCTTGAAGACTACAGTTGTGGAATCGGCTAAGGTGATAGTTGATTGTGATTGTCATTTTGACAATCACTCTCTCTATATTTCTTTATTGATATGATGGAGACAGCTATAGTCAAAATGACAATCACAATCAACTATCACCTTAGCCGATTCCACCCCAGGTTTCGTTTCTGTGTTCAAATAAATACAATTTCAGAGTGAAAGATTATATGAGGCATTGAGAGCAGAAGTGGCGTAACCCCAATATGCACTTATTGAGAAAATCACGGTTTAAAAAGTTAACGAAAAAGAAATGTTTGTTATTGGCTTCCTATTTAAAATAATAGTTAATAAACTTCAGTTATGGCATAACTTGTTGGATATCTTATTTTTAAGACCTTAATCTTCTCTTCAAATTATTAATTACTGGATTTTATGTGGGTTACACCACTATTGTTTCTTGGATATTGGAATAAAGTTAAAAAAGAAAGTTGGTTACGCCAATAATTTGAAAAACAGGTTATGAAAAGAACAAATTTATTATCGCTTTTAAGTACAAAATAGTTAGAAAGTTAAGTTTAAGCTTACACTACTATGATAGGTACTTTCATTCTTCTTCGTCATCTACGCACTCAACCAGCCCAACGACGTCTCTGTCCATAGAAACAGTCTTCAATTTTTTATAAAATTCGTGGTAATTCGGTGGGATAAAATTAAGTAACTCCAATAAGTTTTTCTTTTTTGCTTCACTTACGGCATTCCATTTTGGAAACAATAGTTCGAGATCTGTGATGAGTGCAGGTGTCCTTTTTTTCAAAATCACAGTATCAAAAAGCACGCCTTTGTTATTACTGTACTTGTAAGAAATATTGAAAGGTGTCTTTTTCAGAAATTGTAGCCATTGAATTTTAAGCCATTCCACCTTCCCTTTATTTACATTAATTTTCCGATTTGTTATATTCTTTTCCAATTTTTTCGTCAAAAACATCATAGATTCATCCACAACAATAATTTGAAATGGATCCTTCTTTCTTGCCGCGCTATAACCCTCTGCCAATTCATAGGGCCAAAAATGTCTTTAAAATACTTTTTCTGCTTTTCGATAAGACCAAAGTCTTGGTCACAAGGTATAAGTAAGCCTGGCCACTCATAAGAATTTTGTGATCGATTTGATTGACAAGATAGTCACTATGAGAAACAATATATTGGCACAAAACGGACGGTTTCTATTTTTCCCAAGTGGGTTACACCATTTCTGCTCTAGGAAAAGTTCCGTGCAGAAACAATGTTTCAGCATTTTTGCATTGATTTATGAGCAAATATAAGTAACTTCATTTCTGCGTTGGAAGAAAATTTATTTTTGACCATTTTGGATTATAAAGTCAAAATTGAAACAAATGAGGGTTACGCCACTTCTGCTCTCAATGCCTCATATATACGAGTAGAAGATAACTGAATTAACAGCTTCATTGCTTCATAGCTTCTTTAAACTTGGGTGTGAATCAATTTACGAATTCTGAACCATTGTGTAGACTTTTTGTTTTATCGTTGTCGCATTTGTAGTATTTAGAAATGCAGAACAAAAGACAAAGCAGAAAACAGAAAAAGTTGCATAACGATTGCTTATGCGCGCATAAGGTCGTACAAAACGGTAAACACCTATTCAATTTCAAGTTTTTTAAATGCGAAACCAGTTTCTCACAAGGTTGTCAAGAATTTGGCTTTTAATGATACCTTTCATAGAAACATTATTTTTGGTTTTCGATTTTCTCAAAAAAGGAACAAAGAATTTTGATTTTTTTTATTATAAAGATCGTAAGAAGTTTGAATTTTTTTTGTTTGAAAACTCAATATTTAAAAAATTATATGTTCCTTTTTTGAAACTTGACAATTAACAGTTTTTTAATATTATGTACAAGAAAAATTTACAATATGGTAGATACCCACCATAAAAATATTAAAAAATGGATTTTGAAAATCGTATTTTTCTCGAAAACGGTAACTGAAATTTTGTTTGAATTTTTTCTGTTTTGCTTAATTTGTACATACATAGATACGTCTTATAATCTAATAACAAAAATTAAATATTACTGGCAGTGCTCGTAGTTTATAATAAATCTTTTGCTTTAATCACCAACTTTTTTCTAAAACTGTTTTAAGAGTTACAAAAATATATCCGATTCAATACAGAACTAATGCATAGAATACTATTAGCATATTTATTTTAACCAAACTCAAATCGACTAATTTGCTATGTAGTAGATTAAATTTAATTGGCAGATTATTATCGCTTACCTAAAAACTTTGAAACCAAAAACAAAGTTTTTTGTCTATGTATATACGTATGTATATGTATGTATATTCAATAAAATATTTATAAGTTATCTTAGCTATTGCTTCTAACACTAAATACAAAATAGTGTAGAAAAGTAAGATACACTTTAATTTTCACTGCTCCTGGTTTATGTCTCCAACTCAAATATTAAATCTTTTTTTTTAAACTGCCAGGATGATGCGTTCCTGCAAAAGCAATTTATGAAAGGATATTACATCGCCTCAGGCTAAGGATATGAATGCAAATAGAAATGGTAACATTTGCGCCCACAAACATTAAATCCACGAAGAAAAAAGGAGTTATGTATACAAACTATGAGAATGCGAACACTTGTGTCAATTTCTAGCAATTAAAACTCTCATCAAAATAGGTATGTATGTATGTATAGATATTAATTATAACTTTATTTCAACTTAATATTTCTAGTTGATGATGGTGTCGATTCGATGTATATAGATATGCTTAAAATGGGAAAAGTTGCACAAAGAAAAGAACTTTTTAATGAAAATTAATTACGTCGTTTAACTTAAGGAATTATTTTTTGAGCATTTAAATTATTAATTTAAATTATCATACATTTCTTGATACTTGGTAAATTTATAAATGAAAATCAAATACGTAGGTACTTTACAGATATTTGAAGCGTCTTCTTGAAACAACAATGGCACCTCCTGTTGGAAATGCCCACTATATGGTGAGTCTTTCGGCAGTCCCATGTTAGTTTTCACTTGCTTATAATATCCAGTTGTGTTTCTAAACGTAAACACAGAGTGAAAAATGAGCCTCATCTCTGAAGAAAATGTTGTGTGAAACATCAATATTTTTGTAACAAGCTTTCACAATGTTTACAGGTGAGCAATTATAATCGCAACGGATTGCCTTATGTGATTGCAACAGGGATGTCGAATACGAACCACGAATTGAATGACCCTATACTTGTTTGTGCCTTTATAGACATCTTCCAATAGAATGACCGTATCAGGTTGGAAAGTTGTCGAATAATCTGTAAGTGCATTTGCATTTTTGTGTTTATATTCCTTATAATTATTTTTTAAACAATACTTTGATGCATTAAAAGGTGCACATGCAGCAAACAAAAGTTCATGAGTTAATTGTTCCTCATAAATCTCTGATTTAAAAAATCTACAGATCTTGAGTAGAATTGTGAAAACATATTTTAAAAATCATAAAACAAACATATGTACATATTTTAAAAATGCGATTCGCATAAAGAAGAAATCGATTTTGCACAGATTCCCGTCGATTGATGTTAGTTTATGGTAACTTAACTCAGACTCCAAACACAGCTACAGTATTCGGTATTCGATCGCACAAGAGAACAGTATAAAGTCTAAAAGATGTGCGGATCTTGAAATTCTTTTCAAAACTGACAAAAAAAAACTATAAACTAAAATTCATTTTGTTTTGTTAATAATATAATCCTTATGTTTATAGAAGTCAATTATAACTCCAAGATCAAAAAATTTGTCAACCCTTTCAAGTGGTTCACTACACAGCATTATACATCCACTACTGGGACTCCATACTGATGTTACTCTTGGACTCAACGAAAAGGAAATCACTGTAGCGTGCTTGTGTAGGACATCAAAAAAGCTTTTGACAGCGTTTGGGTAAAAGGATTACTATTCAAACTGTCGGAACTTGGACTTCCTAATCACTTGGTAAGAATAATCAAAAATTTCCTAACCGATAGACTTCTTAATGTAGAGGTAGCAAAACATGTATCATCAACCAAGGAAATCAACGGTGGAGTTCCTTAAGGATCAAAACTTGGACCGCTGCCCTTTAACATTTACCAGCCAACATACTAGGTACAAAGACGAAGCTTATACAGATGACTCCATCACATACGCATACAGACTTAATGTTGAAGAGAGCCAACTATTCTCTGCACTCGGTACATCCGCTACTCAGAGGCGAAATTAACTAAGTAAGAAGACCAACATGTTCGTGTTATGTACAAACAAATTATCCAACCCGTTCTTACTCGTACCTACGCCTTTCCCATCTAGTTTACTATTTCACCTACAGTAATGAAGAAGATGAAGCATTTTGAAAGAAAGATGCTTCGCATTTGCAATAGACTATACCGTGATGCACGAAGAAATACGAGTACCAACTAAGAAGCTGTACGTAGAAGTAAAATTAATACCAATGGACAAGTATTTGCTGCAGCTCTCCGAAAAATCACCAGGAAGCTGGAAGATCATCCCAACTCTTTTAAGAGAAGAACCACTCATCAAAAATTATGATACTACTAATATTAAAAAATCATGAATTATATTACTAAAATATGATAGTGTATGCAAATAGCATTATATAAAGCCAAAAGAAGAACGTTGGGTCTCTATTGTTGAGCGAACAAGATTTAATTTAGTATTTAGTTAGTTTTAAGTCAAATTGTATATATAACAAATTGAAAAATAAAAAAATTCTAATTCTAATTCTTAATACAGCAACCACACGAATTAACGAGAAAAAGACATGCACTCGCACTTTGATACATTTATGTAGTTCCATATCATTGACACTGCATAAAAGGGAAACATTGTTTTAATTCTTTTGCAATAATACATAATCCTCATTATATTTCTAAGATAAACTATTTTTTTTTCTATTTTGTTAGTCATTTTTAAACAATAAAAATAGAAAGGGGCCTAAATGGCTTCCTTGAGGAACGCCGTAATGCACAAATATCTTGTTTAATGTTTTGCTTTTAAAATAAACATACTGTAATCTGCAACATAAGTACGACTCCAATCAGGCAAAGAAACAATTTGGGAGCTCAATTGATATTAGCTTTTTTAAAAGTAAACCAACGTTTAGCTGAGTACAGAACATTGTAAGATCCGATCTTCTTCAAATACTTTTGTTTTCTCAAACCCTTAAACAAAAAGTACATAATATTGTCGAGAAAATCATTATAAAGGTTTAATTATTCCGTTAGGAAAGTAAGAAATTTTACATCAAAATTCCAAATTAAGGTTAAAAAAGGACGAAATATATTAATATATTACAGAATACTCGTTTCCTCTACATATCTTCCTTAATAACCACCTTATAAAATTTAACCTCATCATTTCATTAATTTTTATATTTAAAAAATGAGCATAAACGTAAATGCTTGGTTTAATTTGCAGTATAACGATTAAAGAACTCGAAACAATCCCCTCTATCAACCAAAAATGCCGAGGCCATACGAAAATAAGTTTATGCGTTTTTAAGAGCCTCTTGAGAATATTCGCAATCGAAACCCATTCTGCATATAAATTGCTAATTATTCGTATCTACGGTTATCCTTTTCCTAAACAATTTTTATGTAGTGCTAAGACTCAGCTCAATTTCAAATTTGTTTTGCCTGCGGGTAGGTACAATTGAAAACAAAGGGAACATACATGTATGTTCTCCAAAGTATAGATGTAGATTTAATGATAAAATAGAAAACGAGGACCACTCGTTCTTGAAGTTTAATCAATCAAAGACTGCGTGAATAATTTTAATAAATTAATTATTTTTTATAGCGAAGTAAGTACTTCAAAGACAGATTTTTGTACAGACAACATGGACAACAATTTTGCAAAACTGACAAATTTAAACGAATCGCAAAATAAAACTGATATTACGAATAACAGATTTTCCAATGAAACCTCTCTGTCCTATTGAATCCTCTTATGGAGATAATCTCAGATTAATATCAAACCAATCTTTTTGTTGGTGAATACACATACATACATAGTATGTTATCGTTTTTGTTAATTGGGTTTTTGCTTCAGCCCTATTCTCTATTCCGTACGTATCGAATCATTTTGACATTCAATCAGTTTAACAATCAATGAAAACCGAGACAAATGTGTATGTATGTATGTATCTTGAATATTCTCAACTTTCCATTATCAATGAACGTTTTAAAGAAACTTTTTCCTAACAAAATAATGTTTGGCCCTTTCAGCATGCACAAAGTGCTACATATATGCAAAAGTATAGTAATATCGTATTGGACTGGAACCTCCATCTACATACCTATTTACCTGCAACATGAAAATGAATCATTCGTTTCGGGTGACGTAAAACTACTTACACTAAGTTAAGGTACATCAGGGATCCTTGTCCCGCATAACAGGTACGCTGACCCCAAACCATCAAAAGCCCCAATACGATCCACAACAATTGGATTACCCTACGCGCCGAAATTTCTATTGGCTGTTGCTGTCTTCGGTCGTCTAAACTTTTTTCAAAATAGTTAGAGCTTGAAGAACTTTTGAACAAAAACATTGTCATGCTCAGTTGAATACCATCCACAGTGTTGCCAGTGTGTGGAGCATACATCAGGGGACAAATCGATGCCCATTGTACTGAAACTGAAGTTCATTTGAAAGCACTTGGAGAAGGCGATACTTTAACCTATTAATCTATAGGTGCACGCGTGTGACTCAAGGACAAATGGTTTTCTTATGTAGAAGCTTTTCAGAGTGTGCTCAAGGTCAGTAGTGGTTGGATTTTAAAGTTTTCTCTCAACAAATTTTTGTTCAGCAACCCTTTGTGCTGGCTTATGTTAATTAACCACCAATACTAAAGGTAAAACTGCATACTACTGGCTTACACGGGAACCATGTATTTTCCTTACGTAAGAAGTAAGCTGGTAGTGTAAAGTGTTCTTATACGAGTAGAATCCCGTTTATATTCTTTGTGGTAGTTACTAAAGACATATTCTTAAACATTTCTTTAGCGAATTTTTAAAATGAGCGCAACATAGTATTGATTTACTCCAAACATTCTTACTATTGTATGTTTTTATTGTACGTTATTAAGCTTTTAAGTTGGCTTAAGTTATAGCAGAATTTTGTACTTAAGGGAAGGAGAGTTGAAAAGAAGTAACTTATTTTGACTGGTTCAGGGAAATTTCCGCAGACAAAATTTTTCGACGTTTGTAAAAAATAAACAGTGGCGTAAAATTTTAAACAGCCTAATATTAAGGTATTAGTATGATACTACTTAACAATTTGCTAACCCTTAACTAGTTTACTGTTTCTTTCTTAATTTTGAACATTTTGTAACTAAGGTATTTTTTTAATAATTGGTCTTGCAAAAAAAAAAAAAAAAACAAAGTAAACAAACCTTTTTCATCATCATCATCATCGGCTCGACAACCGGGTTCCGGTCCTGGCCTCTTTCAACAAGTCTCTCCACCTATCCCGGTCTCTAGCCGACGCCATCCAGTTGCGCACCCCAAGGCTTCGGGCGTCCTGGTCTACGCCATCTCTCCAGCGCAAGCATGGTCTACCACGCTGTCGTCTACCATAGAATGTACCACAAAGAACTTTCCGAACAGGTTCCTCTTCGCTCATGCGAGCTAGGTGCCCTGCCCACCGGAGTCTACCGAGCTTAATTTTTGTCACGATATCTGCTTCAAGGTAGATTGCGTACAGTTCATGATTGTACCGTCTCCGGAATCGTCCTTCCTCACATACGGGGCCAACAATTCTCCTTAAGACTTTTCTCTCGAACGCAGCTAAGAGGTCGGAGTGCCTTTTGCTAAGCACCCAAGTCTCGGATCCATATGTGAGTACTGGCAGGACCATGGTCCGGTACAGCAGTAGTTTTGAAGTTATGGTGAGATTTCTGGATTTGAAGAGCTTTGACAGACTATAGTAGGCTCTGTTGGATTTGAGAAGCCGCCCGCGTATTTCTTCTTCTATATTGTTATCGGCTGCTACTATTGACCCAAGGTATTTGAAGGATTGCACCACTTCAAATTCGTGCTCCGCAACCTTGATTGTTTGACCAACTGTTCCTCTCGCATTCGACGCCACCATGTACTTTGTTTTACCTTCACTAATGTGCAGCCCCAGATTTTGTGCCGCCTGCTCGATCTGGATGAAGGAATCGTGTACAGCTTGTTCGGTTCTTCCGATGATGTCGATGTCGTCTGCGTAAGCCAGTAACTGGCTGGACCTGTTGACGATGGTCCCTCTTGTTGCCGTGCCAGAGTCACGGATTGCTTTCTCCAACGCCAGGTTGAAGAGGAGGCAGGCCAAACCGTCCCCTTGTCGGAGTCCATTAAAGATGTTGATTGGTCTGGATAGCAATCCGGCTATTTTTACTTGGCTTATTACGTTGGTCATGGTCAACCTACATAGTCGTGTCAATTTCTTTGGGATGCCGAATTCTCTCATGGCTTTGTAAAGTTCTACCCTGGCTATGCTATCATAGGCGGCCTTAAAGTCTATAAACAGATGGTATGTTGGGATGTTAAATTCTAGACATTTTTCCATCGCCTGCCTAAGGGTGAATATCTGATCAGTTGTTGATTTGCCTGGAATGAAACCACACTGATATTGTCCGATAACGGTTTTAGCGTATGGGGTTATCCGGTCTTGTAGGATAGAGGAGAGTATCTTATAGGCGGTACTCAACAACGTGATACCTCTATAATTGCTGCACGTTGTGACATCTCCCTTCTTATGTATGGGGCATATTAAACCTTTTCGCCAGTCTTCTGGCATTTCTTCCTGCTCCCATACGTGTACTATAATATCATGAATTGCTTGACGTAAGGCTGGCCCGCCGTGATGGAATAATTCGGCTGGTATGCCATCGGCTCCCGGGGCTTTGTTCTGTTTAAGCCGACCTATAGCCTTCTCAACCTCTTCTATGCTTGGTGGCGGCAACATAGAGTATTCTTCTTGAAGTAGTGGAGCCTCCACTTCTGCAGTGAGCTGACCATTTAGCAATTCATTAACGTACACTTCCCATCGCTCCAGTATGCTTTCAGGATCGGTGATCAGATTTCCCTCTCCGTCCTTGCAGTATGTGCAGCGTGGTGTGTACTGCGTCATGTTTCGGACGGATTGGTAGAACTTCCGCGCCTGGTGCGGACCTCGCTCTCGGCTATTTTCAATTTCACAGATTAGGTTCTTCTCCCAGGCTGATTTTTTTTGTCTGTGTAGCCGTTTTTCTATTCTTCTGAGCTCTTTATATTCCTCTTCGCGTGCCCGCGTTCTATGAGATTGTTGCATTGCTCGGTACGCAACATTCCTATGTTCAGTCGTTAGCTTTACGACTGCTGCCTAAGATGGAGTTGGCAGTACTAATGACAATATTCTTAAGGCGTGTCCACTTCTCATTTACGCCCAGCATACTGGCTCCAGGACTTACTCTCCCTAAATCAAGTGATTATAGGGCGAGTCCTAACGCATTACCAAAGGTGTTACTGGTGTTTTCAGTGCGCAGGGCAGCCGTGTTGATTCGAACCTGATCGGCGGATGCAATGCGTCTTCGCAAGGCAATCCGCCCTCGGAAAACCATACCAACAAGATAGTGATCCGAGTCGATATTGGCACCTCGGTACGAGTAGTGGCGACGGTCTATCAACACGTGGTCTATTTGGTTACGAGTGACTCCATCAGGTGATACCCAGGTGGCTTTGTAGATATTTTTACGCGGGAACCTGGTACTCGCAACGACCATATTTTTCGATGCTGCCAATTCTAAGACTCGAAGTCCATTGTCATTAGTGTTCTCATGCAAACTATGGGTGCCTGCGTAATGCCTGAATACCGGCTCCCGACCTATTTTTGCGTTCAAATCCCCAAGGATGATTTTAACATCATACCTTGGACAGGCATTGAGGGCCCTCTCGACTTGTTCGTAGTAAGTCTCTTTTTCTTCGTCTGAGGACTCCTCCGTAGGTCCGTGAACGTTAATGAGGCTGATGTTCGTAAATTTGCCTCGCACGCGAAGGGTGCATAGCCTTTCGCTTATAGCGTTAAAGCCGATGATGGTAGACTTCATTTTTTCGCTGACTGAAGCCTACCCCGAGCACATGGTGTTTTGTATGACAGCTATAGTATATGTCATATTCTTTCTTCTGTAGAACACCATTCCCTGTCCATCTGATTTCTTGAAGAGCTGTTATGTCAGCTTTATATTTTGACAGGGCATCGGCTAGCTGCTGAGCAGCTCGAGCTCTATAGAGCGATCGTACGTTCCATAAGAAAATTCGTAAATCATTTTTCAGTTTTCGTTGCGTTGGTTGTCGTCGTGTGATCAGTCCGTTTCCGAAGCTTGTTGTCGGTCTCGTAATTCAAAAGTTTTACGGGACAGGGAATTAACCTGTCGCCAACCTGAGGAACCAGCCTGATCATATTAGCCAAACCTTTTTAAAGGCTTGTTTCTAGCGGCCGCCACGGAGAGGCTATGATCAGACTTCCACCAGTCCCGAATAGTTACGGCACGTGCATGTTTTCGTATGCTACATGTTATTCCCCCTATTCGTCTGATGGCTGACCGCCTAAAAACCTAAAAAAAACCTTTTTGCCGTTTGTAAATGTCAAAGAGTGATTATGTAGTTAGCACGATACTAATAAAATAAAAATCTATTTGTTAATTTTAACTTTAATAAAGTGAGAAAGACTGAAGCTAAGCTCAATTCAAATTTGCAAAACCGTCGTTTCAACCAATCCTAAAACAGTTTCTACATCTTACTAATTTGACTAACATTTTGCGCCATTTACTGTATGTTTGGATAATAAAACAGGATCATTGAGGTTTTTTAGATTACTTTATTAAGACCACGTATTCCGTAGAAGTAATAACAATAACAATAAAAATTAAAGAAAAAGGTTGTAAGACAATTTGTAAATTTGACATTTTTACAGTTGAAGTGCTGACAGATTATTTTTCTACATCCCTCTCAACGCAACTTAACTTATATTTTATTAAATGAAATAGTAATGATAAATGCAGTAATTATAAAACATTTGAAAATTCAAGTTTTATGTTCTTATACACAGGAATACTTATTATAGTAAGAAAGTCCGTAATTGTGGATTTACATTGATCTTCATCTGAAGAAAAGTAAAGTTGGTCAAATAATCATCACCGAAACAATATCGAAATACGGACGTGCGAAAGAATACACAGCTGGTAAATCTTTTTAACTTCCTATAATTTAATAAAGGGTTTTCCAATAAGAGGTGTTATTTTGAATAGCCCGCTATTTCGGTAGCTGTCACTTTTGAAGCTGTCATTTTTTGACATTTGGCAAGTAGAAACTACGTTATTAATAAAAATGGAACGATACACGCTTCAACAACGCATTGAAATTATTAAAATTGGGTCCTTGAAATGCATGAAAATGAACCGGAATTTCATCGAAAAATCATCTTGACTGATGAGGCCCATTTCCACCTCGGAGGCTACGTCAACAAGCAAAACTGTCGCATCTGCGGCTCGGAAAACCCAAGAGTTATTGTTGAAAAGCCTCTCCATCCTCAACGCGTGACTGTTTGGTGCGGTTTATGGTCCCGCGGGGTCATTGGACCTTACTTTTTCGAAAATGAGGCTGGAGCAACAGTTACGGTCAATGGATTGCGCTATCGAGAGATGATTAATGATTTTTTATGGCCTGAATTGGATGGTATTGATCTGGACAACGTTTACTTTCAACAAGACGGCGCTACGTGCCACACAAGCAATGAAACCATCGATCTTGTACGGGAAAAGTTTCCGGACCGTGTTATCTCTCGAAGAGGTGATCACAATTGGCCACCGAGATCTTGTGATTTAACACCTTGCGACTTCTTCCTTTGGGGCCACGTGAAAGATAAGGTCTACGCCAACAGCCCAGCGTCGATTCAAGACCTCAAAGATGAAATTCGTGAGGCTATCGAGGACATAGGGCAGCCACTTTGCGATTTGGTTATGGAAAATTTCATGAAAAGGATATGGTCCTGTAAGCGTGGTCTTGGCGGCCATTTGGCTGATGTTGTGTTCCATTATTAACGGCATACCTTCCTCTTTATAATGAAATAAACATCCGATCATTTATCTCCAAAAATGCCATTTTTCTTTGAATATCAAAATAACACCTCTTATTGGAAAACCCTTTAGTAGGTGTGGGTGGCCAGCTTCGCGTAATTAAAAATAGTTTGTAATGTTTCCCCACTTTAAAATTGTGATATTTGTTATAAAAAAGTGTTATTCTACGTTTTCACCAAAAGATAATCCGAGATTTAAGGCAAGAGATTTATGTGGTGTTTTCACCACACTAACAGCCTTATTTATTATTTTTCACTAATACTGGGTTCAACTTCGGAATAGTTTAGCCGAGCCGAAGCACTTACTTCGGACTTACGCCAACTCAAACAAATCCTTATTTAAAATTATTTTCTTAGCAGTTTTAGCTACGCCTTCCTTATGTCAAATATACTGGGAAAAAAAGTTACAAATTTAAAACTCTGGTTATTATACACCTAAATCAAACCCCAGCTAATTTCCATTATTATTCATTTTATTATCATTGTATACATAGAGGTTGGATTGGAGTGTCCGAGAGTGCAGACGTGTTTCTGCGTCTGCACTCTCCAAAAAATAAAATTAACATAATCTAGTAAAAACTTGTTACGGTTAAAATTAATTTTTTTTCCGTTTTTAATGTCTTTTTTAAGTAAATTTTATTCGCTATTACTAAAAGCGAACTTCCTAAATATCCTAAATTAAACTCAACGCCGGATGGTGCTGTGATTACAACGAAAAAACTGGATCCCTTTTTTAACACAAAGTGCCCATTAGTTCTCCCCAGCGAGATAACAAAAAGTAGAACCTCAAAATGAGGCATAACCTAACAAGTGGACAACAGAAAAAGGAAGCCTGATGCAACCCACTAACTCCCTGCATTAAGCAACAGTGTAATACACTACACAAAAATCGACGACGCCGATACATGGCTCACTCCCAGCAGGAAGCGAACCTGCACATAAATAAAAATCCGCAACTGCAGTTCTGCGGGCAACAGTCCGCCGAACAATAATCGATGACGCCGACATATGGCTAATTCCCAGCAGGAAGCGAACCTGCACATTCAAAAAAAATCCGCAACTGCAATTCTGCGGGCAACAGTCCGCCGAACAACAACTAAATCTCAATCTTGGGTCTGGAACCGAGGATCTCACGGCGATAGCCAACAACTGGGGCTTACAAAATTACCACCAAATGCAACAAGTAACGGATTTGGTTCCAGTGTTGAAACAACTCCTAATAATCGTATATTTATATTATTATGTATAAGTATAGAGCCATCGCTCTCAACTTATTATCTCTGTCATGTGATATTAGTGTAACCGTATAATCTTCTCACTCATTCTAAATGTATAAATGTAAGCAGTATAGAGCTATCGCTCATATCTGACTATCTTTTTTTTCACTCTATCACTCCTCTAGTGAACTAATTGCATATTCAAACATAAAAAGCGTTCTCGCTCTCATTTTCAAAAAGACAAGAAATATCATTTTATGTAAAAATAGAAAAGATATAATAGCGTCCTGCGCTGTTTTTTTAGTTTTTAGTTCTTTAGTTTTAAGTTACTATTAGTTTATAAAATCGTAAATATGTATATAGTCAACGAAACTTCCGTTTCACGCAAATGTATAACGCTCGCCCATGAGCACGAGCAGAACAAAACCATATTATTATATAAAAATTGACATGCCACGAGGCTTAACCCTAAATAAGTAAAATTGTTAAAGAAGGCCATACGTTACAGCCACTTTTGTACTTTTGTTAAAGATAGAATAAGATGAAACAACTTTGTAAAATACACCTAAAGACTCAATAAAAATTTTCATTCACTCATTCATTGTATACATATTGGAAATTGGATACATAAAATTGTATTGTATAAAGTTCAAATCCAATAAATGAATGTACCAACCACATTGCGTTCTCAATACCGTACAACTATTGGAAAATATAAATAACTTATTATTGCAAAATATCTATCCTTTTTGTCTTAGTAAGAAACGAAAAAAAATTGCTTACACTCCTTTTTGTAAATTTTACAAGATGTCATCTCAAAATGACATTTAGATACTAAAACAACCTTTAACCTCCTATGAACCAGTTTTAGCTTATTCCATCGCTATTCCTCGTGCATTTTCATTATAAATAAGGTTTTCAGGATTAGAGCCGTTGTAAAGTCGAAGTAACTTTACTCCGTCGCTAAAACGAGTTAGTAAATAAGGCTGTAAAAGATTAAAAAGATGATTAACTTTGACAGCATCTATCAAAATGCTAATGCTGTTTCAATTTTTCTTATAAAGTAGAAGCGAGGGAAAGAAAGTTTTATTTGTGCCAAGCGATGAAAAATCATCGAAATAGCTTAGCACAATATGGATATTAGGTCAGTTCGAACTATAGAAAAATTGATCCAATGAAGATTTAACAAGATTTATTTCTAATCTACTAGATTTACGAAATAAATGTGTATGGTAAATGTTCGAGATTTAAGGAAGATTTATGGTAAATCCACTTAAATCCAGGATTATTTCTTGGTGAAAACTTAGTATTAATCTATCTAATAAGACTATCCGCAATCCTCAAGAAAAGTTGAGCTTTTTATTTAAATATTAGAAATAGAATGATGCTAAACTCAAATCAAGGAAGACAATTAGGCCTATATTCTGTGTGATCTTTTATTCCCGTATTCTATTATGAATGTCTATACAAAAGTTTGAGCAGTCAACAAATCTTTATGAATTATAATTCTGGTATTCGAAATGCTAAAATCTGTTATAAGATTTGCTAAGAAATCTGTAAAAACCTGTCAAACGTTTGAACACAGAAAAAATCTTTTACGGATCGCATTTTTGGTTTTTAACATACCGAAATCGGCTATGAAATCTGTTAAAAATCATAAAAGAATAAAAAACAAACTTTTGTGACTTACCATAAAAGATTTCAATAAGTACAAAGGTATAATAAGTAAAAATGAATATACATCTTTTATTTCGTTGACGAAATGTTCTTAAAAGGAAAAATTTATTAAAATATATTAAAACACAACAGCCGTATCTACAAAATCTTCCTAAACTACATCTTTGAGGTTATTTATAGCTTAACATACTTAAATATTTAATTTGCCTTTAAATGATGAAACTCAAGTCCGTATCTGTAATCGATTTTTCATTGGTTCTTAACTAAACGATGGTTGTGTCACTTAACGTAAAAGAAAGTGAAAATCTAATACAAAAAAATTATACAACACAGCTGTTTTGTGACACCTTGAATCAGTATAGACATTTGGAAGACACATTTTTATATCTGTGAAATTAAGAAAAATGCTATTAAACACACCCACCCCCGTCACAACAAACAAAAGAAAAAGATCATAAAATTGGGATGCTTCCGACAAGGAAACGTCTTTATTTTAAAATATGCCATAATAAATTAAAAAAAAGAATTATTTCCATGCACAGATTCTCCTCCAACAACGAGGACAAAAGTGTCGATACAAACACTTCAAAGGCTAAGCGGGAAACGTGGACGAAAATTCTTTGCGCGTATTCTTAGAATTTTATAGTTGTAAAATATTGCAACTGGCAATACAAACTCACAATTTGAAACTTCAAAATTTCAAAGATTACAATTGATATGTCAAAATAAATTTTAAAATGTCTTTAAGTGACCTTTAAACGCGGTGGATATCGTTTACGTTAAGAGGCCTTTAAGTAACTTTACTTAAATTTGAAAATTGATCATAGATACCGATTTCATACTTAAGAACTGTTTGGAGGTATTTTAAAGTTAAGCAACCTTTAAAATTTCTTTATAGATTCGGCTGATAGATCATATAAGTAAAGTACAATAGTATAATGCCATGTTGGTATTCCCTGAAAAATAGATAGTAAAATCGTATTCCATGGTACAGATACAACTATTGAGTAAGAGGTTTTCTTTTTTGTTCGTCAACTATTTTAATCATGTCAGATAAAGTTTTACTTAATATCAGCCGATTATGAAAGCAAATTTTAATTCAGTTTGATAACAGATTTCGTTTTCGAAATGGCATAACAGACTTTAATAAAAGTTCGAACTCCTGAATACCAATCATAAAAGATCTTTTAAGGTGGAAATCTTTTATGATTCATAACAGAAAATCTATAGCAGAATAACAGATGTGGTAGAATCTGCCTAAATATTCGTTTGGATCAATCCTAAAATTCAAACAAATTTCCGTTTGGATAAAGAACGGTGACATACCTGATTTTTCTTAGGTTTGTTTGTTTGTTTGAATAGATGTGTATTTATGTTGTCATTTGTTGCACCCTGTGCCTGTACTTGTACTGGACTCAAACGTCAGTTTTGGAACGTCAACAGTTTACCCAACTCTATATTTTATTTGCGATTTGGATAACAACCAAATTAAAAGCAGACAAAAAGTTTCACTCCAATAAATCTCAATAGTCCAGAAAAATAGTGTAAATAATGAGATTTTCTCGAATCAATAAATGTTAAACCGTTTTTCTCTAGATAATCGTTCAATCGCTGGCAAACCACCAACTAAGGAAAACTGCATTTTCGCATGTGCCTCAGTGCCTGTCAATCAACAACTTTATTGTGGGCTTGAATTTCTTCGCATATCAAGTTGTTTTTGTTTTGCCTCCTCTGTAACTTGGTAATTTTCTTCTTCGTCGTCAGAGATCTCTTTGTATTTTTAGCAACCATAGAAATTGTCCAGCTGCTACCAAATTCAATTCCATACAAAATGTCGTCCAACTTCAAGTACACAATGCTGAAAACAGTAAAGCCCTACATTAAGTATGTGCCCCAATTATCAAAGCCAGTTTTACGTGTTCTCATCCAAGTCTCGGTGCACTACATTGAAAGCCGTAAATGTTCACCAGAAGTTTTGGATCTGGCCCTCACCAAATTAACTCATTCCGGTTGTGAAATCCCAGAGAACTTCTGTGAATTATTTGCTGCCATTCTACAGATAATGCAAATCTTTTTAAGGACACCCAAGGGCAGTGTCAAGGACGATGAACTGCGCCAGTGTCTGAGGGAGTTGAAGTAAGTTTATTCTATCTATTTGTTGTGTAAAGTTTTGTTCAAGTTCGGGGAGTGAGAACTTACGACTTTACTTGCAGGTTCACAGAAGAATGTATTGATGACATTAGCAAGGTTTTGCACAATCACAGGGACTCGTTGACAAAGAACTTTTACGAGGTCAAATGCCTTAGATCGCCTCCGAAAAGATTGCAGTGGCGGATTAATATCTCGCTCGGAGATTGGTAAGCTATATTTTTTTAGAGAAATTGAAGGTAGTGCGAAAATTCTTCAAATGACGAAGCTCAAAACCAAACACATAAGAAAAGATAGCAAAAAATAGAAAAACGGAATTTGTTGTAGAAGTTTTCCGAACATCTTGTCGATTGAAATTTTACTTACCGAATTTTGCATTGGTTCAACTGGTTCAGAAATAAAGTATTACAAAAAAGTGTTCTATTAACGAACCCATTTATTTTCAGCAAAATTTATAATTAATGTGCAATTTTTTTTTTCAGTGGAATCATCCAACTCTCGCAACCAACAATCATAATCCACTTTCAAACTCCGAACGGCGAGTATAGAACATTGGAATTCCCAGTTGCAATGTTTCATCGCTTGCGTTACAATATTGCCCTGCTGCTCAAAGAGATGCAATCCCTTGAGAACCGTGCTCTCATGAAGAAGTACACCACGTAATTTCTGAAAATACAATCTCAATTCAAGAATTTACTTGCTGCTATAATCTTTTTATTCCTATTTCTGTAACCTGTTCCCATAACAAACAAAAAAAAGTGTGCTGCGTTCGATGTTACTGCAATTGGTCGAAGTGTCGCTTCTGTAATCCATGTACTATGTCTAACTTCGACTACAATAAGATATTTAATGTATTATTATTGTTGAATTGTTTAATTCTATGTATTTGAGTAGTAAGGCTGTATATGTAGTGTATTAGCTATATTAATGTTCGATGTGCCAGTCAAAAACAAAGTTTGAGATAAAAAAGATTATATACACGTAATAATTATAATATTATACAAAAAACAATGTATTTGCCTATGCAATTGAATGGTTTATTTTTGAATTAATTATATTATATATAATTGTATTATTATTGTATATATAAAAATAAAGATAAAAATGAGTGAGAGATTACACAACAAAACAACGTTTAAATATTAATATTATACGCTTTAGGTTCAATCGATTGTTTATTGTTTTACCGAATACGTTTTTCATCAATTTCCTATTTACCGAAATGAGAATTTTTGAAATGTATGAAAACAAACAAAAAATAACCTAATATAAATACAAGCTGCTACGGAATTCATATGGATGGGGAGTGGTAATAATTAATATTTAATTCAAAAGTAAAGAGTATTTATTGTCATGAAAAGTGCTGCTCATGGCCGTTCGGAATCGGCAGAAAATTGTAGGTCCCATTTCAGGCAACACGAACACAGGAATGGTTGAGAGATGTAACTCACTATGTCATGGTTCTCTTCTCTTTGAGCTGTATCACCACAAAACAAATTTATTTATAAATAAGGGCGTATGAGCGTTTGGGTCAACAAAAAAAGATTAACAAGAATAATTTGCAATATAACTAAAATTTCTTGGTTCTCCATCAAAAGAAAAGATTTTTTGTTACAATTTTATAAGTTTATTTTATAGGCAAAAACGTTTGACGAACAAAAAAAATGTAACCGCTACTGGTGGAAGACCATACCACCGGAATACTTTGTCTCTTTTGGAGCAATCCGTAGGCGATATGCAAAGTTCGAGCCATACTGTTAATCCACTTGACATTTGCTTGGGTGTAAACACACATGGGACCTTTTCTACGAATCAAAACGGCAATTGTATTTTAGGTAGCGAATTCCTTAAGTTCTGAAGAATCCAAATTTATCGGAGAGATCGAACATGGTCATTACCGTAATTTTTTTTTAATTAAAAAAATCACAACCGAAGAACACAAAATACATTCTGAAAGAGTACAAATACAAATTCACAATGCTAAATGCAATTTTTTATTGTTTAACATGTTTTATTTTATTGGAATAATTTTCGCCAGTATTGATGTTAAGATAAGATAATTTATTTCAATACATAGTTTACAATAATTAGTTATAATTAAATAATTAAAATGTTTATATTAAAAACTAAGAATTAAGGATTTAAATGAAGTTAAATATGCACTTTGTGGTACTAACACCAGTTTTAAGTGCATTATACAAAAGATAATCATTTAAATGAAAGTAAAGCCGCGTCGAGAAAAATATTGGATAAAGCAAATTTGAAATGATAAAATTGGTTCAAAAATATTTTGTGTTTGTGGAATTTAGAGAATTTGGAATCAGGAGACAAAATGGTTTTTGAGACATAATGTATAATATTCATTAATTAAGCAAGTAGTGAACGTTGAATTAAGTAACTTGTTGAATTAAATCTTCTACACCTGATCTTGACAATAGCCAGATTCTGAGGTTTATTAAGAATTTATTAAGTCTAGGTGTATTAGGTATATCGGCTGGGAGTTTGTTGTAGATATGCGGAGCTATATTAGTTGCAAATCGTCTAACATGTTCTGTTCTGCTCTAGGAACTATCACAGTATTAGAGGCTATTAATGTGTAAAATTGTTATGAGCTAAATTGTAAAAACCACCTCGAAGGTAAAATAGTCTGAAAACTTTATATACGTATAGTTTTCTGAGTGGCAATATCTTAATAGATTTAAACAATGGAAATGATGGCTCCCATCTAGGTTTTTTCTGAGCTGTGATAATAGGTTTTGGATTACTACACTATTACTTGCACTACCCTAGCAAGAGATACCATATTCCGAACGAGAATTGACCAAGGCATAATAAATTGATGTAATTAAGTTTGTACTCTGTTTGTACTCGCCTACGTAAGTAATATATTCTATTTAGTGCACAATAAGTACTTTATTTCACAGTGTGTATATGTGATTTCGAATTAAGTTTACCGTCTATATTAACTCCTTGGTACTTAAATTCGGAAACAGATTCAAGTTGCAGGCAAGAGACATTGCAGCTATGGCGATCACAATTTATGTCATGTAGACCAACTTCTTGGATAAAATACTCTTTTGTAAGAGGGAAGCACATTACTTTCGATTTGCTGCTAAGTACCAAATTATGATAGTTAGGTTAGCATTCATTAAGATCTTGGGGTGCAGCATAAGTTAAAGCCAAATCATCAGCTATTATGTTCATTTAGATTAAGGAAGAACAATGGTCGGACGACAGAGTCTTGAGTCATTGAAGCATTAGCTTATAGAAGTTGCTTTCTATTATAGGGATAGGATGAGAACCAGTTCAAAATTTTGTCTCTGAAGCCATATTTGTAAAGTATCTTTAATGACAGTTTGTGATCAACTAAGTCAAAAGCCTTTGTTAGATCTAGGAATAGAGCAGATGTTTTGTTACCTTTGTCTATTTCCAGATGTATATGTTTTAAGACAGACAGTATAGCTTCTTCAGTACACTTTCCCTTTTTGAAGCGAATGTGGAAGCTCGCTTACTATAATGCCGCGATGTGATTAGAGAAATTCGATAAATCATTCAACTTTAGTCGAAGTTTGATTCGATATTCATAATGAAGGCCTTAATTATTTAAAACACATTATTAACTTCACTTGAGTCGGCACAGCTTCAACTACTGGACCAAAATACAACGTTATGATCAAAGGTTAAACGTAGAACTTTTTGTTTTTGTTTAGATTCTGCTTTGGCAGACAATATTAAGTAAGCAGGATTCGATATTGCCGTTTTCTCAGTTGAGCGCGTTTGAGTCTTTTTTATAAAAAATCATTCATAGCCATTCAATCTTCTATGATCGTTCATTATTTAGCACACATGAGATGCGCCGGCAGATTTTTGCGGTTGATTAAGCAAATGTTCGTCAAATGTTCTTTAAATCTTTTTTTTGTTTGGCCATAATATTTTTGTTTATTCAATTTCGAATTGCTGAAAAGCAGTGTTTCGTGTTTGATAAACCATTTATAAATTTACTATTTGTTATCGTTTTTATAGACAATATCTAATTAGTGATCCGCAAACACTTTTTTATAAAGACAGTGCGAATCTTTTATTTTCGTTTTTTTTTTTTTTTTTTGCGTAAAATGAAAATAGTTTTCCTTCCCCGTATATTTATAAATTAGTTGTATCAGCCATATTTTCCCTACAACCATATAATTATCACATATATATGTATTTTGTTACAAACATCACTACTGGCTTTTGGCTGAAAAAAAATGTAAAGTAACAGGAAGCAATTTATTGTTCTCTCCAGAAAACACGTCATACATTTCTACTAGTATTAAATATGACTATCATCCTAATTCCGGTAGTCATTTTACTAAAACTACAGGGCTCTAGAAACGACAATTGTGGTAATTGTTCAGGAATGGCACCGTTTTGCGCTTTTCTACCCATTATACCCAGTCGTTTTACTGAAATTCAAAGTGGCTATTTGTAGTAGTGCCCAAAAAGAATTGAAATTCAAGCTTGAACATGCCCCGTATTGGTTGAATAGGTTGTTGTAAAAGTTTGTAGTTTTGTTGTTGTTTGTAATTGGCATCTCAATCTCGACAAAACCAACTCTAGTTTGTAATAGGTATCGATTTTGTAAATATGTATAAATGAAAAATTACATAATTCTAACTAAATAAAATTGTATTCTTTATTTCCCACATAAGTATTTGGTACACATAAGGTTTTATGAAAATTCTTTCTTGAAATTATCTTATTGCAAATAATGTTTTTTGCCATCAATGTCCCGTAATCTCTGAGCGGCTTGCTCAGGAGTTAGATCACGCTGTGCTTGGCACAGAAGTTCAAAACCAACCATGAACTTTCGAATTGTTGCAGAACGCAACAAAGGTGGATAATAAATAGCATGCAGCGTCCAATGAGTAGCATCTTTTCCTATCTCATCGCCAGTCGGAGCACCATGCCAACCCATAGAATAAGGGAATGAACATCCAAAAAGATTATCATACTTTGTGGTTAATTCTTTAATGGTCAATGCCAGATTATCGATTTGACTCTTTGTCAAATCATTGATTCGCTTATTTTTGTTGCGTGAAATCAACATTGTTTCGAATGGCCACGATGCCCAGTATGGAACAACAACTAGCCAATCTTGATTCTTGACAACAATTCGCTCTTTTTTCGCTAGCTCTCGTTCAACATAATCATCGAGCATAGCACGTTTATGCTGCTCGTAATAGCTCCTTAGATGTTTATCTTTGGTCTGTGGCTCAGAAGGGAAGAAGGAACATGCCCAGATCTGGCAATGAGGATGTGGATTCGAACAACCCATCGCTGAACCTTTGTTCTCAAAGATCTGGACCCAAGTGTACTTCTTTTGCAGATCATTGTATTGGTTAATCCACCTTAGGGAATTATAATGATAAGTGAATAAAAATCTTCTATCATTCAAAAATATGTTTACTCTTTGATAACTGCAGCGATTTCAGTTGAACTCATCAACGGCAAAGTAGTGTTTGACTTTGGATGGAAGCACATTACCCTACAGGTGCCTCGTGCAGGTGCGACCTGAAACAATGGATCACTGCTGACTGGAGGGTCTGGAACACCTTCAAGTAGAGCAGGAAAATCGTTTGTGAACACAAACGTTGACTCATAGGCTGGATTTTTCTATTCGAGTCGACAAGAAGTTTCAAAAACTTAACGTCTTAAATGAAATTTGGTAACTTACGACACCATTAGGGCGGCTTACACCTGGGCAGAGCGGATTGGAGGGGTCGAACTCAGGAAGCTCGTTCTTCTGAGGGGATTCTTGTTGACCTGACCACGGACGCTTCATGCGGTGTGGACAAACCAGAACCCATTGTCCAGTTAAGGGATTTAAACGCCTGTGCTGATGCTCTGCAACACATTTACATATGATAATAATTTTGGTGTACCAATAGTAAAAATTTTGTAATTACCTGTTGCAATAAATTCTTCCTTAGACATCTTCCTATTCGCTCGATATGAACCCCGGTTTAGTATTAGATAAAGAATGAACAGTCGTTACCGAAGAATTCTTATTTTAAGTAAATCAAATGATTATTCAATCAACACTTCAATGCACAATTGAGTCGATTATTTTAGAAACTTGTTTACACTTTTCAATAATGATAAGAGAATCCACTATCGATAGTCGTGATCCCTCTCCAGTTTAGTGTTTCAGTTAAGATCTAGAGATGGTGGGAAATATCGATAATTTCGACACTTGAAACATCGATTATTGTAGAGCTTTTAAAGTTTTCCATGAAGTCCCGAATGGTGGGGCAGTGTTGTTATATCGTGCACCTCATTTCATTTTTCACCATATTATCAAACTGATATTTTAAAAAACGTGTATTTTTCGAATTCCGCCGTATGGGCTTAAGTTGTAGTTGTGTTTATATGTAAGGCTCTTAGTCCCGATGTCGTTTTTCGTATGGTTTTGCAAAAAAAAAATAACACGCTTAATACTCAATAATATGAAATACAGAATGATTTTTAAAGCCAACTTATAATTTCAAAACACACATTTAATTTCCGCAAAGATGTAGAACTGAGTTTCCGCAGAACATTGAGAACTGTTAATGAAAATTTCGTAAAATTGTTTTTAAATTATAATTACTTGTGGGGCGGGTGCAGAAAAAACTTTTTTTAGTTTTTTTCATTTACACTTTTCCGTTCGGTCAGTAAATTTAGCTAGCCAAAGTGAAGTAAAGAGTGCGGAGAGATGGCGTAAACAAAGTTAAAGTTGAAACTGCAAGGAAACCAAAAGAAGCGGTATTCCGAGCATTTTAATTAGAATTTCTCAAAGTTCTGTGTTAACTCTATTAATATGATTTTGGTGACGTTTAAATGAAGTCCGCTTCTTTGAGTTTAGGATTAATGGTGTTTTCGATTGGTCGTCTGGACGTCATTTCTGAATCAAAAGCAGTTCTGTGTTAACTCTATTAATGTGATTTTGGTGACGTTTAAATGAAGTCCGCTTCTTTGAGTTTAGGATTAATGGTGTTTTCGATTGGTCGTCTGGACGTCATTTCAGAATCAAAAGCAGACACAATTTAGATGTGTTAGACTTGCTTCACATAAGTTTTAACCTAATTTCGTGAAAAAAAATTAAGTAAAAGGAAGTATTTCTTTTTTTTACTATTACACCGGGCCAGTTGAGGAAAATGTGACCAAATTTAATATACAGCTGTACTTTTTGTACTTTTTGATCTAAAAGCATTTTGCAACTTTAAAAGTGAAGTTCACTTGCTCGTGGTATTAAGATCGAGGAGAACCCGTTACAGAAGTCGTCCAGGTTCGCCCTGAACCATTTGGTCGTGTTGAGATATGAGATGAAGTCTTTGATTTTCATTTCAAGAAATTTGTTACGGTTGTCAAGCAATAACTTTCAGAATAATTTCCCTCAATTACACTGTGACTTGAAAGTATTCTGAATGCTTCTGAAAACGTTCGTTTTGCACGAAATGACAGTTCTTCATCTGAAAAGACGATAAAATCAATTCTGGATTTCAAAAAAAATCTCAAACAGAAGCACGCACATATGTATGCGCAGTGCGCATTTTAAATGTCAACAGCCGATGACCGATATAAGGAAGTTCAAAAAGCTAAAGAATTTATTTCTTATAAATAAGAAGTTTCTTATGATCAAGTTCAAGTGAAATTCCTGGAATTTAATTAAGAATATCCCTCGTAAAGCGGATCAAATCTTTCAAATTAGTTTTAACCATATTATTAAAATGAAAACAACTTCAATTTGCCATCTCTACCTATTTGACGTTTCACAAATATAAAGAAGCACAAACTTCAGAATCAAAAAAAGTATTTTTCCCATTACCAAACGAAAACGCTTTTAGTTTTTTAATGAACTGTTATTGCGTAAGGTGTGTTCAGAAGTAATTTATCAAAAAAAACATAGGCGCAAAATTTTAAACAGCTTTACTACTTTTAAATAGATTGCTATGTCTTTCATAATTTTAAACATTTTCTAACTGCTAAGGCTATTTTTTTATTAAATTGCTTCTGAACACTCCTAAAGACCTAATAATACCTGTTTTGATGTTTGTAAATGTCAAAGAGTTATATGAAGTTAGCACGATACTAAAAAAAATAAAATAGGTATTCGATGATTTTAACTTTAATAAAAAGAAATTGAAAGTATGATGCTATATTCGAATAAAATTATCATAATCGTCGTTTCAACCCATTTATTTAAAAAAATTGCTGTGCTATTTTAGTAATCTACTAAAAAGTAAGCACATTGTAGTAGGATCATACTTATACAGTGATCCATAAAAGTCTGCGTACAAGGAAGAAATATTTTTAAAAACTGCTGTTATTCATAAATTTAAAGTGATTTGTTTAAAAAAAAAATATTTTTTAATAAAGAAATGTACAAGGTTTTTATTTTCAACAAAAAAAAATTAAAACAATTATTCATAACAAGGAGAAATTAATAACAACAAAATAAACCTCTGAAATTCTTCCACAAAAGTCTACGTACAGCTGTAACTTATTAAAATTGAAAAAAGTTAGTTAATATACTCGTAGTCGAATAACCAATCACCTGTACGCAGACTTTTGTGGAAGAATTTCAGAGGTTTACTTTGTTTTTATTAATTTTTTGTGATACGAATATTTTTTTGTTGAAAATAAAAACTTGGTAAATTTATTTTAATGAAAAATACCTTTTTTGAAAATAGTTTACTTTACATTTGGGAATAACAGCAAGTTTTTAAAAATATCTTCCTTGTACGCAGACTTTTGTGGATCACTGTACATACATAAATATGTTAATACTAAGCTGTTTAAAATTTTGCGTCATATCCTTTTAGCACGATACTAGTTAGAAAATGTTGAACATTAAGAAAGCGTAAGTAATCTGTTTTAAAGTAAACAAATTGTCATAGCTGGGTATTAACTCGTTAATCCGTTAATCGTTAATTAACGAAGTTAAAATTTTGATTAACGGATTAACTTTTAAGTTAACTTTTAAAAATGTTAACGGACACGTTAAATCCGTTAATCCACGTTAAGTCCGTTAATCGTTAATCCAATGCCTACTATTTACCGCGCGGCGCGAAAAACAGGTTCAGACAAGTATGAGACAAGTGCCGTGCGGCGCGTGCCGCGGGTGAAACAAAAACAGCTAGGTACGTATTATATTTTGACGGCGCGAACGAGTGAGAAAACTGCGAAAAGATTCGTTTCGTTTGATCATTTCATTATGCCGGTCGTCTACTTCGTTCAACTTTTTATTCAACTCTTTCGTTGGATAAACGAATTTACAACCTCTTACACTAGTGCAGCAACTTACGTAATTCACGTTGAGCAACTAAAAATGAACAAAATTCGGTTAGAGCCCCGTACACATAATTGACCAACTTTCCCATATGTTGATTAACCTCGCACACCTAGTTGATCAACTCTTAAAACTTATTCCAGTGTTGAATAGCTCCGTACACCTAGTTGACCAACTTACTCAAATGTTGAATCAACTGCGTTTTCGATATTGTTGCTCAGCCAGTTGATGAACGAGTTGATACCTTCGTACACTTAACCAAGGATCACTCGTTGGGGAACGCGTTGAACGCACCACGATAAACAAAAAACTCAAACGTCAAACCTGAAATAATTTTGACTTCAGTTTGGTACATATACATTTATTGTCGACGCACGCCTTCGCTAAATGTCGTGTTTAATAATGTTACGCGTTATGTGTATGGTCTGAAGCGCCAAGATCATGTATCTGCATATAAAACCAATATTGACACTGGATAAATACTTAGACTATTGCGTTTTGAAATATCTGCATAAAATAATAATAACTCGAAAACCAGAATACCTATATGATAAACTAACTTTCTTAAATTCATCTCGTACCCTAACTATAATTTCACCGCGTGCCAGTTGCATTACAACTGAGCGTCAATTTTTTGTTTACTCCATTCGCTTGTGGAACTCTCTTCCTCTTGGCATAAGAAGACTCTGTTTTGTAGATCGTTTTAGTGTTACTCTCTTTTCTTATTTGGCTGGCAACTTTAGGTGATGGGGCTTTAATATTATATGAACATAATTTTATCTTTTCAATTTGATTTGTATCTTTTATTTACCTTTATCTTTTCTTTTAATTTAACTTTTGTATATTGTTAAGTTTAAATTTAATTATATAAAATAAATATAACTCTTTATAAATCCAATATTAAAATCACATTTACTTCATTATAGATACTTTATTGTAATCTTTGTAAATGTTTGTTTAATTTAATAAATATCAAATATCAAGTCGCAACAACTGCAAGTTCATGGCAACGTAATAGTTCAACCACGTAGGTACATTTCACTGCAGCCAACGCAACGCAACACAATATTACGTCAATAAATCCAAAAGAAAATTAAAAAGTTGATCAACGCGTTGAACAAATAATATGCAACACATTATCTTGAAAATGTTGCTCAACGTGTTGATCGAACATTTTCAAGGAGCAACACGAGCTCGTACACTACCCGTACACTTGTTGCGCAATTCGTTGAGCAACGGACAACAACCAGATCCAACCCGTTGGTTGAACAGAATTGAAGGCACCGTACATTAGAGTTGAATTCGAAATTTGTGCGTTGATCGCCTAGTGGACGATCGGCATTACTTAGCGCCGGTGCTCAGAGTACAAAAATATAAAAAATGCAATTTTTATCACATGTTAACGGATTAACGATTAACGTTAACTTGCGTTAATTCTTCCGAAATTTAACGCTTTAACGTTTAACGAAGCTAACTTTTTTAGTAGCGGATTAACGATTAACGAAGTTAACTGTTTGATTAACGGTGCCCAGCTATGCAAATTGTTAAGTAGTATTATACTAACTCATTAAACGTAGGCTGTTCAAAATCTTGCGCCATTTAACAGCTCTCTGTAAAAATTACCGTGTTTAACCATTTTATTGTATTAAGTACAGTAAAACTACATACATATGTAAAATGGGGCTACACCAAAAACATTTAAAACAGGCTGAATTTTGATGCTTTATTTCGCCCCTTTAATTTTCATATAGATTTATTGATAAATAATAGGTGTATTTTATGATAAATCGATAAACAGTGTTCTTAAAAATTGCTCTAACGATTTTAATAAAAATAATTCCGTGTAGGTACTATTGTTGGTATATATCTACGCTTTGATTTTCCACTACAAATGTTGACGCCTGCCTTAAAATCATTTTTATTCTTTATTTTCGACATTAATACAAATGGGAAAGCCGGGCAAAGCATTTGCTTACATTCATAAATGCAAAACATATTTAAACGTTTAATTTTGAGTCATAAGAAACTAATAATCTACAGTATCGGAAAAATGTAACAAATTACTAAAATTATTTACATACCACATACATATACATATGTATGTATGTACTAAGGTATTTACATTTATCCTTCTTTTGCTCTTTATGGTAAAAAAGTATGTCTTCCGTTATAGATTTCATGCAGGGACTGCACTTATTTCAAAATTTTAGGCTCAAATGTCCTTTTTCGGACTTTTGGAAAGTAACCTTAATTTATGAATTCTGATGATAAAACCCTAAGTGATCCAAGCAAACAAGCCAGAGTTCCAAAGTTTATTTAGCTTTTTTTAATTTCATGCAAAAAGAAACAGTATAAACAGATGCCAACACAACTGTTCTAAGTTGATATCACATTGTTTCCCACCACAAATATAATTACACTAAATTGATAGCGTACTTCTTAGCAAGTACATACACTTTTTTTCTTGATAGAACAAACAATTAAAACAAATGCCGATCATAATTGATTTCCGCCAATACAATTATTGTTAGCTAAGATAAGATGATAAGACTGAAAACAGTGTAGAACATTTCCTTTTTTAACTATAGAAATACGCAAACATTTCAAAATGTTCGTTTTTAGAAAAATGATACCAATTGAAAAACACTATTCTATATTTTGTATGTTTTTTTTTTATTTCATTTCAACAGTATTATAATAAAGAATATTGTATTCCCTAGCCATTATATTATGATTAATTTATACGATAATATTATGCAATTATGTACATAAATCCTTAAAATGAAACATTAATAATATTAAACAAAAATAAATGTTTTCCAAGTTTTATAGAAACGCCAGTATCAATAAATTTTTGGAATGTACATATGTAAATTTGTACATAATCCTTTAACAACAACAAAACTAATAAATCTTACATAGATTATTCATAATATACATTTCTGTTCTTAGATTACCTTACATTCCTCAAAGTGATTAAATTCTAATATGAGTGTTTGGAAACAAATATTTCCCCTAACCATACCCAGATCCAAATAAATGCATATTTATTATGACAGCTTATGAGAAACCCATAGATACCAAGGGCCAGTTGTAGAAATCTTGATCCACAGATCAATCACCTCTTGAACTCCATTTAGTATTAGAAAGAATGTAGAAAAGAAACAAACTTCGTATCAAAAATTTTGCATCTGGTTAAAAACTCAATTGATCCGACGAAATCGGATAATCTTGAACCGAGGATGAACCGCATTTTGTAAGACTGGCCCTAAGGATATAATAACTACCGGAAAATGGCTAGAGGATTGTTCATAATCTTTCAAATAATACATGTACGAGTAGGATTATGTGTATTGTTATGTTTAGTCACACGAGCCAATTCAATCCGTTGACCGAGGATAAAATATAAACGGTCTTGTTAAACAATTATAATTGTTTAAGCAATTTGAAAAGCCTACAGAAAACATGTGATTGTGCGTTGTTGATCTTATCAAAGAATTACTTAGAGTATCGGATCAGAGTTTTTTCAAACGAGTTCCTTAGGATAAAGGAGTACATGATCGTAGTGACATGATGTGCATGAAAAATTCACTCAGAAGTGATTAATGAAATTTGTTACTAGTGATCATCCCTTCTATGTTGCGTCTAAAATAATTGTTCTGCCAAAATTAAAAATATCAGCGACTAATTAATCGGCTTCGAAGGAGGCTATCACCTGTAATTAATTCCATTATAACAGTCGCTGAAATTTTTAATTTTGTCATTCTCTATCTTATATACATAATACTTTACCCCCCCTATTACGGTTTGGGAATCGAACGTTCGAGGTGAGATTTTTTCATTAGCGAACTAACACATTCGACGTACTACGGTTGGCGAACTTTACAATAATTCGAGTTCGAAGTTTGATTGTTTATTAAAAATATCAAATATATGACTTTTAAGTCGAATCAAAGGTTCTCGATTCGCCAACCGTAATACTAATTTGAATTTCTCACACTCACATGTTTATTTGTTCGACTCGCCAGCGGTAATAAGGGGGTTAATGGGTACATGGAGGTACATGGAGGGGGTGCATGGAGAAAATAATTTTCTGAGTAAAATACATACATATCTTAAGATCAATGTGGAGAAAACAGTAACAAACTATTTTCATCTTCAAAATTTTAACACAGGTGCTTTATCGACAAATCTTTTCATATAAAAGAGTTATTGAAAATGATTATACGTAAAAGTTTCAGAGAATATTTAAAATAGGGTTTACTCTAAAAATTGATTTTTTGTATAGTTGGGCAAATCAAATAAAATTTTGATGTGGAATTAGGGCTCAATGTGGACCTTATACCATACAATATTATTGCTCAACATCAAGTACTATAAAATAATATTGGTCGTATTAAGACAACATGGAATTTGTGGAATATTAAATTAACAAAGGCTATTTTCTTTGCCAGAAATATATGACATGGTGTATTAAAGGAAGACGCTTTTTAGCGCAATATGTTTGAAAATATTTGGCTAATTATAATAAGAAATAATATGTAGATATGTATGTATATGATAGTTAACTTTGAAAATATAGTTTTGATCTCTCTTGAATTAAAGTTGAAAAGAAATTCTTGCGGGCAAACTGTGATTACGTTGAACAAATGGACAAACCAGTTTCTGGTAAAAAAATATAGATGTGACCAGTCCAGGAGCAACAAGTACGAAGCGAAGCCAGTGAAAGCATTCATATTATTAATAGCATTATTTTAGAACTTTGATTTCAAATTCTTAGGTTAATACCTACATACTTTTTAATGCAATATTTTTTTAATCGAAGAGAAATAAGTTTAATGTCCAAGCTAACAAATCGATTTCAAGTTTACAAAATGTATAATTGTGGGCCTTGTGACTTACAACTCTCAACCATTTGTATGTGCGTGTTGATAGTCAGAAAAAATCGAGAGGACGTACAATTGTATGCCGACGATGGTCACTCTTTCGTCAATGCCTCGCAAGAACCATTTCCTCAAAAATTTTTTTCCTTTTAAGACTCAGAAATTTTTTAAATTAATTCTTTATAATAATATATTTTGTTTAACTTACATTTTAAGAATTAAAAAACAATCACCATTTTCTTTCATACCAATTATCTAATTGTAAGAGGAAAATTATTCAACTCCTAGTATGCGGCAGTCTTCTTAATGAAATAACAATGCAGTTTAAAACTGCGCCTTTCTTAAATGTACATAAAACAAAAATTATAATTTTATATAGAAATGCTTCAAGATATATATATTTTTAACTGAATCTTCTATTTTTTCATAATAAAACAAAAACATTGATATAATAATTTTAGAATTCGATTGCACTTCGTAAGATATTAAATATTTTTTCCTAACAAACAAAAATATAAACAAAATAAAACAACATTTCCTTCATTCATAATAAAAATATTTATGAATTAAAGTTGTATGATGCTTTTAAACAAAAAAATAATAACAGAGATAATAACGAGAAGAAACTATAACTAGTTGACTAACAATTAACAATTTTAAGAATACGAATACTAAATTGGCAAATCCGGGAATTCTCTCTGGCATCATTGCCCTAAGATCTTACATAACTAATAGTAAGTTCTGGTTACACGGATTATACATTATATATGTACGATTTTAATATTTAAGCAATATGAGTAGGTAAAATTTGAATGTTAAGTATTTATAGTTTTCAGTTTTCAATTTTTTTGTTTTGTATTTTTACAGATGGCCATTCATTGAATCCATGTTGCTGCGTAAGTAAACAGGAGCTGTAAGGGATTTTCCTTTGACCAATTGTTCCAAATTTTCGCCGGCATAACTGAGGAATGGTGAGATCTCGCATTCATTGCCATGAACTATTCCACCAGCAGCCTCGATGTACTTCTTGTGCAATCGATATAGATCATTTCTGGCTGTTGATGGACAATCTTTGCCTGCACTATCGGCATTTTTGAGTGCACTAAACTCCTCGTCTCGTGGAACTTCCATAGCGACGAATTTCTGAGCAAATTCAAAGACATCAAAGATGAACTTTTCGATTTTAATTCCATTGGGCTTTTCAGGTGTTATTCGTTTGCCAGAATTATCAACAAATGGAATCTTTTTTTTTGCAACGTGCAGTTTGAGTTCAGACTCGAAATTGTGTCCAACCTTGTGCAAGAATCCAGATGTAAAGAAATGATTGCAAATATTTCCCGCGCTGAATGTTAGTCGACCATCGGAATTGCGCATTTCTGCTGTCTTTGCTGTTATCTCACTGTATTCGACCACTTGATATTTCCCATCGACCATGCAAACTACTCCAACAGGTTCGTTGGGATTCGATTTTTCGACAACTTTTGCGGCACAATCAGCATTCTCCATAACGCAGAAACCAATAAAAACCGGATCAGCTACTTTGATTAGAATATTATCCACGCTGTGAGCATGCAGGTACTGAATACCTCTGGTATTCATGTCCTTTAAGATGCCCCGATTCTTCATTGCTCGGTAAATTCCTCCATTGCCATCGGGAGCACGTGCAACTCGGTGCTTTTGATCTAATATTATTTTGCCATCGTATTCGAAACATGGCAGCGAGCCTTGCTCGAAAAGAATCACATTTTCTCTTTTCAATCCAAAATAGTTGTTAGCCACGAAGTAGTCTAGAGTAGCGCTGATGGTGTGTTCTGATGTCATAATGTACCATGTAATTCGACCACGTTGGCCCGTGTAGTCGAAGGCCAACTGTTCCAATTTCAGGATACGTTCAGCTTGTATACGGAATAGGGTCTTGCGTGATTGAAGTTCAACATCGTACATGCCTTTGGGATGAGCAAAACCGAGCCTGGTTCCTACGGAATAAAGAAACATACGAACATTTTTAAATTCAGTTAAACATGATTTTAATTTATTACATGAACATCATTTAATGTAATGACAAACATTTTGAAAAAAATATGAGAAACTTCGAATTGATTTGAAACAACTGCTGGCGCTTCTTGGGAGTGTATTTTGAGCTCAATACTTTTAGCTCTTTATATTGATGGTGGTTTTGAAAGTCTTCGGGTGGAACGTCTTTTTCGGGTATTTTTATAAAAAATACTAGTACTGGTTTAAAAGACTTCTGAAAAATGATGGTATGTAAGAGTTTTCAAAGCTCGAGAAACTATTGTTTGCATAGTTTAGATAATGGAAGCAATTAAAAATAACTGTAGCCGATTGTTTCTTAGACCAAAGTACAGACCTGGATTTTCAATGTCGATTTTTGCAAGGGATTACTAACAAATTTTAAACTTTGAAGATCGCACATACTTTTCTTATGTACAAACTTTGTATATAAAACTTACAGTACATACTCTCATACATACGATTGGGGCGACATCTTAAGCATAGCGGTAGTACTTGTTAGATTTGTCTTTGCTAAATTTAATAATAAAATATTTTATTTTTTAAGACTTATTTTGTATCTTATCCTACTCTCCACTTTAAAATCGTGCGCTAATTTCAGCGGCACCACCAGGAAAGCGTTGGTACCACAAAATCACGCTCCATGATAAAACTACAGGTTATACCATACATATATACAAAGGTACAAGTAAATTTGAAATTTTAAAATGGTATACATAAAAACATTAATAAGAGAAAAATGTTCAAATGCATAAAACTTATGTCGTTTTTATTTAGCAATCCGGAATCTCTCTCCGATGAACACTTTTGTTTGATTCTGAAGTTTTTTGTGATTGCATATGTGAACCATCAAATGTGAACAATACTGAAAATAGAGAATAAAAATATGTTGAAAGATACACTTCGCACAATTAGCATACACAATGTGTGAGTGCTTTTGGTTTCGATTTTGATTTCAAATCCTGAAGAAAATTTCTCTTCTTTTCAGAATCAGAACTGTCATTTTTTCCCAAGTAAACACTTTCAGAAGAGTCCAGAATAAAATAAATATAAACGACATTATTCTTTAAATTACTAAATTCTTTTTCAATTGAAGCGGCTAGATTTTAGCGGCCATGTTGTTTCGGTGGCATCTGTTAAATGATGCTAAATCACGACTATAGACAACGGCGTTTGTTCGCTAACTGGGCCTCGGAGCATTTCGAAGAGGACCCCAATTTTGGCCGAAAAATCATCTTTAGTGGCGCATTTTTGGACGAATGGCTGTGTTAACGAGTCAAATTACCGTATATGGGACGACACCAACCCAAATAAGGTTCATCAGCTGACAAAGCATTCGCGAAAAGTTACCGTTTAGTGTGGATTTCGCGCCGACGCACGTCCGTAATTTTTCGAAAACAACGTTTGTGAGCCAGGCAATGGCGAGCACTACAGAACGATGATAACCAATTTCTTATGCACCAAATGGACCTAGACATGTTCCAGCATGAACGATTTGAGAGTAAGGTGAGAGATAACCTAACAAAGGCGAAGTGAATTGGCCACCAAGATCATGAGACTTGACTTTTCTTGTGGAGTTTCCTGAAGTCGCCAGTCTATGCGAGTAAACTATAACGATATGGTATACAAAATATTTTTTATTTTATTTTTCATTTAAATTTACCCCGGGTTGACCCAGGTTTTTTGACGGTTTTCAAAAAACACCCAAGGGCTATCAATTGTTTTGTTGAAAACTTAAAGCAAGAAACAAATAATTCTGTGCTCTGATAAAACTTTAAATTTGTTATTAATTAGTATTAATAATGAACAATAACAATTTTGCGTTGTTACTCAATACTTCATCTGATGAGGATGATGAGTATATCGATGATCAAGAGTAAACAAGAGCAGCGAAATCTTCGAAAGTGAAGGTGATCTACTTCAGAGCAAGTTCAGGGCGACACCAGCTCTCAAAAAGACAGAAAACGACTTTAAGGGCAGCCCTAGGGCACTTCAGTGCTCAACGAATAAACCTATAAGTTGATAAATTTTGTTCTTAAAACTTTATTTTTTTTATCAAAATCGTTAGAACAGTTTTTGAGATAAATAAAATGGCTGTATGACGCGTACCGTTAGTTTTGAGACTAAAAAAATATATTTCTCTTCTTGGGAATTACCGAAGACTCTTAAGCACCAAGTTTGTAGAAAATTTCAGCGGTCGAGGCTGTAGGTCGAGATACAGACATGCTAGACAGATAGAACCCACTTTATGTTCTCTATCATCGTAATGTCAACTTGATTGATTGATCAAAATCTCGAGTTCGTATTTTTCCAAATACAAAATTTGCTCTGTATTGTGTATTGTGTTTAGCGACGAAGCCCATTTCTGGTTGAACTTGATACGTGAACAACCAAAACAAGCCGTATTTGGATTGAAGAGCAGCCAGAAGCTTTGCAAGAGCTACCAATGCATTCAGAAAAAGTCACTGCTTGGTGCGGATTATGGGCTGGCGGAATCATTGGGCCGTATTTCTTCAAAGATGATGCCAATCGCAACGTTACTGTGAATGGTGAGCGCCACCGTGCGATGATTTGTTATCAAATCAAATGAAAGAGCTTGACTTGCATGATCTGTGGTTTCAACAAGACGGTACCACATGCCACACAGCACGCGTAACAATGGACCAATTTAGAGGCAAGTTCGTGAACAGTTTATTTCATTTTTAGATCGTGCGATTTAGTCCACAGTTTATTTCATTTTTAGATCGTGCGATTTAGATCGTGCGCCTCTAGTCTATTTTTTGTGGGGCTATGTTAAGGCTCATGTATATAGCGACAAGTCCGCTTCGATTGACGCACTGGAAGCCAACATTGAAGCATTTATTCGTGAGATACCGGCCGAAATGTTAGAAAGAGTATGCCAAAATTGGACTAAGCGGATGGACCATTTGAGGCGCAGGCGCAGCCAACATTTGCATGAAATAATCTTCAAACATTAAATTATATCGACCGTACTATCGATTGAAATAAAGATTTCATGCATTTTTCGGAATTTTATGTTTTTTTAATTTCCGATAGCTCTTAAAAAATCACTCGTTACATATTTCGAAGAATCTTTCGAATAATAGGCAGATTTAATTATAAATATTAGATTTAAGAAATATAAATTGACCAATTGTTGTAAACGCACCTTGGAGTTGAGGTCACTTGAACTTTTTAATTGAATATCTCTATATGTATATATTAGAAGATGTTGCTTTAAAATCAATTGTGATAACGACTTTCTTATCAAACCTTTTTCGCAATTTTTAATAAACAATAACACACAAATAGAAGAGACGTTTTTGTTTTCATTATCTTTAATTAAAGGTTCTTGAGTGCATTTTTTTTAATTAATGTGTAAGACAATTTATTATTGTTGGTATAGGAACTAGAAATGCAATACAAATTGAATTTTGAATTCGTTGTTACTAATTGTAACATTATGTACATATGTATGTATGTACATACGTATATATGTACATACTTCTTATTAGCTCCTCTAGAAATTCTTAAGTCGTTGGTCTTTAGAACGGTAAAAATTTAAAGTCTTATACAACAACAATTGACTTTCTATAACATATTTTTTGTATATATAATAAATAAAATAATTACACACATGTTTTAATAGAGTAATACATTAAAAATATTATCTTAATTTACGAGCATTCCCAGAAATTTGTCTTCAGGAAAAGTTGTATCACTTATCCCCAACTATTTTAAGGAAACACAGTTACGGTTCCCGGTTAAAATGCCATATGCCTCTTATCGTCATACGAAACCTCCTGATAATAAATTGTGTGCCACATATGTACTTCATATTCGTATTACGCTCATAGAAAAAAAAGAGTTCATATCAACAATAAATATACTGTCACTATACTAGTTTGTACAAGTGTCTTTTGTTTTTGCAAATTCTTAATGTAGAAACAGAAATGTCACACCTTCAAGTGATAATAGGTCTATGTACTTTTAAAATTTAAAATGAGATTGTTGCTTTCCGGTTAAATGAGTCATATCTTACAAACCTCTCATATGAGTAGATACTACAAAACTAAAAATATCTCATTTTCATTATCAATGTTAAGGTCACAGTTTTTAAAATTATGAAATAAAAAAATTATAAGTCGATTCTTTCAAATTAAAAATTCAGTGGAAATCTGGGGTAAAATCAGCTAAGATGATAAGCGACCATTGAACATCAAAAATATAAATCAATCTTCATGTAAGGTTGTGATCAAATTGACTGTAGCTTTTTTGCGATCGTTCTCTTATGACAGATATTTACTAATGTCGATTTCCTTTACACATGAGAAATCAATTGCTGTGTGAAGATTTCGATCTCTCGACAGATTTTACGTTGATTTACACCAAAAAAATCGATTTTTTTTTGACAGAGATTAAATCCTTCAAATCCGTATTTGAAGAGGGATTTACATGTATACGAAATACGAAATAGGGATCGAAATTCCTAGTGTGTAAAGGAAATCGACATAAGTGTCATTTAAATCATCTTGGTCGTAGTGAATGGATACCAGGATTCACCACAATAGATTCGGAACCAAATATCAAAAAATATTTTTGTTTGTTGCTTATATAACAGTGTCGACTACCCAAATACTATTTTATTTCTTGAAAGAATTCTAATTTTTACCAAGAGGATATCATTTTTTTGCGATCACTTTGAAGAGGTTATTGTCAAAAGCGACTATCATCTTAAGTCGATGCCACACCCTCAATTAAAAGTCAGAAAAAATATCAATTATTATCTATTAAAAAAGTTTAATTTCCATTGACAATCAAAAACCATCCATAATGCATGTCAACTCTTCTAGAGCTGTTCTACTGTTCATTGTTTTTAAATATTACAACAACAACTTGAATAAACTACCACCAAGTGGCTGGAGTTATAGCTATTTCACTCTTCTGAAAAGGAGTCAGTTATAGGTATGAGCGTCAAAGACCACCTTGTGTGGAATATCAACGTCACCAAAAACTTTTCTTAGTGTTTAGGCTTCCTTCGACGTAACAAGAAATTTGTCACCTCTTCTCATCCGGCTGTAATCTATAATCATTGTGGTATTTTTGGTCACCAAGTTGCGTGTATATTTATATATATGAAAAAAATAAAATAAAATAATTTGAAAATTAAAAATCCGCCTGAAGATGGAAACATAATTTCCGAAACGCGTAGCGATTTAAAAAACAAACTTAAGTTGTGATATTAGTTGATAAAATATAAAATAATTTGAAAACTAATTTTGTTTATTTTATTTTCAAATTAAAAATCCGCCTGAAGATGGAAATATAATTTCCGAAACGCGTAGCGATTTAAAAAACAAACTTAAGTTGTGATATTAGTTGATAAAATATAAAATAATTTGAAAACTTATTTTGTTTATTTTATTTTTTTCATATATGTATATAAATGTAATCTATAAGGCCTATATTCGTCTAAGGCTAGAGTACAATTCCCATATTTGCGCAGGTACTCCAATAACGTACTTGGATATAATCCAAAAAGAGCTTTAAAAATGGTAGGTGATAGAACTATAATAGAAACATTTGAATACCTCGAGCACTGCCGCAATGTTTCTTGTCTTTCATCTTACCGTTATTTTATAAACAATATTGCGTACCTCTTTCATTAGCCGCACTACACGAATGTGGAATGACTTACCCGACTCAATATGCCTCCCCTATTATGATATTCAGGCATTTAAAACCAAAGTATATCGGTATCTTCTTTTAAATCCTCTGGGACAAAATTATAAATTATAAAAAAAACTCCGACTGTTGGTATATCTGTTTATCTGCTGTTTTATTCTTCTGTTGCAGCTAATTATATTTTTGTTCAGCTCCAAAAATAACATTACTTGCAACTTGCCATACAATCGTGATGAAAAGGCTTTTTAAAGACAATGTAAGAAAATGTATTAATGCAACATGCTCTAGAACCATTCTTTCTCTATCTATCACAATCAAAGTTTTTTTTTTTAAATCGAAATAATATAACATACCAAAACATTCAATACAATCTTTTGTCCTATAAGGGAGTATGCATTTTTTGAAATTTTATTCTTAAATGTATGTTATTAAATATTTCAAATTACCATACGCATTTTTCAATATGAAGAATTTGTATATATTAAACATGAATTACTTATAAAACTGCTCTAATGGTTTTTCGAATTAGTTTGCATAAAGTCATATTTGTTCCTTCAACTTAAAGCGCGGAACAGATTGAACCAGCAACAGCACCATCAACAGCAACAGCGGCCGCCATTAATTTAGAGCCAATGTATTTCAATTGTTCAACACACATAAGAACAGCAACAGCAACGCCAACAGCGTCGTTAGGCCAAAGTCCTAAATTTGCTGTTGCTGGTGCAGTGTTATCAACTTTTCCACTACAATATTCAGTGGCACCACAATGAAAAACTTTTTTTCCATATGAAATGTCAAACAGATGAAATGACGTTGCTGGTGGCAATGTGTTTGAGAAATGTTTGCTGGTGAGCGTGCTGTTTGCTGTTGACGATGCTGGTGCTGTTGCTGGTTTAATCTGTTTCGCGCATAAGCTCTTTAAGAATCTGTTTTAAACGTAGTACATGTGATCCAGTCATCTATTTTATTTAACAATTTCTTTTAAAAACATCAAGTTTATATTATACAACTCATATATGGGCCTAAGTTAATTTATTGTATCTTCTTTTTATAAAACGGGTTCAGTTTACAATTCTTATCGGCTATTTGATTTTGATAATTCAAGGGATTTTAAAATCTACAGTCATAATAATTATAAAACATCAACACTTCATATTAAACTTAGTAAAAGACACGTTTGAAATTATTTATTTAATTTAAGTTAATTTATGGTAAATACCATAATATGTGTTAGAACATTTTGCAAAGAATTTTAAACAATAATAATAGATTTTGAAGTCGCTAGCCTGGAAGGTAGAAGGTAAAACTAACTTATGTACATAATTGTTCTTTTTAACTCGTTAGTCTACTAACATTTATAGGCGACTTTTTAATAGGCTTGAAAAAGCTTCTATTTTAGTTTTTGAATTTCAAATTATAACTAAAATGAAACAGGAATTCTTATACGTTTGTTTATCAAAACTTTCAAGAATTCAATTTTTTATGATGCAACACTTTAACAATAGAGTATGAAAATCAACAAATTTGAATAGTTTGCCCGCTTTACCGGTTGCAGAAGGTTTTTTGTGTTTAAATTTTAGATATCCATATACTAGCCAATATCTACAATTTTTCAAGGTCAGTAACATAATGATATTGCCTTTGTTAGTCAATGGTTCTAGACATCATAAATATGTCAAACTAATTATGGTTTCAGTGTTGTCGATTTTCTAGATATTCTGGAGTATAAATTAATGAATTATAATAATTCGTTCTTTTGACATACCCTATACAATATCCAAATGTGAAAAATCAAAATGTTTTCCAAATACATATAGACTTTAACCTACAAACAAAACTCTTTAGTTAATAACACAGAATGACAAATTCAAAAATCAAAAAGATGCACCTCGAGGTCAAATAAAGATACGTAAATTTTATGTGCTTTGCAGTACGAGAGGCTTTGTGCAAGCCATACCTACATATCCAATTCGACTTCTTAACCGGTTTATTTTAAACTCGGTACTCAAAACTGTTGACTAAGGCGCAGTTTAATAGAGATATAGAATAGGTAGAGTTTATAAGTTAAGACTAATAAACAAAAGGATGACTTTAGCAAAAGAAAAATACTTTAAAATGAAAACAAAATAAGAAAAACATACAGAAAAAATAAATAAATTCATTTTCTTATCATATAATCATTTCTGTATGTAATTTTATTATCATTTCCGTAACGAAGGCGTCATTTCCCAAACAAGAAGAAATTCGTAAAAATGTTATTTGCACAAACATTTTTTTTTTTTTTTGTGAAATTTAGGTAAGGCGCATTTCGATGCGAAAAGGAGTTTTGAACAGAGAATCACCCAAATATATGATTACAAAACGACAAAAAAATGTATCAACATATACAAATAAAGACATTTATATACATAAATGATAATGCGATCTAAATTATTATTTAAATTTATTCTACGAAAGTATTCTTATCTTTTTGGAAATCTTGGCAACTAAAGTCGATTTTTTTTAATTGTATAAGCGCAGTCAAGTGGTTATGAATACCCTTATAATGTTAACCACAGTATGAGCAATTGGGAAAATAGGATGGATAGGATTAGAAAGGAGATACCGATGCACATTGGTTTTGAATGTCTGCACATTGCAATGAGTAGGAAACATTGAGCCGGGTAAAGCATTCCACATTCGTGTAGTGTGGCTAAAAAAGAATCTCTTTACTTGACGGTGCGTCCGAAATTGGGCAAATCGGTTGAATTTAATAGAACATCAATATTTAAAGATAATGTATATTTTGTTGACAAAAAAAGTTCTCAATTTTTGTTCATATTTTCCTTTACACTCTCTGGACTTGTTGTTTGCACGTTAATTTAATTAATTAACTAAATACCATCAAGCCAATTTAAGAAATTAAAATTATTGGCGGCGCGACCACTTGTGGAGAACCATACGAAATTTGTTTAAATCAAACACTATACTCTATTTAAGTTAGAATATATTAATTTGTTTTAATAACTAACCTTAATCTTCTCATAATTAAGTTAGAAACAATAATTAGGCATGCAAGAAAAACATTTTTAATATTGAATTACAGTGCAAATCAACTCAAAGATTAAAAAATAAATTACTACTTTCATAACGCTCATTTTTTGTATAAACTAAGAGGACTAAATGTGCGTATGTAAATTTGTATATACATATGTAATATATGTATATACTAAAAAAACACGTATTTCAAATCAGGAGAGGTATATGTAAACCATCAAAATTTTGATAACAGCAGTGATATTTTTATAATATATAAAAACATCGACAAACCTATTAAATCGTATTATTATCGTCTCTAACTTACGAGTATATCCATTGTAACAAAAATACTTTTGTTGAATTTAACTTTTTATCAACATCATCGCCTGAGTCGGTGTGGATAATTAATGTAAATTAATTTTTACGGAAAACGTATTTAGTTATCGGTCCGAATAATAAGCGGAAATTTTTCTTTTTTTCAAGATAATTTAATAATAATAATATATGTGTTTGAAAAACTTATACTTAGAGAATGACTTTAAACATAAGGATAACACATGCCTACAAAATAAAAAAAAAAATTGGTGCCACCATAACTGATATCAAATTTTGTTGTCCACTGTTACTGAATTCCAATAACGGTATTTTCCAGTCAAAACTATATGTACATTTTTTAACACTTGCTTGCATTTATTTTACTACGTGATAAAGTTTCCTTGTTATTTATGTAATTTCATTTATTTTGAACGGGTTAAATAAACGTTTTTGAAATGGCATCATAAAATAGAAAATGCTTAAATGATCCAAACTCATTCTGCTATATTTGTGGCGAGTTCACAGTACAAAAATATAAAAAGCGAATATCTGAGTTTGTACAAAAAGGGTATTTTGCCTACTTTAACTTAAAAATTAAGAACTTTGTCAAGCCTTGGATACCAATCAGTGTATACAAATTGTGTGTTGAACATTTAAAACAGTGGGTTAATGGCAAACGAAACCATTTAAAGTCTTGTGTGCCTATGATTTGGAGTGAACCGAGAAATAACATTGACAATTGTTATTTTTGTTGTGGTGTTAATCGAAAGAGAATGACCTATCCTAACCTGTCGTCTGCTAAAAGGCCTGTGCCCAGCTCAACAGATAAACCATTTCCTATACACCAAGATCCACCGGATTTGTTCGATAGCCAAGTAAGTATGAGCACCACACATGAAAAAGATAATGAATGGATAGCAACATCGGAAGATCAGCTTTTCACTCAAGATGCCTTCAGTGATCTTATAAGAGACCTCTCAAAAGAAACATCAAAGCTATTGGCTTCCAGACTTAAAGAGAGCAACTTACTTGCATAAGAGACCTGAACCTCTCAAAAGAAACATCAAAGCTATTGGCTTCCAGACTTAAAGAGAACAACTTAATTGCTAAAGATACGAATGTCACACTCTATCGTTTCCGAGAAAAAAAAATGAAATTCTTTGGTTCTGAAAGTGATATTCTTTTTTGGCCTGTGAGGTAAAGTTTAACTATTGGCAAACACAACGTGTTGAACCCATTACTAGTTTCGAGAGAAAAAATAATATTGCCTCCATTGCACATAAAACTAGGTTTAATGAAACGAAGCAATACATAAAAGCATTAGATAAAACTTGGGCTTGTTTTCAAGTCAATGAACGACTTAGAATCTGCAGCCTGGTTAGCGTTTGTAAACATTGTGAACAACTTTCTGGGAAATCATAAGTCCGTAAATTACCAAGACTTAGTGCTGGACTGACTGGAAAATTTTAAAAGGCTCGGGTGTAATATGAGTATTAAAGTCCATTACCTCCACAGTCATTTGACAGATTTCCCGAAAATTTAGGCTCATATAACGAGGAACAAGGAGAGCGGTTTTACCAGGACTTAAAAGTCATGGAAGATAGATAACAAGGTCGACGGGATGAACCCATGATGGCTGATTACTGATGGAGCATCACGCGAGATTGCCTTATGGACACTAATGCTCACTCGTTAAAAGATTTAAAGATTAAAAAAAGAAATGTTTTTAACACGGAAAACTTTATATATGTAATTCAATAATGTTGAAAACTTATTTTTTTATATTAATACATAAAGGAACAGAACCACTAATATTGTACATTTTGAAGAACTTTATAAAAAATTATTTCTTCGTTTTTACTTTTAGTCTTTCCATATAAGGCATTAGGCTGCGCCTACATTAGTGCGACAAAGCGATGCGATGCGAGAAGCGTTTGTGTGCGAGACAAATATTTACATTTATTCTTATATGCGTGCGCACAATGAAGCGATATTTGATGCGAGTGTTGCGAGTTTCACGCATACCTATCGCAAGCATCTCGCTCACAACTGAATTAACAACAAAACCGAACAAAATCGCTTTTACTGTGAGCACTATGTCGCATCTAATTCTCGCACCTCGAATCGGATGTCGCATCGCTTCTCGTATCGCATCGCTTTGTCGCACCACTGTACCGCAGCCTTAGAGCTTATAGTTTATATAAGCTAATGATACAATTGATTTTGTTTTAACTAGACCAATTTTGTTGTTTGTTCCCCATACCTAGTTTTGAGATTATATCGAAAGATAGGATCCACGGTACTAAACTTGGATTTAGAAAAAAAAAATAACCAAAGATAATAAAAAGTACAAACAAGAACCGAATTTGTATTTAAAGTATAAAACATTATTTTATATTTGAAATTGGAAACTGGTAGCTCAAGAATGAAGGATTGAATTGCTTTTTCCAATTCACTATAAAAGTTATGCCGTATTATATACAAATCTCGACATGTGATGAATTTAAAACTTGCTCTTCTTTTACACATGTCGCGATTTAAAATTGAATTTATCTACCTAAGTCAACCGGATTGTAGTTATGGCTTAACGAAATCACCGAGATTTTAAAATATATTTTATCAAAACTCTTGTGCTATTAATTGCGTTATTAATTCTTAGCAAGACAAAACCTCTGTGGTGCCACTTAAAAATATGATTTACAGCTCCTCTTTTCGTAGAGATACCTAAACAGTATACTTAAAACCAAGTTTCATACATGATGAGATACAGGTTCGTCGAATGGAATTTAGAAAAGAAATAAAACACCGTTAAAATGCAATAATTGCGTGATCCGCATGCGAATGAATTCAAATGATGAGATAGAAAATGATTTTAAACGAGAGATCCCACTATAGTTTATCATGCTTCATGCAATGAGTGGAATAAAACCTAAGCAAGCAACAAAAAGATCAGTGGGCAGACAGAGAGGTTTACGTTGGCTTACAGGACAGTCCGCCACCACACCAATAGTGACAAATCAGTTAAGCAATCCAGTTCAGAGGTTCATCGACTGCCAATGATTTTTGTTTGTTCTTTTTTTTTTATTAACAATGCACTTAGGAAAATGAATAAATTAACAACTCACCTTGTCCACCGGCCATAAGAATAACGCCAACGTGTCCCTTGCTGATCTGTCTATATCCTTCGTTACGATACTCATTGAGAATGTCATCGGATGAGCGTGCGCTGCTGAACAATTTGCACTCTGGAATGGGCTGCAGACGATCGTCTAGTTTGATCCCATCTTCCCGCAGGGACGCAGTACAACGGTCGAAGTAGTGTTTTAACTCATTCAGTTGCAACTCCTTGATGTCAGCAGCCAGTTCCTGCTGCTCCTTTTGAGACAATTCTGTCCAGAACTTCAGAAGATGCTCTTGACCAACTTTGCTCAAGCGCTCGTGCAATTCTTCGTATGACGCCATAATTTGGATTTGTTTTTATATACTTATGTCTTTAATTTTGTCTATGTTTATATTCCCACTACTGGCGATCAAAAACAGACCGAATTTGCGTTATAAAACTTCTTAACCAAACAACCACACACTGTTGACTCCCGAACTCAACTGACAACGAAAAACCTCACTACTGCATTGGTAAGAAGCGAGCTCCACTTCGGAGACATGTTTATATTACTGAGTTGCCTAGTTTTTGTCTTGACTTAATTTGCTATGCTTCTTGTTGTCCCTGAACAAGTGAAAGTGGTCTTTTTGTTGCTGTTTGCGACTTGCGAGTTGTGAGCGCGCGAGTAGTCGTAGCCGTCGCAAATGGGAGATGAAGTTAAGTTTGCAGTGGAATATTTTTATTGAGTTGACGACAATAACAGCAGAAGGACCGCTCGATATCTGGACGGTCAAGAAAATCCATCGGCTTCTCTTCTAAAACAGAAAAACAACGCTTTAAAGAATTTTCCGGTCACACCCGCTCCCCAGTAATTGCAGATTGTTGATTAATTGCATACACAAACGAGTAATTGAAGTTTATTATTGCATTTTGTACTTTTATTTTTTTTTTGCACAGAATTGTTTGGTTTTATTTATGAAAACTGCCACGACAAAAATATTTTGTCCGCGAGTACAAGTTAAAGTTGATTCTTTAGGTTTTTTCTGATTCACCAGTTCAATTGCGAAACGTCAACAAAGATATGACGACGCGGGTGTTGCCGTTGTAGTACAACTATAAATTCGTGTTGTGGCATGGCCAGACTTAATGAAATTATTAATAAATAAATAAATAAATAAAATATGACATCTCCATTAGGGGTGTTCACATGGAGAAACATCTTGTACAACATGGTTCGATAACCATCAATGTTCTATCATGTGAACGCAAAACCAACCAATGTTGCATGGTTTTCAAAATATTTTGAAAACCTGGGTGGCTTGTCCAACCAACCAACCTGTGTGAACAGGATGTTGACAACTTGGATAATTTTGTTCATTCGGTTAATTGTCTCGGCCATAAAACATTCCACGGAAAAAAGGCATCTATACCAAATAATGAGTTTTAGAAAGATTTTTTTGAACTTTACAATCAGAAATTTACCAGAATTGTAGAAAATAAAAAGTAAAATTTAATTTAGTAAGAATTTAAAATTAAAATCATACCAAAAACTCCTAACAAAATATGTATAAAGAAGTGGAAGAATATCAAGAATATCGTTCATAATTATGGCTGCCAAAATTTGTATCGCCATACTGCTTCACTTCTTCGACAACATCAGTGTCTCATGTGAACGCAAAGTAGTGTGCACAGTTATTTTCTCATAGAAACATGTTGTACAACCATGTTCTTCCAACACAAGACAATAGATAGCCGTGTGTTTTTGGAAAAGTTATCCGTAGTACAGTAGGATTTTATATGAAAAACAAATACTACATCCGCAGTAGGATCACTGCCGATACTCGAATAGAGCTGTGTCAATCGCGATTGATTCGGTCTTTGTGACGCGTTCACCAAAAAGATTGATTGATTGCAATCAAAGTAGACCAAATCAATCAATCCTTTTGCCAATCCCTTGCCACTGAAACTGATGAACGAAACGAACGAAAAAAACTTATGTTTCGGTCATTCAACTTGTTCTCAATCATTTGACATCACAATACCTATTTGGTATGAAATATGAAGATATGAAATAGAATGTATCTTACTCATTTTATATACAATGGAAGATGGCGTGAACGAAGCTACGAAGTAGAAAAAAGCCATACTTTCGTTCATTTTCACATCGTTTCGGTCTCGGTCTGAACGAAACGATTGGAATGAGTTGAATGAATGATTGAAAACATTTCGTGTCGGTCGTTCGGAACGAAACGTATGGATAAAAAATGATTTTGATTGAATGAACGATTGATTGATAAGATCGAATCCTTGAACCAATCAATCAATGATTGATTCGATCTTTCAAAATGAACGATTGGCACAGCTCTATACTCGAATAAACGTCAAATCTCTATCCGCAGCAGGATTTAACTTCTCCTTTTATCGGCAATGATCCTACTGCGGATGTTGTATTTGTTATTCATATAAAATCCTACTGTACTACGGATAACTTTTCCAAAAAAAAGGGTTATGTCTATTTAGAGAATTAGCGATGAAAATACTCGTAAGATTGCTCATTACGCGTTTTTCTTTTTTAGCTCCGAGCGGGGCACTGAACTGTCAAAAAAAGAACTATGTTACTTTTTTAACACAGAGCGCCCTGAGCGCTCAACTTGCATTTCTTTTTTAGCTCAGAGCTCGAACCGGGCTCGCTCGATGAGCTCGATAATAAATGACCGAGCAGACGGAGCAAAAAGCTGAGCGCGGCTAACTTCATTGAATTTTTTGGAAGGGATGATAGTAAAAGAAAAACAGAAATACAAAATCAAAACAATGGAAATGGCGGGCGAAGCTGGTTGTTCTCCCAGTGAAGGTAAGGAAAAATAAATATATGTAATTATGAGCAGTGTATAATATTTTTTGTTTTCGAAGGGGTGAAGTGGACGAAGCAGATGATGTTGTTCTTGATAGAATCATTAAAAAGGAACAAGTTGCGGATAGACACCGGAGTGAAAAAAAAATAGCGTTCCAGGAAATTTCGCTGGAGAAAAATTCGGCATTTGGTTTATTTGAAAAATGATACAATGACAATTCAGTGCTCAGATGTGTTTCTTAATTAGCTCAGAGCGCTCAGGTCACGCTCGGTTCGGTTCGGAGCGAGCGGTTATGGGTCTTCGGTGATTCCCTAGAGGGGAAATTGAAATTTTTTTTTAGCTCTAAAACTAACGGTACCCCCCATACACCCGTAATGCAAAATCTTATTTATCTCGAAAACGGCTCTAACGATTTGATAAAAAAAAAATTAGGTGTGATATTTTGGACATGGACTACGTTTTGGTAAAAAAAAAAATTGGGGGCAAAATGTTATTAACGGTGCCTGTCATAGAACCGTTTTTTTGATTTTCGACTTTCTCATTAACGGCTCTAACGATTTTAACCAAAAATTTTCAGCAGGAGTCCCCCTAAGTTTAAAATAATATTGTTTATAAAAATATTCGAAAAATTATTTGTTGGTTTTTTTTGAAAAAAATTTTTTTTTGAAAAATCAATATCTTCAAAACCTATGAACTATTATTTTTTGAAATTATTTCCTAAAATCAATATTATTAAATACTTAAAATTCGCATCCCACATTTTTTTCTTGAAAAATTTTAAAGAAATTTCTTATATAAAAAATTTATTTATTTAATAATAAAACGATTTTTTAAAGTTTGTTTGCATAAATTCATACTTTTCTAGAAATCAGACGGCAATTTCATTTTAAATTCATGTTTTATATTTATAAAATGTATCTTAAATTCCGAAGTACTTTTACATAAGAGCAAGTTCGTGCGATCAAGTCGTGCATTTTATTTTTTGTAATTTTTAAGCTACTAGAACGCCAAAAAAAGCACGATTTGTGGGAATTTTTTTCTCGGAAACTTTATTAGGTAATAACATAATTTTTTTTTATATAATAGCCGTGTTTTTTTTTTTTTTTTTTTGGAAAAGTTATCCGTAGTACAGTGGGATTTTATATCAATAACAAATACAACATCCGCAGTAGGATCACTGCTACTCTCTGTCTCGTAAGAAACTTTCCTTTAAATAACCGACTTTGTTTTTCTTCGTTTCAGTCCAGCCAATTCCGAGATTAACTGTCCGCAATGGGACAATGTATTTTTTGATTAGTCGACGTTGGCGTCCCTTATAATTCGGCCAAAATTTGAAAATTAAAAAAAAATTGTTTGTACTCTTGACGCATGTAGGTATTCATTATTTAAAAAAAAATATGTTATTACCTAATAAAGTTTCCGAGAAAAAAAATCCCAAAAATCGTGCATTGTTTGGCGTTCTAGACCGTACTAGTACCTTAAAGAAATTTTGTATAAACAAGGTATATAAAAAACTAGTTCTTTTTTTTATTGTTTTAGCAATTAAAACAACGAATTTCATGCGTTTCAATTTGTTTTGTCTAAATAGCTATATCGATGTTTATGTTTATAAAATTTTTAAATTATAAGTTACATGCAGATAAAAGCAACTTATTGCGATAACATTTTAATGTTAAGTTTGATCAAAATCTCGAGTTGGATTTGTTTTCCAAATAAAAATACATACATAGTTCGATGTTTTGAATTTTGATATGGATTTTTTAATTCATACATAACACAAGAAAATAATAATTGCAAATATTGAACGACAGAATAAAGACTCTAATTCTTGAAGCTATTGCCATTTTATATTTTGTGCGCTTATTTTATTTTCTTGTATAAACCATAGGTACATACATACTACATATAGACTCATAGGCTCATAAAACCAAGTACCTACAGAATTTAAATATGATATAAAAAAAACTACACCCCTTCCTTAGATTTTTTTTAAGAGGTGTGATAAACTTGTTTTACAGAAAGATATCTGCTGAAATTGCTAGCAATACTTAACCACTTTGATCAAGAGTCTCATAGGTAACATTCATACAACTAATCTTAAGCATTCACCTAACCAGTCAAGCCTGCAAAACTACACGAAACCGATACCTAGTGACCTTCAGCTTTCAGCATGTATAGAAGCAGATAGCAGATATAAAAATACCAACTTGGTAAGAAAATAATACTTAAACCGAAATAAAATTGAACTGGAAATGGCGTGGGCTAAATTCAGTCACCAGTAACCGTTATCTACATATCTTTGGCATTTTACTTAGCTTGGTATTGGTGTGGCCAAAAAGAAGGTAAATGTACCATTATTTCAACAAAACAAAGAACAGGTTTGACTTGACTTTTGATTTTAGTTTTGTACTTTTTTGTAATTCAAATTATGATACATTACTATTATTGTTGATTTAATATAAAATGTGATGTAAGAATGTATTCTAATGTGATAATTAAACTTTAACAAATTGTTGGCACATGGCAGCGTGGCCGAGCGGTCTAAGGCGCTGGTTTTAGGCACCAGTCCGAAAGGGCGTGGGTTCGAATCCCACCGCTGTCAAGAAGTTTTTTGTTTTTCAATTATTTTGAAGGGATCCATTAATTGAAGGTTAAATTGAAATGTATTAAGTAAAAGGTAAGCAAGTAAGTCCCTGGAAAGGTCTGTTTGCTCGAAAAGCAATACAATTTAAGGCACAACCGTCTTTTCTTGGGATTAACACAATTTGTTAATACTCGTATACTTTCATGGTCGTATAGTTGCGGTTGGTAAAAAATTCAATCAGGGGAATGATGAGCAGCGAAATTCCCAAGGAAATTATGAGTAGGTATGTTGTATGTGTCACGAGAAGTGCTAAGAAGATGAAAAATTCGATTGAGGTATGACTGACCATGATAAACAAAGAAAATAAACAATTATTTTCGGTGTTTTGACCTTAAGCTTCTTAGCAGCAGCTATTAATCGTTCTTTTTTTAGAATTCTGTCGCACCTTTAGTTGTACCGATGAATCGATTTAAATTTAAGCCCATTGACATTTTATGTTTTTTATAATATTCGTCGGATTAATCTCAGTTCTTTTTAAAACCTTTTTAACCAGGGATATGAAATGAATTGTTTTTGGAGTTCAAGTGAACTGCGTTCTTTTGATGTACGTATGTACTTTTAGAAGGGTACAACAGCATCTAACTAATGAGCCCACTGTCGTTCCTTGGCGAAACCTTGGAGTTGAGAGCACTTAGGCTAGGACCGCACTTGCGATTTCAATCACACGATTTTTTAGTCGCAAAAATAGAACACATGAATTTAAATGAGAATGAACGCACTTGCTACCAACAAATCATGACGATTTAAAAGTCGCAATTTGTTTCATTTTTCTTGCGATTCGATTGTCGTAAACTTAAATGAAACACATGTACTCAAATGGATATGCCCACACTTGCCATTTAAATTACTACGACTTAAAAATCGTAGTCGCAAAGAGAAATTTTCATGCACGCACTTGCGATTTTTGGTCCACGATTTTTTAGTCGCAAAAAGTAAGACACATGGCCTTAAATGTGAATGCACGCACATGCGACTTAAAAATCGTAGCCATTATAAAAATGAAACAAGTTCCATTTTTTTCAGTGTGATGCTAATGCCCATCACACTGTTCGGGGAAGTACGGACATAAATGATAGAGGTGAGTCTCTTTTTGATTATATTCTTAGTACTAACCTTGTAGTCAGTAACATCGGTAATGAACCTACCTTTGTTACCAGAAACCGACAAGAAGTGCTAGACATCACTCTTGTCTCTGACACTATATATCAAATGATAACGAATTGGAAAGTATCAGAGGAACACTAATTCTCAGACCATAGATACATCCAATTCAGTTTAAATGATGTACCCACCACACGCCCAGTTTTTCGTAATTATAGGAAAACAAACTGGCAAACGTATAGAGATATTCTGAAAAGATCGCTTACAGTCGAATCTTTAGATATCCCCTACAACACCTCAGATCTAGATAACAAAGTCAAGGATCTGACACTAACCCTGAACAATGCAATGAATATTTATTGTCCTCTTCTGCAAGTCAGAGGAAAAAAGAAACCTTATTGGTGGAATTCGGGATTAGAACCGCTCAGGAAAAGTTGCAGAAAACTCTTCAATCGAGCTAAATACACAAAAGAATCCTCAAATTGGGACTTATATAAAGAATCCTTAAAGATTTATAAGAAACAATTGAGGACAAGCAAAAGATCTTCATGGAGGAACTTCTGCAATAAAATAGAAGATACTTCTGAAGCATCCAGATTGAGGAAAATCCTCTCAACAAATCCAGTCATGCCAAGCTCTTTGAAAATGTCAAATGGCTCCTGGACAAATTCATGTGAAGAATCACTCAATTTGGTACTTGACACTCATTTCCCAGGTAGCTCGCAAAACATTTGCAACATTGACTCACTAGAGTCGGATAACAAAGGTATAAAGATCCAAGGGTTAATAACAAGGGACAAACTAAAATGGGCAATTGCCCGATCCATACAAATCGGCAGGACCAGACGGCATAATACCAGCCGAACTGCAAGTTGCTTTGGACATTATCTTACCCACATTAGAGATAATAATGAACAGTTGTCTAAACCTGGTCCATATTCCCCTTATATGGAGAGAAGTCAAAGTAGTCTTTATACCCAAAGCTGGTAAATGCTCCCACGTTACACCCAAGGACCTAAGACCTATCAGTCTATCGTCATTTCTTCTCAAGACACTGGAACGATTGATTGACATTCATCTGCGTAGTGCTATAAAACCAAACCTTTTTCTATGGCACAACACGCTTACTGCAAGGGAAAATCAGTAGAAACTGCGCTACATACCTTGGTACGCGCAATCGAATACTCCCTAGATCACAAAGAATACACTCTAGTTGCATTCCTAGATATAGAAGGCGCCTTCAACAATGTCGACAGCGCCGCAATAGCGAAGACACTGCAGAATCTCAATGTGGATAGCTCACTTGGTAACCTTATAAAATTCATGCTGAAAAGCAGAATAATTATAAATGCGGAACTAGGTAGCTTTACTACAAGAAGGTCAGTCAGTAGAGGAACCCCACAAGGTGGAGTCCTATCCCCACTTCTATGGAACATGGTAGTTAATGATCTGCTAATAGACCTAGAAAAAGAGGGATTCAAAGTGATTGCATACGCTGACGATATTGCCATTGCCGTATCAGGAAAGCACCCTCAAGTTTTAACAGAACTTATACAAACCGCTCTCAACAAGCTACTAAAATGGACAGATCGATGTGGCTTAGGTGTTAACCCCCACAAGACTGAACTAGTCCTCTTCACAAGGAAATACAAAATTCCTCAACTAGACCCTCCATCGATTAAAGGTGTTCCACTCACTTTCTCAGATCAAGCTAAATACCTGGGTCTTATTTTAGACAAAAAGTTAAGTTGGAAACCTAATATACAGGAAAGAGTAAGGAAAGCCACGGTAGCTCTCTTTTCTTGTAAAAAAGCCGTAGGGAACAAGTGGGGCTTGTCTCCACAAATTACTCACTGGCTATACACTGCGGTCATCAGACCGATACTTACTTACGGGGTGACCGTATGGTGGACGGCCTTAGATAAAGCGATTAATCGCGATAAACTAAGAAGAGTTCAACGTTCAGCGTGCATGTGCATCAGCGGAGTTCTCCGCTCGACACCTTCCGCTGCACTAGACATACTACTCAACCTGACACCCCTAGATATTTACAGCAAACAAATGGCCGCGAGCACAGCCATACGTCTCAAAGCCATCTCTCAATGGACCAATAACTCTATTGGCCATACCACCATTCTGAATTTATTCGGAACTCTACCAAGTCACTCTGACTACATCACTCCCTTTTTGGTCTTCGATAAAAACTTTGAAGTCACCATTCCCTCAAGGTCAGCTTGGGAGGAAGGAGCTTTGACAGATAATAGATCAGTAAACTTTTTTACAGATGGATCGAAGTCTCTCCTTCCGCCTACCAAACCATTGTAGCGTATTCCAAGCGGAAATTCTGGCGATAAAGGAAGTATTGTCCTGGCTTAAAGAAAACGTGGTATCTAACACGGATATCCGTATCTTCTCAGACAGTCAGGCTGCTTTGAAATCCCTCGCATCAGTCTCTGTAAACTCCATTACAGCCCAAGACTGTCGTTCGTCTCTAATGGAGATGGCCAAACAGTTTAACATTCACCTATTCTGGGTGCCGGGTCACAGGGACATTCCGGGGAATTGCAAAGCCGACGAACTCGCCAGAATTGGAACGGAAATGCCTATCTTACCCGAAAAGGCAAATATAGGTATGCCCATAGCTACAAGTAAACTTATGCTGAAACGAATCGCTCTGGAACAATCAAACACAAGATGGCTTAATACTACCACTTGTATGGCGACCAAACAAATCTGGCCTAAACTGGATCCGAAACGGTCAAAATGTCTTTTGTCCCTCAGTAGATCTCAGATCAGCTCCGTCATAGGTGTCATAACTGGACACTGTCTAAGGGTAGACACGCCGCACGACTCGGTGTGCTAACAAACGATTTTTGCAGGAGTTGCTTGGAGAGGAGACAATCCCACACCTTCTTTGTACATGCCCTGCTCTCTCTTACAGACCCAAACTTCATCTAGGAGAATATTTCTATAATGAACCAAGCGATCTCATAAATAAAGACATTAAAAGTCTCCTTCGCTTCATCAGAAGTTCCAAATGGTTTTAACTAGTAGGAAACTTTTTTTTGTTCCCTATTAGATCGTGGTATCTAATGGTCTTAAGTGTGTCAGACGCTTTAATGACAGCCACTTTAACCTAACCTAACCTCACCTCCATTTTTTCAAGCGATTTTTCTGTCGCTACTTTTTTGTAGCAAATGCGTGCACTCACATTAGAAGTAGTGTGTTTTATTTTTCGCGATTAAATAATCGCGCTCAAAAAAATCACAAGTGCGTGCATGACAATAATTTGTAGCGACTACGACTTTTTAATCGCCTCGACAAAAAATCGCAAGTGCGGTCCTAGCCTTAAACTTTCAATTGAATTACTCGTAAATTCAATTACTCCACTTAAACAGAAATAATTTTCTTGTTTTCTTCAACTTTGCTTAGATCTATTGTGCCTCGTTCGTGTGAGATCGCTCGTACCTCAGTTCTTCCTCCAGATTTACTTTCTTGAGAAACTTAAGTATATTATGTATTCAGAGATCGTTGTTCATTCTCATTTATCTGTTGACATCCTGAGGCCGTGAGAGCAATAGTGGTTTTTGCTTTGTACTATTCAAGATCCTTAAAAATGATGTTATGCTATGCTGTAGCAAAGTAAGCTTTATAAAGGTAAAATCTAGATTGTTGGAAGCCTTGGTTTCTTACCCCCGCCTTTCAGTTAGGATTTAAACAAAATATTACTAATTTCCGGCCCATTAGCAGCATTTCAGCTATGCTTAAACTGTTCGAAAAAATAGTTTACAATAGATTAGCTTTTCAATTAGGAAGCTACATATCTGAGTATCAACATGGGTTTATTTTCGGTAAATTAACAACAACAAATCTTACATTAATGACAGACCATATTATTAACAATTTTGAAAGTCGTATACAAACAAATATAATATTCAAAAATTTTGCAAAAGTATTTGATTGTGTAAGCCACCGAGTGTTTTCTTATAAATTATCGTCCTTTTGATTTCACTCTGAAATTCTTAGTTGGATAAAATAATACCATACAAATAGAATTCGAATACATTGTTAAAATTGAAAATTGTCACTCGGAAAATATCTAAGGCAGTCATTTGGGCTCGTTTTTGTTCCTCTTATTTATTAAAGATATTCCTTCAATTTTTGTATCTGGGTTATGTCTCCTATTTACTGATGACCTTAAGCTCTATCATAAGATAGATTTATTATCGGATTGTTATTCACTTCGTTATGATGCATTTAGATTAACAGAATGCTTTCATGATAATTTTATTTAATAAAATGTTGGAAAATCTCAAATACTGTCATGTTTCAGATATGCTACCCCTATTTTATTCAATTATGAAATAGATTATAAAAGTTTTGAGCGTATTGAACGTAAAAAGGATCTAGGGAATATCTTCGATAAAAAGCTTTCATTTTTATCTTTATTGATTATATTGTAAATAAGGCTTATCAAATGCTTGGATTTGTAAAGAGAAATACAAGAAAATTCAAAGATCCATATTGTTATTTCTGAGATCGGTGATAAAATTATTATGTATTGGCGTTATTAATTTTAAAAGATTCAGCAATTCAGCTAATTGTTTTTCTTCTCGATGCTTATAGGTCTGATATTGAGGTATAAGGTATCAAAAGATTGAAGCATTTTGGTTTGGCTGAGTTTTGACAGTTCTGTCCATATCCTTTAGAAAAAAGAAAGAATTTCTGAATTTAACAGTATGCACGAAGTTGGACTCAAGTGTTAGCTGATGGGCATTCCCTTAAGCGCCAGTATTATAGTTGAGTTGCTTAAAGCGAGGAATACAACTGGCTTTTTCACTAGAACACTATTAATAAAAATAACGATAGTATAATTAAAGGCAAGAAACATCATTGCGATGGTCTTGAGAGATTCAAATGTTTCATTTTTAAAGCTCGTTTTGGAATTCTATCCAAGAGACTCAAGTGCGTAATTGGATAAAATGCCCAAATATGAGTATTTTGTCAAGTTTTGAATGAATATAGGCTCTCTAGATTACAACCTGATCAAAATGGGGGTGACAAATTTCATGCATCGTCGAAGGTAACATAATGACAAAAAGCAGCGTTTTTTGACACGTCAACACACAGGGTGGTTTGTGAACTACATATCAAGAACTCAAAACTGTTCTGCTCTTTAATGCAAGTTCCTTTCATGGATAGCGATACCCAATTAACTGTGACATAATTATTCTTCGCAAGATCGTTAAACCTCCTATAATAGTTTAAAACTAATGACAGAGCAGTTTACCGCTTTGTGTGCTGCTTGGCTAAAAGAGGAACTTTGTTTCAGGGCCCAAAATTTCATGCACCTGTCCCTTGAGACGTTCTTGATCCATCGGTATACCAATTATTTACATTTGAGAGAGTAAACTGTTTCGCCTATCCAGTCTTTCTTACTTATTTAACTTCATCCTGAAGTTTTTCTCGAAGTTATAAGTAAACTCAATACTGAAAACTTGGAAATGGAGTGTCTTTCTCTTATTCCTTTACATTTACACCTCTCCCAGTACCATCCATATTACGACATTTAGAGGGATATATTAGAGGGATAACCTCTGTTCCTTCCACATATGGCACGTTCTCATTGCTCCTGTAACGCAAATGCAAATTAACAAACTACTTCATTTTATTATAAACATCTCATCATAGTTTCACACTACACCGAAAATCTGTTCTCGATAGCCAATGAAGTCTCCATCGTTTCAAACAAAGAATAAAAAAAACATCATCGGAAAATTACCCGAAATAAGTTTATTTTAATTTGCATGTGAGTCTTTGAACTTTTTCAACTGATTTTCTAGTTGTTGTTAGTTATTTTTTTTTGTGCCACGCAACTGCACCATAGATCTTACCATCATGGTGTTCCTCTATCTAGGGATGTTAGCAACCTCATGACTTACCTGCAAGTCTCTTGCATATCATAAGAGCTTTTGTGACCTTCCGAACATGTTTGCATGGAGTTAGTTATTTAGCGTTATTTCTAGACACTTTAATATCCTTCTGGATGTCGATTACTTCACCAGCATGTGTGCCAAAAGTTGTTTCTTAGTAATTGGTATGATTATTGTCTTCATCTAGAGATCATAAAAGGTTTAAAGTTAAAAACTTGAGGCCATAAGTTAGTGTAATATTAAATTTAAATTAATTGTATATTGCAGTCTGGCAAATTTAAGGTTTGTCTCAAAAAAGAGCAGATCTAGTGTGAACCGATTCAGAAATCTGGCACGTTAGACAATATCGAAAATCCTTCTACGGATTTCCTTTTAAACTAATTCCAATTCTGGCGCAGATGACGTTATAAACCAGGAACCAGGAAAACCAGAAACTTAAGGCAATATACTATACAATCTGGAGCACCGGTTTTGTGAATTTCAAATAACTTTGAGAACTCTTGCGACCGTACGAGTGCGAAAGAAGATATGTCCCATAGAACCATTTAGACTCTTAAATACTGCAGGAAGAGTCATAACACTGTATGGTAAAGTTGAATCCTTATTCTTTATTGTTTGGATATGACCACTTTTAATTGATGCAGTATCACCTTGCGATTTTTAAGCCAGAAGGTGTCGTACATACATTATGTACACATATGCAGTGCAGTTCACATGATTAGACGCACCATTGTTCTCTCAATAAATTGCAGTTTTCTTTTTGTGTTTCTTCATGAACTACCAAAGAATTGCATTCATTTGAAAGGTTATTAAATTCTGTAAATTCAAGATTAGTGAGAGACACTTAATGGTTGTTTTGATCTCTTTCTTCGCATTAGTGCTAAAAAAGTTCAAATAAATCGGTTCACTTGATTAGACGCACGAATTAATTCAGTTAGTTTCTTAAAGCTGGGTAATACAAATTAAATTTGGTTAATGAGTGTACCTACATTATTAAAGTTTTTCCGAGTGTTTAAAGTGAAAATGGGTAAAAAGAAAATGTTAACGGCGGCGGCGGAAATAGCAAAAATTGAGGCCTACTAGTCAGAAAGGTATTCTTTGCCGAAAACTGCAAAGAAAGAAAATAGTACGAAATGATAAAGCCGTTCGAAATGTTTTATCAAATTCTGCCACCTACGGAAAAAACCAAAAAAGGAAAGACAAAAACACCCTTTACACCACACGAGAAACGAAAAATTATAAGAATTGCCTGAAATTTAACTAACTCCACGATGAAAATCAAACAATTAGCGGGGGTAGCAAGCAAATCAACTGTTCTTCGAGCTTTTTTAGGTGCTCAACACTTTAAATTCAAAAAGCTAAAAAAATAAACATAACGCTGCAAGAAAAGAACAGCGGTAGGAGTTCGCGCGTCTTCACATGACATGGTATACGCAGGTTGGAAGTGTTTTAAATTGAAGAAATGTGGTGTTTTCTGATGAGAAAGAGTTCAACCTAGATGGTAATGATGGGTATAAGTTTTATTTCTATGACATCCGCAAAGACGAATGCTTTTTGAACCGAAATCATTCCAAGAAAGGAGAAGTATGGGTGTGCGGTGCTATTTCGTACTACAGCGCCTTTGAGTTGCTTTTGTGTCTCACAAAATGACAGAAATTTCTCATAAAGCTCTTTTGCAAACAACTTTTCCGCCATAAGGGAGCTTTTTGGACCTATCCAGTAGATCTGACATTTAGACAATGCTCCGATCCACAACGCGCACGTTGTAAAAGCATTTATCCCCAGTGAAAATGTGGAATTTTTGCAGTGGCCACCATACTCACTTGATCTTAACATCATTGAAAACCTTTCGGGATGGCTGACCCATCGAATTTATGAAGAAGGTAAGCAGTATGAAAGCTGTGAGGAGATTATTGCCGCAATTAAAGAAGCCTTATTGTCTAAGATTTCATTAGATTATTTAAGAAAATTGTATGAATCTCTTGAAGTACAATTTTTGATGTAATTTCAAATCGTAGAGGTTGTACAAAGTATTGAAACTGTGAAAAATAACTTCAATAACAATAAAAAAGTAAATAGAAAATGTTAAAAATTGATCAACCTCTTTTTTTTACTTTTAACAGGTGCGTCTAATCAAGCGAACCGATTTATTTGAGCTTTTTTTGCACTAATGCGAAGAAAGAGATCAAAACAACCGTTAAGTGTCTCTCACTAATCTTGAATTTAGGTTTTTTTTCCAAATGAATGCAATTCTTTGGTAGTTCATGAAGAAAAACAAAAAGACAAACTACAATTTATTGAGAGAAAAATGGTGCGTCTATTCATGTGAACCGCACTGTATAGTGGTAATGGCTGGGGTGGAAGATATTGCTGAGGTTGCTTAAATTGCAGAATAATCTTTGTTTCTTCTTTGTGGTTTTCCTTATTGTTCGGGTGTGTTTCGCATTTCTCATTTGGCATACGACGCGCAGTGAACTTCACTTAAGTAGGTATAGAGTAAAGTTTGCGGAGAGATGAATCCTTTTCACTCAGACAAAGTTTACTTTTGTAAAAAATCGCTGTGTTTAAAAGCCAAAAGAAAAACAACGATTAAAAATTGCTTCCGTGTTAAAGCAATCTATGTTTCATTTTTCATTTTGGATTCGCTCAGCAAACTTTGCTAATAGATTTAAGGTTGCACTGTACTTAAACACTAATATTTATTCATTTAATGCAGAAACATTTCTTAATAGGTAATTAGTTTTATTATTTTGCATAATATTAAATGTGTCTGTTTTGCATATAAGACCGCTATTTTTAACGGCAGCGTGGCCGAGCGGTCTAAGGCGCTGGTTTTAGGCACCAGTCCGAAAGGGCGTGGGTTCGAATCCCAGCGCTGTCAATACTTGCTTTTGGATTAATTATGCTTTCTTCTTATTTTAAGCCCTTGGCTTTTACAGGAAATTCTAACTAAAGTAAAGAAAAATAAATCGCAACCACACAATACAATAAATATCTTATATTACTTTGTTTTTATTTTTTAATTGGATAACAAAAGAGTGTACTAAAATAATAGGCAGAAATAGAAATCTTCTTATAAATGTACTTGTTGTAAATAATACAATAAACAAGATTACCTATCTTATCGTGACCGCTGGAAAAGAATATACCAACATATACATAACTTAGTCTTAACATTTACAACAAACATTTCTGTAGTGTTTAGTACAAACATGATAAGTCCCTAAAATAATTTGCGTTTTTACGTTCACTTTACACGGAGCTAGGGCTGGAACGGACGGACTGATTTTCTGCAAATTTGGAAAACTATTGAAAATATTCTTTGAAAAATTATGTTCCAAATTTTAAGAAAATCGGTTTACCCGTTTACGATCGAGCTCGATATAAAGTGAATGTAAGGATGCAAATTATTTTATGGAGTTATCATGTTTCTACCAAACACCACAAATTTACAACTAACAAATGAAATGCAATCTGAAAATTCCTTTTTCTAATCGAAGCAACTTAAAAAACATATAAATGTTTGGACTAAAGTTTTTGGAGGGGTATTCTCGCATAAGCTTAATGTCTATTACATTCTTTACAAACAAATTCCTTCCAAACAAAGAGACAGTTTTTTAATATCAAAATAGGTAAACTAAACAAAAATCCAATTAAGGGAGAATGTACACTGAGGCGTATGTGGACTATTTTTATTTTTTTTTAATATTAAAAAAGCAGGTTTTAGTGGCCTGATTATGAAATACAAATCAAATCCTCTTAGATTAGATTCAAGTTTTAAGATTGGTATTATTTCTTTCGCTTTCATCTTATGTAAAATTCACAAGTAAAAGCATTTTTGAAAATCGATTGAAAGAAGAAATAAGGTGAGTTTTGTTCTGCTGTTTAATGTACAGGTTAACAGTGCTTTATTCAATCATTAGATATGTGTGTATATATACGCAGGCATATTTCTTTTAATGTATTAGTAGTATGTATTAGCATAATTTATTAAATGTGCCAGTTTTGGATATAAAGCTCCTATTTTCAGTGGCAGCGTGGCCGAGCGGTCTAAGGCGCTGGTTTTAGGCACCAGTCCGAAAGGGCGTGGGTTCGAATCCCACCGCTGTCAGTATCCTTTTACATTATGCTTTACACTTTCTTTTTAACTCTTGCGATTCCAAAAATTGCTTTTACCCGAAAGCAATTTTTAATCTTAGTTTCTCTTTTGGAGTCCTCTTCCGCTTTGTGTAACCCCGCCACCACACATCTCTTTCCAACGGGCTTAAAAATCGCAAGGTAATATTGCATCGTTTAAAAGCAGTCAAAGTAACGAAGTAACGAAATATACCTAAATCTTGATCAAATCGCAGTTACACAACACTAAATAATAATTATTATCGTAATGAACATTTCATTCTTCTTTTTTATTTTACAAATTCCTTTAAGCTATAGGTCATATAGTACCTTTATCATCTATATAACTAACTATATAACCTGCTTAAGGGAGTTCTTCTGTTTCATACTATACAAGCCGAAGTGAGGGGACAATGTCCATAGTCCTGAGTATGGGTTAGTTGTACGTGTATTTTAAATGGGACCAACACAATGTTGTTGCAAACGTATGGTAATTTGCTCAATTCAGCCAAATAGAGCAGATAAGCACGTTTAAATTTTTAAAAATGAATTCATTAAACTAAACATTGAAAAGTAAATTTATACTTTTTAACTTAATTACTTTTTTTTAACTCTTTGTCAAAAAAACTATGTTAAAAGTTATATTTTTTTTAACTTCTGCTACATTCAGTAATATTTATGAATATTTCACGGCGTACGGGTTAATTTTGCATCCATTTTGGTGCTTTTCTACCATTTACCTACACATATTCACGGATGGGAAAGAAAGAGTAAAATAAGATAGTTTTCTCTAACTCGTCTAAAATTTTAACGGCGGCAAGAGGGTACCGGCTAATTCTATCCATATAAATATGTATATTAAAGGTACCCCGGGCTATAACTACTAAATTGTATAATTTATATTCATACATTGAACTATAAATAGAAGTTTTCAGTTTTAATATTCAAGAAAAATCTAATACTCGTTAACCGTAACCTCCATATTACCTATCTATCTCATAGGTGTTTGTCTTATTTCCTGCCTTACCCCGGTATATCAGGTCTACCGGGGCTGACCTTTCCTTTCTGATCTACTCGTGGGATCTTATTTTTTGTTTCAACTGCTGCGGACGATTTTGACAAAAAAATACTTTGAACCATCCGCCAACTTAAAGGATGATCTTTTGGGCTCTAGTCAGAAAACCGTCGTAGGGCAACCTATTCCACTAGGAAGCACAGATGGTACCAGCCATAGTACCCCCGTACTCCGACTGATTAAAACCGATCCCAAACCCTCAACCCTCAACCAGCAATCACAGTCATAGTTCATCGCCTCCGTTATTCTTGCCGAGAAAGACCTTGCCGAGAAGGACCTTGATGGTAAGATCGAGTACCAGAAAAGATTGTTAAATGTTGATCCTAGCTGTTCAAGAAAAGGCTCTGAAGCATAATAGGCCCTGTATAGAGGCCATCGTACCATCGGAAAAAATTAATCCTGACGGTCTGAAAAATGCTAAGTAGATGCCATAGATGATGGCTATATGGAACTCCATCGAGGACAAGCTCTTGGATATGTTATTTTCACATACTACCTCTGGTGAGGCGCTCATGTGATACGGGGTAATAAAATGTGTAACCGAGTTTTCCAGAAATTATGCTAGATACTCTACCTCGACTTAACGACCAAACTCTTTCCTTGTTATATTAAAAATAAATTAAAACCTTTTTTTTTCAAAAATAATAAAAAATATCTATTCAAAAATTTTAAAAGGCTAAGCCCCAGTTTCCCAGTGAAAGTTCAAACTTAAGTTCAGCTGAACCTGAACTGGAGCTTAAATTTGAACTCGTCCGGTTTCACAGTCTATTCTGCACTTCAGTTCTATCGAACGTATGTAGATTAATTAAATTGTTTTCTCTTTCTATGTGCATCAAAGAAAAAACAATCAAGGAAAGTTTGCTTTGTTTCGGTTGTGACCTATTACAGGAACAAGAATTAAAAAATTAAAATAAATTCCATTTTCAAATGTGTGAATTGGTTGTTTAACTGAGGTTTAAACGGCAGAATAGCGTCAATTAACTTAACCTACATAATGAACTCTCTTCAAGATTTAAGTGACACTTTGAAACCAAGTTTATTATTGAACTAAAGTATAAATCAAAAGAGGGGTTTAAGCTTCCACTGTGAAACTGGGGTAAGTCCGGTAAGTGGGCACTGAATTGTTTCTAATCGTTCAGGCATTTACTCAACGAAATCTTTCATTCTTTCTTGAATCGGTTTTAAATAAATGCCAATATAACTTTTATTTTGGAGTATGGAATTAATTGTTTATCTCAACTAATAAACTTATTTTCGAGATTTACACGTTGGTTACTTCTACCGATTTGGTTATGCCAATTTCGTCCGCCCACCCATTCTTTATTAAATCAGCTTCTAAATGTGCCTATCAAAGTTCAGACTTTACTTCGATCGAAGTAGATCTATGTACTTCGATTTTGAGAAAAAATTGAATCTACTTTTTCAAAATTCTTAACCAACATATTTACACTCCAACCAACATTATGATCACTCTGTATTACATAATTTTTGTAAAGAAATGAATTTAATAAAAAACAAGTTTAAGAATTCTTTAAACGTAAGCACAGTGCAAAATTTAATGTTTTCGAAACCACTCACAGAAAAACGTAAAGATATTTATGAGACATCTTTTGAATTGGTAAAATTCATACAAAATTAAAAGTTCGTTGATGGAAAATATACTTTAAAACACATAGTTATATTTAATTACTATTTTTTTTTACAAGTCCGACGTCTGAATTTACTTTTATTTGTTATGTCATAGGTATAATTTATTTATTTTTTTTTTAAAAGAAGTCTTTATTTACTGTTATATGTATATTTAATTTGTTTCTATTGAAGTTTGAAGTTTGTGTTATAGTTATATATATATATTATTTTAAGTCTGAATTTCTTGTACCTTTGTATTATTATAACCTATGTAGATAAAACATATATCATGGAGCGTAATTTTGTGGTACTAACGCTTTCCTGGTGGTTGCGCTGAAATTAGCGCACGATTTTACAGTGGAGAGTAGGATAAAAATTTAGCAAAGACAAATCTAACAAGTACTATCGCTATGCTTAAGATGTCGCCCAAATGTTCGTTTTCATGAGAGTACTATAAGTTTTATATACAAAGCTTGTACGCAATTAATTATTTATTTTTTATTAAAAAATTATTAAATAATACTGAATAAACTTTTGTTAAGAATTTTGTTTCGAAAACTTTTTGTTTTTTAATTTCCTAAAACTACTTCGAAAATTTTGTATCTACTTCAGTTTTTTTCCGTAATTGCTTCGAAAATTTCCGATCCCTGGTGCCTATTAGCCAAGACAGTTTTAAAAAAATCTTAAATAATCAAGGACATTGCAGTAAGGAATGCATAATGATATAAAAAAAAATAACTCTGCATCCCCAATTTCCCGACTTGTGTTGAAATGGAGGCTAACATATGACGACAGATCCCCTACATTCCAGGAGTTTCAAAAAAATTGTTGAATCCTCTATTCTCGATTAACCTTAGGTCCGCTAAAAAGCGGTGTGTCACATGTAAAGAATGCAATGGCATTAACATTGGAAAAACTTCTAGATCATTATCTAAAAGATTACGTGAATATCTATCTTAAAGTCTTTAATTGTTTGACGAACAAAAATTATAATTTTAAAACTTAAAATAAAAACTTACTTTGGAAAATCGAATTTTTCACGTTAATGTTTTTTTCTTTTTCTCCATTTTACCATCTATAATTCAATAAGAAAAATTTAATTTTAATTTTTTTTAGTGGTACAAATTTTGTACACAGAAGCTTCTAAAGGTGTGTCCACACCAAAGAAACATTTCAGGAAACATTGTTTAAAAAACGTTTCTGAAATGTTTCCCATTTGTTTAAAAAACATTTCAGAAACATTTCAGAAATGTTTCTGATTTGTTTTTTTTTGGTGTGGACGCTTTGAGAAACATTTATGAAATGTTTCTGAGTTTCCCATTGTTTCCAGATTGAGTTGTCTGTAATTTTTTTTCTCGCCTGTGTTGTACTTTAAGCGCATGCATTTTTTTCCTACTTCATCTTTATCACAATTTAAATTTTCGCAAATTTCAGATATATCATTGGCTTGTTTGATTTTATTTTTTAAATTTTCGTCAAGAGTGGATCCGAGCGTCCAGACCAAAGAAAACATTTCAGAAACATTTAAGAAACATTTCAGAAATGTTTCTCTGTTTCTGAAATGTTTTTTAAATGTTTCTGAAATGTTTAAAAAATGTTTCTTTGGTCTGGACACACCTTAAAAGGTTTAAAAAAACCCCGCATATCAAAATATTAAAAAACATAACTACATATATGTATTTTGTTTTCTTTTAAAAAAAAGCATTTATTTTTGAAAATTGGTCATTTAAAAAAACTGGTCTACAATATTTGTTTGAAATTTAATTTCTAATTGTACAATCTATTCTCTGGATGAAATTATATCTTTCTACATCCACATTATTTTCAAAATACCTTATCTCACAAAGGTCGACCTTGATTTTGAGGAATGAATGAATAAATATGGGGTTTAAGTCTACTGCAACCTATAGATCTATTGTGCTCCCGTTTAGAGCTAAATGATATCGCTTACATCTGTTCCACCAGATTAGTTTCCCTAAGAAATTTAAAAATATGGAGTGCTTTCAGAGATTGTAGTTTATTCTTTTCTATCTGTTGACGTCCAAGATATACATATATGCTTTGATGGATGAGTGCACCACATCCAACATTATATTGAAAACATGTTTTTTTGTGTACTAAATTTTTCTTAAAATTTTTATAAAAAAAAATTGATATGCAAATTGTTAGTATTCAATAAAATTCATTTTGAAACGTAATTTAAAAATTTAATCTTGTATCGGTTTTCAAGATATTGAATTTTCAAAAAAAAAAATGTTATTATTTTTTTAAAAATCCAAAAACTATTTCTGCGAAAAAAAAAATTGAGATTATATTTTTTCAAATGCAAAGGAGCTCTTGTATAAAAATTTTGGTTCAAGTCGTTAGAGACGTTGATGAGAAATTCGAAAATAAAAAACCGGTTCTATGACAGGTACCGTTAATAACATTTTACCCCAAATTTGTTTTGACCAAAATGTAGTCCATGTCTATAATATTACACCTATTTTTTTTTATCAAAATCGTTAGAGCCGTTTTCGAGATAAATAAGATTTTGCATTACGGGTGTATCGTTAGTTTTGCAGCTAAAAAAAAATTTCAATTTCCCCTCTATAGAATCAACGAAGACCCTTAACTACCGAGATTGAAGAAAATAGGTCCAGTGGCTTGGGCTGTAGGGAGAGATACAGACACACAGACAGACAGACGGAATTGTCGGACCCACTTTATTCGTTTTCGCTATCATTGTAATGTCAACTTTGATCAAAATCTCGAGTTCGATTTTTTTCCAAATGCAGAACTTGCCCTATATCGCAAATAAAAGGTATGTGGGAGTCGTTGGTAGGTGTAGAACTCACTTAAGAAAAAAAGCATCGGTTAGTCCTTGTGATGCATATAGGATATCCCACCGCTATGTTCCCTCAAACATTTGATATTTCGCTCATAATGCGATAATTTTTTTTTTAGTTTATAAAATAGTTTTGCTAAATGAAGCTTTATAAGTTATTTTATAGAGTTTTAATCTCTACAGGATATCTTATAGTAAAGCACCATCTCTAAAAAAAAAAGGAGAATGTACACTATGGCGTTTATGTCGACTACTTTTTTTTATAAAAAAAAGCTGTTATTAGTGACCTGATGATGGAATTAAAAAGGAATCGTTTTAAGTTAGATTCAAATTTAAATATTCACCCTTATTCCGATAGTCGTTTTACTAAAACGCCAGTAAAACGACAAGGCTCTAGAAACGAAAATAGGAATTTTATTGAAACGACTATCGTTATAATGTTTAGGAAAGTGAAGAACATAGAGAACGCTGCCCTTTTCGTATTATTTAATCACCAAAATGTGGTCTCTGGAGCCTTCTTGTTTTAAAGGCGTTTTATTAAAACGACTACCGGAATAAGGGGGATTAGTATTATTCTTTTCGATTAAAATAAAATAATTAAATAATATAAACAACAACTCATTTAGAAAAAAATTAAGTGTAAATTCAGTGTTGATCATTATATTTAATTTATTTTTGGACAAAACAAGTGAAAGCATTTTTTGAAAGCCGAATGAATGATAAATTAAATCAGTCATGTTTTGTTAACAAACTTGCACATTCCGAAATTTACGACATTAACTCATAAACCTTTAGTTGCTAAAGACTCAATTTGCTGCTATATGATTGTTGGTAAGAAGTTGGCCTGATTTGTAACATTTCTTAGGGCGGTGATGGTCGAGTGCTCTTAAGTTTATGACTATCATATAACTTAAATAATTTTTGTATTATACAGTTTATTTAGCAAGTTTATGAATATTTTTTTTGACAGTGCTCTGTCATATCATAAGAGGGGTACTGACCATGCATTGCTCCTGAAATTAATTCAATTGAGAACCTTTAATATTATGAGGAGGTACTATCAGAGAAAGTATTTCGCTCTATTTACAGTGGTGAAATCGGGTAAGGTGATAATTGATTGTCGTTTTGACTATAGCTGCCTCTATCATATCAATAAAGAAATTTAGAGAGAGCGATTGTCAAAATGATACTTAATTAACTGAGCGATCGCCTTAGTCTAACGCGATACGGGCCCAGGTTTGACAATCACCAAAACTATTCTTTCTAAGAAACATACTATAGAAATCTCTTAGAATTTTAGTTTCATGGTCCAATATCTTATACTTCCACTTATATTTTTGTTTTATTCAGAGAAGCGGATTTTAATAAAACTTTACCGTCACCAATACAAACATTCATCGAAATCCATTGAGTAGTTTTCTAATCTATAAGTCCCACACAAAAATTTAAATATATACATTCATACATATAGAGATATATTTTTTGCATTGTATTTTATTTGTATAGGAAACATAATAGTTTTTATTTGTAAAAAATGATTACAATTATATTATTATTTTTATCTTTTTAAGTCAATGGTACAATATCATAATAATCGAAATATGTATATTAAATTTTATTTATAATTTATTCCTATTAAATATTATTGTGTTGTAAAAAAGAACATTATTTTAAACTCGTACAAAACTACATTTTTTTGTATTAAATCTTAACATAGATTTATGTGGCTAAATGATTTAAACGACTTGAATTTGTTCTTTCTGTTAAATTTGTTTTTTATTTTTTCCCAAATTCTTGAATTTTGTATTGCTTTTCTTTACTTTATTTTTTGCTTTCTTTTGATTTTTTGTTGTTGTTAACAATTGCACTTATTCGATCCAACATTAACTTTATAAACATTAAATTTTGCTATGAAAATTATGAAAAAAAATGTATGCTTATTTTAATCTAATAAAATATATTTATCTTAATATATTTATGAAAATATCAATTTATTATTGGGTAATTTACACTAAAAAGCATTTTAAAAATGTTGTTAAAGTATTATTAATTAATGCAACAGCTTATATTAAATGTGGCAAAATCGCCCAAATTCGAATAGAAATACAAGCAATTACCGAGCCTTTTCTATTAAATGTTAAATCTTTTTTTTTAATTATCTTCTTTTTCTTAATTATCTTCTTTTTCTTAATTATCTTTTTTTCAATTGGTCTTTATAAAACAGCACAAACGACAATTATAAGAAATCGCTTTTTTAAATGAAAACGGAACTGCTCACTAATTTTCCACATTATAAAACTCCCTGGAACATCTATTACACACAATGTATGTATGTATAAATAAATTTTGAAGTATATAAAATACAATTATACATATATTGTATATATAATTAGAAATACATATGGCCCAAAATCAATAAATTTAAAATAATTAAATTCTATTTCTTGTCAAATATTTTTTTTACATTTTTATTTACATAATCGATAGTTATTTTTTGTGCAATTATTACTAGGTTATTTGGGGCTTTTTAATATTTGATATTGCTAAGCGCATGCCTTGTTTTAAGTAACAGTAATAATACAAATTGAGGAACTGAGAAACAGTTTTTGTGATCAGGAGATCTTGTTTTTCGTTTTGTATGGAAGGCATTTTTAGAGGGAACTAATTTTGATTAAAAATTAAATTTTTGGTTTCTATGTATGAGACTAAAAAAAACTAAAAATAAAATAAAAAATATCCTCAATACGGCTCTTATAAAACATAATGTTCTTTAGAAGTCGTCTCATTTAAATATCAGTTTGAAATTTGCAGGAACCCTGCTAGCGAGCTTATAAAAATCGGTTTCATCTATGAATTTTTGTCACCGTTTCGTTATAATTAATATTTTATTAACCGCGATATCTTTTATAGTGCATTATTACTTCATTAAATATACAAGTGTTTATATCTAACAAACCACAATCCAGTTGTGGACTAACCCAGGTGGAACTAAAAAACCGGATTAAAGTTAGTGAATAATATGGCTGTAAGACTCATAAAATTGGTGTTTTTTCTTCTTAAAAACTTTCAGATCAAAAAACACAAAAGCAAACAAAAATCGAGAAAAAATAAATTTGGAAGATCTCTATGAATTTAAAATAATACAATTTGTTTACATTTGATTGCCATTTTTGGAATTAAAATGCAAAAGTTTACGTAAATAACTACTATACAATAATGTTTGTTCTTGTTAATGTTTCTTTGATATGTGTCCTTGTTTTTTTAGTTGACGTAGTGCACATTTTGCGGCAGTACACTTCGCTATTCGATAATTTCGACCAATTCCACGGAATGTTCCCTTACAAAATACTTCTACCGTTACTCTGACGCGTCTTCCATCAGCGAGTTTTTCTGGTTTTCTATTTTACACAAAAATATAATTATAAATTGCAGGTTTTATTTTGTTGGTTTCTTTATTAATTTTTTTTTTCTTACCCGAATTTAGCAGTTTCTGGTTCTAATTCAAGTAACTCTCTTATTGGTGACTTTGGCACTGAATTACTAAACTGTTCAATCTCTGGTTTCATCATGTTACTGTAAATCTTCCAAACAACATCTAACGACATGTTTGAATCGAGAAATATCGCACCAGCAATTGATTCGAATACATCACCTAAGGCTTTGGGTACTTCTACATCTTCAGCATCATCGCATTCTTCTTCGGACAACAAATAATACTAAAATTTGAAAAAAAATTGCAAAGCTGTTACTACTTCTTTAAACATTCAAATAAAGGGTTTTGCCTTAGTCCCACAACTTTATTTACACACCTCTTCGCTAATGCTATGACCGTTTTCATGTTGAATTCGTACAAATCTATCGATAACTTCATTAAGTCCTGGTGACAAATGTCTAAAGTACTTATGGAATCCATGTCTAACGGCAAGCGAAGCAAATATTGTATTGTTGACCAGTGCTGACCGCAAGTCTGTTAGTGCTCCAGGAGAATGCTGCCGCGGATCCTCGTAAAGATGCCGAGTTATAAGATAATCTAATACAGCATCACCCAGAAACTCCAGTCGCTGATAACAGTCGGTTAAACGATTCGGTGAATAGCTAGCGTGTGTCATTGCTTGAAGAAGATATGAACGGTCATTGAAACTATAGCCAATTGCTGCCTCAAACTCTACGTAACCATCTAACAATGACTCAAGTTGCTCTCGAGGATTCGGAGCAAATTCTAATAGAGGAGACTTTGGGGCTGACCATGAACCGTAAACTATGATTTCATCACTGTCATCTGTAGGACGAGTACTTCCAGGAATTCGAGGGGCATTAGGCTCATATTTTTGCTTTAATGCAGGTAGAACTCGAATTCCAAGCCAGGCCATAAAAAGCAACGCTCCTCTGGGCCCACATTCTATTAAATATGCCCCAATTAATGCTTCAACGCAATCCGCAACGGATTTATCTAAGACATTTTTTTAATAAATTATTCATCCGCTTTTAATAAAAATACCATTTACCTGGAATGCTATGCTGAGTTACTAAGTTGTATGGAATCAAAGAATGGAAATCAAAGTCACTACCATCGGCACTGTCAGGTGTCATACATTCATTCCTATCGCATCTTGGAAAATCACTTTCGACATCATCCTTTACAGATATAGTTTTCACTGTTTAATTTTAATTCTATTGAGAAGTACCTTACAACTTACGTCTAGCTGTCCAAGTTGTTCGGCTTTTTTCCTGACGAGCTCACAAAGTTCTTCACTACTCAATTGCTTAATGTTTGGCAAATCAGCTAGCTTCCAATGATGTGGAGGAATCTAAATAAAAATTTTGATTTTAATTTAGTTTATGTTTAGAAAACAAAATTCATTCTTACTCTCGCTTTGATGAGAGTTTTCTCTAGTTCTCTAGGCACATAATAACACGGTGGCAACCAATTGTCATGGGGTTCGAATTTTGTTGCAATCATACATTCTCCTAACATTTTCTTTCTTCCCAATCGATAAAGATTTAAGTTAGCAACTTGTTTCGATCGCAAATGACTCAATTTGCCTTCGTGTACATTTTCGTAGGTTATGTACAAATATGTGGTTATGGCATATTTTAGAAATGAATCGCCAATTGTTTCCAGTCTTTCGAGATTAATACCATCGTTTGCATTTGACATTGTTAGACCTTGAAGAATTATACTTGGACTTGGTCCAGGATGACCAGCCAACTCTGGCTGATTATCAAAACTGAAATCTATTTCCGTAAGATCGATAGGTTTGGTTTCGATTGGAACTGATGTAGATTGGTTTTTATTCTCATTAATTCCTTTGTCGAAATTTACCAGAACTTCTTTCTTTCCTTCGGATGTTAACGAACAATAATCGTTGAAACTATCAAACATATCGCCATTTCCATCTACGTAGTACTTTTCCGTCGCATTTCCTTCCAGGTAAATTCTATTTAGTTTTTCAATGTCTGTAATGGAAAGCTGAAGATCCTGTAAATCTCTTTTCTTTAAAGCTATATAACACATTATTATGTTTTCCTCTAAATATGGAAACAATTTCTTTATGCTTGCGAAGTTCTTAGAATATCTTTCTTCGATTATAGTTTGTTTCTTGGGCAAATTAAGGAGTTGATTAGATCTAACAAGCATTCCCGAAGAGTGAATTTCTTTCTTCAGCCTTTCAGTCGACAATAAGAATGCTTCTTCTGAAGATTTCAACTCAGATTCTATGTTCGTATCAACGCCATCGAAATTATATCCTACTTGTAAGTTCTTGGTTACTTGATAATCACGTTCGTTTGCTATGGTATCTTGTATTATTGACATTTGCTTTTGGCGTTTAAGTATTTCATCTTCAGTCTCTATTGCTTCAGCCACATTGTCCGAGGTAAATTCGATTCGTAGAGGCCCATCGTTTTCATCTCCACTACTGGATAATATTTCGTCGTCGTAATCGTAATTGGAAGCAAATGATTCATCTGAGCTGTATATAAAACTTGAATTCTTTTTGCGGTCGAGCTTGCTTTTCATTGAATCTTCAACATCCCAGAACGTTGGTGAACCATATCGAGTGGGTTTCTCTGATTTAATTATGTCTAAGTATTTAAATTAAAGCATGATGAAATTCAATTTGGTTATAATTGAGTAGAAGGAAAACCTTACCGTATTCAGTTTTGCAAAAGCTTACATTTGGCGGAAGGAATTCTGAACAGAATTCTTCATCTTCCATATCAGTGTCTTCTTCGCTCATGCTGTTTGCCATGTCGTTAGACCAGGTTCCGATTTCGATAAATGTGTCAGCCTATAAATATAAATAATAACAAACAACTTGAAAGGGATTATCATAACAAATTTGAAAGTGAATAAGATAAGACAATCTTATACGTTCGTGAACATTTTTTTTCTCCAAATCTGCAACCGAAATTCAACTTTAAAAGTACGGTCTCTATCTAAACCTTTAAAGCCATTTCCGAAAACAAAAATTCCACTAACGGTTTTTATTGATATTATAGAAAAAAAAAACGTCTAGAGAACGTTAGAACGTCAAACAAACACACAGAAAAGTGGGACAAACTTTTTTTTATCTTATATCTCAATTTGTTCTTATGAAAACCCACCATTGAACCTAACTATCTTTATAATCTATATAGTATGTAACTATTTAGAACAAATAAATAAATTATCATATTTTAATACAAAATAATTAGATTAAAATAAATGTACCTTAAGTTTTTCCTCTCCTTCTAGGACTATTTCGTTTGCTGATTTTTCCAGCTTAACAACATCGGGTTCCTCTAAGATAACCTTTCTTTCTTCCTTCACGACATCAGCTACTTTCTTAACCTCAGTCGCAACCGGCGGTGGGGGTTTAGTTTCAGATTTTATTTCATCTAAAGTTTCAGTCTTTGACTCTTTATTTTTTTTCAAGACTTCAGCTAAACTCCAGCCAAAGTCCAAAATAGGCCACTCGAATTTATCGTCTTCGATTTCCATGCATCCTAATGCAATGTCATATGATACCTTTTTACGAATTTCATCGGCTAATAAAAGTCCATTAACCCGATAAAGAATGCATGGCAAACAAACAGCTGTTCTCCATAGAGAAGCAGGAAAAGGATGAATTGTACACAGCTCCGGCACCAATATTTGTTTTTGTTCTAAATTTTCTCTTTTTGCACGCTTTGTTTCTTCCGAGCTTGTGGGCAAGGCTACACCCTTTCTATTTACATATCGAGGAGTAAGGAAATTAAGTCTTGCACTCGTGTGATCTACATCGAGTAGAGGTTGATTAGCATTTTGAATTGTGATTCCATACTTAACAAAGTAATAGTGCTTGAATGTGTTGTAGTTTTCTCCAGGAAAACAACTCAATGGTGTTAAATGAGGACAAATTTCCGCAACATAGAAGTACTGTGGCTGATCCTGGTTTCTATACCAAGGCATAACGACAGCGTCTTTAAATTTATTAGCATCGAACTCTCTGTTCTTTCTCACTTCATCTGGAACAATTTGTGGCATCATATTACAATCTCTAGCTATTACCTCCAAGAAATCCCAATCAATGACAATCCCACTCTTTTTAGTTTTAATTGTCGGAACGATGAACACACAGTTCTCCGTTGAATCAACATCGAAGAGCATAAGGAACTTTTGCAACCTCAACACGTTGCTGAATGTGTAGTTGACAAATGTATTTATCCGATCCACTTGATCGTCACTCAAGACTATCCTTTTTTTTGAAAGGTCTATTGATACTTTCACCTCTCCGGAACGTGTGAATATGGGAAAAGCGCTCACTTTGGGAATTTTTTTCAACGTTAGTATTCCAAAGCCCTGCAAAGCCTCTTCGGGTGGATAGATTTTTCGTCCACGAGTATTTTGTTCTTCGGGAATGGGACACTGAAGAGTTAAGTTAATGTAGTATAAATATGATACAGCACCAGCCGTCGGTCGACAATTGGAAAACTCCGATGCAATCTATGAATTCAAATATAGCTTTACAGAGGACAATGTTGATAAATATGTCTTACACGTTTGTAATAATACTGCCGACGTTTGGTAGTCCCAGGACGTGGTTCAGCGTTCTCTGTTACTATTTGTTCGTCTATTGTTTCCAGTTCAAATTCTTCCCAATCGGACTCAAAAGCCTTAAATCCTTCTTTTCCAATTGGCTGCAAGGTATTATCAAGCTCTCCACACAAATGTAACTCTCTACATGCTTGAAGCGCTACCATACGTCGTGCAAGGATCTTTGTTGGCATTGGCAAACCCTTAAAAAAAGACAAATATTACAAAAGAAAAAATGGGTTTCCATAAGTGAACTTACCACTATATCATATTTTAATGGCGAATTTATTGGCAGACGAAGTGTATATTGATATACATCTTTTCCACGACGTGTTGTCTTTGCACATCTCGACAATGGAGTTAGTTTAGTAAATGTGTCACTCGGCAGTTTGGCACAATATTTATTAATGAGAGCAATTGCCGTTGACAAATCTACAGCAGCTCCCGTTAAAAGCTCTGGTAAAGGCTTATAAGCTTCTATACAATTCGTAAATTTATCGGCTTCGTGGTGTTCTTCTTCACTTGGTTCCGTATTTGCACATTTTTGGAGCAGCATCTAGAATTAATAAATGATTTAATTATATCAATGGACCGAGGGAACTTATTAACACAGAGAACAACCCATTATCAATTTGAAGAACATGTGTCGTTTTGCATAACATAAATTAACTACATATGTATGTTTGTTACGTATATGTGTTTGTTACGAACAAATGGAACGATGAACTTACCTTTTCGATTTCACGATACTGAGCTAAACGGTCAACCATTTCGTTAGTAGCATTTTCCATATCCTGGAAGGCACCTTCGCTCTCGATGATGTTGTCTTTTTGTTCATCAATCTCATCCACAGCACACTTATATTCCTCTGCTTCCATGTGGTTAGAGGATAAATCCGTATTTTCTTCTATTTTTATATCGCCGTTAGTTATTGCTTTCAAATCATCTTCCATGCCAGTATGGGCATTTATTAACTCGGATATTGGAACAACTTCAAACAAGTTTTCGAAATCTTTCTTTCTTAGTCTCTTTTTTTCGGATTTGCCTTCTGTCGAACCTGTGGATTCTAATGAACTATTTAAAGTCTCTGGTGGCTCGGCGTGGTTTTTAATTGAGGATTGATAGGTAATTTCCGAAATTCGATTAGTTTTTTCAATGCTCTTTGGCATTTTAACAACATTAACAGCAAGCGATCGAGCTATTACTTCAGGGTTAAGAATTTTCACAGATGCTCCTGAGGAATGTTCAATTATAATTGGTTTTGGTTGGGATATATCCTCGACAATATCACTTTGAAGGAGTGCTTCTTTATTAATATAGTCTTCGGCACTCTTTGCTGATTCCGTGCAAATGACACGATGTGATGTGTCACTGAGTAATTCTGATGTGCATTTAAACCGTTCTGGTGCGAAATTGGGGGCCACTAAAATGACGTGATAAGCTTGTGAGGCCCTAGCTCTTCCCTTGCATTGTACGTAGCTGCGATAAGTACTTGGCGGGTTCCATCGAACAACTAGGTTGCACTTTGGCAGATCGATTCCTTCTTCAAGGACCGAAGTCCCAATCAACAGATTACAATCGTGTATTCTGAAACGTTTTAAAACATCTTCTTGTCGTCGATGTTCCAGTTCGGCTTCCTTAGGTTCAGCTATAGGATCGGCCACTCGATCTGTCGTAAACTGACATTTTAAAAACTTAAGTTGGCCATCATAGCGACTCATTTCAGCGAGCAAATCAAAGAGAACTTTGGCCGTGTATTTATTGTTGCAGAAAATAATTCCACACAAGGCATCCGGATCTGCAAATGAATCTCGGTTATGCCTTCGAGCAAATGGTCTTTTTTTATGGCGACCATTCTGATTTCGACGGTTTTTCAATGAATTCACGAGACCATTCGGGCCATTTCTGTTGCTATTTTCGTTGTGGTTTGAATTGTTAGCATGATAGCTTGCATAGGTTGGTTTTAAAATCGGATCAAGGTTCTCAATAATGTCTTTCGAAATGGATTTACTCAAATTTTCAACCATGTGAAATGTGTTTTCTAGGTTTTGTTTAAGTTTGTGAAAGTTAAGTTTGTCAATTTCTTTTGTTATATTGCCTAATTGTTCGTTTTCACTGACTTGCTCATCTGGTTTGAAAAGCCGAAGAACTTCTAGAAGTCGAAGAACTTTAGGACTAGAGTACTTTTCGACTCTTTCTTTTTCAGTTGGAACTTCTTGGAATGCTTGTTCGCATAAGGTATGTATTTCAAGAAGGGCTGTTATTACCATACAAAGCAATAGGTAATGTCTTTCGTAAGGGGTTTTTATCTTTTGTTTTTCTATTTGTTGAATTAGGTTTATAGCTACTCGATCCGCACACCAGGGTCCCATTTCATGCAGGGCTTCTAAGTAAATGTCTAAAAATTGTGTTGGTTCCACTTTCGGGTCAGGGATTCCTGAAATTAATAAACAGCAATTTAGTATCAACATTAAGAATGGTGAAATAATAAGAAAACACATATAATTAGATATTATAGTCAAGAAAATATAATGCCCCTGACACACATCACATCACACGAATGAACCACATGTCTGTCATGCCATACTACGGTATGGCGGAGTATCTATACTAGAGTTTTTTGCGTAGTATATGTAGTCTTCTCCTTAGTGAAAACAGCTACATTTTTCTAAAGTGAACAATAGTTTTACTTAAACTCATTGTCATATTGATTTTATGATTTTTTTAATATTTTCCAATTTGTGATTTCAAAATGGCAACGAATTAAAAAAAAGAAAAGTCTTGGTAGCGACCAAATCGCCAAGATTTTGAATATTTGGAGGGAAAATATCGACGGTTTAAGTGGCAATATTTTATTATTCAATGAGAGTAAGCTGAAAAGATCCATCACAAATCTTAAATATCTTCATTTGAAAGATTGAAAATTTTTGTTTGCCAGAATATGACTGGCTGTCAAACTATACTACGTTTTGTAATGTGTCACGTACCATGGTATTGAGAATACTACATATGGTATTCATACCATGGTGTCTATGCTAGATGTGTGTCACGGCCATAAGATTCAATCTTTTAAAAAAACAAAGGCAGAATTTGATTGGTTTGTTTTGTTTGTTAGATTCAAAACCAATGTGCATCGGTATATCCTTTTTAATCCTGTCCAACTTTCCCAAATGCACGCACTGTGCTCAAAAATTTTAAGTCTAGTCATAATCTCTTTAATGCGCGCAAAGAATGAAAAGATAGAATGCATTATACATGTAATTGTTTTGCATTTATGGATCTTTCCATTTTATGGGTATATGATCTCACACACATGCTACGATTTGATTTTATATTGTTTGTGGTTTTATCATTTAACTCAAGTGAGATTTCCACTAAAGAAGTAGTTTCTTATTAAGGATTGAATCGATAGTTTGAAGAAGAGGACAAGTTCGAAAATAATTTGTTTTGTAAATTTAAAAAACTTTAAAGTCCCTTGCATATTTTTTTAAAATTTTAAATTTATTTTAACCATTCAGTTTTCATAAAAATGATGCATTTGTAAAAATATGTATGTATGTATTTAATGGGTTTACTCCTTTCTTTGACTGATTCGTTGAGAGTGTAAATTTAAATAAAACAAATTAAAGCCAAGCCTAGTGATTTATAACTCTCAGACATTCCTATTTACTAACAGGACATACAATTTGTTTCAGAATAAGAACGGCTTAGATGAGGAGCATTTGCGATAACAAGATACACTTGGAGGAGGCAGTACACCCCTGAAGAGCATTTTTGCAGAATCTGGGAATATGAAAATATTAAGTTTTTATCTCAGAATCTTATCAAAACCTTAAAATTACAATAAAGATGTTAAAACTGCATCTATGCAAACAAAAATACTTTTCAATTGTTGAAAATATTTTTCAAATGCTGAACTACATGAATTTGAAAAGGAACAGTTTTATTGATCCCATTATCGAATAACCTGTGAAAATGAAAATTCCATAATTTTATCCGCAAAAGTTTGCAGGGAAAAATTATTTAGTTTGAAGAGGGGGCCAAATCAATATTTTCCTTGAGATATAAAAACTTTTTAAGAAAAAATTTTGGTACGCTAATTTAAAGTTTTTATTATTGTTTGAATAAAAATTAAATTTAGGAAAAGAAATATTGACCCGTTTCGGAGATATCGAATTTTCAAAAAAAAAAGAAAAAAAATACATTTTTTTTTTTCAAAAATTCAAAAAATATTTATTTTAAAGTTTTGAAATGCAATGTGTTTTAGACTTTTTAGAAGCTTCCCTATAAAATTTTTTATTAAGATCCGTTATGTGGATAATGAGAAATTCAAAATTCGAAAAAATGGTTCTATGGTAGGTACAAGCTGTAATATCTTAATTTCAAAATTTTTTTTATTAAATTAAAGATCGTAAAAATTAATTGAAAGAAAAAAAATTTTATCAAAATTCTAGGTGCCGTTTTCGAGAAAAATACGATTTTTTAAAAAGCATTTTTTTTAATTTTTTAGCATTTGTATGGTAGGTACCTTTATTTTTAGGTAAAATAAAATTTTTTTTTTTACATTTTGTAGATTATATTGAGAAACTTTTATTTATCAAGTTTAAAAAAAATCTAGCATGGGGTTTTCGAAATATTGAGTTTTGAAAAAAAATTTTGTTTTTTTTTAAAAAATCCAAAAAAAAAATTTTTGAAAATTTGAGTACACAATTCTATTTATGTTTTTGGGGAGCTTTAGCAAAAAAAAAAATGATCAAAATCGGTTGAACCGTTTTTGAGAAAATCAAAAACAAAAAAAATGGTTCCATGGGGGGTACCCTCAATAACCATTTTTCGGAAAATTTTTTTCAACCAATACCTAGATTTAATTAAATGAAATTTTTCTGTATCTTTATTTTTAAAATCTGTTGAACAGTTTTTGAGAAAAAAAAAATGTTTATAAAATTTCGAAAAAAAATTCGTATGGGGGGTACCGTTATTTTTGGTCTTAAGAAAAAAAAGAAAAAAACGTGTGGGGGGAAAAAATTAAAAATGATATCTACCAAGTTTAAAGAAAATCGGCCTAGTCGTTTAGCCTGTAGTCGAACAGACAGACAGACAGAATTGCGAGACCCACTTTTTTAGTCTTCGCTATCATCGTAATGTCAACTTTGATCAAAATCTCGAGTTCGATTTTTTTTACGAATGCATATAGTACCTATAAGTCGCAAGTAAAAACTATTAATAATTGACCTTGGGTCAACATAAGGACATCATTTTTGAACAACAATTATTACAATTGCAATAAAGGGATATTATCCCTTTATGAATTCATAAATAATTAGCTCATAACGCCAAAAAATTGTCTGTCGTCAGATATGCAAATATAATACATCAAAAACGTAAAATAAAACGTTTTTTTTGGCTCTTGTTCCCTGGACTTATGAACTATTTTCTACCTTTGATAATTAAAAAAAAAACTCAAACAATATACCTTTTAATTCTTCCAGAAACTCGTCACTGTATATCTCCGACGGATCGTATCTGTGATCCTTCAAGAATGCTTTTCTTGTACAAATTATATCTTCTAGGATCTTTGTCAGCCTATCCTTCTTCGGTGGATCACATTGAACAATAAACTCCGTAGGTTTTGTACAGTACCTGTCAGAAATCATTTTATCAGTTATATCAGTAAAATAAATAACCTAGTCAATATAGAGATTGAATAAGTAAAACTAAGCAAACTTGGATACAAATTTAGTGACTATGCATACTACACTCACAGGCACAATTATCCGACCACCTGCATTTTTTGTCGCCCTGACTCTTTAAGTTCACTATGATTTATTTGCTGATTTGTTTTTTGTTTCGCAAAAAGCAAAACACTAAAACCCTTATTTCGCCCCATAAAATTGTGTCATCAAAGTGTTTTTTGCAATTTAAGCGTTTTTTTAATATTGTTTCAGTTAACTTAAACTTGACTACATTTTTTGTTCTTTTGTACCAAAGTAAATAAATAGACAAGAAAAATGCCACTCGATGTACCTGGTGTAGCTAGAGCAGTGGCTCTAACTGATGCCAAGTATAGCCAACGTTGCATTGCTCGTACACTTGGTGTACCTAAAACTACGATTGGGGATGCCATCAGACGATTTCGGGAAACTGGCTCATACACGAGGAGGCCAGTTCGTCATCGATAAACTTCAGCTCGGGATAATCGCTTTGTCGTCAGCAACATACTGAGAAATCGGTTGTGCGCCGTTACTAAAGCTCGTACACCTCTTTTTGAGGTTAGGAATGTAAGTGTGAGTGAACGCACCATCAAAAGAAGGTTGGCAGAATTGAATTGCTCCCACAACACCGTTCGTTTTGCGCCAGAATATGTTAAATCGACTGCAGAGGATTGGAGGGACGTCCTATTCTCAGACGAAAGCAGAATAGGTCTACGTGGTCCAGATGAACGTCAGCGTGTCTACAGGCGAAAAAAGGAAAGCTTTGCTCCATGCACAATAACCGAAACAGTGGGTTACCAAGTAAGGTCTATAATGGTTTGGGGAGGCATCATCTATGAAGCTCGCACGGACCTTATTGTGTTCTATAGGGGCAGTGTGAAAGCTCAGATATACGTGGAAAACGTTTTGCAAGACAATGTGATGCCTTTCGCACCACTTATTGGTGACACTTATGCACGACAACGCACGCTGCCATACCGCAAATTCTGTAACTAACTACCTTAATGAACTCGGTTTCCAGTTTTATCATGGCGATGTTTTGTAGGTGATGAAATCTGCAAAATTCTTTTTATCTTATTCGATCCCATATCATCATATAATAAAACGGCAAACATGTTTTTTGTGGTACACTTTTCTCCAAAAGTATTTAACCGATTTCGATAAATTTTATATGGTTGGAAAGCCACAGTTACGGAGATGTGCAGAATATACTTGAGACACGCATGTACACACTGTGGGTCATTTTTGTTTTTGCACTGTCGAACACTTTGCATATTACATAAAATAAAATTAAATTTAATAAATTTGATTGAAAACACTGCCAATAATATAAATAATAAATAAATTGGCACTCGAATTTCGAGAGCTGGGTCGGCTAGTTATATCTTAATTCAGTTTTTGTAATTACAATTTCTCGGGGTTAAAAATGTGAAATTTTTTCGTATCTAATAAATGAATGACACACGTACGAAATCGGAGTAGTTTTATCAGTTCCGACCGAAGTCTCCAATTCAAGAATTTTTTAAAGTACACCGAATATAAACTTTACCATAACTTTTGAGACCAAAGTCCATTTTTATTTGTAGAATCGGCCGGGATGAAATGAAGGTATGTATATAAAGACATGTAAACAGAGTCTACGTGTGCCTTAGGATTTTTTAAGCAAAACCTAACAAGCCAGTGTGTTTTGCATAGAAAAAATGTTCTTTCCATATTGTTATTTTCATAATATTTATAGATATCCCTAGTCACTTTCAAAACAAAAAAAGTGCATTTCAATCTTTACCTTAAAACTGTAACGATATCACTCGCTGTTTCAGCCTTGCAGTAAACCTTCTTCTCAAGAATTTCAAGCATTGCATTTAGATCTTCGGGAGCACAGCCAGCACTATGCAAAGGACCAGCCAGGGCCAGCACCTTCGGCTTGAGTTCAAGTTTGCTGTAAAAATCTCTAAAAATTAAAAACATATCACTTTGTTCCTTGATTTCATGACAGTCTTCTAATACGATGAGATTCACATTGTGCATATTGATATCACCATTTTTCAAACCGAGCATGCACGTTTTTGGTTTGAGAATCAAAACCTGGGCTTCCCCTAATTTCACAAGTGGCTTCTGATTTTCATTTTGCTTCGCCTCGTTGTAGACTTTTAGATCGGTCAGGTGATAAATCAAGTTATAAGCCGATTCTCCCGATAGGCGACTTAGAAAGAGGCTTTTTTTTGAATGATTCTGACGAAGTTCGCGTGCCTTTTCTTGTAGAAGTTTCAAGGCTATAAATTCTTTGGAAGACTTGTGCCCAAGGCACAGCATAGTGTTTTGTTCGGACGCCGTCGCAAGCAGTTCCACTTGATAGTCGCGAGGGGTGAAGGATGTTGTATGCACATTATCACACCAATGGAATGCCATTGTACAATTATTATATTTTTAACTATTTAGATTAAGATAAAATAGAAAACACATAACTCGTTAGAGTTTTTTTTGGTAACAAAAAGATTAAACAAAGTGAAAATGAAAACCAAATAAGCTTTTGTGATTTGTACAATGTACAATTCACACATAATTTTTTAAGAACTAAAATAAACTGACAGATAAATGTCAAATCGGGATGTGTTCAAAAGTAGGGGGTATGGCGCATTCACTAATCTAGTCACTACGTAGTCAACTCGTCTGGGGGTCAATTCTCTATCTGCGAAACTGTGAAGTGATAAAAAAGTTATCATTTCGTTTTCACAGCCATTTTTCATTTTTACATTTAATGAACTCACATAATGCGATTCTGGAACTCATTCTGATAAAAATGTTTGTCAAAACATGTACTAAACAGTACTAAAATGAGAAACGCTCTCATTTTTAATATACGATACTCATTTTTGAGCATAATTTTGTTTTTGTAATTTTCATATTTTATCAGGCCTTTTCACAAAATCGCTTGAAGTGAAAACAAATTTAATATTTGAAAATATTTTGACATTTTATTAATTTTTTTCATAAATTGCGAATCGGATAGTGTGTGAAGTTGTGAAAAAACGTATCGTAACGTATCACTTCACAGTTTCACAATTATAGAATTGATCCCCTGATTGGCTAAAGACAACTAAAAATTGAGTTGAAATATCCCCTCCGACGTAGTGTAAAAATTTTTGCTTCAAAGTGAATGAAAATTTTATTGAGTGTTTAAAAATCTTTTACAAAGTTGTTTCATCTTATTCTATCTTTAACAAAAGTACAAAAGTGGGTGTAGCGTATGGCCTTCTTTAGCAATCTTTCTTTATCTAGGGTTAAGCCTCGTAGCATGTCAATTTGTATATAAAAATATAGTTTTGTACTGCTCGTGCTCATGAGCGTTATACATTGCGTGAAACGGAAGTTTCGTTAATTATATACATATTTACATTTTTAATACACTAAAACTAACTTAAAAACTAAATATAGCGCACAGCGCTTTTGTATCTTTTCTTTTTTACATTAAGTGTTGATGTTTTTTGTCTGTTTGTTGAAAATGAGAGCGAGAACGCTCTATATATTTGAATATACAGTTTGTTCACTAGAGGAGTGAAAGAGTGAGAAAGATAATCAGTTATGAGCGATGGCTCTATACTGCTTACTTATATACATTTAAGATGTGTGAGAAAGAATACGATTACACTAATGTCACTTGAAAGAAATAATAAGTTAAGAACGATGGCTCTATACATTTATACAGATATGAATATCATTTAGGACGTATGAAAAAAAATAATACTATTCCAAAGATATCAAGTGCTTTTGTATACATTAATACATAATATATGTTTAAAATATAGATTATATAAAGAATATATGAAAAATTATGAGTGTTTAACACAGCTATTGTCAATTTATACTGACAAAGATAGTTTTTACATACTTTAAGTATCACAGAAAGATTTTGTACTAAAATTTTGGTTTGATAAATAACTTGTTATAAACTTATACTATGGATGCGAGTACCACGCTCCGATTTAGTGAAAAATGTGAATTAAGTTAATTATAGGATTATACCTAATTCAAGCGTTTCGAGTTGTTTAAGATGAAAGTAATTTAAAATTGTGAAATTCACTAATTCGTAAAGAACGTTTTTCTTGACACATTTTGATTCAAAGCAGGTGGATAGATTTTGACATTTCACAATCAGTTGTTCGTTAAAAATACAAATATAATTTTTGGTGGAAGATATTTTCGAAGTGAAATTATTAAACAAATTAATATAATATCTTATATTTGATGTTATTTAATTTAAACTGTAAAAAAAGTTTATTTAAAGTACTCAAAACACAATTTTTCTTATTTTATATGTTTACATCTGTCATTACTATCACAGCTTAAAATTAAGAATGACTTAGTAAGCTACTGTAAAGTTAGCAAATTGTTAAGTAGTATCATACTAATCCCTTAATAAAAGGCTGTTTAAAATTTTCATTTCATTCTTAATTTTAAACATTAGCCGTGTTTTTTTGGTAAAGTTATCCGTAGTACAGTAAGATTTTATATGAAAAACAAATACAACATCCGCAGTAGGATCACTGCCGATACTCGAATAAACGTCAAATCTCTATCCGCAGCAGGATTTCACTTCTCCTTTTATCGGCAGTGATCCTACTGCGGATGTTGTTATTCATATAAAATCCTACTGTACTACGGATAACTTTTCCAAAAAAACACGGCTATTTAAATTATATCTAAATACAGTACTATTATGTGACAGTTTTGTATGTGTCAATGTGCAGACGCTGTAACATATATAGAGTGAGAGGGTTATATTATGTTGATTTTGACAACAATTGGAAATTAGGAAATAAATCATTTTTGTATGCACTGCCAATGCATTACTCGTATGAACTCAAAGCGGTATATGTTTCCATATACACATCTTGATAGAGTTATTTTATTCCCTTTTTTTCTAGCAAAACTTGGGAACTTGATTTAAAATTTAAAATTTTTGTAAGAATGTTAGGTACTTAATTTCATTTTCTCTATGGTATTTTTTGGGTTGTTTTTTATTTTTGATTTAAAAAATTCAAATATCAACTCTTCCAGTTTATCAAAAAAAAAAAAATGAAATTCTAAACAAAAACATATTTTTTTATATGACAAATTATACATTTTTAAGTCCCTTTTAGACGATCATTTCAGTTGAGCTATCAGTTAAGCTTTCAGTTAAACTGATATCTAAATGCAAAAACTGAAACGTTTAACTGAGACTGAAACTGATGATTTTCCCATAAGTTTTCAGTTCAGTTATCAGTTAAACTGATGTGTAAATACTTTTCAGTTCAGTCGTCATTTCAATTTTAGTTTGCGGTGATTTATTAAGCGACAAAACTATAGCTATTGCAATAAGGCTTTCATAGTCCATTACGCAATGTATATCCTCTGATTTTCTACTGCTGACAAGTAAAATTAAAGCACAACTGAACACCGGACTGACGTCTAAAGCGCGGAACAGATTGAACCAGCAACAGCACCGTCAACAGCAACAGCGGCCGCCATTAATTTAGAACCAGTGTATTTCAATTGTTCAACACACATCAGAACAGCAACAGCAATGCCAACAGCGTTGTTAGGCCAAAGTCCTAAATTTGCTGTTGCTGGTGCAGTGTTGTTAACTTTCCCACTGCAATATTCACTGGGACCACAATGAAAAACTTTTTTTTCGATATGAAATGTCATGCAGATAAAATGGCAATGTGTTTGAGAAATGTTTGCTGGTCAGCGTGCTGTTTGCTGTTGACGATGCTGGTGCTTTTGCTGGTTTAATCTGTTTTGTGCATAAGTACACTGAACAACTGAACTGAAAACTGAAGGACCAACTGATCGTCTAAATACACTGCCTTTTTTAACTGAACTGACAACTGAACTGATAACTGAAGGAACAACTAAAAGGGGCTTTAAATATATTATTTAAGATATGAAAATATCTTAGTAATATCTGTCTTAGGATAGTAACAAAAATAATTTTAAATTTGCACTCCAAAGGAAAATCCTTCACTACAACTGGAGAAATTGTCAACCAAAGCCGTTTATATGGTACGCAATGTACTAAAACGGTTTACAGATACAAACATTTTAACAGAAAAAGCAGTCGGGTCCTAAGAAATTTACCCGAAAAAGAAGCCAAGTCAGCTGTAAAAGGCATTACAAAAAATCCAAGAACAGTTTCCTCAAAATTAGCGACAAAGATTTGCCGTGGCGCGATGGATGTGTGCTCGCCTGTCAATCTCATGATGACAGGTTCGATCCCTGCCGTCGTCTATGTCGCTTTAATTCCATTAAAAAAACCTTCTAAAAATTGTCATCAATGGGTTGCTGGTTTACTCATTACATGTTGTTCAGGCATAACACTAACAACATGTAATTGAGTTAAACTAGTATGCCCAACAAGGATGAACACGAATAAAATAATGTGAATTATAAGACACGGCGTTTCTCCGCTTTAGCTCAGCCGCCATCCCTGGAGATAAAAATATCTGAGACAACCACCAACAGTCTCAGAACATCGTGCCACACATCTTTCCTATCCTTCTTTCTCTTCATTAACTTCACGCCCGCGCTGTGTTGAAACATTTAAAGGATAATGATAATCCCTTGAGCGCGGGTAGATTATAAAAAAAAAAAAAAAAGTTTGAAAAATCATTCATAAGACTGGTCACTTTTCCAGGATTCCAAGGCTAAAATCATATATTAGCAAAGTGAACAAAATGAAATGTATTGATTTTGTAAACAACTTCGTTAATAAAGAAACGCACTTTTGGGAAGAGGTTGTTTTCCTCTCTGAAAACATCGCCTACAGTCCCCAGATATAAATTCCATAGAAAATTTATGGGACGTGTTGGATAGAAGTATCAAAAAACATGTCATATCTAGTTTGTGCCAATATTTTTTTCCCGAAAAAAAAACAGAAGTTGTGCTAAACTATTGTGAATTTCGATTACTTAAACTAAATATAAGTAAGTGTTATATCCGTTTCGAATGATTAATGAATAAATGAATTAAAGTAAATTGTTTTAAAAAATACTCCTTATTTTTTACTAAACAATGACTCAGTTCTGAAAACTGCAGGTGAGAATATACATACATATATGTATATGTAGTTCTCTCATCATTCTATTATTCTACATTTGTCTTTTTTACGAAAATTTCTTAATCCACAATACAACTCACTACACCAAATACAGTGAACAGGATATGCCTAGAGACGCTAATACCACTATAGTATTTATGGACATAAAATAATTTTACAGGGTATGTTACCGGTTGACCTAATAATTGAAGCGTGTGAACTGAAATACTTTGTTTTATAATTTCAAAATTTGTAAAAAAAAACTGTTCAAAATGCACAAAACGTTTAACCATAAGAACGAGTATGCAGTTATCAATTTAATAAACTTTAAAAATGTTTCAATTTAAAATTAATTCAGAGGTCACCATGATGACACAGAAGTTTTATTAATGATTTACAATCTTCTTTTATAGCTAACAACACAATATTTTTTTCATTTAATTCATAACAAGCGTACAAAACGAAGGTGTAATAACTTAAATCCTACAACTTTGAATCGATATGGATTGCCAGTACACCTTCGACATCAGATGCTCCAATCAATATGCGAGCTATTCCTTGTTCGTTTACAACTACACTTTTTCCTGTGCAATTTGAATTCGATTTACTTCCAGTAATAACGTCACAATAAGTACCACATGGTAAGCATGTTTGAAAATCTTCATTGAGGTCAAAGTCTGCTTGATTGAATGCAATGAAACCCTTATCCTCGCGACAAAAAGATATTTGGTCTCCATCATTATCATACCAATTACTCACTTCAGTTCCACTAACAACATTTTTGAATTTAATCATATTACGAATTGCATTCCAACGGTGCTCACAAACCCAACCGTTTCCGCAAGAACCATCTTCGTTAAAGCTAGGTGACAATATAGTTTTTCCACCATCATCGCTGGGGGGACCTTGCTTATTGTTAACAAAATCATAGGAACTCATAATACGAGTGTTTCCGTAATCATTGGCCAACATATAGGCAATGGCCATTTTGTATTGCTTTGGCTCCTTGAATGTCAGAATGTCAGTTCCACCACCACCATTCTGGCGCTGGTTGTCATGATTGTCAACAAATACTAAAGCTTTTTCAGAAGGCAAAAAGTCTCTTTCGAAATCATATAGTGTGTTAAGTCTCTTCTTCTTATGGAAGGTCTTTCCAATTGCATCTGAATAACGGAACTCTGTGACAGTCCCTAGATCTGTATATTCACTACTTGTAATAGGTTCACCACCCATATCAATAACTTCTTGGAAAATGAATGGTCGAGTACCTTCGGGAAATCCTTTTTCAGTATTGAGGTTGTCAAGTCGGCTAAAAATGGCCTAAAATATAATTTGTAATTAAAAAAAATTATTTGACGAAACGCTGTAAAACGGTTCATACTTTTAAATCCTCAGGCCACATATGTTTGCAACCATCTACACGAATTCCAGCAACTCCGATTTCAATAAGTTTATTCAAGTATGAAACAATTTTTTCCCGCACATGTTCCTTACTTTGGTCCAAATCCTTTAACCCATCAAGTTCACAATTACGAACCTCCACCGGATTGCTATAATTACTCAGAGTGCAAGTAGGATGAAAGTCTTCAGAAGTATATGGAACGGCTGGGTAACTTTTATCAGCCGGATCGGATATTGATCCGCCTGTTCCTTTACCACTTAGAGCAGCCATATGGTTAAACACAACATCAGGATAGATGCGAACTCCTACTTTATTGCAACGCTTAACCATGTTACGAAATTCCTTCCGATTACCAGAACGGGTTATAAGATTGTACGAGACAGGCTGATAACGTTCAAACCAAGGTCTTTTATCGATAATAACGTTCTCATTTGGTGGTGATAGCTAGAAGTATGACAATGTATTTAAAAACACTTTTATACAAGATGGTGATGGTCTTAAAAACCTACCTGAACTCCACCATATCCATTTGGACCTAGAAATTCCTCACATTCTTTGGCGATATCCTTCCACTTCCATTCAAATAAATGGACAATAGTATTGCGGTCAGGTAGTTGGTTGTTCTCAAATTGCGCAAAACTAAAGAACGTACAACTCAGGAAAACTAGCCACGCAAGCAACATCCTTTACAATCAAACTGCTTTTCAATTGTGTGTATCTGAAAATATACAAAATTAATAATTCCATGAACATCTTCAGTTTGAATAAAAACTCGATAAAAATATTTTAAGTACTTATGTTTGCGCAAGTACACTTTGCAACTAATTTACTTTCAAATTTTTCCAACTTTATATAATGCAAAAATTAAATATTCTCAAACGTTGCTTTAGAATAAACTTTTAAACTACTCTGTTTTACTAAATTGATCAAACAATAAATTGCTGATTGTTATCAAATTTATGGAATTTTTTAAAAAATAAACGTGTACCTACAAGCCCAGGGCCGGACAAGCTATACGTGCAAGCTGTGCAAATGCGCAGGGCGCTGAACTCAAAAGGCGCCTTGGGCAAGCGTTAAAAAAGCCACTACTTCATAACCACTACCTACCATCTTTTTTAAGTTTCATTTCTTTTTATAGCTCACTCCAATATTGGTATTTATTATAAATTTAACAGCTGATTCTGAATTTAAAGACAGATATACATATGATGTTTAATTTCCTATACACACCCCCATTCCCACAGTAAAAAAAACTACATCACAAAATCTTTACAAAGTGCACAATTTTGTTCGCTTAACAACAGATACCTACATATTTGCTATTTTTCTCTTTATCAATCCACTGTTATTCTTCACATTCACCATCGCGTGTATGAGTGAAGGCATTTATTTTATTTTGTTATCCCTCCCCTATGCAGTGTAACATAAAACAGAATTTCAACAGCAAATACAGACAGTTAACAGTTTGCAAGTTGATAACATGAGCACGACCCAATAATTCTTCTATATGAAATCGAAGTCAGCAATGTTACTCAAACAGAAATTCTGAGGTACAAAATTCATACTCAGTGCGCAGAATTAAAAATTGCGTCTAGGAATTTAAACTCTTCCGGTTGAGTGTTTCTTGTACTATGTTTTAGTTTGGCACTGGCCTCTGTTTATGAGTGAAATTTTATCACTGTCGTGTGTCGAGAATGAGACAAAGGGTTGAAATATGGAAATACTTGAGTGATGATGATGCGATGATTAATGTTGAGGATGTCGTTAATGAGTGAATCTGTTTTATTCAATTTCTCCTTTTCTCTATTTTTTTGTTCTTGCCAGTTATTGTTTACATTTAAAAAAGGGATTTTTTGACTGATCTAATTACTTTATTTGTCTATGTATTATGGTAAAAAAAACTCAAAACAAAAGAAAGGATAGGGAATCTATATTTACAATAAAACTTGCTACGCTACTATTCCAGTAGTGTATACGAGTATGTATAAGGTTATGATAATGGTTCAAACATGAAAGGAAAAGAGGCTGGTGTTCAAAACAAAATTAAGTGTTTTGAACCAAGAGCTTATTTTGTTCAGGCTGCTTGCATTCCTTTTGGTTGTTGTTGGTTTTTAATGATTCAGCTTGCTGTTCATTGGAAGCTGTTAATTTTTTTGACATTGCTCAATGCATATAAAACTTTGTATCAGGTTCAACAATGCGTTGGGACATACATATATAAAAAAAATTTCGCTGGTTTGACCTTAAAACCCCTTTCTGGAACTAGATGGGAGTAGAATAAATGCTTTAAAACCATTCAAAATCTTAGAAGCTATAATATGAAGCTCTTATTGAAATATCTGAGGCTGGAAACGTTGAGAATAGAAACATGCTGTACTTAGGAAGTAAAATTTTAATTTAAAGTTTATATGTTGCATATTAATCTAGTTTGATATTTAAGAAAAAAATAATGGCGCAAAATTTTAATTGAATTAGTACGATGCTAAAGCTGTTTTAGTATGATACTAGGTTAAAACAATAATTTTAATCGAATATAGCATCATACTTCTCTACCCTTTTATTAAAGTTAAAATCATCGAATACCTACTTTATTTTTTTAGTATCGCGCTAGCAGCTTCATATGACACTTTGACATTATTTGCAGACATAAAAAAAGGTTCGTGTACTTATTTTTTTAAACGAAATGTCGTTGTTTTAGGTGTGTTCAGAGCAATTTATTAAGGAAATTCTTTTAGTACGATACTAGTGAGAAAATGTTTAAAATTTAGAATGAGTTAGTAAACTACTATAAAGTTAGCAAATTGTTAAGTAGTATCATGCCAATAGTATCACGCCAATATAACTAGTAAGTATTTACAAACTCCGTCTGCTAATTTATCTACCAAATATGCTACTAAAAACTCTTTAGTGGAAATGCGATCAGAATAACAATTCACTAACGTGCAATCAGCTGAAGCCATAGCTCTAAATCTATAAATACCATCACAGTTTCCTCAAATAACAGTTTTTTGAAACTAAAATTAATAAAAAAAACTACTTCAGGACCACAAAGACTCAGGAAAGATAAGTTGACTACTTAGTCAATCATGGCTATAGAGAAAGAGCTTGTCAAGTCATTATATTATGATGATCTGGTAGCTGAGTTTGCTAAAACAGAAGCCAGAAAAGTTAATATAGCCGGTTCTATTTATTTTTTATTAAAATAATAATCTTATTATTATTTCCTACATGAGCAACAATTAATTAGTTCATTATTTATTTGTATGTTGTTATGTTTTTGAATTAGTTTTTAAATATTTTTTACTTCAAAAAATACTTTTTTCAGTTCCTAAATTTTTGTGATATATTTTTTTACTATTATTTTTGTGATATATTTTTGATTTCTTAGTTTTTAATAAAAATCATATTTATTTTAATTAAATATAAGTATTATCTAGGAATAGGCCTCTTGGGGATCCCTCGTTAAAAAAACGCATTGCAAAGGGTACCCCTTGGGTAATGAGGAAATGACTTTTTCCGCCAATCCAATCCAAATGAGAGGCGCCACTGATAAAGCTTGCGCAGGGCTCTAATTTAGCTTGGGCCGGTCCTAACAAGCCCCATATGTTTTATACTTTATTCTTCTTGAGATGGGATCTTCTGATCTTATCAAATATTAAGCAAATAAGTTAGATATTTGAACAAATTCAATGTATTTGTTTTGTTTTTCAAAACGGGTGTTTTTTTTTAAATACTGGCACTGAGATAGGAATTATGATTCATTAAATAATCGGGTAAAAAAATTCGCTTATGGATATAGTCAGGGTTCTGTAGCCAGAGTTCTATATTAAGAGTATTTTTTATTGTTGCTGTTCCAAAATTGTATGTATGTATATTCCAAATATTTTTGATTGGCTTGAATGTTGTTATTTTTGTGAAAGTTATTTTCAAAACCAAACAAAAATTGTGTCTAGGCATATGTATACAAATACATACATACACACAGTCACAAAAGTAAGTATACAGCAGGAAACAAAATGTTAAGCAGAGAGAAAAAAATTGAATAAGCATGTTAAGAAACATTTGGCGTATATTTTTTAGAAAATTGTATTCTCTTTTCGTGAAATCAATTATCAAAACATTTTTTTTTAAATGGCTTAGATACCAACTTAAAACTAAAACACAAAAGTAAGTATACACTAATAGAAATTGCAACATTTTTAACTTAATATTAGAATTTAGTAACTTGTTGGGTAATCTTTTGATTTAATTACGGCGTTTATTCTCGATGGCATCGACGAAACAAGTTTTTGGGTAACACTTAGGGTTTTGTTGTTCCATTCATTTTGAAGGATCCTTTTAATCTCTACTTTTGATTTTATCTCATGTTTGCGTATTTGACGCTCCAGATGATCCCATAAGTGCTCAATAACATTTAAATCTGGCGATTGAGGAGTTGTTTTGACTTGTATTCGCACATTATATAGCAGCCATTCTCTCACGATTTGCGAGGTATGCTTGGGGTCATTATCTTGTTGAAAGATGAATGACCTCTCACAAGCTAGTTTTTGTTCACTTTGATGAAGATTATTTTTTAAGATGTCGAGGTAACCAAAACGATCTATCGTACGCACCCCCAAACCATAACCGAAGCACCACCATGTTTAGCAGTTCCAGTCAGGTGGTTAGGATCTAACGCCGTATTAGGTTTTCTTCACACTTTTTCACGTCCATCAGAGCCATGGATGTTGAATTTGCTCTCGTCAGAAAATATAACGGTATTCAGAAAGCCAAATCGGTTTGAATATGACTTCTGGCAAATTTAATCCGCTTTTAGCGATTGACCTTGCTAATGAATGGAATAATAATATAATAATAATAATAATGAATGGTTTTTTCCTAATAGCACAGCCTTATACTTCGTGAAGGATGCGGCGTATGGTTTGGGTACAGCATGACTTACCTATCTCTTCTTCTATCTCGTCCTGCAGTTTTGGTGCGCTTATTTTCGCATTTTTCTTTACTTTGCGAATTATTAGTCGCTTAATGTTCAGATAAGGTTCGCGAGCGGCTACTGCGAGCCGTGTTCGTTACTGTTCCACATTGTTTCTGCTATTCCAATATTTTGTGGACGGTTGCTGGGCTCCTATCAACAAGTACAGCTACTTTCCGAATCCACTTTCCTTCACTTGAGTACTTAACTATTCATTTTTGTAAGTCCAAGGAGAGCTCTTTTCCACGTGGTGCCATTTCTAATTTTAAAAGGATTAATTTGAACTGAAATAGGCTAGTCTAGTAGTTTTGCCTTACCTTTTTAATAAAAAAACAAAAAATCGACTCAAAAGTTTTTATTGATGCAACACATCACATCACATAAGAAAAACTGTCTGTATACTAACTTTTGTAACCTATTTTTTTTACCCGTGACTGTGTGTATGTATGTAATAATAATAAAAATTAGATAAGTATTAGCTGTTTTTTAATATTGTTTTCCATCAAGTCTTAGAACTTTTTCACTGCATTTGCACTTTCAACAATCCAAATGTCTTCTATTGGCTATTTGGAGTGTTTTCACTTGTTACAATGTTTTTGTAATATCAGTTTTTTTTATACTCAAATCCATTTTGTTTAAGTTATGAGGGTATGGTAACAAAATCTTATTTGGAAAATCGTTCCGTATTTGGATTTCACCCAATTTTGGGAACAACTTTTTTGAAAAATTCAGGCAATGTAAATATAGATTAGACATAGCAGCACACAGTAAAACAATTTTTTTTTTTAAATCAACATTTTTTAATTATATTAATTTTAGAATCATCCTCTCTTTCAAAATCAAGATGGTTTTCTTCCGTAATAAAGTTAAATTTGTTTTAATTACAAAATATCCATTTCTTCTGTTTTCCTACAAATCCATTCATATTTTTTTGGCAAAGATTTCAAGACTCTTTCATCTTAAAAAAAAAAAATTTTTTAGGGGTACTGCAAATTACGAGTATCCAAGAGTATATTTTGTAACGAAAAATGGCCAGTTCAGACTGGGTGGAAAGTTGTAATTAAGAAAAATTAAATTAAGCAAACAAATTTAAAGGAAAAATAAAAAAAAATAAGATAATAACAAAAATTAAAGTGGTTTCTCTACAGTGATTTTTTTGCAAATCATAAATTGGTTTCAGCGTAGTCTGATGTTCCTTAATGACGATGAAGCCATTAACTATCATCAACAGGTATTCTAAAGCTTAATAAGATGATGAGAAACACTTTTCATGTCAAGGGATACTCTTGAATGACCTGCCACTCTCTCGTCAGATGCAATACCGAAAAAACATTTTTTTATTTTAGGTGGTAACGGCTGTGAAACAAATATAGCCCACCCCGCCAGATTGTCAGTCCAACGTACTTACCTTTATGCCAAGGGGTACTTTTAGTGATTTTGTGAAGAAAAATTCCAAATGCCAAACGAAAAATTGCGAGAAAATTTTATCAGCTGTTAGTCCCGTGGCAATGAGAACGATGAGAATTAGAAAACCAAATTTGTTTTGTGGTATTGACCTTTTCAATGATCTTCTGTTGTTTTCTTGTTAGTTTTTTGTCAATAGTTTTTGTTTATTTGAATCGCGTCAGAGCAACTTTGTTAAATTTTCATATATCTAACCAAAATATATACAACGTTGCTTTGTATTTTTATGAACATATGTATTTAAATTGATTTATAGATAAATTCAATAATTGGTCTAATTTTGAAGAACACAAATTAAAAATAATTACAATTAATTAGGTTAACTGCTTACATTAGGCGTTTTTCTTTTTGAGTTCAGTATAGAGCTCTGAACAGAGTCCGAGCATGTCGAGCATGTTCCGAACATTCTCTGAACCAAGCGTGCTCTGAGCGCTCTGAGTATATTTTGAAACAGACCTGAACACTTATGTAGCTGTAGCCATTTTTTTTAATTTCCATCTGTCAAATGCTTGTGTTAATACGCTATTCACACCAAATCAAAATCTAGATTTCGAGCAAAATTCTCAAAATCTCATCCAAATCTACTAGATTTCCCATACATTTTCAGATTTCCAAATCTACTAGATTACGACAAAATCTCCTCAAAATCTACTTTCAAACACAAGATTGTCAAAACAAACAAACCTTTAGAAATGTTCTGCTTTGTCAGCAAATTGTCAGCAAGAGAAGAGGTAGATAAAAAGCAGATAATGGAGTCAAGTCTCGAGTGACTATTTGAAATTTGAATTGTGGGGAGAGAAGGAGAGAAGATAAATTATATCCGAGAAAGCAGGATAAATGGACAGAAACGTCAAAATGAAATCCTGGTTCTGTTCAGTGCGGGAGTTGGGTTGAAACTTAGAAGAGTGCAGACGTGCCTCTCTACTCTCTAAAAAAAAAAAAATTAAATAGAAGAAAAAAAAAACCTAACCAAAAGTAAAAACGTGTTTTTTCTTTTATGTAAAATTTTTCCGCTTGAAATAAGTCTTTTTGACTAAATATTAGTCGCTTTCATTAAAAGCAAACTTTTCTAACATCCTAAAAATAAATTCAACGCCGGATGGTCTATGATAACGACGAAAAAACAGGATCACTTTCCTAACCTTAAGTGCACAGAAGTTCTCAACAAAGCGAAGATAAGAAGTTGAACCTCGAAATGAGGTATAAATCTGACAAGGGGAAAAAACCCGGAAAAGGAAGCTTGATGCAGCCCTCCAACTCCTTGCATTAAGCAACAGTGCAAATCCCGACACAAACTTACTATCGGAAGCTCCCGAAAAAGTAATTGGTGCAGAAGAAATTGACGACGCCGACACATGGCTCACTCCTAGCAGGAAGCGAACCTGCAAAAACAAAAGCCGCAGCTGCAGTCCTGCGGGCAACAGTTTGCCGAACAACAACCAATTCTCAATCCTGGGTCTTGGAACGAAGATTCGCCCGTCACAAGCCAAAAACTTGGGCTTTCAAATTGACCACCAAATGCAGCAAAACACGGAAGTTATCCAAGAAAACAACGAAGCCAATGGCAGGAGAAATGAAGCCAGCGTTGGACCTGAAAACTCAACACGAGACGACAGCATCAATGGAACGGAGCCCTTGCGCTCGAGGGGTAAGTACTGCCCTCCTATCTTCATGAAAAATGTGAATATTAATAAACTTATTAAAGACTTCCGCGAAAATTCGGTACCTTTTAATTATAAAGTGATTAATCGTGATAACGTAAGTAGACTTTTTGTTGATAATAGTCAAGTTCACCGTGATCTTCTGGAACTTCTGAGGAGGTCCAACAAGTTTGAGGCGCACTCCTTCACTTTGAAGGAGGATCGAACCGCTAACGTCGTCCTGAGAGGACTCACTCTTGACTACCCAGAGTCTGAAATTCTAAACAAATTGAAAATAAGAATCCCAAATGTGGACAAAGTCTCGGTTTTTGAAACTTTAAGATCAAAAGCGAACAAAACTCGATACAATTTATTCCTAGTCAGACTCCAACCGGGTACGGGTCCCGAGGAGCTCCTGAAAATACGCTACATTTTTAACACGCGAGTTCACTGGGAGAAGCCCAGAGGCAATAAAGGCGCACTGCAATGCCGTCGGTGCCAGAAGTTCGGCCATTTGGCTAAAAATTGTGCCAGCACATACAAATGCGTAAAATGTATAGCCCCACATGAGCCGGGCCACTGCTCCGTCACTAAGCAGGAGGGAAGTTTTGCCACTTGTGTCAACTGTGGCGAGAACCACCCAGCTAACTTCAAGGGATGTGCATCCTACAAAAGATTCGAGGCCAGCAGAAAACTAAAACTGCGAGATGCCAAAGAAAAACAAAACGAAAGAAAAGAAAAGCCTTCTCCAAAGCTATCTCAAATGGTAACTTCGTCATTCCTGGAGTTTCATACGCCAACCAACTTATTGGATCGCGCACTCCACGGGGTCCTGGCCCGTCTGGCAATCTTCCCTCCGCGAAAGAATCCGGTGGTGCAGCTTGCACAAGTGCCCTTAACGACTTTATAAATCTTTCTAAAGATCTTTTTGGAATCGAGATGAATCAACTTATCTCAAAAATAGATAAATTCATGTCAAATCTGGGCAACTTCCGGACACTCGTTAGTAAGCGATTAGCTTATCTTGAGCTGGTCAATCAGCTGCTCGTCAGTCCTCAATAATGGCCATTAAATTTGTAAATCTCCCATTTCGTCCTTAATTAACCAGGCTAGGAGAACAGAACTTACAAAAATTCTCCAAGCCAGCAAATACACCATGGGCTCTCATACAAGAAACCCATCTAAACAGTAGAAGCAAAGTGGGCTTTGACAACTACATACGTCCTTAGAAAAGACTGCAGGGAACGGCAGTAAGTGTCAAAAAAAACCTTACTTCCGAATTAGTGAAGTTTACAATTATAAATTACTTTTATCTTAAACAACCCGAAACGCTTGAATTAGGTATAATCCTATAATCAACTTAATTCACATTTTTCACCAAATAGGAGCGCGGTACCCGCACCCATAGTATAGGTTTATAAAAAAATTATTTATCAATCCAAAATTTAGTACAAAATCTTCCTGTGATACTTCAAGTATATTAAAACCATCTTTGTCAGTATAAATTGACATTATCCGTGATAAACACTCATAATATCCCATATATTTTTCATATATTCTATGTTTTAAACATATTGTATTAATGTTTACAAAACACTTAATATATACTTGTAATATGTAGTATTTTTCATCATTACCCCTAAATGTATATTCATATCTGTATATGTATTGGAGCCATCGTCCGTAACTTATTATTTCAAGTGATATCAGTGTAATCGTATTCTTTATTATACTTCCAAATGTATATTAGTAAGCAGTATAGAGCCATCGCTCATAACTGACTATCTTTTTCACTTTCTCACTCCTCTAGTGAACAAACGGTATATTCAAATATATAGAGCGCTTTCGCTCTCATTTCCAACAAACAGACAAGAAACATCAACACTTAATGTAAAAAAAAAAGAAAAAGATACATATGCGCTTCGCGCGATATTTAGATTTAGATATTTAGTTTTTAAGTTAGTATTAGTGTATTAAAATGTAAATATGTATATAGTTAACGAAACTTCCGTTTCACGCAACATATAACGCTCATGAGCAAGAGCAGAACAAAACTATATTTTTATATAAAAATTGACATGCCACGAGGCTTAACCCTAGTTAAAGAAAAATTGTTAAAGAAGGCCATACGCTACAGCCACTTTTGTACTTTTGTTAAAGATAGAATAAGATGAAACAACTTTGTAATAGATATATAAAGACTCAATAAAATTTTCATTCATTCATTCTGTTCAGTGCGAACGCTTCAATGAGATTTCGTAATCTTGTTGCTGAAATCCGAGATTTTAATTCGGTGTGAAAAGCCTATAAGCCTTTTACTCTGTCTGCTCAGTTATTTTATTCTGAGCTCATAGAGCGCACTCTGAACGCGCTCAGAACATGCTCAGAACCAAAAAAGAAAATTTTGACATTATCAAAATCAGCTGTGTGGTGTGTCTCATCGATGTGCTGTGATAAGCCTGTTGTTGTTTTGTTTTTTCTTATGTCCGCTTTATGTTCGGCTATCCTCACTCCAAGTGCCCTTTTTGTCGTTTTTATATACACAAGATCACAATAATTGTCATTATCATTAGCATTGCCTAAACATCCAATTTGGTATACCACATTATGTTGTTGTTCCTTGTCTATTGGTGTTTTCGTGTTTGAGAAAAGCTTTCTCAAAGTGTAGTGTGCTTTGTAGGCAAATGTCATATTGATGTTGTTGTTGTCTTGCTTGATGACTTCATAAAGAATTTTGCATTGCGTCAGTTTAGGTATATAGGGAATACTGAAAAATGTTTTGGTGTTGCCAGCTTTAATTTCTGTTGTTGATTTATTATTAGAATGTGTATTATTGTTTCGATTTGTTTTATTATTTATTATTTCATTTATTATGTAATTTGGATAATTATTCATTTTGAGTATATTTTTTATTTTTATTATGTTTTCTTTGTGAAATTGTTTGTCGCTTATATCGATAACTTTGTCTGTGAAGTTCGTTGCCGTGTTAATTTTTTGGCTCATCGGTTGTGTAGAGTGAAAATTCATCATTCTCCCAGAAGATGTTTCTTTCGAAAACTAATTCATAACTATTTTTTCTTTTTGTCGATGAAGTTTTGTGTCCAGATTAGGTAGGCACTTGTTGCACTCTGTTTCAATCGTGATTTGTAGTTTTTTATGATAGTTGTTAAATGTTTTTAATATTATATCCTTATCCCGTTTTTTTATTATTGCGAAAATATCGTCTACGTATTTAACAATAAGTGTTATTTTCGTGTCTGTTTTCTTTAATTCCTCTAAGGCATTGTCAAGTAGATTGTCAAGTACGATGTCAGCGATGGTAGGGGAAAGTGGGTTTCCCATAGGCATTCCAAATGTTTGAAGGTAGATTTTGTCCTCAAATTTGAAATAATTATTATCTCTCAAACAGAATTCTAATATTTTTAAGAACTGTGGTTTAGGTATTTGTGTTGCTATTTTGATAGTTTCCCATTGTTTCATTATATTTTTGATGGCCAAATATGTGGGAATATTGGTGAAAAGGGATATAGCATGGAATGAAACGAGTATGTCGTCTTCTTCCAAAACTATATCATATATTTTCTCCTTTAGCTGGTAAGAGTTTTTGATGTTATAGTTGTATTCTCAAGCTTTCTATTGTGTACCTCGTATTTTCTCTCTTTTCCTTGTCTAATATTTTGACATTATCAAAATCAGCTATGTGGTGTGTCTCATCGACTTCTAAGACAATAGAACTTTTGACATCGGACACAGTTAAAACTAAGTTTGGAAAAATAAACCACATATTCTTAAATAAAATATTAAAACTAGAAATCAAACAAACACACATAAATATAAAAACCATAACCAACAACATTTTTTATGCAGACAATAGAATGAAAGCTACACTTAATGACGAAGAATACAACTCATTCGTTCTCAAACAAAGACATACAGGGTGTCCCAAAATTCAACGTCGAAACAAAAACGGGTGATAGGGTAGGTGGTGACAATTATCAGAAAAATAATAAAAAAAAACGTAGCCATGTATTTTGTGAGTTATAGGCATTCGAAAAAAAAATGAAAAAATGGTCACCCTGTGACAGTCTTTCAAGCGCCGTGATTACAAATATCAACTTTTCTCAATTTTTGTTGTTGTTATGGAACCTTAAGTAACCCTGCTAACAATTGCATTCAAAAATTTAAACACATCTGCATTAGTCTTAAAGAAAATATCACTTTTTTGCCCAACTAAGTACTCAAAATTTTTACATGACCCTAATTCAATGGACTGTAGTGTAAAAAAAACGTACTACGAAATTTTGGCAAGTTACCTTAAAAGTTGGCGCGTTCTATTCTCATTTCAAAATTTTTGAGGATATTTCATAAATAACGGAAACAAAAATGTTTTTCTCAAGTAGCCCGGTCTTAAAATAATTCTTTTTAATTCATTAAAAAAAACTTTGAAAGCAATCTAGGCTTCCTCGTGTCTAAGTTTATGTTCCAAGGCGGTGAACAGTAATTTATAAGTAACTACTACCAGGTCCAGAGTACCGCGGGCTATCAGATAGTGATTCATTTCTATTATTTGGTTTGAGTTTTTAATGAAATTCAATTTTTCAACAAAAATTACATCAAAAGTTTATTTACATTAAGCTATAACAAATGTTCAAATTGTTTGCCTCCAACGGCAATGCAAGACCTTCATCTTCTTAAAAAAGATAGGTTTATAAGATGGGTGAATCTGAATCTCTATGAGTTGATGTCTGCAACAGCCTCCGTGATTTTTTGGCGCATCTCGGCTAAGTTTTGGATTGGTTTCGAGTAGATCGGTTTTTATTCTGGAACAAAATTCTGCGGTCCGATGAATCAACATTTAAAAAGGATGGATACATGAATCTTCACAATTTGCACGAGTGGCATGGGAGAAGACCTTTGATGGGGGAAGACAAATCGCAGTATCACTTCAAAGTTAATATGTGGACCGGAATTCTTAAACGTAAAATTATTGGACCATTCGAGCTACCAGATCAGATAACTTGAACGGTGAGGTGTATTTAGATTTTTTTCAAAACCACTAACCAAATTTATTGTAAGATGTGCCACTTAGCATTTATGGAAATATGTGGTTTCAACAAGACGGCTGCCCAGCACATTATGCTCGCCCAGTGAGACAAATCCTTGATGAAGAATACCCAAGCAGGTGGATAGGGCGGTCTGGTGTAATTTCGTGGCCAGCCCATTCTCACCTGACTTAAACTCTCTGGATTTCTTTCTTTTGGGGGTAGTTAAAGAAAAAGTATACTTAAAACCGATCCAAAAAATCACGCAGGCTGTTGCAAACATCAACTCATAGAGATTCACCCGTCTTGTAAACCGATCTTTTTTTAGAAGATGTAGGTTTTGCATTGCCGTTGGAGGCAAACAATTTGAAAATTTGTTAGCTAGTGTAAATAAACTTTTGATGTAATTTTTGTTGTAAAATTGAATTTCATTAAAAACTCAAACCAAATAATAGAAATGAATCACTATCTGATAGCCCGCGGTACTCTGGACCTGGTAGTAGTTACTTATAAATTACTGTTCACCCCCCTGGAACATAAACTTATACACGAGGAAGCCTAGAGTGCATTCAAAGTTTTTTTTTAATGAATTAAAAAGAATTATTTTAAGACCGGGTTACTTGAGAAAAACATTTTTGTTTCCGTTATTTATGAAATATCCTCAAAAATGTTATACCATTTTGAAATGAGAATAGAACGCGCTAACTTTTAAGGTAACTTGCCAAAATTTCGTAGTACGTTTTTTTTACACTACAGTCCATTCAATTAGGGTCATGTACAAATTTTGAGTACTTAGTTGGGCAAAAAAGTGATATTTTCTTTAAGACTAATGCAGATGTGTTTAAATTTTTGAATGCAATTGTTAGCAGGGTTATTTAAGGTTCCATAACAACAACAAAAATTTAGAAAAATTGATATTTGTAATCACGGCGCTTGAAAGACTGTCACAAGGTGACAATTTTTCAATTTTTTTTTTTTTTGAATGCCTATAACTCACAAAATACATGGCTACGATTTTTTTTATTATTTTTCTGATAACTCTCACCACCTACCCTATCACCCGTTTTCGTTTCGACATTGACTTTTGGGACACCCGTATGTACAACTACATTGCATCACAAACAAAAATGACCCACTCAAACAAACTTAACAAACTCAAAGACGCGCACATAAAGGAAATAGGATTTACTTTCAACGAGAGTTGGTTCGTTAACATGACAAGCATTGAATTCCCAGAAGAAAGCAAATGGTTGCTCTCACTAGGAAAAAAATTTGCAATATCAATAACGAAAAACAACTTCTCACCCATATGGTACATGTTGTAGCTGACGTAGAACAATGTATACAAAGAATCCAAGAAGAAAAAGATAAGGATATTGCCAGACTAAAAATTGCAAATAATATAACGACTTTTCAGAGAAAAAATTCAAATAATACCAAAGAAAAATTTATTCTTAAAAGTTTTGAAACAACACAAAAATTAATAAAAAAACATAAAAATAAAATAATAATGAGAAACGCAGATAAAGGAAATAAAACAGTTATCATGTATAAATCGGACTACACAAACAAAATGCACACAATATTAGACGACAAAAATACATTATAAGACGACAAGAATAGACCCAACAACAAAAGGAACAACAACATTAGCCCAGTCAAATTAAATTAATTAATTCGAAATATCTACAAAAAATATTGCGTCGAATTTTTTTTTGTTTCTTAAAGAGTACCCATTGGAGAGTGTAAATCCAAACAGTTCGAACAAAAAGCGCCCATGCGTTGTCCGCCATTTTGAAAAAGGCTTTGGAAAGCGTGAACTCGATTTTCTCGGCTCCTATCATATAAGAGTATTTTTTTTGTAGGTTTGTACGTTAAAATATTTTCTTTAACTTTTGCTGAGAAAAAAATTTGAAACCTCTTTCAAAAAAAAAGTTATCGACGAAAAACTGTCGAGATTTTGAAGTAAAAAATGGTTTTTAACGTTTATCTCGCCTCATGTTCATCTGATCGAAAAAATACTTAAGTTGTTTTTTTAGATCACTTTATTTCCTACATTTTGGTATATTAAAATTTTATCTGCGACAAAAACTGTAGGAAATATAACCTGTCAAAATGGCCAATATCCTGAAAATTAAAAAAAAAAGAAATTTACTCACGTTTGAAAATTTTCAAATTTGACTATGTTCATTATGAAATTAAAAGAAACAGTTCAAACTCTTTTCCACACCACCACCGGGGTAGAGTTACGGCGCATTTTTTTTTTTAATGTGGTGTCCCCAGGAGGTATAACCCACGATTTAATCGTTTTCGTTTCAATGGGTCTTGTGAATAAAAAAAAAGTTAAAGCTTGTTTTGGAGGAAGCTAAAGCCAACTAGTCATAGCTTTTACTAGCAGCTTAAGCTAGACAGTACTAGCTTAAGCTTTGTTTTATGTGAATAAAAAAATGATAACGCTAAATAGCTTATGCTGGAAAATTCTAGCTTAAGCTTCGTAATTTAAGGTGTTCGTTTTTTTATTCACATGTTTCGAGTAGTTAGCTTTAGCTAAAACTGGTACATGTATGACCGAAAGGAAGGTTTTTTTGCCCCAATTTGTTATCTGTTCTACAGGGCAACTATTGGTTTCGGCTAAAAAATGTTTTTAACATTTCGTATGTCAGTTTCTGGGTCTATACGTTCACAGTCCTATTTTTTGAGATATTCCCTTATGTTTAATTAACAACTCGCACAAGTTAATACTGAAAATAAGAACTAGTCAAAGCTTTCTAGACAGTGGGCCTTGTGAATAAAAAAAAAGCTAAAGCTAAAACTTGGATTTTTAAGTAAAAGCTTGATTTTTAGTGAATAAAAATAAGCTTAAGCTAGCTAGTTAAAGATGTTTTCTAGTAATAGCTATTTTAAAATAGCCAAAGCTAAATTCATTTAGCTTTAGCTTGTTTTCCTAGCTTAAGCTTCAATTTGTGTGAATAAAAATAGCTTTAACTAGAATATTATAGTTAAAGCTACAAAAATTTCAAGATTTTTTCGACCTGTCTAGAAAGCTTTGACTAGGTCTTATTTTCAGTATTAACTTGTGCGAGTTGTTAATTAAACATAAGGGAAATCTCAAAAAATAGGACTGTGAACCAATAGACCCAGAAACTGACATACGAAATGTTAAAAACATTTTTTAGCCGAAACCAATACTTGCCCTGTAGAACAGATAACAAATTGAGGCAAAAAAAATTTCCTTTCGGTCATACATGTACCAGTTTTAGCTAAAGCTACCTAGTCGAAACCTGTGAATAAAAAAACGAACAGCTTAAATTACGAAGCTTAAGCTAGAATTTTCTAGCATAAGCTATTTAGCGTTATCATTTTTTTATTCACATAAAACAAAGCTTAAGCTAGAACTGTCTAGCTTTAGCTGCTAGTAAAAGCTATGACTAGTTGGCTTTAGCTTCCTCCAAAAAAAGCTTTAACTTTTTTTTTATTCACAAGGCCCAGTTTAAGCTATTTTTATTCACACAAATTGAAGCTTAAGCTAGGAAAACAAGCTAAAACTAAATGAATTTAGCTTTGGCTATTTTAAAATAGCTATTACTAGAAAACATCTTTAACTAGCTAGCTTAAGCTTATTTTTATTCACTAAAAATCAAGCTTTTACTTAAAAATCCAAGTTTCAGCTTTAGCTTTTTTTTTATTCACAAGGCCCTATATCAGCCTATCGATAGCTCAATGTGGCATAGTTTTTTCATGTCATTCTTATCTCCTTTTTTACTTGCGATATAGGTACTATAGGGCAAGTTCTGCATTTGGAAAAAAAATCGAACTCGAGATTTTGATCAAAGTTGACAAATTTTTTCTCAGCAAAAGTTAAAGAAGATATTTTAACGTACAAACCTACAAAAAAAATACAGCTCTATATATTATAGGAGCCGAGAAAATCGAGTTCACGCTTTCCAAAGCCTTTTTCAAAATGGCGGACAACGCATGGGCACTTTTTGTTCGAACTTTTTGGATTTACACTCTCTAATAGGTACTCTATAAGAAACAAAAAAAAATTCGACGCAGTATTTTTTGTAGATATAAAATACTAATTTGACTGGACTATAATAATATTTGCGAAAAAAGTTATAGCCTAGCATTGGGCTACATATGTATATCTTTTTACCCTCGTGAACAGACCAATTTTTGTCGTTAGTTTCACCGCTTCCTTGGCTATTTCTCAGTTTTGTAAATAGGCTTCGGTTTGTTGAACCTTGGCCACATGTTAGTGCCCGAACAAATGTCCCAAGTCTTCTACAAACATCTAAGCATTTCATTATCTGTTGCTTCAATTCTAAAACGGGACAAGATGTTGAACTCACAACATAGTTCAAAACGTATTAAAAATTGGAGCAAAGCCCCCTAATCATAAGGACACAAATAGTTTTTCCTCTGATTGGTTCTCTTTTTCCATCACCATAGTCAACAAACCCGTCAATTCTGTCCTTATAGTTATTATACGTCAAATTTTCCTCTATAGAAATTTCATCAAAAATAAGTACTACGATTTTACTGATTTTAGGTAATTCAACCTTTTCTTTTATTTTTGATAAAACTTCTTCGTGGAAACCTGGAGACAGATGTTTTATTTCCATCCACCTGTATACTTGTATAAAGAAGTTGGATGGGGAAGATGCAAATCAAGAGTTTCTCTCATAAAGTTGTAAAGAGCAGCATTTCTAAAAAATAAATTTCGAGAAAGCCATTTTTCGTCCTTATAATAGTTTTTTTTCTTTATCAGTAACATTTTTGAAAAATCTTTTGCATTTTCGCTTGTCAAAGGCAATGAATCAATTAAATTTGAAATTGTTTTTGTGTTTTTTGCTTTATTTTTTTTATTTGACAAACTTCCTACTTTTAATGTTTCAATTTTCCGTCTTAAAGCAATATTTTTTAAATTGCTTTGTTTTCTAACGATCTGTAATTTTTTTCCAAACAATATATTTTTTGCTTTAATTGCAAAATTTCGTTTTTATAGTCTTGTGCATTTTTTCTGTGGAATTTGCATCACTCACAGCAGTAGGAATATTTCCATCTGAAAATGATTGAAACTCCAGTAAAGTTAAAATTTTTTCAGATGAAATATTAGGTTTCAAATACGTCTTTGAGCCCAAAGAATTAAAAGAATTATTGCCAAGATATAAACTAGGAACAGACACATTTTTAAGATATTTTTTCAATATCAAATTTTTTTTTCAAAATGAATCTCACAAACAAAGAGATTTTTTGGAAGATCATCTTTTAATTTACAGGCATCATGCCACTCCTTAAAAAGAACATCGTTTTTTTCCCGATCAGGAAATTTAAAAAATTTAAAAAACTTGGCACCACAAGAAGAAATACAACATTTAGCACGGTACTCGTGCCTGTGCTTTTCTGTTGAAAACATTTTGAAAATAAAAATCTTGTTCTAAGAAAATACAAATGCTAAGCTTATTTAGTACCTATCTGAAAAAAAAATGTAATTTAACTAACATACGCTGGCAAGCAAGCAAACATTTTAAAGTGCAAATTATTTGTATGCTGAAAAAAACAGCAATCCGCATCACAACCATTCCCTCTCGAAACTTGTTTTACACTGAAATCAAAAATCAACGATCAACCCAAAACAAAAAATACTGAAACCAAAAGAAAGTAGATATAATGTAGATCAGCGTTACCACTTCCAGAAAAAAAGTCGAAGTAGATTTGAAGAAAAAAGTGAAGTAAATTGAGAAAAATCGAAGTAGATTTCAAAATGGCTTTTTACTTGATTTTGGAAAAAATGTTGCATAGAAAAATTTTTTTCCTTAAATGAATACATATTACCTATTAAATATGTATTTAAAATTGTCAATACATTTCTTTTAATTTTAAAGAAATTTCGCATAAAATTACTCATTTGTGTATTTGGATTGTGTTGACGTTCTTTTATTTTATGGTAATTATAAGGTTATATACTACTACTTAGAGTGCAATAGAGAAAAAGAAGTAGATTTGGGCTTTATTTTGTAAAATTGAAGTAGATTGAAACAGAGATTTTTAAAATGAAGTATATTTCAGTATTTTGCTGATGGTGCGAAGTAGGAAGTAGATTTTAAAATATTTTGGAAAAAAGAAGTAGATCTACTTCAATTGAAGTAAAGTGGTACCACTGATGTAGATACATAAAATAAATGCAGAGCTCACGTGTCGACGACGACGGCGACGGCGACGACGACGACGTTTTGCTATTGAAAACGGTTGTGGATGGATGGTACTCGTATGTTGAAATTCCGAGGGTATGCCAGAGTTTCGAACAGGTATGAGGATGAGCATGAGGTATGCTAGATTTTCATTTTGGCATGCTAGGTTTCAATTTTTTTTTTGAACATGCTTTTGTTCTGGTATTCTACATCTGTATATTTCTCTTGTCTGTGCTACAAGTTAATTGGTAAACTCTACGCAAAATACCTCGGTTAAAAGAAGATATAAGGTATGTCAACCCGCTATTCATATATTTTTAGTAACTATCAGACACAAAATTTCTCAATTTCACTTAAATTGTGCCAATATTTTTTTCCCAAAAAAAAAAAAAAGAAGTTGTGCTAAACTATTGTGAATTTCGATTACTTAAACTAAATATAAGAAAGTGTTATATCCGTTTCGAATGATTAATGAATAAATGAATTAAAGTAAATTGTTTTAAAAAATACTCCTTATTTTTTACTAAACAATGACTCAGTTCTGAAAACTGCAGGTGAGAATATACATATGTGGCACGAGTACGATAACTTGGCCGCCAAGACTTGATGACGGATTTTTGTAGAGGGGTCAAAAATAAGCACTTTTTACTATGGGAGGGGGGGGTATATCCTTCCCGTTTAGGAGGTAGGGGCACTTTTAGAAAAAATGGTTTAAATTGAAAAAAAAAAAATATTTAAAAACAACGGCAACACCTACAATAAAGTGCTATACTGCGTTTGAAAGCCAGAAAATTGTTCTATAATTCTGCATTTAAATTTTATTACTCATGTCAATAGTTTTTGAGAAATTCGCATTTAAAGTCCAAATTTTGATAAAAAAACGTGAAAAAAAATGCTTAGACCGGTTGTTTTCAAAATTGTGAAATGAAATTGTAAATTAGCTTATATGTGTTTCATGTATCTATCAGTTCTTAATCGAACACAAAAAACTGCATGGTTCTATGTCTTCTGGTTTTTGAGAAAACCTCCGTTTAGGAGGTAGGGGCACTTTTAGAAAAAATGGTTTAAATTGAAAAAAAAAAAAATATTAAAAAACAACGGCAACACTTACAATAAAGTGCATAACTGTGTTTGAAAGCCAGAAGATTGTTCCATAATCCTGCATTTAAATTAAATTACTCATGTCAATGATTTTTGAGAAATTCGCATTTAAAGTCCAAATTTTGATAAAATAACGTGAAAAAAAAAGTTTAGACCAATTGTTTTCAAAATTGTGAAATGAAATTGTAAATTAGCTTACATGTGTTTCATGTATCTATCAGTTCTTAATCGAACACAAAACACCGCATGGTTCTATGTCTTCTGGTTTTTGAGAAAATCGAAAATAACTAAAACTACTTTTCTACAAAATGTTTGATATTTTTTGCTTCCTTACATAAATAAATCAGTGCTAGCTTCCAACATTACAATATATAAACAGTAAAGTATGTATGGGGGGGCATGCTGCCCCCCTGCAACCCCCCTGCTTGGACACACTATAGGATTTGGGGTAGGTGCGAGGTTGGGTGCATGCAAAGTTTCTTTTGCATTCACAGAATCTGTATTTAAAAAAATTCAAATTTATTCTATTTATCCAATGTCCACTAAATACATATAAAATACAATAAACGATCTTGAAAACCAAAACAAACTTCTGACCATGTTCACCAATACATGGCACTATTTTTCTATCGAAAATACTGCCTAGAAAGGAAATATAAGGACGACTGGGGTTCGCAAATAATAGAGTTTCTATCAGATGTAAAAAAAGTTTACCCTTGTTATACCGATGGTGATATATGTGAGGGTTTACAGTTAAAAGACATCGATCCTCCCATCCTTCAGAGCGAAAATTTAGAAAGTGTTTACCGCCAAAACATCCTCGGCTTCCCACCATAAAAGAGTAACTCGAACTCGACAGTTATAGTACGGACGATGGCTTTATTGACGAGACTTACACACCTTTTTAATACATTTTGACCATTTTTAACTAACTATGACTGACTAACTCCTGACTAACTGACAAAATAACTGACCCAGATGCAATTCTACCTCCTCATGGTGCATTCTGGGTAATGCTAAATGAATTGCGGTACTGAACTAACAAAGATTCATTATGTTTATTAACATTAATCCTTAAAATGGAATCACCGTCACCACCAAAAATCAAAAAAAGTAGTTTTGGTAATTTTCGATTTTCTCAAAAACTAGATGACATAGAACCATGCAGTTTTTTGTGTTCGATTAAGAATTGATAGATACATGGATCACATATAAGTTAATTTACAATTTCATTTCAAAATTTTGAATACAATCGGTCTAAACTTTTTTTTCACGTTATTTTATCAAAATTTGGAATTTAAATGCGAATTTCTCAAAAACCATTGACAAGAGTAATTTAGTTTAAATGCAGGATTATAGAACAATCTTCTGGCTTTCAAACGCAGTATAGCACTTTATTGTAAGTGTTGCCGTTGTTTTTTAATATTTTTTTTTTTTCAATTTAAACCATTTTTTTCTAAAAGTGCCCCTACCTCTTAAACGGAGGTTTTCTCAAAAACCAGAAGACATAGAACCATGCGGTTTTTTGTGTTCAATTAAGAACTGATAGATTCATGAAACACATGTAAGCTAATTTACAATTTCATTTCACGATTTTGAAAACAACCGGTCTAAGCATTTTTTTTCACGTTTTTTTATCAAAATTTGGACTTTAAATGCGAATTTCTCAAAAACTATTGACATGAGTAATAAAATTTAAATGCAGGATTATAGAACAATCTTCTGGCTTTCAAACGCAGTATAGCACTTTATTGTAGGTGTTGCCGTTGTTTTTTAATATTTTTTTTTAAATTTAAACCATTTTTTCTAAAAGTGCCCCTACCTCCTAAACGGGGGGAGATAGACCCCCCCCTCTCATAGTAAAAAGTGCTTGTTTTCGACCCCCCTACAAAAACCCGTTATCAAATCTTGGCGGCCAAGTTATCGTACTCTTCCCACATATGTATATGTAGTTCTCTCATCATTCTATTATTCTACATTTGTCTTTTTACGAAAATTTCTTAATCCACAATACAACTCACTGTACCAAATACAGTGAACAGGATCTGCCTAGAGACGCTAATACCACTATAGTATTTATGGACATAAAATAATTTTACAGGGTATGTTACCGGTTGACCTAATAATTGAAGCGTGTGAACTGAAATACTTTGTTTTATAATTTCAAAAATTTGTAAAAAAAAAACTGTTCAAAATGCACAAAACGTTTAACCATAAGAACGAGTATGCAGTTATCAATTTAATAAACTTTAAAAATGTTTCAATTTAAAATTAATTCAGAGGTCACCATGATGACACAGAAGTTTTATTAATGATTTACAATCTTCTTTTATAGCTAACAACACAATATTTTTTCATTTAATTCATAACAAGCGTACAAAACGAAGGTATAATAACTTAAATCCTACAACTTTGAATCGATATGGATTGCCAGTACACCTTCGACATCAGATGCTCCAATCAATATGCGAGCTATTCCTTGTTCGTTTACAACAACACTTTTTCCTGTGCAATTTGAATTCGATTTACTTCCAGTAATAACGTCACAATAAGTACCACATGGTAAGCATGTTTGAAAATCTTCATTGAGGTCAAAGTCTGCTTGATTGAATGCAATGAAACCCTTATCCTCGCGACAAAAAGATATTTGGTCTCCATCATTATCATACCAATTACTCACTTCAGTTCCACTAACAACATTTTTGAATTTAATCATATTACGAATTGCATTCCAACGGTGCTCACAAACCCAACCGTTTCCGCAAGAACCATCTTCGTTAAAGCTAGGTGACAATATAGTTTTTCCACCATCATCGCTGGGGGGACCTTGCTTATTGTTAACAAAATCATAGGAACTCATAATACGAGTGTTTCCGTAATTATTGGCCAACATATAGGCAATGGCCATTTTGTATTGCTTTGGCTCCTTGAATGTCAGAATGTCAGTTCCACCACCACCATTCTGGCGCTGGTTGTCATGATTGTCAACAAATACTAAAGCTTTTTCAGAAGGCAAAAAGTCTCTTTCGAAATCATATAGTGTGTTAAGTCTCTTCTTCTTATGGAAGGTCTTTCCAATTGCATCTGAATAACGGAACTCTGTTACAGTCCCTAGATCTGTATATTCACTACTTGTAATAGGTTCACCACCCATATCACCAACTTCTTGGAAAATGAATGGTCGAGTACCTTCGGGAAATCCTTTTTCAGTATTGAGGTTGTCAAGTCGGCTAAAAATGGCCTAAAATATAATTTGTAATTAAAAAAAAGTTATTTGACGAAACGCTGTAAAACGGTTCATACTTTTAAATCCTCAGGCCACATATGTTTGCAAGCATCTACACGAAATCCAGCAACTCCGATTTCAATAAGTTTATTCAAGTATGAAACAATTTTTTCCCGCACATGTTCCTTACTTTGGTCCAAATCCTTTAACCCATCAAGTTCACAATTACGAACCTCCACCGGATTGCTATAATTACTCAGAGTGCAAGTAGGATGAAAGTCTTCAGAAGTATATGGAACGGCTGGGAAACTTTTATCAGCCGGATCGGATATTGATCCGCCTGTTCCTTTACCACTTAGAGCAGCCATATGGTTAAACACAACATCAGGATAGATGCGAACTCCTACTTTATTACAACGCTTAACCATGTTACGAAATTCCTTCCGATTACCAGAACGGGTTATAAGATTGTACGAGACAGGCTGATAACGTTCAAACCAAGGTCTTTTATCGATAATAACGTTCTCATTTGGTGGTGATAGCTAGAAGTATGACAATGTATTTAAAAACACTTTTATACAAGATGGTGATGGTCTTAAAAACCTACCTGAACTCCACCATATCCATTTGGACCTAGAAATTCCTCACATTCTTTGGCGATATCCTTCCACTTCCATTCAAATAAATGGACAATAGTATTGCGGTCAGGTAGTTGGTTGTTCTCAAATTGCGCAAAACTAAAGAACGTACAACTCAGGAAAACTAGCCACGCAAGCAACATCCTTTACAATCAAACTGCTTTTCAATTGTGTGTATCTGAAAATATACAAAATTAATAATTCCATGAACATCTTCAGTTTGAATAAAAACTCGATAAAAATATTTTAAGTACTTATGTTTGCGCAAGTACACTTTGCAACTAATTTACTTTCAAATTTTTCCAACTTTATATACGCAAAAATTAAATATTCTCAAACGTTGCTTTAGAATAAACTTTTAAACTACTCTGTTTTACTAAATTGATCAAACAATAAATTGCTGATTGTTATCAAATTTATGGAATTTTTAAAAAAATAAACGTGTACAAGCCCCATATGTTTTATAAATTATTCTTCTTGAGATGGGATCTTCTGATCTTATCAAATATTTAGCTTAACAAATAAGTTAGATATTTGAACAAATTCAATGTATTTGTTTTGTTTTTCAAATGGGTGTTTTTTTTAAATACTGACAGTGAGATAGGAATTATGATTCATTAAATAATCGGGTAAAAAAATTCGCTTATGGATATAGTCAGGGTGCTGTAGCCAGAGTGGCTGCAATAATAACAAGTTAATTTTCTTCAACTTATACCTGTCATTTGGCAACAAGCCTATAATTTCATAAGGCCCTCTAAAATGAACGTCAAGTTTAGATTTACGTATTTGATTGTTTTTGTACAAAACGGTTGATCCTATTTCCAATTTTGTTGGGGTACATTTACCCTTGTAAAATCTTGTCTTCATTCTCGCAGCGTTTTCACGAATTCGTTTATCTGCCAGTTCACGTAAAGCATCAAAATTTTCGTATTCCGGTTCAATGTTTAGGCTTGTTATCAAAGCACTCATTTCAGGAGTTCTTCCATTGATTCCAGTTAATATTTTTAAAGGCGAAAGTCCAGTAGTTTTGTTGATCGTTGTATTTAGGGATAATTGAACTCGACTGACATAGCTTGTCCATTCCATGTTAACTTCCAAATTAGTCCTTAAAAGATTGGCCACTGTGTCAACATATCTTTCGACTTGGCCGTTTGCTCTACTTATTCCAGGTGCAATTGTGTGATGCTCAATTCCATAGGATTTACAAAGGTTTTGAAAATGTTCGCTCGTAAAATTCGTTCCTTTGTCAGTTATAATTTTGGCTGGGACTCCAAACAACATGACAAAATTGGTTAAATGTTGAATAGTCTCGTTTGCTTGCAGAGTCTTGCACGGAAACAGAATTACATATGAATTTTGTAAACGCATCAACAAGAATCAAAATGTACCGGCTATCTTCCTTGTCTTTTCCATGAAAGGGACCCATACAATCGATATGTATTGTGTGGAAAGGTATCGCTTTTTTCAATTGGATGTAGCTCACACTGTTTTTTACCAGAAGGTCGTTTTACTACCAAACAAATTAAACAGGATTCTACAAATTTTCTTATATTTCTTGACATTCTAGGCATCCAGAAGTGTTCTTTCATCTTGGCTAAAGTTTTTTCCCATCCAATATGACAATTATCTTCATGATAGCGTCTCATTAGCGATAAAAGGCAATTCTGTGGAACAAATAATTTATAATTATCACCTTGAATTTTTCGGTACAATAATCCATTTTTGATGACGTATTGTGAAGTTGTATATACATAGATCTCCCCCTTAATTTTTTCGATTATTTCATTGCAATCAGAGTTCTATAATAAGCCAATTTTCCGACAAACTGTTAAGTTGGTAACAAGTCTTTTGTGCTGGATTGCGACTTAAATAATCGGCATGTTGCATAGTCTTCCCCTTTCGATATACAATGTTGAAATCGAAATCTTGTAAATAAATGCACCATCTTGCAACTCGGGATAAGAGATCTTTCTTTTCTTTAGTTGCTTTCAATGCATTGCAATATGTAACTATAGTGAAGCTTATTCCTAGCAAGTAATTTCGAAAGTTTTTCACTGCATTTACTACAGCAAGCGTTTCCAATTCATAACTGTGATATTTTGATTCATAAGGTTTCGTGCTTTGGCTATAGTAAGCTACCACATGCAGTTGTTCATTTATTTTTTGAAACAGTATAGCACCATAACCCAAAGCACTAGCGTCAGTGTGTAGTTCAGTAGGCTTGTATGGATCAAAAAACACTAATACGGGTCTATTAGTTAATTGCTTGATTATGTATTGCCGGGCTTCTTCACACTCATTTGTCCAATTGAATTTAACTTCATTTTTTGTTAAGGAGGATATGCACCTAGTTTTAGCTGCAAACTCAGGAACAAACTTACGAAAATAGCTAGATAATCCCATAAATTGTCGGACTTGTTTAACACTTGTTGGTATAGTTGACTTAACAAGAGCCTGTATTTTCGCCTTTCCTGGCCTTATTCCTTCAGCAGAAACCTCTCGTCCAAGATACTCGATTTCAGTCTTCATAAACATGCACTTTTTAATGTTCAACGAAAATCCACTTTCAGTCAATGCTTTTAATACTAAATCCAGATTTTGAATTCCTTCTTCAATAGATTTTGATGGTATTAGTACATCGTCCATGTAAACTAAAGCTGTTTTGTCCTTCAAGGTCCCCAACGCTTTATTGATAGCTCGCTGAAAAACCGCTGGGGCATTGGCGAGTCCAAATGGCATTCTTAAGTACTCATAATGACCATCTGGAGTAACAAAAGCAGTTTTTTTCAATTGAACTCTCTTCATTAGGTATCTGGTGAAATCCTGACGCCATATCCAAAGATGTAAAATATTTGTTGCCGGAGAGTCGATCTAATCTGTCTTCTATCCTTGGTAAAGGATACCGATCTTTAATAGTTGCACGATTCAATGCTCGATAGTCCACACATAAACGATGTTGTCCATTCGTTTTCTTCACCAATACAATGGTGATACAAATGGTGAACTACTGTCGCGAACTATATTTTGATTTTTTAGATCCGTTATTAGTTGGTTGACTATTATTCGCTCTGAAAAAGCCATGCGGTAAGGCCTATAGTTTACAACCACTTCCTTACTAAGAAGAATATTCAATGAACCAGTTTTCACCTTTGTAACTGGGAATCCTGTTACGATGGAAGCAGAGTATTTTTTTAACAAATTTTCAACTTCAAGGTTTTGGTCAAGAGGTGTTTCATAGGTCTTCTTTGTTAACATATTTGATGTAATCTGAGGGTCTCTTCGCTGCAGCGTCGATCCATGCTTATCAACTCTGATTTCTAGAGATGAATCACTTAAGACATCTCGTCCAATTATAATTTCATTCTTGAGATAAATTTCGTCAATTATGTGGAACGTTATTTCAGTGTTAAGTTTTTCAATTTCAACCAGTAGATTTACTTTTTCTGTCAAAAGGATCGGATGCTTGGAAATACATTGGATACTTAAAAAATGTGAAATCCTCTTCAGTGGCATTTGATTTGCAATGTCAGCTCTTAATAACGAGCAATCAGAACCAGTATCTAACAAGCAGTGATATTTTTTCACGATTGAAACGATTTTTTGAAATAATTCGTGGACAATTTACTTTAAGATGACCCACTTTTCCATACTCGAAACACTTTTTTTTTGTATTTCTAAGCGAGGACGCTTGTTTGGAAATCCAAAGTTATCTTCTTCTTTTTGTTTCATAACTTGATTTAGATACTTCCTGTTGTCCTCGTGGTGACTCACTTATAGACGATAAATGGTCTATTAAACATTGGATCGAAGTTGGCATAACAAACATCAGTGAATTTTTCAGTCCAATATTTGTAATGCAGCCAATCACTATCCTAACAATTTTATCTTCTGGAACGTCAAAAGGTAAACGGTTTATTTGCGATACTTTATCCATTACAAAATCAGAATAAGACTCAAATTCATTGCTTTCGGTGTTTGCAACTTTTCTGAGTTGAGCAACAATATCTGTTTCACTTGAAAAAGCGTGGATTATTGATGATCTTAAATCACACCAAGAATAGTGCTGATAACCGTATTTGTCGTACCAAGCTTTTGATTGACCCATCAAAGAAGAACGTACACGAGGCACGAAAGCAAAATCTTTTAATCCATCTCTTGTAATTCGCGCATCAATGTCAGAGCACCATTTGACTATGTCTACTCTCGAATGATCGGGATCAAAAACTGGAAATCCAACGATGTCATCTTCTTTTCGTTGAGCAATCTTAAAAAACCTTGACAATGCATCAGCTGTAATGAGCATTGTGTTATTTTCTTTTTCTTGGTTTGGTGTTAGCTTCTTCTTCGTTTTTTAAATTATTCAAGTTTTCTTCCATATCTAATTATTATTATTTTTTTTTTTTTTTTAGGGTTATCCCACTTCTGATAATAAAGCCGGATTCTGTGCCAATTTTTCCCTTGGCTTAATCCTTTCACAGTCCAAATTATATTGAACTCCAGTCGTACAGATTCCCCTTTTTATACTTATTTTATATGACTTTTTCTATAAATATTATTCAATGATCTCTCGATAATATTTACAGTGATCAATGGAGTTATAAAGGACAAAGTACTTTCAACTATAACATGTATGTAATAATAATAAAAATTAGATAAGTATTAGCTGTTTTTTAATTTGTTTTCCATCAAGTCTTAGAACTTTTTCACTGCATTTGCACTTCCAACAATCCAAATGTATTCTATTGGCTATTTGGAGTGTTTCACTTCTTACAATGTTTTTGTAATACAATTTTTTTTATATTCAAATCCATTCTGCTTAAGTTATGAGGGTATGGTAACAAAATCTTATTTGGAAAATCGTTCCGTATTTGGATTTCACCCGATTTTAGGAACAACTTTTTTGAAAAATTCAGGCGATGTAAATATATGTAGATTAGACATAGCAGCACACAGTAAGACAATTTTTTTTGTTGGAAATCAACATTTTTTATTATGTAACTTTTAGAATCATCCTCTCTTTCAAAATCATTATGGTTTTTTTTTCTCTAATAAAGTTAAATTTGTTTTAATTACAAAATATCCATTTCTTCTGTTTTTCTTTTACTTTCTGGCAAAGATTTCAAGACTCCTCCATCTTAAAAAAAATATTTTTTAGGGGTACTGCAACTTACAAGTATCCAAGAGTATCTTTTGTAACGAAAAAATGGTTTTATTATATTAGCTGTTCAGATTTGTTGGCAAATTGTAATTAAAAAAAAAATTAATGTAACAATAATGGCGCAAAATTTTAAATGAATCTACGATGCTGAAGCTGTTTAAGGCTCGTATTCACCGAGCGCTCCTAAACGGCTCTTAACTTAACGAGGTTCTTAACTTGAAATTTCTGTGGGGTATTCACCAACCACTCGCAAGTGTTTTTCGAAGTTCGAAAATGAGAGCCACTATCTCTTGTTCAGGCATACCCAAACTGTGAAATGTTGTGGAATGTTGGTCTTGACAGCAAATGGATACTCTTCTACTTGGCATTGCTCACATGGATTCGAGTTAAATGCGTGCGTGGCACACGCGCAAGCGAACAAACTTTCGAAGAGAGCGCTCGTAGATCTTCACTAATATTGCTTGGTGAATAGGTTTATGAGCTTCTTAAGTTATGAGCGCTCGGTGAATACCAGCCTTATTATGATACTAGGTTAAAACAACGAATTTGCAAATTTTAATCGAATATAGTATCATACTTTCTCTACCCTTTTATTAAAGTTAAAATTATCGAATACCTACTTTATTTTTTAGTATCGTGCTAGCTTCATATGACTCTTTTACATTTGCAAACATCAAAAAAGGTTCGTGTACCTACTTTCTTACACGAAATGTCATTGTTTTAGGTGTGTTCAGAAGCAATTTTAAAATTAAGAATGAGTTAGTAAACTACTATAAAGTTAGCAAATTGTTAAGTAGTGTCAACGGCAACACTGCCATAAACCAAAACCTATCTCATCGAAATAACGAAAGAGAGACGGGAGTCGTCAACGTGTGCTAAGAAGAATAAGTCGCCTTCTGCGCATTGTAGTTTCTTTTATATTTTTAACTAGCCGACCCGTACTCGCGTTGCTTCGCAAATCGTAACTACGAATATTTTCTTAATATTAATATTAGCATATTAAAACATTTCTCAATGGGACTGAGCATATTTGCTACAATAATATTAATTTTAGTTTATATGTATAACATACCGTATCGAATTAGATTCTCTTTCACACTTGAAAAAAAAGAGCTTGTTCATGTTTGTGCATATTATAAATATAACAATATAGAAAATAATAAAAATTATTTCAAATAAACGGGTTGACTACTTTCTGAAATCATTCAACCCAAACTTTAAAATGGTTTCGCTTTTATAGAATAGTTCATGTGCACGGCACTGTAGTCAATTGAATGTCCATTTTTGTCACCCAAAATGCTATTGAGTGTATTCAAGTAACTTAAAAAATAAAATGCACGACTGGATCGCACAAACTTGCTCTTATGTAAAAGTACTTTGGAATTTAAAATAGATTTTATAAATATATAACATAGATTTAATGAGATAAAAATGTTCAAATGTATGGAATTGCCGTCTGATTAATCTTTTTAATATTTAAGTAATTTTTCATATGACAAATTTCCTTAAAATTTTTCTGGAACAAAATTTGGGATGCCAAATTTTAAGTATTAGGTAGTATAAATTTTAGAAATAGTTTTTTTTCCGAATATTTTTATATACAATATTATTTTAAACTTAAGGGGGCTCCTGCTGAAAATTTTTGGTTAAAATCGTTAGAGCTGTTGATGAGAAAGTCAAAAAATCAAAAAACCGTTCTATGACAGATACCGTTATTAACATTTTGCCCAAAATTTTTGTTGACCAAAATGTAATCCATGTCCAATGTCCATGATATCACACCTAATTTTTTTTTATCAAAATTGTTAGAACCGTTTCGAGATAAATAAGATTATGCATTACGGGTGTATGGGGGGTACCGTTAGTTTTGAAGCTAAAACAAATTTCAAGTTCTCCTCTAGGGAATCACTGAAGTCCCTTAACTACCGAGATTGAAGAACATATGTCTAGTGGGTAAGGCTGTAGAGAGAGGTACAGACATACAGACGCACTGATAAATGTTTTTTGTGTACTAAATCGTCCTTAAAATTTGTATAAACAAAAATGATATGCAAGTTATTAGTATTCAATAAAATACATTTTATAACGTAATTTAAAAATTTATTCGTATATTCGTTTTCTAGATATTGAATTTTCAAAAAAAAATTATATTAGTTTTATAAAAATCAAAAAACTATTTTTTCGAAAAAAATTTTAGATTATCTTTTTTCGAGTGTACAGAAGCTCACGCATAAAAACCTTGGTTAAAATCGTTAGAGCTGTTGATGAGAAATTCGTAAATCAAAAAAAACCGTTCTATGACAGGTACCGTTAATAACATTTCCCCCAAACATTTTTTTACCAAAATGTAGTCCGTGTCCATAACATCACACCTATTTTTTTTTATCAAAATCGTTAGAGCCATTTTCGACATAAGTAAGATTATGCATTACGGGTGTATGGGATGGTACTGTTAGTTTTAGAGCTAAAAAAAAAATTTCAATTTCTCCTCTAGGGAATCACCGAAGACCCTTAAGTACCGAGTTTAAAGAAAATAGCTCCAGTGGCTTAGGCTCTAGATCGAGGTACAGACATACAGACATACGGACATACAGGCATATAGACAAACAGACGGAATCGTCGCACCCACTTTATTCGTCTTCGCTATCATCGTAATGTCAACTTTGATCAAAATCTCGAGTTCGATTTTTTTTCCAAATGCAGAACTTGCTCTATAGTTAGTACCTATTACCTACTTATATCGCAAGTAAAAAGAGCCCACCCCCACATTGCTCAGCGATGTGACGATAGAATTAGAGAAACAAAAAAAATGTGTGTGTGTGTCGATTAATTAGATAAACTATACAAATACAATACAGAAAAATTGAATATATTATGTACATAGGTAGGTCTAGGTAGGTAAGAGAAAAAACGTAACTATTGAATGGAACAGATATTAAGAGAGTGAGAGAGTGTATGGGAGCGGGAAGAAAAGAAAATTAAAATTGTTGGAATGATAATGAAATGAAACAAAGCAGCGACCTCACGATTGTGATGAAATCTAATTCCTGGATAAAATAAATTCAAAAAGTTTATAATTTTATAATTTGTTTTTATTTATTTCTCAGGTTGTATGTTTAACTAAGAAGTGATTTTGGGCTTAAAATTTGCGCAACAATATTGACTTTATGAAGCAATGCTAATCTTTGTTGATTATTGTGTAGGTTTTAAGATATGAGTGGTTGTATAAGTCAACTAATGAGAAAAAATGGACAAAAAATGTAAAATCAATAATATTTAAGTTTGACAAATTATTAATGAAAAAACATTATAGCCATAAACACTCTTATAACAATATAGAAAATAATAAAATTTATTTCAAATAAATCGGTTGACTACTTTCTGAGATCGTGCGTATCAAGGTTTAAAATGGTTTCGCTTTTATATAATAGTATAGATAATTAATAAATATTTATCTTTGTAAAATTAAAAAGTTATCTTGTTCATCTTGACAGAATCAGAAGTGGGATTCCTAAACACTTTTTAGACAAGAGTTTCGAAAATAATTTTGTGAACAATCTTATTCTACATAAAAAAAAAAAAGATAATAATTCTTAGCGTGACGGCAACGGAACTTTTACAAACGAAAGAGGTAGAGATAGACTCAACGAGCCTCAATATTCAAAAGAAACTTTCACACGGAAAAGAAAACGAAACGAAAAGTCAACGAAACGCTTAAAACGAAAAAGGCAGAGATAGACTCACGAGCCTCGATACCAAGCAAACGAAAGAGACAGGAAACTCTTCCAACGAGTCTCGACACGAAAGGGAAAAAAACGAACAGAAACAACGAAAGGAAAAAGAAGTTTCGAGAACGTAACAACGACGTCATTGATTCGAGAAAAAGTTTTAAGAAATTAACATGATTAAATTCGATAGCTTGAAGGTGGCACAATTAAATTGCCTTCTGCAAATGAAAAACCAACCCCGAATTGGTAATAAAGCGCAAAAAGTTGCGAGATTGATCGATCTTTATGGATCTGAGGAAGTGGATTCTGAAGAATTGGAGGCAGGCGAGATGGCTACGGCAGAATCTTGGCAGACACAAATGGATGACTTGAAGAGTACGATGACAAACCTGGCGAAAATGGTAGGTGAAATGGCTGTAAGTATGAGAAACGAAAATCCGACAGCTGCGCAATCGCAACCGAGGATAAGCACACAAGAAAGTCTGCAAATTAATCAGAACACAGCATCGTCAACTGCAACGTCGCACGGAACAGGAGTCACGGAAACCATTAATGTCTCTCCAATAGCTGCAACGTCACCCATTGCTCAAATGCGTCTTCCAAACAACACCCACGATGTCATAGGAGTCCTCCCTGAGTTCGATCCAATTAAACGGACTTTATCGTCCCACCAATTCATCAACAAATGCGAACAACTGCGTTGTATATATTGTTGGAGTGATGAATTAATTCTCTTTGCGGTACAGCACAAGCTAAAAGGAATAGCTAAGGAATGGATCGATGCACTGCCGGTATTCCAGACCTGGTCGGATTTTACCAGTGCTCTCCTCAACGATTTTCCTAGCTCTGTGAACGTGGCACAGGTACATCGAGAATTAATGAAACGAAAACGTAAACCAAGTGAGTCATTAGTTGAGTATTATTATGCTATGCTTACCATCGGAAGAAGAGGCAATTTGGACGATCTTTCTCTTAATTATTACATAATTAATGGTGTAAACGATCCCAACATTACACGTACGCTACTGGCTATGAATTTTCTCACATGTAATCATCTTTTGAGATCATTAGATAGTTTGTCAAACGTATCTGTATCCGCGTCAAGAGGTCCGGAAGCAACAGAACGGGTACCAGACGTTGGACGTGCGGTCAGTTTTCAGAAATTATCGAACATCAAATGCTACAACTGTAATGAGATGGGGCATATATCTTCGAAGTGTCCTCACCCTCCAAGGAAGGCACGATGCACGGTTTGCAATAAGGTAGGCCACGACGCAAAGAGCTGTCATGCAAACAAGTTAACCATCGCCAAGGTCGAGCAGAACGAGGTAGTAGCAGAATTCATTCCACCAGTCATGAAGGACATCATTATATCAGACCGGAAATACTCCGCATTCGTCGACACGGGTAGCGATCACTCACTTATCAACGAGACAACATTTCCAAAAAGGCTGGTACGGCAAGAACTTACGAAACAATTCAAAGGTTTCGGAGGATCAATCGTGGAATCAAAGGAAGTCATTGAGGTACTAATGCTAATGGATAATCAAGAACTGCAGGTAATGTTCCATATCGTGCCAGATGAGTTTCTACCTCAAGGGATACTTTTGGGTCGTGATGTCCTATGCCGAAAAACACATCGCATGATCCTCGAAGCTGGAGTTTTGCAAATCCAATCGAAAACATCGGAAACCCCCAAAATAGGTGCACAGTTGAGTATGAGTCAACGAAAAGAGGTACTGGATCTGATATCCAGATTTGAAAATTGTTTTGGTGAAGATTTATCACAGCTGGGTCGATGCAACACCAAAGTAATGGAAATTTCGGTCAACACTACTAAGCCTAAAGTTGGTAAAAGGTACCAGGTTCCATTTGCGTTGAGGGATAAGCTGTCTGCGATTACTGATAATCTTCTAAAGCACAATATCATTCGTCCAAGCAATTCACCACATGCAGCTTCGGTGGTACTTGTATCAAAATCTAATGGCGAGAGTCGAATGTGTATAGACTATCGTGCACTAAATGCAGTCACCATCAAAAAACAGTGCATAATGCCAGTAGTGGAGGAACAGTTGTCTCAGCTAGCAGGTAACAAATTCTTCTCAACTTTGGATATGACAGCTGGGTACTACCAGATCCTTTTGAAAGAAGAAAGCAAAGAACTTACGGCATTTTTAACTCCTGATGGGTTATTTGAGCACAACGTTATGCCATTTGGTTTGGTAAATGCTCCGATGGTCTTCCAAGAAGCTATGAAAGAAATAGTTAAGAATCTCAGATATCGCAAACATGTGGTAAATTACGTGGATGAACTGATCGTAGCAACAGATACATTTGACGAGGGCATGAAGGTACTAGAAGAGTTGCTACAAGCGTTGAAACGGACTGGACTTACACTTAGACCATCAAAGTGTGTTCTCATGGCAACGACGGTTAGTTTTCTTGGGCATATTGTGGGTCCCAAAGGCATACGGCCAGGCGAAAACAAAACAAAATGCATTGAGGAGTTTCCAAGACCAACGAATGCAACTGAGGTACGTCAATTCCTTGGTGTCACGGGATTCTTTAGGAAATTTGTGCAAGAATATTCGCACATTTCTCAGCCGCTTACGAAACTACTCAAAAAGACCAACAATTTCCAGTGGGAACCGGATCAACAAGCAGCGTTCGAACGTCTCAAGGCTGCCATCACTGAGGAACCAGTTCTCGCACTCTTTGACGCGAAGAAGGAACACGAAGTGCACACAGACGCATGTTCCATCGGACTTTCTGGAATCCTGATGCAACGAGAATCAGACGGATTCAAACCGGTGTCATACTTTAGCCGTCAATGCAGTGATTCCGAAAGTAAATTTGCCAGTCATGAACTAGAGATCTTAGCCATCGTTGAAACTCTAGAACGATACAGAATTTATTTACTTGGAACGAGGTTTCGGGTCATCACAGACTGCAATGCGATCGTCACAACTAAAACAACATCTCCTTTACCGCCACGTATAGCAAGATGGTGGTTACGGCTACAAGAGTTTGATTTCGAGTGTGTCGATCGACCAGGAGTAAGAATGCAGCATGTTGACGGAATGAGTCGAATCCCAACTTTACCGCCAAAAGAACCATTGACAGTAGCCGAATATATTTTAAAGATAAGTACGTTAGATAACGACTGGATACTAGCTATGCAACTACAGGACAAGAAACTCGCAAATATTATCAATATACTCAAAACCGAAACATCTCAAGCTGATCCAATGACAAAACAGTTAAAAATAGATTATGTAATGCAATTCGGACGTTTACATCGCAAAGTTGATGGGACACAAAGATTGGTGATACCAGAGCTGGTAAGATGGCGAATAAGCAGAGCATGTCATGACGAAGCTGGACATTTTGGGATTGATAAAACGATCCAACGTATTACGAAGCATTTTTGGTTTCCGAGAATAAGGCGATATGTGAAATCCTATATTGCAGCGTGTCCAGAATGTTGTTTGAATAAAGTCAAAGGTGGTAAGACCGAAAGTCAGCTCCATGTTATGGAAGTTATGCCGATTCCGTTTCGAAGTATCAACATCGATCATTTGGGACCATTTCCAAAGAGCAAAAGAGGTAATCTATACATAATTGTCGTTGTATGTTCTTTCAGCAAGTACGTTATCCTCAAAGCTGTGAGAAACACGAAAACAGCACAAGTTATTAATCTGTTGAAAGAGATCATGTCAATTTTTGGCCAACCGCTGCAGATCACATCGGACAGGGGTACAGCGTACACCTCACGGGAATTCAGTAACTTTGTCATACAGCATGGATTACAGCATGTCAAAACAGCTGTACGCACCCCAAGAGCTAATGGTCAAGCCGAAAGGGTGAACAAAACCCTACTAGCAACACTCAAGTGCTCAACCAAGACCGATAAGGAATGGGACTCAGCTTTGCCGGATGCTCAATGGAATCTGAATTCACAACCGAACTCTACAACGAAATACAGCCCCAACGAACTGGTATTTAACTTCAATCTGAGAGACGTCAGCCAAAACCGATTAATTCAAGCGATACAAGATAATGATGCACCAGACGAATGCGAAGATGTTATGGTGAAGAGACAAAACGCAGCCGCCAGTATTATGGAAGAAAGACGTAAATGGAAAGAACGGTACGATAAACGACACCAGAAGCCATACAAATATTCCGAAGGTGACCTTGTTGTTATAGATCATGTTCCTCAAGCAACAGGGGAATCACATAAACTCGACCCAAAGTACAAGGGTCCATACATCATTACCAAGGTATTGAATCTCGATAGATACATCGTTGAAGATCTTCCAGATAATCAGTTGAATCAAAAACGGTACAGCAACGTCATCTCGAGCGATCATTTGAAGCCATGGTGCAGGCTTAGCCCTGATATAGACGTTAACCAAAGTGAACCAGATTTTCAGCCCGTAAATGCAGATTCGTCCGATGAGGACGAAGTGTCAGGAGAGGCCGAGCTGTCAACGGCAACACTGCCATAAACCAAAACCTATCTCATCGAAATAACGAAAGAGAGACGGGAGTCGTCAACGTGTGCTAAGAAGAATAAGTCGCCTTCTGCGCATTGTAGTTTCTTTTATATTTTTAATAATAATTAATAAATATTTATCTTTGTAAAATTAAAAAGTTATCTTGTTCATCTTGACAGTAGTATCATACTAATACCTTATTAATAGGCTGTTTAAAATTTTGCGCCAATTATTTTTTTTTTTTCAAAATCTGTTTGTCTCCTGAATTTTTTTGTCCAAATATGTTTAAATGTTGTAAATATTCTTGGGCTTTAGTTGGTTTGTTACTTTTATAAACTAACTTAACTTATTCCATAAATAAGTAATACTTTCCTTGATATTTTATGTCTTAAGATTTATTGTATTGCTTGATGTAATGTTTATTTAGTTTATTATGGAGTAAATAACAAACTCGTAAAATAAGTTGATTATTAAATCAAGTAATATAAAATATGTACATATTTGTATAAGCAATTTTGAAATTTGTTTGCCCTGAATTTATGGTGTCAAGGAATTTTATGTTTTTTAGCATTCAATAGATATTACTTCAAAATTTCTTGAGAAAAATCGATGTAATTTTTTTCTTTAAAACTAACTCCCCTGACTTAACGGTGGTCCATAAACCTCTCTTTCATACGCTTTTTTTACTTCATGCAAATATAAGTTCGTAAGTACAAAATGGTGAAAATCATTTAAATATAAAAGTTACAACCCAATGACCACTTTTTCGTCAGCTTTTCATTCCATGAAGCGATGCTGGCCTTATAATTCTTTAAGATTAAAAAAAAATTCAGAATAAACATACACGGATAGTTAAAAAAAATCAGAGGAGAAATGATTATTCTGTAATGTTAGAAACGTCAATAATTTTGTCTAACCCCGCTACATCTCTAACCATGGTGCTTATAAATTCCAAAGTAAAATTGCATCTTTTAAAGCAGTCATACCATGACTCCATTCTCAACAGGTGTTTTGTTATTATCAGATCAAAAAAAACATGCAGTAAAATAACAATGCACGAGGTCCTCGTCGTTATCAGGATCTTTGACGGTCAGATAATTATTTATACCACTAATATTAAACAGACTACCATGTGTCAAACTTCATAGAAGAAAATATCGAAAGTATGGTATATAATGTTGTTTATAGGTATTGTTTGCAATCTTTTTAATAGAAGAGAACACGAAGATGTTTATCATTTCATCGCCGTTTGCCCTATTTTACAAGAGTTAAAGAGATTGTACTTCCAAGAAAGTATGTTATCATTAAATAACCTTTACAAGGTACTAAATAGCTTCTAATCAGCCATCAGAATTTCTGCAAGTTATTGCGTTAATATCACCTTTTTACTTGCGACTTATGGGTACTATAAGGCAAGTTATGCATTCGTTAAAAAAATCGAACTCGAGATTTTGATCAAAGTTGACATTACGATGATAGCGAACACTAAAAAAGTGGGTCTGGCAATTCTGTCTGTCTGTCTGTCGCTGCGACTACAGCCTAAACGGCTCGGCCGATTTTCTTTAAACTTGGTAGATATGGGTTTTGATTTTTTACCCCCACACGTTTTTTTCTTTTTTTTTTAAGACCAAAAATAACGGTACGTGCCATACGAATTTTTTTCGAAATTTTATAAATATTTTTTTTTCTCAAAAACTGCTGAACAGATTTAAAAAATAAAAACACAAAAAAATTTCATTCAGTTAAAGCTAGGTAATGCTTGAAAAAAAATTTCCGAAAAATGGTTATTGAGGGTATCCCCCATGGAACCATTTTTTTTGTTTTTGATTTTCTCAAAAACTGTACCACCGATTTTGACCTTTTTTTTTTTGCGAAGGCTCTTCAAAAATTTAAAGAGAATTGTTTATTCACATTTTCAAAACAAATTTTTTTGGATTTTTAAAAAAACTTCAAAATTTTTTTTTCAAAACTCAATATTTCGAAAACCCCATGCTTGATTTTTTTTAAAATTGATACATAAAAGTTTCTCAATATAATCTACAAGACGTGATAAAAAAATTTTCATTTTACTTTAAAATAAAGGTACCCACCATACAAATGTTAAAAAATTAAAAAAATGGTTTTCAAAAATCGTATTTTTCTCGAAAACGGCACCTAGAATTTTGATAAATTTTTTTTCTTTCAATTAATTTTTACGATCTTTAATTTAATAAAAAAAAATTTGAAATTAAGATATTACAGCTTGTACCTACCATAGAACCATTTTTTCGAATTTTGAATTTCTCATTATCCACATAACGGATCTTAATGAAAATTTGTATAGAGAAGCTTGTTTTTTCTTTTTTTGAAAATTCGATATCTCCGAAACGGGCCAATATTTCTTTTCGTAAATTTAATTTTTATTCGAACAATAATAAAAACTTTAAATTGGCTTACCTCAATTTTTTCTTAAAAAGCTTTTAAAAAGTTTGTATATAAAAGCTTTTTTTTAAGAAACCACTACAACGTCTTATAATTTTTTTTCTTGCATAAATTCATAGTTGGATAGCATTCTGTGTTTTTTTCTTACTACTAAAAGAATTTAAAAATTAATTTTATCCTTATGAACAGTTTTCTCTAATAACGTTCATTTTTAAAATTCCTAGTCGATTACATAGGAGCAAGTTCGTGCGACCCAGTCGTGCATTTTATTATGTTTCAAATCATCTAAAATTGTTTTTTTTTTTATTTTTTAAACCATCCAAAATTAATACCTATCATGCCGGAATGAATTATAATTATTCAATCCATCCGCTTAACCTTTTTATTTAAAATTATTAGCTTTACTATCTTCTTTTTCCTAAACTTTGTTAAAATATTTTTTTTCTGTACAGTTTTAATTAATTAAATTATAACTATTACATTTCTTTTAATTATTTATTCTTTTTGCTAACAAAATGTCATATCCGGCAGACGGTAAAATTGCCACGTCCGTATTCTATATCATTAAAAAATTGTATCACTTTTTATAAGATATAAAGAAAAATATCTATCTATCTATCTATAGTTATTGTTGAAAATTTTGAGAACATTCATATTTTAAGGTTGATTTCTTTATCCGGAATGAAAAATATAATTTTATAAATTGAAAAGTAAGCAAACAAATATAAATTTAAATTTTTTGATGGTTGTAACGGCTGGGAAACAAATACATTCCATCCCGCCAGATTGTCAGTCCAACGTACTTACCTTTATGCCAAGGGGTATTTTTATACAACAAAAATATGCAGTACACGTCTTATGGGAGAGCTTTTTCAAAATCAGTACCGTTCTATATTTTTGCACCATACTAAATTGAAAGAACTCCTCCATAAAAAAGTGTTTGTGCGCCCATTAAATATTGATGTGCGTTCAGAGTTACCCTTGTTCATTTCGTAACTTGTTCAGTTTTTTTTCCTTGGGTTTCTGTTGAGGTGCTTTTGATTTCAGAGCTTTAAAAAAAGGGTCCATTTAAAATCAACACTACGATAACCCTGTGAGAGCTTTAATGAAGGACACATTTATGCAATTCACTGTAGCCAGAATGCGAGGCAAACGTCCTATCTTGCCCACACTGCATATTTTTATTGGACAGAGTATAGGGATTTTGTGAAGAAAAATTCCAAATGTCAAACAAAAAATTGCGAGAAAATTTGATCGCGCTGTTAGTCCCGGTGGTGGCGTTGTGGTGTTGACCTTTTCAATGATCTTCTGTTGTTTTCTTGTTAGTTTTTTTGTCAATAGTTTTAGTTTTGCTTGGTCTATTTGAATCGCGTCAAAACAACTTTGCTCAATTTTGATATATCTAACCAAAATATATACAAAGTTGCTTTGTATATTTATGGAGATATATTTAAATTGATTTATAGATAAATTCAATAATTGGTCTAATTTTAAAGAACACAAATTAAAAATAATTACAATTAACTAGGTTAACTGCTTACATAAGATGCAGTAGATAGTGGCAATTATCTTAGATTTTGTTTGTATGTTCATACTTATTGATTAACCTACAATCTCTGGCCATATTATTAGACGCAGTATGCATTTTTTAGAAATTCAGGGAATGTACTAGGTTATAAGCATATATTTTTGGTTTTTAAGCGACGTCTTAAGATGGTTTAAGGCATAATGAAATAGAACCAGTAAAAGGAAGTGATAAAGCCCAGCCTGTAAAAATGTAATTACAAGAAGCTAATACCTACTTGTATGTTTGGCCGGGAAACAGCACTGACATGAACATATTAGCCGTTTTTTTTGGAAAAGTTATCCGTAGTACAGTAGGATTTTTATGAATAACAAATACAACATCCGCAGTAGGATCACTGCCGATACTCTAATAAACGCCAAATCTCTATCCGCAGCAGGATTTCACTTCTCCTTTTGTCGGCAGTGATCCTACTGCGGATGTTGTATTTGTTTTTCATATAAAATCCTACTGTACTACGGATAACTTTTCCAAAAAAACACGGCTATTGAAAATGTGTGGTAACTGATCAAGAGGTAAGTTACTGAAGAGAGTTGATCACAAATAACAACAAACCGTTCTTGAAAAAAAAGATTCATTTGTGGAATCATAATCCGCAAATGAAGCAGTTCAGTCTTGAATTGGCAGAATTCTGAGCAGAATTGAAATTCTCATAACGCCCCCTGCCGCTGGTTTAACTAAATATTTGAAATCTGATACTTTCATCTTTATTATTGTCCAAATATGATCTAATTTATAACAGTTATTTACAAAAAGGACAAATTTACTCCATCAAAAATTTAAAACAGTAATTGTTTTTGAATTTTCTTAAAATCTACAGTGCGTCTTAAAATATGGTCAGGAACTGTACCTATAGATTAATTCATAGGTTAATCAATAATGTAGGGATGAAGGCAGGTATATATGTACATATTTATAAAAAAAAGATACATAAGTATGAAGGCATTTGATATTTATGAAATTTAAATATCAATTAATATAGATACATAGTATGTACATGCATAGGTATAAAACTGTTTCTCAAGAAAATCTAATAGGTGGTGTACCTATAATTTTATTAAAGATAATGGCGCAAAATTTTAAACAGCCTTTTATTAAGTAGGTGGTAGTATGATACTATGAACTTAACAATTTGCTAACTGTATAGTAGTTTACTAACTCATTCTTAATTTCAAACATTTTCTGACTAGTGTCGTACTTAGCCAATTTTCTTAATAAATTGCTTCTGAACATACAGATCATCAATGCTTCTGAAAACACATGAAGCAATGACGTATAAAAAAGTAAGTACACGAACCTTTTTTATTTTTGAAAATGTCAAAAGAGTCATATGAAGCTAGCACGATACTAAAAAGATGAAGTAGGTATTCGATGATTTTAACTTTAATAAAAGGGTAGAGAAAGTATGATGCTATATTCGATTAAAATTTGCCTTAGCATCGTACTAATTCAATTAAAATTTTGCCAATATAGCTTTTATATGTACTATAGAAAATTGTATAAAATAAAAAAAGAAGAACTTTCATAGGTACCTATGCCAATTTTAAGACACATATAACAAACTAGCCGACCCGTACTCGCGTTGCTTCGCAAATTGTAACTACGAATATTTTCTTAATATTAATATTAGCATATGAAAACATTTCTCAATGGAACTGAGCATATTTGCTACAATAATATTAATTTTAGTTTATATGTATAACATACCGTATCGAATTAGATTTTCTTTCACACTTGAAAAAAAGAGCTTGTTCATGTTAGTGCATATTATAAATATAACAATAAAGAAAATAATAAAATTTATTTCAAATAAACGGGTTGACTACTTTCTGAGATCATTCAACCCAAACTTTAAAATGGTTTCGCTTTTAAAGAATAGTTCATGTGCACGGCACTGTAGTCAATGTCCATTTTTTCACCCAAAATGCTATTGAGTGTATTCAAGTAACTTAAAAAATAAAATGCACGACTGGATCGCACAAACTTGCTCTTATGTAAAAGTACTTTGGAATTTAAATACATTTTATAAATAAAAAACATGGATTTTGTTTGAGAATGGGCTCAACAATAATTTATTATTCGTTAAAATATCTATCACAATTTATAATCTAATTTGCTTTAATGTTTATCAATTTCATAATAACGTAAATTTCTATATTTTTTATCTTATTTGCCTATTTGTGAAAAACTTTGCATCATTTACCCTATAAATTTCTCTATTCTCCTCAATTTGTTAATCGATCAACAGTAAATATTTTCTTGTATTTCTTTCTCATTTACCTATGTATATAATTTCAAGTTCAAGGGCAAAGCTGTAAATTTATATCATGTGTATGTTCTATCATCAGCTGTTCATGCTCTCTTAAATTTTGTTAAGTGTTATTATGTACTTACTGTTCTTGTTAAAGCTAATCTTTGAAAATTAATTATTTCTCTTTTTTTTTGGATCTCGACCAGACACAGGGTAACATCTTGGTAATAAAATATTATAACGTGGTAACCTTCGCTGTTTTCTTCTTGTTGCTGCATATTTTCGTCTTGGTTATTACCTGGTGTAATTGTTTCGCTTTTTTTCGTTCTTATACATTTTTTTGATCCAAATCGACCCGGATTTTGTGGATTTTTACCACAATTCGAGCTACAGTCCATTTACATTAAAATTTGAAGCTGATCATTTTGTGCCTGTATTAAAAAGCTGTTTTTTGGATTTCGCTGATGCAACTAGAGGTGATTTTCGTGACTAGAATTCCATGTGTTCTTCGCTGCTCCATAGGATTATCGACGTCTTCGTTACTTTGCTTGTTGTGCTGCAATTTAGCATAAATTAATTGAATCATTCGCGCTACAAAAATTATTTTTGGATGAAACTATTTTCGTGCTTCTACAGTTTCTTGAGGAAAAATTAATTTTGCACTTCCACGTGTTTCTTCGCTGCTCCATAGGATTATCGACGTCTTCGTTACTTTGCTTGTTGTGCTGCAATTTGGCATAAATTAATTGAATCATTCGCGCTACAAAAATTATTTTTGGATGAAACTATTTTCGTGCTTCTACAGTTTCTTGAGGAAAAATTAATTTTGCACTTCCACGTGTTTTTTCGCTGCTCCAAGAATATTTTGTTCACGTGTTCGCTTTGCTGGTGTTGCTAGAAAGTTTAAAAATATCTACAATCATTAACAACTTTCTCATAGATTGGTGCAATTAATTAGAGCTTGGTTTGGTTTCATTTTTCGAAGATTTCTGTCCTTATAAAAATGCCTGGTGCACCTTCTCTTGCGGCTCTTCGATCAACTCGTGGTCATCTCAAAGCTTCCTTGAGCAAGCTCGTGAAGTTTACTGAATCCATTGACGATAGGACTTCATTAGGTGATTTGGACGTACGCTTGTCTAGGGCAACAGGTTTATGGGACGAATTCAATGCCTCTCAAACTTGTATGTACGAGTTCGCGGAAGAGGAAGGTTACGTAGATCCTGCTCCAGATTATGATGAGTTTGAGACGAAGTTTCTGATGGTGCAATCTACTCTTTTGTCTTCGATTAGAGAAAGGGAGACATTGGAAAAGAGCAGGGACGTCGTAGGCCAGCTAGCTGAACAGCAGAAGATTCTACTTGATACATTAGGAAAATCGCATTCCTCGGCGGTGGCTAAATCGGATTTCTTTCTTCCGAAAATTCATATAGAACCCTTTTCCGGAGAATATCATGAATGGCCATCCTTTAGGGATATGTTCAAAAGTGCCGTTCATGATAAAACAAACTTGTCTCCGATTCAGAAGTACCTCTTCCTAAAGTCTTCTCTTCGTAGCACTGCGTTAGGACTTCTCAATCATCTGCCGCTTAGCAACTCTACCTACGAGGAAGCATGGGACAGATTGGTGAAGCGATTCGATCGTCCTCGCTATATTATAAATGGGTACATAAAAACTTTCATGGAACTACCAACCACAAATGTTTCTAATATAAATCAATTACGGAAAATTTCGAACGGCGCGGACGAAATAGTGAGAGGTCTCACAGCAATAGATTCGCTGAATAGGGACCCTTGGGTTATTTATCTCTTGCTTAATAAACTGGACTCGGAAACTCGTAAAGCATGGTCAGAAGACAGCTCTACCGTAGACAACCCTACGATAACCGAGTTTCTCGAATTTTTAGAACGTCGTTGTGATGCACTCGAAAGTGCCCACACTAGCCCCCGTGAATACCAAAGGTCGAAGAATTCCGTAGTAAAAACCATGCACACAACTACATCCTCGTGTATAAAATGCAGTGGATCTCATGGGCTTTCACAATGCCCACACTTTCTTGATATGGAAGTTAATTTTCGAAGAGATTTCGTTAAATCTAAAAGGGTTTGTTTTAATTGTTTGCGACCTGGCCATTCTTCAAATCGATGCTCATCCAAATTTCGGTGCTCGGTCTGTAAATCTCGCCACCATAGTTTAGTGCACGACGATTCGGTGTACGTAAACCATAAGGAAATTCATCCTGCTAACACATCGGTTAGCAATTCGTTCAATGGAGGCCCAATTCGAGAATTCATTCCACAAGCTAACTCAAACACTGCTTCCACTTCAAACGCAGTTATTTTAAACAACCATTCGCTAAACGTCGTTGCTTACGTTCCCCAGACTGTACTTCCAACTGCTATTGGGAAGGTCCATGATATACATGGTGTATATCGAAATGTTCGGATCCTCATCGACTCAGGCTCACAGGTTTCTTTTGTTACAGAGTCTTGTGCTCAACGGCTTGGGCTTAAACGAAGAAACGCTCGTATACCTATAAGTGGTATTGGATCTACCAGCGCTGGTAAATCCAGAGGCCTTTTATCTTTGGTAATAGCTTCACGCTCTGATTTATTTAGTATTTCAGTCAATACATACATATTATCAAGCGTGACCTCAAACTTACCAACAACTTCATTCAAAGTTGATGATTGGGACCATTTAACCCAGTTGGAATTAGCCGATCCTTCTTTCTACAAATCATCATCCGTCGACATTTTTCTAGGAGCTGATAAGGTTTGGGAAATCCTACTCGGAGGTGTCGTTTATAGTAAAAAGGGCTACCCTATAGCACAAAAAACAATCTTTGGTTGGGTGTTAGCTGGACAGTTACCTTCCATCAATGATTCAAAAATTCTATCGCACCCCGTCACCCTGGATGTAGACTCAATCCTTCAAGCGTTTTGGAGGATAGAAGAAGTTGATCCCAAATCAATAGTCTCTAAAGAAGATCAGGAAATTGAAGATCACTTTGTTCGGACTCATAGCCGTGACTCAAACGCAAAGTATGTAGTGGACCTTCCTTTCAAATCACTTCCAAAGTTTGCTGATTCATTTAACGGAGCTCTTTCGCGACTTAAATCTATGGAAAAGAAGTTTTCCAACAACAAAATCTTCTTCGAAACTTATTCCTCGTTTTTAGACGAATATTTGGCTTTAGGACACATGACAAAAGTTCCTACTTCGGAAATTAACAGCCCTAACGTTTTCTACTTACCTCACCACGCTGTGTTGAAGCCAGACAGTACCACGACCAAACTTCGGGTCGTTTTCGATGGATCCTTCAAGGATTCTAAAGGCCACTATCTGAATGATTCGCTGATGATAGGTCCACCAATTCAAAGGAACCTTTTTGCTGTTTGTTTGCGTTTTCGCCGTCACCAATTCGTTTTTACAGCGGACATCGTGAAAATGTTCCGCCAAATTTGGGTGTCGGATAAAGATTCGGATTACCAACGCATAGTCTGGCGAAGGTCTCCCTCGGAACCTTTAGAACATTTTCGTTTATGCACAGTGACATACGGAACGTCTTGTGCTCCATTTTTGTCGGTTCGGGTGTTAGAACAACTTGCAAAAGACTATAAGGATAAATTTCCAGTCGCCGCGGATATAGTGCTAAACGACTTTTACGTTGACGACGTGGTTTCGGGCGGTGATACCTTAAGTGAAGCGTTATTTAAATAAAAAACTCTAACTGAACTGCTGTCAAAATGCGGTATGCATCTCAGCAAGTGGGAGAGCAATTGTGATGAGCGTGTTATTGATCGTTGTCGTGGAATTAAACATCTTTCACCTCTATTCAACCCAACTGAGATTTTCAGTGCTAAAAATCGAATAATAAGATGGTTACAAGATCGGTATTTCGGTGAATTTATAAAATTTTATAAAAAACATGGTTTTTTTGCAAAGAATTGTAAAATAGCCGACTTATCCCCGTTCTTAGATACTGAAAATATTCTTCGCGTCGGTGGTAGAATTGAAAATGCGGACATTTCGTTTAATGCAAAACATCCGATAATCTTGCCAAAGGAACATATTGTTACAAAACTCATTCTCGTTGATTCACACATTCGATTTCTACACCCAGGTGTATCAACTCTTTTCGCTTTGATTAGGCAAGAATATTGGGTTATCGGATGCCGCAATCTCCTTCGAAAAATAACCCATGACTGTGTAAAGTGTTTTCGACAGCGTACCATAACCCAGCAAATGGGCAACCTTCCTTCGCAACGAATCCTCACTAGGAGACCGTTCGCGCATTGTGGTTGTGATTACGCCGGTCCATTCACTCTAAGAACGAAATCGGGTCGGAAATCAACATTTTCGAAGTGCTATGTATCATTGTTTGTGTGTCTAGTGTCTAAAGCAATTCACCTTGAACTCGTCAGTGACTTAACGACCGATGCATTTCTGGCCGCTTTTCGTCGATTTGTAGCGCGCCGTGGAAAACCGTCAAATATGTATTCCGACAACGGGACAAACTTTCGCGGAGCTGCTCGGTCTCTATCAGAAATGCATGACCTTGTGCTTTCCGAACACCATAATTCAATCGTTGCGGAATCCTTAGCTCGTGATCGGATTTTCTGGCACTTCAACCCCCCTTCGGCACCACATTTCGGCGGTTTGTGGGAGGCAGGGGTAAAGTCTGTTAAACATCACCTTCGACGGATGATCGGAACAGACAATCTTACATTCGAAGAATTTTATACCCTCCTGACGCAAATCGAAGCAATGCTTAATTCGCGACCGTTGTGCCAAATCTCCGATTCTGACTTAGATCCTCTAACACCTGCTCATTTCTTTCTAGGTGAATCTTATGCTGCTGTCCCAGAGCCGAGTTTGGATATGCCCACAAATCGCTTATCATGCTGGCAAAATTTACAATCGAAGATCCAAGGGTACTGGAAGCGCTGGAAAACAGAGTATCTAACATCTCTTCAGAATCGTCCAAAATGGCAACATATACAGCCTGATGTTAAACTCAATGATCTCGTCGTAATTAAAGAATCGAATTTACCCCCAGGCAAATGGGCAATGGGCAGAGTCGTCGAACTTCATCCGGGCGAAGATGGTCATGTCCGTGTTGTCACCTTGAGAACATCCAATGGCAACCTCGTACGACCCATTCATAAGCTGGCCATCCTACCCGTATGCTGAAACGTTGTTTCAGGGGCGGCGGAATGTTTGAGAATGGGCTCAACAATAATTTATTATTCGTTAAAATATCTATCACAATTTATAATCTAATTTGCTTTAATGTTTATCAATTTCATAATAACGTAAATTTCTATATTGTTTATCTTATTTGCCTATTTGTGAAAAACTTTGCATCATTTACCCTATAAATTTCTCTATTCTCCTCAATTTGTTAATCGATCAACAGTAAATATTTTCTTGTATTTCTTTCTCATTTACCTATGTATATAATTTCAAGTTCAAGGGCAAAGCTGTAAATTTATATCATTTGTATGCTCTATCATCAGCTGTTCATGCTCTCTTAAATTTTGTTAAGTGTTATACTTACTGTTCTTGTTAAAGCTAATCTTTGAAAATTAATTATTTCTCTGTCATTTGGATTTCGACCAGACACAGGGTAACATCTTGGTAATAAAATATTATAACGTGGTAACCTTCGCTGTTTTCTTCTTGTTGCTGCATATTTTCGTCTTGGTTATTACCTGGTGTAATTTTTTCGCTTTTTTTCGTTCTTATACATTTTTTGGTCCAAATCGAGCCGGATTTTGTGGATTTTTACCACAATTCGAGCTACAGTCCATTTACATTAAAATTTGAAGCTGATCATTTTGTGCCTGTATTAAAAAACTGTTTTTTGGATTTCGCTGATTCAACTATATAGAGGTGATTTTCGTGCCTAGAATTCCACGTGTTCTTCGCTGCTCCATAGGATTATCGACGTCTTCGTTACTTTGCTTGTTGTGCTGCAATTTGGCATAAATTAATTGAATCATTCGCGCTACAAAAATTATTTTTGGATGAAACTATTTTCGTGCTTCTACAGTTTCTTGAGGAAAAATTAATTTTGCACTTCCACGTGTTTTTTCGCTGCTCCAAGAATATTTTGTTCACGTGTTCGCTTTGCTGGTGTTGCTAGAAAGTTTAAAAATATCTACAATCATTAACAACTTTCTCATAGATTGGTGCAATTAATTAGAGCTTGGTTTGGTTTCATTTTTCGAAGATTTCTGTCCTTATAAAAATGCCTGGTGCACCTTCTCTTGCGGCTCTTCGATCAACTCGTGGTCATCTCAAAGCTTCCTTGAGCAAGCTCGTGAAGTTTACTGAATCCATTGACGATAGGATTTCATTAGGTGATTTGGACGTACGCTTGTCTAGGGCAACAGGTTTATGGGACGAATTCAATGCCTCTCAAACTTGTATGTACGAGTTCGCGGAACAGGAAGGTTACGTAGATCCTGCTCCCGATTATGATGAGTTTGAGACGAAGTTTCTGATGGTGCAATCTACTCTTTTGTCTTCGATTAGAGAAAGGGAGACATTGGAAAAGAGCAGGGACGTCGTAGGCCAGCTAGCTGAACAGCAGAAGATTCTACTTGATACATTAGGAAAATCGCATTCGTCGGTGGCTAAATCGGATTTCTTTCTTCCGAAAATTCATATAGAACCCTTTTCCGGAGAATATCATGAATGGCCATCCTTTAGGGATATGTTCAAAAGTGCCGTTCATGATAAAACAAACTTGTCTCCGATTCAGAAGTACCTCTTCCTAAAGTCTTCTCTTCGTAGCACTGCGTTAGGACTTCTCAATCATCTGCCGCTTACCAACTCTACCTACGAGGAAGCATGGGACAGATTGGTGAAGCGATTCGATCGTCCTCGCTATATTATAAATGGGTACATAAAAACTTTCATGGAACTACCAACCACAAATGTTTCTAATATAAATCAATTACGGAAAATTTCGAACGGCGCGGACGAAATAGTGAGAGGTCTCACAGCAATAGATTCGCTGAATAGGGACCCTTGGGTTATTTATCTCTTGCTTAATAAACTGGACTCGGAAACTCGTAAAGCATGGTCAGAAGACAGCTCTACCGTAGACAACCCTACGATAACCGAGTTTCTCGAATTTTTAGAACGTCGTTGTGATGCACTCGAAAGTGCCCACACTAGCCCCCGTGAATACCAAAGGTCGAAGAATTCCGTAGTAAAAACCATGCACACAACTACATCCTCGTGTATAAAATGCAGTGGATCTCATGGGCTTTCACAATGCCCACACTTTCTTGATATGAAAGTTAATTTTCGAAGAGATTTCGTTAAATCTAAAAGGGTTTGTTTTAATTGTTTGCGACCTGGCCATTCTTCAAATCGATGCTCATCCAAATTTCGGTGCTCGGTCTGTAAATCTCGCCACCATAGTTTAGTGCACGACGATTCGGTGTACGTAAACCATAAGGAAATTCATCCTGCTAACACATCGGTTAGCAATTCGTTCAATGGAGGCCCAATTCGAGAATTCATTCCACAAGCTAACTCAAACACTGCTTCCACTTCAAACGCAGTTATTTTAAACAACCATTCGCTAAACGTCGTTGCTTACGTTCCCCAGACTGTACTTCCAACTGCTATTGGGAAGGTCCATGATATACATGGTGTATATCGAAATGTTCGGATCCTCATCGACTCAGGCTCACAGGTTTCTTTTGTTACAGAGTCTTGTGCTCAACGGCTTGGGCTTAAACGAAGAAACGCTCGTATACCTATAAGTGGTATTGGATCTACCAGCGCTGGTAAATCCAGAGGCCTTTTATCTTTGGTAATAGCTTCACGCTCTGATTTATTTAGTATTTCAGTCAATACATACATATTATCAAGCGTGACCTCAAACTTACCAACAACTTTATTCAAAGTTGATGATTGGGACCATTTAACCCAGTTGGAATTAGCCGATCCTTCTTTCTACAAATCATCATCCGTCGACATTTTTCTAGGAGCTGATAAGGTTTGGGAAATCCTACTCGGAGGTGTCGTTTATAGTAAAAAGGGCTACCCTATAGCACAAAAAACAATCTTTGGTTGGGTGTTAGCTGGACAGTTACCTTCCATCAATGATTCAAAAATTCTATCGCACCCCGTCACCCTGGATGTAGACTCAATCCTTCAAGCGTTTTGGAGATTAGAAGAAGTTGATCCCAAATCAATAGTCTCTAAAGAAGATCAGGAAATTGAAGATCACTTTGTTCGGACTCATAGCCGTGACTCAAACGCAAAGTATGTAGTGGACCTTCCTTTCAAATCACCTCCAAAGTTTGCTGATTCATTTAACGGAGCTCTTTCGCGACTTAAATCTATGGAAAAGAAGTTTTCCAACAACAAAATCTTCTTCGAAACTTATTCCTCGTTTTTAGACGAATATTTGGCTTTAGGACACATGACAAAAGTTCCTACTTCGGAAATTAACAGCCCTAACGTTTTCTACTTACCTCACCACGCTGTGTTGAAGCCAGACAGTACCACGACCAAACTTCGGGTCGTTTTCGATGAATCCTTCAAGGATTCTAAAGGCCACTGTCTGAATGATTCGCTGATGATAGGTCCACCAATTCAAAGGAACCTTTTTGCTGTTTGTTTGCGTTTTCGCCGTCACCAATTCGTTTTTACAGCGGACATCGTGAAAATGTTCCGCCAAATTTGGGTGTCGGATAAAGATTCGGATTACCAACGCATAGTCTGGCGAAGGTCTCCCTCGGAACCTTTAGAACATTTTCGTTTACGCACAGTGACATACGGAACGTCTTGTGCTCCATTTTTGTCGGTTCGGGTGTTAGAACAACTTGCAAAAGACTATAAGGATAAATTTCCAGTCGCCGCGGATATAGTGCTAAACGACTTTTACGTTGACGACGTGGTTTCGGGCGGTGATACCTTAAGTGAAGCGTTATTTAAACAAAAAACTCTAACTGAACTGCTGTCAAAATGCGGTATGCATCTCAGCAAGTGGGAGAGCAATTGTGATGAGCGTGTTATTGATCGTTGTCGTGGAATTAAACATCTTTCACCTCTATTCAACCCAACTGAGATTTTCAGTGCTAAAAATCGAATAATAAGATGGTTACAAGATCGGTATTTCGGTGAATTTATAAAATTTTATAAAAAACATGGTTTTTTTGCAAAGAATTGTAAAATAGCCGACTTATCCCCGTTCTTAGATACTGAAAATATTCTTCGCGTCGGTGGTAGAATTGAAAATGCGGACATTTCGTTTAATGCAAAACATCCGATAATCTTGCCAAAGGAACATATTGTTACAAAACTCATTCTCGTTGATTCACTTCACACATTCGATTTCTACACCCAGGTGTATCAACTCTTTTCGCTTTGATTAGGCAAGAATATTGGGTTATCGGATGCCGCAATCTCCTTCGAAAAATAACCCATGACTGTGTAAAGTGTTTTCGACAGCGTACCATAACCCAGCAAATGGGCAACCTTCCTTCGCAACGAATCCTCACTAGGAGACCGTTCGCGCATTGTGGTTGTGATTACGCCGGTCCATTCACTCTAAGAACGAAATCGGGTCGGAAATCAACATTTTCGAAGTGCTATGTATCATTGTTTGTGTGTCTAGTGTCTAAAGCAATTCACCTCGAACTCGTCAGTGACTTAACGACCGATGCATTTCTGGCCGCTTTTCGTCGATTTGTAGCGCGCCGTGGAAAACCGTCAAATATGTATTCCGACAACGGGACAAACTTTCGCGGAGCTGCTCGGTCTCTATCAGAAATGCATGACCTTGTGCTTTCCGAACACCATAATTCAATCGTTGCGGAATCCTTAGCTCGTGATCGGATTTTCTGGCACTTCAACCCCCCTTCGGCACCACATTTCGGCGGTTTGTGGGAGGCAGGGGTAAAGTCTGTTAAACATCACCTTCGACGGATGATCGGAACAGACAATCTTACATTCGAAGAATTTTATACCCTCCTGACGCAAATCGAAGCAATGCTTAATTCGCGACCGTTGTGCCAAATCTCCGATTCTGACTTAGATCCTCTAACACCTGCTCATTTCTTTCTAGGTGAATCTTATGCTGCTGTCCCAGAGCCGAGTTTGGATATGCCCACAAATCGCTTATCATGCTGGCAAAATTTACAATCGAAGATCCAAGGGTACTGGAAGCGCTGGAAAACAGAGTATCTAACATCTCTTCAGAATCGTCCAAAATGGCAACATATACAGCCTGATGTTAAACTCAATGATCTCGTCGTAATTAAAGAATCGAATTTACCCCCAGGCAAATGGGCAATGGGCAGAGTCGTCGAACTTCATCCGGGCGAAGATGGTCATGTCCGTGTTGTCACCTTGAGAACATCCAATGGCAACCTCGTACGACCCATTCATAAGCTGGCCATCCTACCCGTATGCTGAAACGTTGTTTCAGGGGCGGCGGAATGTTTGAGAATGGGCTCAACAATAATTTATTATTCGTTAAAATATCTATCACAATTTATAATCTAATTTGCTTTAATGTTTATCAATTTCATAATAACGTAAATTTCTATATTGTTTATCTTATTTGCCTATTTGTGAAAAACTTTGCATCATTTACCCTATAAATTTCTCTATTCTCCTCAATTTGTTAATCGATCAACAGTAAATATTTTCTTGTATTTCTTTCTCATTTACCTATGTATATAATTTCAAGTTCAAGGGCAAAGCTGTAAATTTATATCATTTGTATGCTCTATCATCAGCTGTTCATGCTCTCTTAAATTTTGTTAAGTGTTATACTTACTGTTCTTGTTAAAGCTAATCTTTGAAAATTAATTATTTCTCTGTCATTTGGATTTCGACCAGACACAGGGTAACATCTTGGTAATAAAATATTATAACGTGGTAACCTTCGCTGTTTTCTTCTTGTTGCTGCATATTTTCGTCTTGGTTATTACCTGGTGTAATTTTTTCGCTTTTTTTCGTTCTTATACATTTTTTGGTCCAAATCGAGCCGGATTTTGTGGATTTTTACCACAATTCGAGCTACAGTCCATTTACATTAAAATTTGAAGCTGATCATTTTGTGCCTGTATTAAAAAACTGTTTTTTGGATTTCGCTGATTCAACTATATAGAGGTGATTTTCGTGCCTAGAATTCCACGTGTTCTTCGCTGCTCCATAGGATTATCGACGTCTTCGTTACTTTGCTTGTTGTGCTGCAATTTGGCATAAATTAATTGAATCATTCGCGCTACAAAAATTATTTTTGGATGAAACTATTTTCGTGCTTCTACAGTTTCTTGAGGAAAAATTAATTTTGCACTTCCACGTGTTTTTTCGCTGCTCCAAGAATATTTTGTTCACGTGTTCGCTTTGCTGGTGTTGCTAGAAAGTTTAAAAATATCTACAATCATTAACAACTTTCTCATAGATTGGTGCAATTAATTAGAGCTTGGTTTGGTTTCATTTTTCGAAGATTTCTGTCCTTATAAAAATGCCTGGTGCACCTTCTCTTGCGGCTCTTCGATCAACTCGTGGTCATCTCAAAGCTTCCTTGAGCAAGCTCGTGAAGTTTACTGAATCCATTGACGATAGGATTTCATTAGGTGATTTGGACGTACGCTTGTCTAGGGCAACAGGTTTATGGGACGAATTCAATGCCTCTCAAACTTGTATGTACGAGTTCGCGGAACAGGAAGGTTACGTAGATCCTGCTCCCGATTATGATGAGTTTGAGACGAAGTTTCTGATGGTGCAATCTACTCTTTTGTCTTCGATTAGAGAAAGGGAGACATTGGAAAAGAGCAGGGACGTCGTAGGCCAGCTAGCTGAACAGCAGAAGATTCTACTTGATACATTAGGAAAATCGCATTCGTCGGTGGCTAAATCGGATTTCTTTCTTCCGAAAATTCATATAGAACCCTTTTCCGGAGAATATCATGAATGGCCATCCTTTAGGGATATGTTCAAAAGTGCCGTTCATGATAAAACAAACTTGTCTCCGATTCAGAAGTACCTCTTCCTAAAGTCTTCTCTTCGTAGCACTGCGTTAGGACTTCTCAATCATCTGCCGCTTACCAACTCTACCTACGAGGAAGCATGGGACAGATTGGTGAAGCGATTCGATCGTCCTCGCTATATTATAAATGGGTACATAAAAACTTTCATGGAACTACCAACCACAAATGTTTCTAATATAAATCAATTACGGAAAATTTCGAACGGCGCGGACGAAATAGTGAGAGGTCTCACAGCAATAGATTCGCTGAATAGGGACCCTTGGGTTATTTATCTCTTGCTTAATAAACTGGACTCGGAAACTCGTAAAGCATGGTCAGAAGACAGCTCTACCGTAGACAACCCTACGATAACCGAGTTTCTCGAATTTTTAGAACGTCGTTGTGATGCACTCGAAAGTGCCCACACTAGCCCCCGTGAATACCAAAGGTCGAAGAATTCCGTAGTAAAAACCATGCACACAACTACATCCTCGTGTATAAAATGCAGTGGATCTCATGGGCTTTCACAATGCCCACACTTTCTTGATATGAAAGTTAATTTTCGAAGAGATTTCGTTAAATCTAAAAGGGTTTGTTTTAATTGTTTGCGACCTGGCCATTCTTCAAATCGATGCTCATCCAAATTTCGGTGCTCGGTCTGTAAATCTCGCCACCATAGTTTAGTGCACGACGATTCGGTGTACGTAAACCATAAGGAAATTCATCCTGCTAACACATCGGTTAGCAATTCGTTCAATGGAGGCCCAATTCGAGAATTCATTCCACAAGCTAACTCAAACACTGCTTCCACTTCAAACGCAGTTATTTTAAACAACCATTCGCTAAACGTCGTTGCTTACGTTCCCCAGACTGTACTTCCAACTGCTATTGGGAAGGTCCATGATATACATGGTGTATATCGAAATGTTCGGATCCTCATCGACTCAGGCTCACAGGTTTCTTTTGTTACAGAGTCTTGTGCTCAACGGCTTGGGCTTAAACGAAGAAACGCTCGTATACCTATAAGTGGTATTGGATCTACCAGCGCTGGTAAATCCAGAGGCCTTTTATCTTTGGTAATAGCTTCACGCTCTGATTTATTTAGTATTTCAGTCAATACATACATATTATCAAGCGTGACCTCAAACTTACCAACAACTTTATTCAAAGTTGATGATTGGGACCATTTAACCCAGTTGGAATTAGCCGATCCTTCTTTCTACAAATCATCATCCGTCGACATTTTTCTAGGAGCTGATAAGGTTTGGGAAATCCTACTCGGAGGTGTCGTTTATAGTAAAAAGGGCTACCCTATAGCACAAAAAACAATCTTTGGTTGGGTGTTAGCTGGACAGTTACCTTCCATCAATGATTCAAAAATTCTATCGCACCCCGTCACCCTGGATGTAGACTCAATCCTTCAAGCGTTTTGGAGATTAGAAGAAGTTGATCCCAAATCAATAGTCTCTAAAGAAGATCAGGAAATTGAAGATCACTTTGTTCGGACTCATAGCCGTGACTCAAACGCAAAGTATGTAGTGGACCTTCCTTTCAAATCACCTCCAAAGTTTGCTGATTCATTTAACGGAGCTCTTTCGCGACTTAAATCTATGGAAAAGAAGTTTTCCAACAACAAAATCTTCTTCGAAACTTATTCCTCGTTTTTAGACGAATATTTGGCTTTAGGACACATGACAAAAGTTCCTACTTCGGAAATTAACAGCCCTAACGTTTTCTACTTACCTCACCACGCTGTGTTGAAGCCAGACAGTACCACGACCAAACTTCGGGTCGTTTTCGATGAATCCTTCAAGGATTCTAAAGGCCACTGTCTGAATGATTCGCTGATGATAGGTCCACCAATTCAAAGGAACCTTTTTGCTGTTTGTTTGCGTTTTCGCCGTCACCAATTCGTTTTTACAGCGGACATCGTGAAAATGTTCCGCCAAATTTGGGTGTCGGATAAAGATTCGGATTACCAACGCATAGTCTGGCGAAGGTCTCCCTCGGAACCTTTAGAACATTTTCGTTTACGCACAGTGACATACGGAACGTCTTGTGCTCCATTTTTGTCGGTTCGGGTGTTAGAACAACTTGCAAAAGACTATAAGGATAAATTTCCAGTCGCCGCGGATATAGTGCTAAACGACTTTTACGTTGACGACGTGGTTTCGGGCGGTGATACCTTAAGTGAAGCGTTATTTAAACAAAAAACTCTAACTGAACTGCTGTCAAAATGCGGTATGCATCTCAGCAAGTGGGAGAGCAATTGTGATGAGCGTGTTATTGATCGTTGTCGTGGAATTAAACATCTTTCACCTCTATTCAACCCAACTGAGATTTTCAGTGCTAAAAATCGAATAATAAGATGGTTACAAGATCGGTATTTCGGTGAATTTATAAAATTTTATAAAAAACATGGTTTTTTTGCAAAGAATTGTAAAATAGCCGACTTATCCCCGTTCTTAGATACTGAAAATATTCTTCGCGTCGGTGGTAGAATTGAAAATGCGGACATTTCGTTTAATGCAAAACATCCGATAATCTTGCCAAAGGAACATATTGTTACAAAACTCATTCTCGTTGATTCACTTCACACATTCGATTTCTACACCCAGGTGTATCAACTCTTTTCGCTTTGATTAGGCAAGAATATTGGGTTATCGGATGCCGCAATCTCCTTCGAAAAATAACCCATGACTGTGTAAAGTGTTTTCGACAGCGTACCATAACCCAGCAAATGGGCAACCTTCCTTCGCAACGAATCCTCACTAGGAGACCGTTCGCGCATTGTGGTTGTGATTACGCCGGTCCATTCACTCTAAGAACGAAATCGGGTCGGAAATCAACATTTTCGAAGTGCTATGTATCATTGTTTGTGTGTCTAGTGTCTAAAGCAATTCACCTCGAACTCGTCAGTGACTTAACGACCGATGCATTTCTGGCCGCTTTTCGTCGATTTGTAGCGCGCCGTGGAAAACCGTCAAATATGTATTCCGACAACGGGACAAACTTTCGCGGAGCTGCTCGGTCTCTATCAGAAATGCATGACCTTGTGCTTTCCGAACACCATAATTCAATCGTTGCGGAATCCTTAGCTCGTGATCGGATTTTCTGGCACTTCAACCCCCCTTCGGCACCACATTTCGGCGGTTTGTGGGAGGCAGGGGTAAAGTCTGTTAAACAGCACCTTCGACGGGTGATCGGAACAGACAATCTTACATTCGAAGAATTTTATACCCTCCTGACGCAAATCGAAGCAATGCTTAATTCGCGACCGTTGTGCCAAATCTCCGATTCTGACTTAGATCCTCTAACACCTGCTCATTTCTTTCTAGGTGAATCTTATGCTGCTGTCCCCGAGCCGAGTTTGGATATGCCCACAAAACGCTTATCATGCTGGCAAAATTTACAATCGAAGATCCAAGGGTACTGGAAGCGCTGGAAAACAGAGTATCTAACATCTCTTCAGAATCGTCCAAAATGGCAACATATACAGCCTGATGTTAAACTCAATGATCTCGTCGTAATTAAAGAATCGAATTTACCCCCAGGCAAATGGGCAATGGGCAGAGTCGTCGAACTTCATCCGGGCGAAGATGGTCATGTCCGTGTTGTCACCTTGAGAACATCCAATGGCAACCTCGTACGACCCATTCATAAGCTGGCCATCCTACCCGTATGCTGAAACGTTGTTCCAGGGGCGGCGGAATGTTTGAGAATGGGCTCAACAATAATTTATTATTCGTTAAAATATCTATCACAATTTATAATCTAATTTGCTTTAATGTTTATCAATTTCATAATAACGTAAATTTCTATATTGTTTATCTTATTTGCCTATTTGTGAAAAACTTTGCATCATTTACCCTATAAATTTCTCTATTCTCCTCAATTTGTTAATCGATCAACAGTAAATATTTTCTTGTATTTCTTTCTCATTTACCTATGTATATATAGCTTGAACCAATTCAGTTGGCCAACGGTCGGTTGCGCAGAGAGAGGACTTAAGAGGATTTAAGAGAACAAAAATGGTGCGCAAGATATTTAATGAGTAAAGATTTTTCTTTAAATCTTACAGTGCCTAACTCAACTTTGCTTTGACAAATAGTTTAGGGATTATTGTTTATTTCTATGTTTTATGATTTGTGGCTTAGCAACAGAAAGGTTCCGGGGGCGTTATGTTTATATTTATTTTATGGTGTTAGTGTTCATTTGATATAAGTATTTACTATTGTTTGACCTGTGGGGTTTTGGGATTAATTGTAGATTAGTGTTAATTAGTTGGATTAGTGTTTACGAGTTTGAATAATTTTTACCTACAAGTTTTTAAGAATTTATTTTACCTTAAAATAATTATTATAAATTTGTACTTCAGAAATAAATATAAAACATAATAATAAAATAAAAACAATATAAATAAGAATAATATAATTTAAATAATAAATGTTCATTTACATACTTAGTTTTAAGAACTAATGTCGCTTTCATAGTCGGTTGAAGAATCGTCACCTGGATTATTTATAATTGAATCCGAAATTGTGTCCCACGTCAGGTCGTGAGAAAAGTATTCGTCCTCAGTTATTATGGCTTTTTCACACACTTTTCGCCAGTCTTCAGCCGTTATTTTTGAAAATTCTTCCTCTGCTAATTTTTGAACATCCAATAAATTGAATGTTGTGTTTCGTGAACCTACTTTTGCCTTGACAGTTGCCCAAAAATATACAGTTCAAGTTTCAACATCTGTATAGTATGCGGAATATTGTTTTCGGTTAGCCATTGTATCATCTCGGATTTCTTGCTAGCAGAAGTAATTTGTTTTTCTTCTCATTTATTGTGGTACGTACAATAACTGAAGGTTCCTCCAAGTTATTCAAAACTTGTTCTTGGATCCATTTGCAGAAATTTTTGAAGTTCATATCGTCGTGATAGTCTCCCGTCTTCGTTCCAGATTTGAATAAAAGTAAGGAGTTTTTCACGAAACCTTTTTCACCACCTGCATGCGCCTCTTTCCCTTTGAAATTGCTATTGTCACCAGTCCAAGCCCGTGGCCTTGTATATGAGCTATGAATATAGCTTTCGTCCAAATAAATGATATCAAATCCTTTTGTTCTGTATTCCCGGATTTTTCTCAGATACTTCACTCGCATGAGTTTAATATCATTTCTTTCACAGAGAAGTTTCCGGTTGTTTTGAGTTTTTTGTAGCTAAATCCGTTTCTTCTTTTTTTTTTATAATTCACTCGCGCTCAAGGGTATGTTACGAGACCCTTATAATGTTTTAAACACAGCACGGGCGAGGGAGAAATTAGCAGGGGAGAGAAAGGAGGTGTCGATGAACATTGGTTTTGAATGTTTTCAAATTGAAATAGCAAGGGGAAACTGTGCCGGGTAAGTTATTCCATAATCGTGTTGTGCGACTAAAAAACGAATCTCTATATGTGACGGTACGACGTAATACTTAAGTTAAACTCCAGATCTTCCTGAACTCGTTGTCTCAACATTTTTAAGGATATCATCATTTTTTCCTCCTGGTGGAAGTTGTGCATTATACGCCGAATAGCTGCGATGTCAAATTCGTCTAGTCCAGTTTTCCACTTCGTATGCTGAACTTTTTTTTTTAGTGACTGCACAACTCCTGTCTCTTCGTATTCCTTAATAATCCTTCTGATTGAACGTTCAGAAATTCCAGTAGTTTTCACTGTTTGCGTTGTTGCGTAACTCACAGGATTTTCAAGAAACGAATTCTTTGCTTCTTCCAGTTTGTCATTATATATCTTAACAACTATCTTACGCGCCTGGCTTCCAATAGGTTTTCCTTTTCTAAATGGATCCATTAAAATTTCCTTTAAATGTATTTCAATATATTATTCTTGGTTGTTTTTTTTAAACTGAATTTCAAAGCAAAGCAAATATCATTTAAATACCTTAATTCCATCTGATGCAAAAATTCATTTTTAAAAACTCGTAGTTAAAAATTGTTCAAACTCGTAAACACTAATCTAACTAATTAACACTAATCTACAATTAATCCCAACCCCACAGGTCAAAAAGAAAATATATCAAATATACACTAACGCCAAAAAATAAATATAAACACAACGCCCCCGGAACCTTTCTGTTACTAAGACACAAATCATAAAACAGAAATAAACAATAATCCCTAAACTTTTTGTCATTAATCCTATGTCGCAGCTTGCAGGTAGTTTTTCTTGCCTAACCCAATTGCATTTTGCAATAGACTTATTTTTTTATTATAGGTGCAATGAAATTTGTCCCACTAATAAAAACAAAAATTATTAATTTTATTTTTTCGAAGTAAAGTTTACACCTAAAAATCTTTTCCTTTTATCTCACCAGAGATGAAATAGTTTTTTAGACATCAAGCTATGAAAGAAAAGTAAACCATGATCATATCTTATTCAAAGAAAGTCCATCACTGGAAATTCATTTCTATTTTACTGAGAGCGAAGCTATAAACAAAACTCACCCTCCTAAGTGCTTCAGTATGATCGCAGCAGCGTCATTGACAACAACGCTTGCATGTACATCTTTTTTTTCTTTTTTTCAGTGATTTTTCTGTCTCTTTAAGAATTAAAGAGTAGAGCAAAGAAATTTAAAGAGACCTGCGCAGTAGAATTGCCAACTGAATTGGTTCAAGCTATAATTTCAAGTTCAAGGGCAAAGCTGTAAATTTATATCATTTGTATGTTCTATCATCAGCTGTTCATGCTCTCTTAAATTTTGTTAAGTGTTATATGTACTTACTGTTCTTGTTAAAGCTAATCTTTGAAAATTAATTATTTCTCTTTTTTTTTGGATCTCGACCAGACACAGGGTAACATCTTGGTAATAAAATATTATAACGTGGTAACCTTCGCTGGTTTTCTTCTTGTTGCTGCATATTTTCGTCTTGGTTATTACCTGGTGTAATTGTTTCGCTTTTTTTCGTTCTTATACAGATTTAATGAGATAAAAATGTTCAAATGTATGAAATTGCCGTCTGATTAATCTTTTTAATATTTAAGTAATTTTTTATATGACAAATTTCCTTAAAATTTTTCGAGAACAAAATTTGGGATGCCAAATTTTAAGTATTAGGTAGTATAGATTTTAGAAATAGTTTTTTTTTTTCGAATATTTTTATATACAATATTATTTTAAACTTAAGCGGGCTCCTGTTGAAAATTGTTGGTTAAAATCGTTAGAGCTGTTGATGAGAAAGTCAAAAAATCAAAAAACGGTTCTATGACAGGTACCGTTAATAACATTTTGCCCCAAAATTTTTTTTGACAAAAATGTAGTCCATGTCCAATGTCCATAATATCACACCGTTTCGAGATAGATAAGATTATGCATTACGGGTGTATGGGGGGTACCGTTAGTTTCGGAGCTAAAAAAAATTTCAATTTTTCCTCTAGGGAATCACCGAAGACCCTTAACTACCGAAATTGAAGAACATAGGGCTAGTGGTTAAGGCTTCTAGAGAGAGTTACAGATATACAGACGCACGGAAACATGTTTTTGTGTACTAAATTGTCCTTGATGAAATTGATATGCAAGTTATTAGTATTCAATAAAATACATTTTATAACGTAATTTAAAAATTTATTCGTGTATCCGTTTTCTAGATATTGAATTTTCAAAATAAAAAAATTATATTAGTTTTTTAAAAATCAAAAAACTATTTTTTCGAAAAAAATTTTTAGATTATATTTTTTCGAGTGTATAGAAGCTCACGCATAAAAATTTTGGTTAAAATCGTTAGAGCTGTTGATGAGAAATTCGTAAATCAAAAAAACCGTTCTGACAGGTACCGTTAATAACATTTCCCCCCGAACATTTTTTTACCAAAATGTATTCCGTGTCCATAATATCACACCTATTTTTTTTATCAAAATCGTTAGAGCCGTTTTCGAGATAAATAAAATTATGCATTACGGGTTTTAGAACTAAAAAAAATCAATTTCTCCTCTAGGGAATCACCGAAGACCCTTAAGTACCGAGTTTGAAGAAAATAGCTCCAGTGGCTTAGCCTCTAGATTTAGGTACAGACATACAGATATACGGACATACAGGCATACAGACAAACAGACGGAATCGTCGGACCCACTTTATTCGTCTTCGCTATCATCGTAATGTCAACTTTGATCAAAATCTCGAGTTCGATTTTTTTTTCAAATGCAGAACTTGCCCTATAGTTAGTACCTATTACGCTATGACATTTGTCAGCTGTATTGACGACTAGCATCAACCAGCATCCAAAAACGTCACTTTTGACGTCTCTGAGCAAATTATCGATAACATATAGATAAAACTATTTTGGCATCACCATTTTTATCGGGTCTTAGGCCAGGCGCGCACTTTCAATTTTTAGTTTCGCAACTGTTTGGTTGCTAAAATGAAACATATGGGCTTATATGGGACACCGCGCACTTAGAGCAACTCGATTCGAGCAACTAAAAAGTTTGTGTTTTGACACAAACTAAACGATTGCCTTCGCAACAGTTGAGCTGTTTTCTATGAGCGCAAGAGAGAAACGAGTGTGAGCGTGAGTAAAAAGTTGCCAGTGCACGGTTCTCTTTCAACTGGTGATTAAACTATTTGATTTCGATCACAGTTGCCAGTGCGCGACTAGCCTTAGATTAACTTTCGAAAATTATCTGGTCTTAGCTAACTCTGTATAGATTTAAGTAGTTGTTGCATTTGCATGTAATACTACGTTTTCACCAAGAGTAAATCCGGGATTTAAGTGGATTTACCATAAATCTTCTCTAAGGCCGGTATTCACCGAGCGCTCATAACTTAAGAACGTCATAATCCTATTCGCCAAGCAATATTAGTGAAGATCTACGAGCGCATTTGACTCGAATCCAAGTAGAAGAGTATCCATAAACGGCTCTTAATTTTACGAGGCTCTTAACTTGAAATTTCTGTGCGGTATTCACCAACCACTCGCAAGTGTTTTTCGAAGTTCGAAAATGAGAGCCACTCTCTCTTGTTCAGGCATACCCAAACTGTGAAATGTTGTGGAATGTTGGTCTTGACAGCAAATGGATACTCTTCTACTTGACATTGCTCACATGGATTCGAGTTAAATGCGTGCGTGGCACACGCACAAGCGAACAAACTTTCGAAGAGAGCGCTCGTAAGTTAGGAGTGGTCGGGACCACTCCTAACTTTTAAGAGCGCTCGTAGATCTTCACTAATATTGCTTGGTGAATAGGTTTATGAGCTTCTTAAGTTATGAGCGCTCGGTGAATACCGGCCTAAATCTCAGATTATCTTTTGGTGAAAACGTAGTATTAAAGCATGTTTTTTGATGATATGGACCATATACGGCTTTTAAACGAAGCAATATTACCTTGCGATTTTTAAGCCCGTTGGAGAGACGTGTGTGGTGGCGGGGTTACATAAGGCGGAAGATGACTCCAAAAGAGAAACTAAGATTAAAAATCGCTTCCGTGTAAAAGCAGTAATACTTCATAAATAAATAAAATTCTACATCCCTGAATTGAGTTCCTGAACGCACTCAGAAAATGGCAAATTTTATGAAATCGAAATGTCAAACAAGTGCGCGAAAAGTTTGGAGCAAAACAAAAATTCAAATATTAAAAAATGATATTTTTTATTAATGTGCATTAAGTTATTGTTTATATATCAAAATCAATTATATAGAAATGACAGGGGACGGCTGGGATGATAACATGAACGATGAAGACAACGAAGACTTACTTCTCTTGAATGATGATTTGAATCTCAACACATCCTCGTTACGGACGGATGAAAAGTATGTGGGTTTTGATAACAATGCGGCCGACAACTGGATTTATCCTTCCAACTTTCCCGAGCGTGCCTACCAATTTAACATTGTGCAAAAGGCACTGTTCCACAATACACTGGTAGTCCTGCCTACAGGCCTAGGCAAGACTTTTATTGCAGCTGTGGTAATGTACAACATTTATCGATGGTATCCTATGGGAAAGGTGATTTTTATGGCGCCTACACGTCCTCTAGTTGCGCAACAAATTGATGCTTGTTGTAGGATCATGGGAATCCCAAAGGCAGATTCCGTCGAAATCACTGGCAAACTCAACAAAGCTACTCGAGCTCAGTTGTGGCAAGCGAAGCGGGTTTTCTTCGCCACTCCACAATCTGTACAGTCCGACATTCTAGATGTCGAACTCAATTTCCCCTTCCAAGCTGTAAAGCTAATCGTGGTCGATGAGGCACATAGAGCGAAGGGACGTTATGCCTACACAGAAGTCATAAGACACATTTGGAGCAAAAATAAATTCTTCCGAATACTCGCCCTCTCAGCTACTCCTGGTCGGCGGAAAGAGGATGTCGAAGAAGTCATTCGCAATCTTTTCATCTCAAATTTGGAGGTGCGAGCAGAAGATTCCGTAGATGTAGTATCGTATGTACACAAGAGGCAGTTGAAAGTTGTCGTTGTTGATCTTGGCACGAAGCTAACTCAAATTCGTGATGAGCTCCTTGAGATAGCGGATCCCCACATACGAAATTTAATAGAAAACCGTCTGATTTCTGGTAGACCTGGTAGTATTAGTCGCAATTGGATTGTGATGGAGCACAAAAGATTTCGCGAAATGACCCTCAACAGCGGAGTGCCATATCAAAAGGAATTGAATTCGGATTTCAACATTTGCATCAGCGTTTACCATGCCATAGAGTTGCTAGAACGTCATGGACTTAGGGTTTTTCTGAATAATTTCGATGAAACCCAAGAAGGCGGCCCTAAATTCGTAGTCATTCTTCGCCCTGATTTGCGGCGTCTTATCCAAAGAGTACGTGAGGAGGCAGGCCCTAATCCATATGCATTTAGTGACAAATGCATGTTGGATGGGCAAATTGCTCCCATACCACCGAACATTGACTTTGGACATCCCAAATTTGAAATAGCAAGAGAACATGTACTGGCACATTTTGAAGTAAGTTTCTACTTTCTTCATCCATGTATATAAAAGCGGCTAACAATTTATATTTTCCCGTTGACAGAGTAACAAGGACAGCCGAGTGATAATTTTTTGTGAGTATCGGGAATCAGTTATGCTGATGCACCGTTTACTTCTTCAACATCGGCCATTGATAAGACCAAGATTGTTTGTTGGTAAGTTTTTGCTTTAAATCATAAATAACAATTTTTGATGATGTATGTAATTATTTCCGGTTATAATAACGAAGATGAAAATATTAGAAAATTACTTCTGTATGAGTGAACGATTGACTAAAGCTCAGATGTTTTCAACTCGAAATCGACGAATATTAGCTTCTTAGATGGTTATGACAGCATCTAACTGATGAGCCTACCTAGGCGAAATGCATTTTGGAGTTGAGATCACTTTCAATTGAATTATTTCCGTCTCGACCTTTCCATTGAACTGTTGAACGTTTTTTAATGACTCAAAACTAACCATGCGATTGATATGAAACTTATGCAATATTATATCATTTTAGTTTTTTTTTTTAACTAAAATATACATAATTTTCAAATATCTGCCTCATCTCATTTCATGGACCATTCATTTAAACCAAATAAAAAACTGTAAAAATCATTTTTTGGGGATGGCCGTGGCACGATGGTTGTGTGTGCTCGCCTGTCAACCTCATGATCACAGGTTCGATCCCTGCCGTCGTCTATGTCGTTTTAATTCCATTAAAACCTTCTAAAAATTGTCATCAATGGGTTGCTGGTTTACTCATTACATGTTGTTCAGGCATAACACTAACAACATGTAATTGAGTTAAACTAGTATGCCCAACAAGGATGAACACGAATAAAATAATGTGAATTATAAGCGACATAGAAATAAGACACGGCATTTCTCCGCTTTAGCTCAGCCGCCATCCCTGGAGATAAAAATATCTGAAACAACCACCAACAGTCTCAGAACATCGTGCCACACATCTTTCCTATCCTTCTTTCTCTTCATTAACTTCACGCCCGCGCTGTGTTGAAACATTTAAAGGGTAATCATAATCCCTTGAGCGCGGGTAGATTATAAAAAAAAAAATGTCTATATAAGTTCCTCTATTTTACAAATATATACGAACAATAGTAAGTGATAATAAGAACTTAAATAGTGGTATTTTTTCCAAGCTAAATATGTTTGTTGACTCAAGGACTTGCCTTGATCTTGACCTCGTTAATTCGTCTGTTCTTCAATAGCCGAAAAGCACTGTATTGCGGCACGTTGAAATCTCATATGTCGACATCGTCGGCAGCTACAACTCCTGCACCACGCACTGTATGGTCCAGCGCGATTGGAAAAATCAAATGATAATTTACGAAACCCTGTGTTCGTTTGAAATTGTTGTTCCGAGAAGATATTCACTAGTACCACATTGTCATTCACTAGGACGACATTGTACTGTGTACAACTAGATAGGTTTTTCAGGGATATCGGGATATAAAGCTCTTGATCATGAATGCGATAATATAGTTCTGCATACACATATAGTTCTACGCTGACTTGGCTTAAAAGCAATACGTTTCGAATTTTAATGCTACATTTGTTTTCAAAATTATGAAATATTTCATAAACTTCGATTAATTAACCTAAAATTCGATTTTTTGCTAAGCCTCCAGATGATCTTTGTAGTGTAGCAAAATATCACTTATTCATCCTAACATAAATCTACTTTATCTACATTATTATTAATTTACTTGCACAGGTCAAGGTGGTGGTGGTTCGATTCGTGCGGTGACCCAGCAGCAACAAATCAGTGTAATGAATGACTTTAAATGTGGAAAAAGCAACGCTCTCATAGCCACATCCGTCGCAGAAGAAGGTATCGATGTTGGTGAGGTAGATTTGATAGTATGCTTCGATATAAATACTTCAAATCCAACACGATTCATACAAAGAATTGGGCGAACCGGTCGCAAAAAAGAAGGCAAAGTGCTTCTTCTTGCAACCGAAGGAAAAGAACATTCCATGCTCAAAGACGTTCTATCCGAACGAAATAAATTAAACAAGAGTATTTCTCGTGGTGGCCAATTCGATTCGGCTTTTTATAAACAAGCTCCGCGAATGGTTCCAACTGAATTTAATCCAAAATGCCTTAAAGTATTTATTCAAGCACCACAACCAGAACCAGTTAAATCAAAAGACAAATCCGCAAAGCCCACAAAAGGCAATAAATTAGCGCAGATTGGTCAGAAAAAAGACTTGAGACATTTTTTCAAGCAAAAAGTTGCATTGGATGACGAAGATAAAGCTGTGTTTGCAGATAATCAAACCCAAAATAAAAAAACACCAAATGCAAACGTGTCAGCTTCAAAGAATAAATCATCTGTCAAAGAAAGTTTGTCTGCGTCAAGGAATGTTAGTTCACCAGACGATCCTGATAAAATACTTTCAATATCTCCTCCTCCTAGAATGAGCATCAATAATAAAATGATCAAAAAAATGGCTAAGTATATCCGAAATACCACAAATGGCCAACCGATTGACACCATTAAGGCCATCAGTTCAAATAAACTTTCCAAAGATAGCCTTCAATTTTTAATAGAGTGTAGCCCTGATATTTTGTCTGATATCTGGACACGAATGCATGAACTATGGGAAAAAGGAATAGATGAGAATAACTTACCATTGAAAGGAATAACTATCGAGAATCGACAAATCATTCGGGCGTACCTGCAAATAATAAATAATGTTGGTTCTAAAGATGCTTTTGCAGAATTAATAGAAAGGAAACAAAAATTACCGATATCTCCTTCTTATTCCAGTCTAGCTGAAAAATACAAATCACTGTTTGGTGATATGCAGCATGGTGGTGTTTCCCAAAACAATTTCGAATTCCTTATCGAAAAATTTGAGCCAATTTCATCACAGTTCCCTTTCGATGAATTCTCAAAAGACAGCTACGTTAAATCTATGGTTTATGACGATGAAATCGATCAATCCACATCAGTATTTGACGAGAGCAGTCGTAACTATAGTAATGATTGTGTACTGGATTCTAAGTATATGAGTCAATGGGGGGACGCAATGAACCAGACTAAAACTAATTCCTATCTTCTTCAATCTCAAGTCACAATAGCCAAATTAAATGTTTCGCATGAAAATGACCAACTTAATCCAACGCCAATAGTTGCAGCAAACGATAGTGATGATGATGTTGTGTTTGTTGGAACAACGCATCAATCAACGCCAATTCGAACAGGTTCACATAAGCAGTCGTTACTTAATTTTAGTGAAACTCCTATAACTAGTTCGACTTCAAAACGAATCTCCAAGCGAACTCCTCTAAAAAAAAGAAGCCAAAAGAATATTCTTCAATTCATGAAGACCAATACAATTCAAAATAATGATGTTGTTTCACCGTTAAAAACCGACTTTTCCAAAAGTATAAGCAAAAACCCTGAACAAGGTGATGAAAACACAATGAATTTCTTCGATGATCAATTTGATGCCATAATCGCAGCAAATAGTGGGATAATAGAACGCATTGAAAATAGTAACCAAGTAAAAACGAATTCTGAAAGACCTGATAGCGTTTCAAGACCATCTGCATCAAAATTAACTTTTGATAACACCGACAAAAGTTTTGCAAACACTCCTGATATAGAGAAACATAATTCTACTGTGAAAATAACATCGACCTTGGATTCGGATGATTCAACTCCAGATGAAGTTATTTCCTTGGCTGAATTGACACAAGAAAGACTCACAAAGAAAAAAACTACTTTAGATTCAATCCCAGCAGCAAGTACCTATTACTCATCCAAATTCTGTAAACAAGATCAACTTACTACTAACCCAGAAACACGAATTTGTGAAGGTGTGCATCCTGAATTAGCAGACATTGATATTAATGACCTATCAGAGTTCTCTATCGACGAAATTGTTGGAAATGTTAAAAGTGACTCCGCCGCTGAAACACCAACTAGCCCTAACAGGGTTTCTCCTGACATATTCGACGAATTATGCGAACCAATTTCAGAACGTAAAGCTAAGGAAAAGTCACCTTTGAGGTTGGTTTCCTCTCCGCCCACACAAGTATCACCGTGTATTGTTACAAAGAAAGCCCTTACATGGGGGGAAATTCGACAAAAGTACATCAAACCATCGCAGTCGGAAAACAAGTCAACCGAAGGTCGAACAAATAACGAAGTAACAAAATCGAATTCTAAACTTATCGTAGAAGGAGAAGATCTACCAAATGAAAGTGTTATTAACGTGCCTATGAAAATGCGTTCAAAAAGACGAATTATAAGTGATACAGATAGCAGCGATGACAAAGAATCTTCTCATATAAGAAAGAAACCAAAACCACAGATACAACCAAACCAAGAAGTACGAACTTAACTTAAAAGATTTTATCGAAACTTTCTTATCCTTTTTTTTCTTCGTCTTTAGCTTATTCGCAGAAGTTTGGTCAAAAGTGCACACCAACGCCAAAAGCGCATCAATGAGTTTATCGAGGAAGAGGCAGCTTTAAGTGGTTCGGCTACAGAAGATGAGTTGGAGTACACAATAGGACAGTATATTCAAGATTCGGTAGTAGTCGATGATAACGAAGCAGAGAATGAATCTTCAATACCGATGACTGGAGTTTATTTACAATCTGTCAGGTAAGTTAAAACGAACATTATATAACCCAATCTGACAAATTTAAAATTTTTCAATAGAAGTCCTTGTGGAAACATCAGAGGCGGTTTTAAAATTCCCGAGCGCCGTCATTATAATGATGCCTCGAAAATATTTTCCCAAAGGTTACCCCAAGACAACGGTTCATATCTTGTCGATTCATTTGTTGTCGTGAGTGATGATGAATCAGATGTTGAGAAATCTATGTGCCCGCTGGAACGGGCAGAAGAAATTCTTGAAATCAAAAGAAGAGCGAAGCGGAAGGCGGCACAAAAAGACACACGTGAGGAATTTTTACAGTCTGCAAAGAAAAAACGAGTTTTAAGAATACATAACAGTTCGGAGGATGATGATGATTTTGTTTAGAGTATGATGATGATTTTATTTAGATTTGTGAAAGCTTTCAACAGTTCAAATGTCCAACTATGTATGTATATATTAATAAACTGTTGGTAATTTTATGTTCGACCGGGATATTTTTTTTTTTTTTTTTTATAATCTACCCGCGCTCAAGGGATTATGATTACCCTTTAAATGTTTCAACACAGCGCGGACGTGAAGTTAATGAAGAGAAAGAAGGATAGGAAAGATGTGTGGCACGATGTTCTGAGACTGTTGGTGGTTGTCTCAGATATTTTTATCTCCAGGGATGGCGGCTGAGCTAAAGCGGAGAAATACCGTATCTTATTTTTATGTCGCTTATAATTCACATTATTTTATTCGTGTTCATCCTTGTTGGGCATACTAGTTTAACTCAATTACATGTTGTTAGTGTTATGCCTGAACAACATGTAATGAGTAAACCAGCAACTAATTGATGACAATTTTTAGAAGGTTTTTAATGGAATTAAAGCGACTTAGACGACGGCAGGGATCGAACCTGCCATCATATTATTATTTTTGAGTTTATATTAATTTTTTGTCTTAAGAAAAGCTTTATTATACTTTGACACTGATTGCTCGAAATCTTGACAGAAATTCAATATAATACTTCCGCGGAACGAATTGAGACTGGAAGGCTAGTGAACAACGCTTATGTTCCCCGTCGTCGTATGATGCGCACAAACGAGAATGTGGCTGCTGTAACCGAGAGTGTGAGATTCACGAAAATTAACTCACCATAGATCAACATTTCACGCACTAGCCTGAGCAGAATTCTTCACCAAGATCTGGGATTATTCGCTTACAAGGTCCAATTGACTCAGCATTTGAAGGCGCATGACCAGCCAAGGCCACCACAGTTACAAAGATTAATTTTTGAGTGCAATGTTAACCAAATTCCTACACAAGTATTACCAGATTTTATTCAGAAAAAAAAACAGAAAAAACAAAATTTGATAACTAGAAAATTCTTAAAATGCACTTTAATCGGTTACTTTTTGTTTGTTTCAATTGCAATGTTGCTTGTTTGTTTGTGTTAAAATAATTAAAATATTCAAATTATAAAGACTTAATTAAAATTTAAACACATATAAAACCTGAAAATATTCCTTATTTTCATATTTTTTTCATTTTTGCATCCTCAACTTCCAAGTCTTAAATAATATCTAAAATAATTTTATCCTTTAGCCGCCTTCGCTTTGCTTTTAATTTTTTTCACTCGCTTGAGACCGTCCATGTTGCTTCGCATAAATTGGGCATACATTGTCATCATTTTAGGAACATCTTCCTGTTTTACGACGGTGGATAGCTGAAATCAAAGGAAAGAAAACAATGAAGCTCAAATATAGTATTTTTTAATTCTAATATTTTTGTGTCAATAGTATTAATTTTTCCAAAAAATAATATTAGAAAAAAAAAAAATTTAATTACTCAACAAAAAGACAAACTTTTCTAAATTAAAAAAAAAATATAATTAAAGCAAAACAAAATTCTAACATTTAGAAAAATTAATAATTAAAAAAAGATCTAATTTAATTTTTTAGAGAAATCAACGAAAAAAATCTAAATTTTGAAATGTTTGGGAAAATAATTATTGTTTTTAATGCTCTATTTTTTGAATAATTAATTAACTAGTTAAGAATAGAAGTGTCATGTAATAGACAAATATTGTTCCTTTTTAATTCGATTCCGCTCCTAGAACCGACGAGTTCCAAATGATTCCTTGGCGTACATTTAAAATTCCATTGAATATATTCTGTAGAACCTATTGTATTCCTCACATTTCATGTTTATTTGTGGTCAATGAAAGGTTTAGAAAAAGTTCCCCGTTGGGATATCAAAGATGACGGTCGAATTAGAAGCTTATAAGCACAAGGAGATAAAGATGAGATTTTAACATCAAATAAGAATTCTTCTGTAAGATGGCCAAAAAACAGGACAACACTCCCGGAACCAGACTCTGGAAAACATATGTCCACAGCAACGGTGTCATAAAGGTATCCGAGCAGCTTATGGAACAAGAAATTATATACCAGAATCGTCAACGAGATTTAAGAAGAATAAGTCGCCTTCTGCGCATTGTAGTTTCTTTTTCTATTCTTAAATATTAACACATATTTGTCTTTGAAAAATTAAAAGTTAGCTTGTATATCTTGAAACATGGTGTTGGGCAATGCAAAATTACTCCGTATAGATATCCACCAATATACTTTGTGAAATTTAATGAAATACCCTTCATGCAGATAGAAAAGAAGAAATTAATGTATATTACGTGAACGAGGATGTAATTGAAGGCCATAAAAGACCGACCCGGTATATGTTTACTTCCATGCTGATGACACGAAGCCAATGGCAACAATGTCGGGAAACCATCAAAAAGGTTGCAGCGGAAATGCAACAATTCGAACATACATCTACAAGAAACCTCTTGTTAAATTCAAAAATATAATCGTGAGAACCCAAGGGGCAGCCCTAGAAAAACAAAACAAGCCTATTTCTTTGAATCTATGCTGACACTTAAGAACCCTAGAAATTTAAAAATATTCTATATAGTAATTAAATTTTATTAGAAAAAAGGTTCAGAAGGGTTGAAAGTTTACTTCCGAGTTGTTTGCCGGAACGATTCAAACCTTCAGTCGCTGGCCATATTATTAGACGCACTGTAGATTTTAAGCAAACTATAATAACTGTTATAAATTAGATAATATTTGGACAAATATGAAAATAACAGATTTCAAATATTAAGTTAGGCCTCCTCCTGCCCCTATGAGAATTTCAATTCTGATTCAATTGCGGATTATGATTCCATACAAGAATCATTTTTTCCAAGAGCTGCTTGTTGGTTGTAACTCTTGTTAACTTTTGATTAACTTCCCTCTTCATCAGTTTCCACACATTTTCAATAGGGTTCATGTCAATGCTGTTACCCGACCAAGCGAATAAGGAGATATTAGCTTCTTGTAAATCCATTTTTACAGACCGGGCTATATGACAGGGACGCATTAAAACAAAAGGTTCACCTTTCGGAACTCTGACCTGCGTTAACTTCCTGATTAACTTCCCTCTTCATCAGTTTCCACACATTTTCAATAGGGTTCATGTCAATGCTGTTACCCGACCAAGCGAATAAGGAGATATTAGCTTCTTGTAAATCCATTTTTACAGACCGGGCTATATGACAGGGACGCATTAAAACAAAAGGTTCACCTTTCGGAATTCTGACCTGCGTCATCATTCTTTATCACTGCTTTATAGTGGTCCTGTTTTATTATGCCTTAAACCATTTTCAGACGTCGGTTAAAAGTCAAAAATATATGCATCATTTAAACTAGTACGAACTCTGAATTTCTAAAAAAAAAAGCATAGTGCATCTAATATGGCCAGGGACTTTATGAAAATGGCTATAGAGAGCAATGAAAAGTTTGGGAGATCTGGTCAAATTAAAGTTACTGCAAGACTATGACAACTACAACAAAAATGAAACGAATGAAAATACAGTAAGTTTATAGGAATCAATTATCGTGAAGCTTACCAAAAGAAGAAGATAATTTGTTATAAATGTAAAAAAGAAGGACACAGCGAAATACTGCATGGATGGTTTATATAGAACAACGGCACTAACATTTTCTGCAGTTTGATATTGAATCTAGAGATTGGCTCATTAATTCAGAAGCATCTGCACATATGGCACATATGAAGACGAAGAGAATATTTCGTTAATTTTAAAGAATTTTCAACTGATGAGTTTGTGACTGTTGCAAGTAATTCAAAATAGACATAATTGCCTAAGAAGCATGTATAAATTGAACGTCTAAATGATCTACATATATGCATATTCAGATTCAAAGCTTGAGCTATAAGATATCTTAACGAACTATAACGCATCACAGGTGAATATGTTTCTTGAAAGTCTATACTGTTTCGTTGCGCACAACCCCTCGAAACTAATCTTGCCTTATATCTCAATATATCACCTTTTTTATTATGCTTTATATTTCGTAGTTAGAGTTTTCTTAATCGTTTTCGAGATTGAATGTTCATGGTCATATTAAATTGTCAAAAGAACAATGCCCGACAAGTGACAAAGATACATTTAAGATGTCGAAATTCCCCTACTAAGAACTTATTGGAAGCTTATTATTTACAGTTCAGTTAACACGGCCAGATATATGCTATCCTGTTAATATGTTAAGAAGATTTAATAACAATCCTGGACAAGAATACTGGTTAGCAGCAAAGTATACGAATTTCAAAAACGACTTATTAAGTTTAGAAGGTACATAAGAAATGATCAAAATCAGCCGTGCAGTTTTTGAGAAAATCATAAACAAAAAAACGTTTAAAAGAAAACAATGAACAAAATCGATCATTTATTAAAATGTTACCTAGTACCTTTTCGAAATAAACCCATTATTATTTTACTTTAAGAAATGTTTTAAGTTTGTTTATTTTAAATCGGGCTTTTTTGGGCACTTTCTTTTTATGCAAAAAGAACACAAGAGATTATAAATACACAAGCGAATCTTCTTTTGAGGATCTTCTTTGCATAATTCAATTAAATTTATTACAAAGTTTCACTCCTGCACCTAATATTATTGTTTTACCTTGAAAGTACCATACACCTGTTTTAGGGCGAATTAGAGTTAATATGTAATTATAATAATTGTCGTTTCTAGAGCAGTGGCAATTTAATGGTCTTAAAAAGAAAACCGGATCATCACAATTATCATTTTTAAATGCCTAGATAAAACATGATTTAATTTCTTCTTTGCTTGCACGCAACCAAAAACGAACGATATGGACATCTTTGATCTTATTAGAAATAAGAAGAAAAGGAAATATACTTATACTTCTGCCAACTATAGTTACTTAACCGTGATAATCAATAGGTATGACCTCGAGGTTGAATATCAGAACTACAGTGCTTATAAATAAATAAATTATAATAAATTAGACGACAAGAGCTCTTAGGCAGCCTAAAACTAGCGACTTATAACTCTCATTTCATGTATAGGTATGGAGGGGATCCACAATTTTCTGGCGAGTGCGACCGGCTAAGATGAGAAGCACTTTTTATAACAAAATATATTCCTGGAGGTTTTGTCACTTTTTCGCTAGATGAGGTACACGCCCGAAAAACATTTTAGCAGGAGCTGGAATCGAACCCAGACAATCTGCACAACAGTTTAACAACACTATCCTTTATGTCCAGGGGAACCATGGACTGCAGTGTTTGCAGATATGTATTAATGTTTTGTGCAAAACTGTGGTAATATGATTTTCCCTTTTTCGATCGCAGACACAAACGCATTAAGAAATGACATGTGCATTTGACAATGGTAAAAGATCATAATTTTGAAGACCGTTGAACCGAGAATTTGGTTAGAACAAAGTCACAACATTTTATTCTCTCACCTTTTTCGACTTTGTTTGAGCTCTGATCAGGCACTGATACTGTTTAGGCTGTGGCAGTGGAGGTTTTCCTTCCTGAGGTACTGGCTTATTATGACCGTCAACTAAAAATTAAAATCAGAAGCAAATCCGCATTTTAGATTTTTTTTTTTTGGATATCGTGGCAAAACTTACATCGCTTAAAAGTTACCTTAAAAGAAGAATCATTTTTGGCAGCTACTGCGAATTTTTCTAGTTTAAGAATAAACTGAAATAAAATTATAATAGAATTGAATTTATTTAATTCGCACACTAGGCTTATTTTAATGCAATTTTGTGAAACTTACCGAAGAATTGTCCAGCAATACCATTTTTATGTTATAAAATGAAGTAAAAATAAATGACTTTTATTTCTTTTTTTTTTGCGCCGTAATGTTGGCATAACCACAACAACGTGTCAAAAGAATGCGGCGAATTTAAGATTAAGATGATTCAGTGGCTTTACATAAAAGAGTTTATTTTCTATTATATTAAAAAAAATAAAAGGTGAAAATAAAATTGATGCTTAGACATGGGGGAAAAGCTCGTAGAATTTGAATTTTGAATCATTAGCCTTTTTTAATATCAGATTTGATTAATAAAACATAACAACGCTCTTTTACTCGGACGGATAGATGGGTAGTTATCTGCGGAGAACGAAATACATTGAACTTTTAAGACTAGGCGCGCACATTCAATTTTTAGTTTCGCAACTGCTTTGTTCAAGCAACTAAAAAGTTTTTGTTTTGACACAAACTAAGGCTAGTCGCGCACTGGCAACTGTGTTCGAAATCAAATAGTTTAATCACCAGTTCAAAGAGAACCGCGCACTGGCAACTCTTTACTCACGCTCACACTCTTTTCTATCTTGCTCTTATAGAAAACAGCTCAACTGTTGCGAAGGCAATCGTTTAGTTTGTGTCAAAACACAAACTTTTTAGTTGCTCGAATCGAGTTGCTCTAAGTGCGCGGTGTCCCATATAAGCCCATATGTTTCATTTTAGCAACCAAACAGTTGTGAAACTGAAAATTGAATGTGCTCCTGAATCAAAGATCAGTGGTCTTTTTTTTTTAGGAAAGTACAGCATGTGTGTGTCACTAGTTTATATAAAAAAAGACAGAAATATCCTCAGATATAAACAACCACATACAGAAAAAAGATACAGGCATATAACACTGCTGTCTCTCTATATTCATAAGATAATCCATATAATTATATAGAATAGAAATATAGAATTGTAAAAACAAAACGACATCGGGACTAAGCGCTTTACATGCAAATGCAACAACTACTTAAATCTATACAAAATTAGCTAAGACCAGATAATTTTCGAGAGTTAATCTAAGACCCGATAAAAATGGTGATGCCAAAATAGTATTATCTATATGTTATCGATAATTTGCTCAGAGACGTCAAAAGTGAAGTTTTTGGATTGGTTGATGCTAGTCGTCAATAAGCTGACAAATGTCATAGCGTACACAGTGCTTCCAGCTATGTGGAAAAAAACTCCTAAATCCCGATGTCGTTTTTTTTTACAATTCTATATGAACTTGCAAAAAAAACACACCTATTATTCACGGATCTATATGGATTCGGATTAATTTTGAACACGTATTACAAAAATAATTTGGGATCCTACTCCCTACCTGGATCTATTTCAAAGATTCTTTGAGTAGATGGTTTTGTTGGTAAGGTAGGGTTAACTGAAAGACAGAATATTTTAAAATTATAACCAACAAAAAGGAACAAATAGATGCGCATATAACACTGCTACTATCAGTATCGCTTAAACACCGCTGTTGGCGATTATAAAATGCGACTAGATTATTTTTTGCTTATAGATTAGATAGGTTATTCATCAGATATTTTTGAAAATAGCCGTTTTGTTTTTTTTTTTTTGAAAAAGTGAATAGGTCAACAAATAACAACAAATCTTGAAGTGAAAACAATTAAGGTGAGCAATCAGAGTTATTACTAACACACTTTGATACAAACCTTAGCAACTCCTCTTTGTGAACCAAATGATGTCATGAAGATTTTAGTGAAATCTCAATGAAAACTATGGATTTTAACGAAATATTAATGAAAACTTGGTACTTTTATTTGAAAACTCAATATTTTTTATTTTGAATCTCAGATTTCGGTTTGGTGAGAACATGTTATCACTTTATTAGTAATGTACATATTACATGTTATCACTTTATAAGTAATGTACATATGTATTTTGCAATAATTGCTTGCTAGTACTTGCTCATGTTGGCTGGCCTCTTGTATATATTTGAATTTGTCACCATGTAAACGTTGATAAAAAGTTTTCAAATGGCTGAATGTATTCATTTCGAAATGAAGTAACACGTGCGAATTTTGACAGAAACACTTTTGTTGACAAAAATCTTTTATCATACTGACATTCTCATATGAATTTTTTGCATCAAAATATAAATTATTTTTTCCAAGATTATTGACAATTTTTTTAAGTTTTAACTACTTTAATAATAATGCGTAAGCAAAGAAAAAACTATTCTCGAAACAAAAGCAAGAAGCCTAACTTCAATCAAAACAAGATAATTTCAAAAAGTAACAAAACTTCGACCAACAAGCAAAGTAAAAATTTCCGCTTCATACAACGAAGCAAAGATGCTGAGGAATTACAAAGGCGGCATAAAATAATTGAAGATAAATATAAAAAAGAAACACTCAAACCCACGGACGATAATAATGAGTATGAGGTTGAAGAAGAAAATCCCTACGAAGTTTTGTTATCTACATTGAAAAAAAATGGTAAGAAGTTATTAGGCTAAAAAATCTGCATTTTATTTCAGGGGGATAATATTCTTTAAATAGCGGAGTTCGTCCGCGTTTAGTCCTGCTGAATAACCTATATATATAAAAAAAAAAAAAATGAATTACCTAAAGTAGCAGTTATTCACATTTTCTCTTATGCCATTTTCCTGAAAATTAGCAACTAATAAAAACTTATGTGACACCAGAGGTAGCTAATAAATGATCAAAGAAAAGATCTGAATCGAACTTTATAGTTATGGTTTTTCTGGTAAGAAGACATCCATCTAAGAAGATAGGTTCAAGCATGAGGCTAGTCGAAAAATTTTAAGTAAAAAATATTATATTGGATGTCGCGTTAGTACCTGTATCGTATCTTTTACCAAATTGCTTAGCATTCAACGAATGCCTCAGCTCGGACGCCTGGCTTCTGCACTCGAGGTTATGGTCTAGAATCAAACACAATACTATTCTTTAACCTTGGTCTCCAAAAACGAAGTGATTTTATTTCAGAATAATATTACTATTTATTATTATTATTAATATTTATTACGATGTAATTAATTACAAAATAATATAAATAAAGCATTAGCTACCAGGGCTATCAGCTTAGGTAAAGAAAAAAAAAATGAGTAATGAGAAATTTAAATATTTAAATATGATATAAATTTATAATTTTATATAATCCAAATTAAATAAGTTTATCAATTTTTAAGGTTTTTAAAATTTTAACAATCAGTTTTAAGTTTTGTTCAGTTGGGTGTTTTAAAACATCTAGTATGGGTTTGTTTTTAGTTAATTTATCGAGAATAATTTTTGTTGGGTTGCAGAAGAATATCATGTGTGGGATGGTGAATACCTCTCTGTTGCAAATGTGGCATGTTGGTGGGTCTTTTTTCTCGAGCAAGTGACTATGGGTGATCATTGAGTGCCCCATTCGGAGTCGCAAAAAACACCGAGTCATAAATGATGAACAGTTCTCCGGGTAAACAGTTGGTTGGCCTTCTGGGTTAAAATTTGAGTAATGATGATTGTAATTACTCCATTGGATTTGATTTGCGATTGAGAAATGTTTTTTTACCATTTTTGATATATCTTTTTTATTTGCAACATAAGACATTAACAATGGTTCGCTGGCTGCTTGTTTTGCAGCTTCATCAGCGAATTCATTGCCCGTTATACCTACATGTCCAGGTATCCAAAAGAGTTTCAGGCTTTCCTTTTTCGCAATGAGTTCGTCTCTTATGTATTGTATGGTTGGCGAGTTGTTATTTATGTTTTTAACAGCAGTTAGTGTTGATAGGCTGTCAGAAAATATAATTGTTCTTCGGTTGTTGTTCAGTTTCGTTGCTGTGAGGATTGCAGTGGCTTCGGCAGCTAGAACAGACGCAAACTCGGGTAGGATACTCTTCCTGAGAATGTTACCATCTGCATCCACTACTGCGAAAGCTGTGCCGTATTGATTTTTAGTGCCATCGGTGAAAACAAAGTACCAATTTTCTTCTTTGTATACAAGAGACTTCTCGGCGAATGTAGATTTATAAATTTCCTTACTAGTGGATTCTTTCGGTAGTTTTGAAAGGTCTGTAATAACTGCGTTTTTTGGAAGAAGCCATGGTGGATATGCGGGTGGTTTAACTGCGTTCGAAGCGATTGGGAAATCCAAGAGCTCTGCAAACGAGATTACCTTGTAAATTGTTGATGGATATCTGGGTATTTTTTTCCGTTTCATGTTTTGTTTTGCAATTGTAGTTAGAGCGGAATTACATGAGGTTTGAAATTTGCTTAAAAGATGGGCTGTAACAATGTCTTTTCTTTGTTCGATTGAGGGTAGGCCGGATTCGATCAACATATTCATAATCGGTGTAGTTCTGAAAGCTCGGAGTGCAAATCTTATTGATGCATGATATTCCGGTTTTATAACATTAAGAGAAGATTTTGCGCATTTGCCATAAATAGGAAGTCCGTAGTCTATTTTTGATAATATAATACATTTTATGATTCTTATAACGGTGTTAATATGTGAGCAGCTATTTTTATTTGTAAGATATTTGATAATATTTGTTCTGGTAGCCAAACTTTTTTTAAGATATAAACAGTGGTATTTAAAACTAAATTTGCTGTCGAAAGTGACACCAAGTATACTTAAATAATTAACATTACAAATATTTACGTTTTTAAAGTTTACATTTATAATTTTTTGACAACTTGTTTTTTTACATATGTGAAGAATATTAGTTTTATTTAATGATATGGTTGACCCTGAATATTTGGACCAATTATCTATATCGTAAAGAATATTTGAATATGTTTCTTCTACTTTTGGAATCTCTTTAGATTTTACCAGTATAATAAGGTCGTCTGCATATAAGGAATGTCGGACCGTTTGATAATTTGACATTATGTTGCTGATCTCATTGAAAGCAATAATGAAAATAACCACTGAGAGTGGAGAACCTTGGGGTATACCGTTTTTAAGGTCTTTGGGTGCGGAATAAACATTATTAACCCTGGTCCGAAATTTCCGGTTCGTTAAAAATGAGCGTATGTAGCCAAAAATTTTCGGCCCTATTTTCCATTTCATTAGGGTGTTCAAAACAACATGAATCCCAATTTTGTCAAATGCCTTTTCGAAATCAATTGACAATATTGAGATGTGGTTTTTTGTTGATAATGATGAAGCTATGTATTCGTCGATGCAAAGTAAAGCATCAATTGTGCTACGATCGTGTTGGAAAGCGACTTGATTGTTATTTATTAAATTATTTTTGTCGATAAACCATTGGATTCTTTTAGCAATAACTTTTTCTAATATTTTCCCCATACAAGGGAGTAAGGATATAGGCCTATAGCTGTTTAGCTCAAGAGGATTCTTTTTAGGTTTATGTAAGGGAATAATGGTGGCGGTTTTCCACGCTTGTGGTATAATACTTTTTTCGAAGATATTGTTATAGAGCGATAAAATACGGAGCTTCCGTGGCGATGGACAGTTTTTAAGAATAGGGTACGAAATCCGATCGAAACCTGGTGTTTTGCCTTTCACCAGATTAATGCAGTTTTCCAATTCAATTAAATTTATTGGCAATTCGATTTGTTTTGCAGATGTTGAAGTGCAATCTACAGATGGATTTGATTGTAACGAGATAGATTTAGCACGTAAAAACTCTGAGGAGAAATTGTTGTCGTCTGATTGTTTTGCCCAACTGCTCGCAAAAAAATTGGCTATGTCTGAGGGTTCAGTAAGTGTTTGGGAATCTGTCCTTATAGTTTGGATCGTGTAGGGAGTGTAATTGCCGGTGAGGGTCTTAATGTCTGCCCACAGTTTTTTGGGTGTAGAGCAAGGGTTTATGTTGTTAGTAAATGTTTCGAAACATTGTTGTTTTGCAGATTTTGCAGCTCTACGTAAATATGCGTTGGCTTTGCGATACAAAATTAAGTTATTATCTGTTGGGTGTCTTTTGAAAGTCTTCCAAGCGTTTTGCTTTATAGTTCTTAAGTCTTTTATTTCATTGTTCCACCAAGGAACGTGTGGTTTGGTACTTTTTTTGTGGGATTGTGGAATTGACTTGTTAGCCGCAGATTTTATTGATTTGAGAATTTTAGCCGCTTCCTGATTAATGTTGGGAGAAATTTGTTTCTCAGACGAAAAGCTCAAAGCATTTAATTGGAAAAGATCCCAATTTGCTTTATCAGTTAGGAATTTTGGGCGATTTTTCGTATTAGTAATATTTGAGTTCAGAGTTATTGTTATGACTATCGGAAAGTGGTTGCTACCATATAGGTCTGAGAGTACTGACCAAGATGTAATTGGGTATAGCTGGGGTGAGATTAGGGTTAAGTCTATGTGAGTTAAGGATTTGTGGGTAGAAAAATGGGTTGGGCTGCCGTTATTTAGTAGTATAAGGTTAGAGTTTGTCAAGAAAGTTTCAAATATTTTTCCTCTGGTATTGCTGCAGGAAGAGCCCCATAGAGGGCTCCAGCAATTAAAGTCTCCAGTTACCACAACAGGTGTTTGGAACCTGTTGGTTATGTTTTCAAGATCGAAAGAAGAGAATGCTTGATCTGGAGGTATGTATATATTAATAATGGTTATTTTTATTTTCAGTACTATTTCGATTGCTATTGCGGAAAGATTTGAATTTATTTGGATAAGTTTTTGAGGAATTGCTTTATGAACAAGGAATCCGGTCCCTTGTTTAGCTGTTACATTTGTAGCCAAATTGTGAAAATAAGTATTATATTGTTTAGGGGAGTAGTTTGAAAATTTACCTGTGTCCGGATGGTTTGGTATTAAAGTTTCTTGAAGTGAAATGATAGATGGATTTTGATCTTTAATTAATAATTGCAGCTCGTGGTAATTATTAAAAAAACCGTTTAAATTCCATTGAAGAATTTTTACCATAAAATTAAAGGGAAAACCCTTATGCACAATACTTTCTTTTTTTTTTATGTATATTATGCAAAGGGAAAAGTAAATTTGAGATGAATGGATTAGTTTTTGATGAGCTGATGTTAGATAAAAAGCCACATTTCAGGACGTGCGGCTGGAACAGGGAGTTCCTTTTCCCTACCCCAGTCGCACGTCAGGAAATGTGGCTGTTGCTTAAAACGGAATTGTTTTTATTTAGGGATCATCATCATCATTGGATGACGTGTCCATGAAGTATTTGTTCTTGTTTATAAGTTCGGTAGTTAGATTGGATAAAGGAGAAGGGTAATTTATATTAAGATTGTTTGATGTTAAGTTTGAGTTTGTGGGTTTGTTGGTTTGGTTTAAGGTATTTATTGAAGAGTTTTTTTCGATTGTATTTGTTATGGGTCTTGAAAATTCGGGGGTTGATGTAAATGATGGAGGCATTGAAGAGTTTGTTGAAGTATTTGTTTGAGATATATTTGCTGCGGGTACTTTATCTATTTGTTGCTGTTTCGATAATAAAGGTTTATGTGTAAATGAAGGAAGGCTTGTAACCGTGTTTTTTTCGGAAGGTTCCCTTAGGGGAATGGGTTTATTAAGGACTGGATTTATTATTTTTTCAGTGGTTTGAGTAGATGAAATTTGTTCTTTACCATTATTAGGTTTTTGTTGTTTTGTTTTAGTTGCGAATGAAACAGTAAATGGATTATCGGATTGTGGTTTTGGATTTTCTTGTCCGTAAAGGCGTTTAGCTTCAGACATAGAGCACTTTTTTTTAGTTTTTATTGTCATTATTTCTTTTGCGATCTTGTATTCGGGGCATTCTTTAGAGGAGGCAGGGTGCGGACCCTTGCAGTTGGCGCACATTGTTCGTATGCAGATTGCTGGAGAATGAGCTGCGAGGAAGCAGTTAACACATATAGGCTCTTTGACGGTACAACGTGTGGATGTGTGGCCGAGAAGTTGGCAATTTTTGCAGCGCATTGGGTTCGGGATATATTCCGTTACCTTAGCTTTATAGAAACCTATTTCTACGGACTTTGGTAGACTGAATAAGTCAAAAGTGAAAAGCAATAGACCAGACGGTTTTTCTTCGCCATCTATTTTCCTTTTAAATTTATAGATGTCTACAACACCTTGAGATTTCATTTCCGTAATTATCTCACTCTCGGGCACTATATTTAAGCATGGTGCAAAGACCACGCCTTTAGTTGAGTTTAATTGCTCGTGAAGCTTCACTGATACCGGACACGTGCTAGCAAGAGATTTGATTTTGAGAAAATCTTCAGCTATTTTTTTGGATTTGACAAGAATAAGTAAATTGCCATCCCGTAGTTGCGAAACATGTTCGTACTCTTTACTAATGTTTTCGATTGCTTTTTTTTAGGAAGAATGGGCTAAGCGATGAAATGGGTTTATTTTTATCTATTGGAGAAATTACTATGTATCTTGGGTTTTTGAAGTTAGAAGTTGTGGGAAGTTCAGGGTATTCTTCTACAAATATTGAAGATCCTGATTTTTGTTTTTTTGGTGGGTTTTGGGAAAATGAAAAATCGTAATCGTCAAGAAGCGAAAATCTATTTCCATTCCCTTTTTTCTTTGGCCCGTGGGCCATGATTACACACTCGACAAGTCCCGCAAGAAGAAAAAAAAACAAGGTATACAAAATCGATAAAGAAAACAAACGGTGAGACCGGTTAGGATAACTGCACTAGACAGAAAAGAGAAAAAAAAAATTGATTAGCAACGCACTACTGATAACTGAGATCTAAACAGTTCGAAGGTTAGTGGGTGACTGTATTACTATTTATACTTCGATTCTTAAATCTACAAATAATCGAAACTCAGAGTCATAGTTCGTTCGTCCACTGACCACTGATTGTGCACCATCAACCCATTCATACCTACTATGCACTCCGTATACTTATGCCACTGGTATCATCAGGGCAATATGATACTGCAATATGTAAGTTTAACAATTTGACAATAGTTTGTAATTTTACACTTTAGGCCCTGGTTATGTATTGGGGTTATGAAATACGTCTTCCATAAGTAAGGTAAATCGCTTTGAAATAGGGATAAACTATAGAGCCTTTGCAAAATCACGAATAAATACACTAATCAACTCATAGAATTACACCTGGGCATAATGGCTTGTGCGTTGGACTGTCATGCGGAAGGTCTTGAGTTCGATTCTCAGACGCTGCAAGAAAGTTTTTCAGGCGTGTACTGCCTCTTGCGAGAAATTGACAAATCCTCGAAGAGTATATGTCATGTCAAGGAAAGTGCTGTTCATTAGCCGTTCGGAATCGGCAGAAAATTGTAGGTCCCCTCCGTTCCTGGTATCACGCACACAGGAATGGTTAAGAGTTGTAAGTCACTAGGTCCTGGTTCACTTCGAGCTGTTGCACCACCAAATTTATTTACAACTCATAGCCAATACTACCTTATCCCTTGAAACTAATGCACATGGTGATCATTGTATTTACATTTTCTAAGCATATGGTTGGAAAACGTAAGACAATATCAGAAACAAAAGTAATATCTCTGTATAAAAGAGAAGATATTGTCGTCTTGAGTCACCTCGAACTATAAATAAACCACACTTCATGTACCGCGCATCTGTATAATATAATAACACTTTGTTAGTGTTAGTGGAAAACTGCTAGAATGGAAGGCTAGGTTAGGTTAGGTTGTTTGGCTGACAATTGATTTTGCTATCGTCACACTTAGATCAATGTAGATCCATTGTGTTACCCGTGTTGTAATTACTCTTTCCTGATAAAACCTATGTATTCTATTAATCAGTCAAGCCATTTCGAGGCATTGACGAAGTTCAATATGTGTATTCCTGAAATATTAGAAATATAGATTGTCAAAGAAGTAGCTACCAAGCCATTTCCTTCTCTGGTGGCTTAGTGAAGGGCAATGACAGAGAAAGTGTGATGTGTCTTCATGTACCTCTTCATCACCACATCCTCTGCATAGGTCATCTGTACTTAGTTTCATTTTAAATTTATGATATTTCAATAAAAAATGCTCGTAAGAGAGCGAAGGGACTTCTTACTAAGTTGCATAATTTTGTCAGTCCTCTGCTTGTTAAAGCAGGGCCATATTTTCCTAGTAGTATCACATGTGTTAAGTAGACTCCACCTTTCATTGGATTTCTTTAGGATTAAATCTGAAATTTTCTGTTTAATGTTGCAGAGTGGGATACTTACCATCTCTGCTTGACTAGCGTCGAGCGCTGATCCCTGTCTTGCCAACTCATCGGCATTTTCATTACCTGGTATGCCGCTGTGTCCCAGTACCCAGCAGATTCTAATATTGTGCTGCGTGCCAAGAACCTTAAGCTATTCGCGGCAGCAGGAGACAAGCTTCGATTTTATCACAGTGGCAGAAATCGCTTTTATTGCCGCTTGGCTGTCAATGTAAAAGGTGATATCAGCCCGTGGTATCGCCATCATTGATACCTATCTAGCAGCTGTTGTCACTGCCAGGACCTCCGCTTGGAAGACACTGCTATGATCTGGGAGCATAAGTGAGTTGTTTAGCTCAAGAGGTTCTGAGAAAAAGCCTGCACCAACACCTGTGTCCATTTTGGAGCCATCAGTATAGATTGCTATTGCTGATTCACTGGTGTAGGGTTGGTTGTTCAGCCATTCTTCTCTGCTTGGAAAGGCAGTTTGGAATGGTTTATAAAAGTCAAGCTCGGTTGTTGTAAAATCTGTAATGATGCTATCACCGAAGTATTTCTGAAGAATTTGAGCATGTGCTATTGCGCTGTTTTTCCAGGTATTAGTCTGGCTTAGCCTTAATGCGCTATATGCTGCGGATTCTTGTACGAAAAGGTCTAGGGGTTTCAGGTTGAGTATCGCTTCCAACCCTGCAGTTGGTGTGGATCTCATGTCACCCGTAATTCCAATGCACGCGAGTCTCTGTACTTTTGTCAGAGTTTTGAGGTTCGTGCTTTTTTCCGTTGCATTCCACCATACCAAATTACCATAGGTTAGTATTAATCTGATTATCGCCAAATACATCCACCTGATAATTTTTGGACTAGGTCCCCAGGATTTTCCAAAGATTCTGTTACAGGAGTAGAATGCAATCATTCTTTTTTTGTTCTTTCCTTAGTGTTAAGACTCCAGTTTAATTTCCTATCTAGAATTACACCAAGATACTTTGCATGATCTGAAATCTTCAGCGGGGCGCATTCAATTGAAGGTATTCTGAAGCTTGGTATTTTCCTTTCATTTGTAAAGAGGACTAATTCTGTTTTTGACGGGTTAACCATCAGGTCGCACTTTCTAGTCCATCTACTAACTTTAGAAAGGGCGTATTCAATCTGTTCGCTGATAGTGGGTAAGAATTTACCTGTAGCTAATAACCCAAGATCGTCAGCGTAGGCTACTACCTTTACTCCACAGTGTTTTAGATTAATGAGAATTGTGTTCATAACCAGCACCCAAAGGAGTGGTGAGAGAACTTCTCCCTGTCTGTTTCCGGGTTGGTGTCATTTGACCCGCAACCCGGGAAGTGAGTATTTATCAGGTGCTCAAGAGTCTTATTGCAGGACTCTGTCCAGCACCCAGTGGGCGTTTTAAGAGATCCTAAAGGGATTGAATTCTTGGAAAGAATTTTCCTTAGTCTAGCTGATTCCATAGAATGGAAGGCACTAACATCCTTCTGCAGAATTCGAAGGGCTAAAATGCTGCCTTTCATACCCCTGGAAAACATTTTTGTTTTTTGGGTGTCATAGACCATTACTATTATTTAAGTCATAAAATTTATACTTAAACGTTCATAACTCGTTTTTTTACAGAAAAAAAGAACAAACATATCGAGAGCTCTTCTGACGAAGACGGAAACGAGTCGGATGAGGGGGATACAGATGAGAAACAAGAAGATGAAGAAATAGAAGACGAAGACTTTGTTTCCACTGACACGGCAGATAGTCTTGATGAAGAAGAAGGTGAGCAATTAGAAGAAATGGTCGACGACTCAGAGCAGGAACTCTTAGAAAGTGAATTCGAAGAAGTTGAAGACGAAGGTGATGAAGAAGAATTAGATGAAGTCGAAGAGGAAGATGTAGAAGAAGAAGAAGAGGAAGAAGCAGAATTAGACCATGAAATTACAAGCACAAAATTAGACCAAAAGGACTCCACTGATCCTTTCTCAGAACATTTTGATAATGAACTATCACCTCAACATGTGGAAAATCTTTTAGAAAAACCAAGTCCTGTGACTAAGTCAGAACTAATTTGGCCTAAATTAGGGAAACTACATGTTGAAATATCAAAATCAGGGAGAGAAAAAATAATTGAACCTCAACAAAAAAAGAAAAAAGTTCTTCTTCAAGACGAGGAGCATTATGCCAGCGAAGGTACTGAACCGCAAGTACTCTGCCTTAATGAATCGGAATTAGAAAAGTTTGGAATCAAAGAGCAATTATGCAAAAATATTGCTAAGGCCAACAAAATGCACATAGAACCAGCTGCCGGTAGGTTGCTCACAAAAATGCAAATTGAAATACTTTCAATTATTTCAAAGTATCAAGATTTATCGCTTCCGTTAAGGACACTGGATAATGCCGAAGAGATTCGTTTTGTGTACTCGCTTCACTCTTTGAATCATATGCTTAAAACTCGTGCCAAAATATTACATCACAATGCAAAGTTAAAATTGGCAGCAGAAAATAAAAAATCAACAACAATCATACCAGACGCATATCAAGATCAAGGATTGGTCAGACCAAAGGTTCTGATAATTGTACCCTTTCGAGATGCAGCTTTTAGGGTGGTGAACTATTTTGTAGAACTACTGTATGGCGATAAAACAGGTAAGAAATATGTTAACGAAGAAACTTTTGTGTGATATTTTATCTTTTTCTTTTCTTAATATTTTCAAAAGATAAATCAAAAACTGATGGTACTGTTATCAATTATAAGCGGTTCATGGAGGAGTATACAGGGGACACTCTATATTTTCCGAAAACAAATCCGAAGCCTGAAGACTACGAAAAAACGTTCGCTGGAAACACAGACGATAATTTCAAAATTGGAATTTCTCTAACAAAGAAATGTATCAAACTCTATACCGAGTTCTATTCATCGGACATACTGATAGCCTCACCTTTGGGATTAAGGATGGTTGTTGGAGCAGCTGGAGATGCCGAACGGGACTATGATTTCCTAACGTCCATTGAAGTGCTTGTTCTGGATCAAGCGGAATTATTTTTGGCGCAAAATTGGGAGCATTTATTGCAAGTTCTTGATCATATGCACTTACAGCCACAATCAACTCGAAACACAGATTTTTCAAGAGTTCGACCGTGGTGTTTAAATGGTCTGAGTCGGTTTTACAGACAAACACTGTTGTTTACGTCACACGAACTGCCCGAATTCCGTTCGTTATTTAGCAGCAAATGCAGTAACTACAGAGGAAAAGTGCGAGTCGTTAATCCCATAACAGATGGTTCAATTCGAAATGTGTTTGTTCAGATACCGCAAGTATTTCACAAAATAGATATTGATTCAATTGAAGGTTCATTTGATAAGCGCTTTAATTATTTTGTCAATGAAATTTTACCACAATTCAAAAGCCCCTCCATGGCCCATTGCATGATATATGTGCCAAGTTACTTCGATTATGTTCGATTGCGAAATTACTTCAAAACAGAAACAGTTAATTTTGTACAGATTTGTGAGTACACCAAAGATGCAAAGATCGCTCGTGCACGGGATATGTTCTTTCACAGTGCTGCCCATTTTCTACTCTATTCAGAGCGAGCTCATTTTTTTAGACGAACACGAATCAAGGGCATTCGTCATTTAATTTTCTATCAACCTCCATGTTGGCCACATTTGTATCCGGAGTTAATTAATCTAATGCAAGAGAGCTACCAAAACCCCCGTGATGGACTTGAAAACTCGATGAGTATTACGGTTCTGTATTCAAAATACGATATGTTACACGTTTCTGCGCTGATTGGTACCGAAAGGGCAGGTAAATTACTGCGAGCGAACAAAACAACCCACGCCTTTATGGCTGGTGAATAGAAAGTTTAACTTTTTGAAAAAGACACAAAAATAAAATGTATTTATAATGTATATACCATGTTGAATGTTGTACTCTTGTGTAAATTACTTATATGTATTTCTTTTTTTTAATAATACAAAATTTATGAACATAATATTCTGATCTTATATAGTTTAACTTTTTAATAAAAAGTTTCTTTTTTTTTGTGCATATGAAACAAAGTAAATACTGAAAATCGAAGCTTCTACTTAAGTTTTAGTATTTACTTAAACTTCTTACTATAAGTAAGTACTACAATTTTATGCATACCACCCATTATCAGGTACTTTGAAAGGCTATACATTAGGGTGTGTCACTTTTGTATGGCCGCAAAAAAGTACTCTTATTTTTAAATGTAATAGTGATCAAAAGTTGTATTAGGGTCTGAGGTTTAAGAACATGTAAAAAAAAATAAGATTTTGTTCGTCTTTGGCTCGCTCAAATCGGTTGAAGTTGAAAAAAAAAATTTAATTTACAGTAAAATTTTTTTTTTTTTACGTTTACTAAAAAAAAAACTAAACAAAATACAGAAAGAATTTTTGTCTTTACAAAAAGATATTCCACGATATTGTAGGTGGTTCCGTTGATTTTTAAGAATTTTTTTTGTAAAAAAAAAACAAAACGATTTTACATAAAAAAATGATTTTTCTTCCTTCTTTTAATATTTCATAACTTCTTTATCAAGTGTTCAATTTAAGCAAATATAAGCTTAAAAGTGTTTCCTTCCAATTATCTTTGACTTGGAAGCCTAAAAATATTTTATATAATTTTTTTGTATCCACACGGTGCAATTTAAAACAACACCATATTTCAAAAATCTCGAAAAATCAAAATTTCTTGGATTTCATCCTATTTTTGAGCGAGCCAAAGATATTAATTAAAATGAAAATTGTAAACGCAGGATTTAATTTTGATAAGCAATACAACTTTTAAAAGCTATTACATTTGAAAATACCATAGTTGAGCACTTTGACACACCCTACTATACATATTTCGAAAACTTGAGAAGGTACCAAGAAATGTTTCGAGTACAAAATATAACCCATCGAGAGCCCTACCACATGTACTCGTGTATAGAAAACTTTTACCTTTTCGTTGTAGTTTTTCAAGTTATGATCAAAATATTCCGAACGTATGCAAAAGGTCATACGTAAGTATGTAATCTTAGCATACAAAAAGTTAAACTTCCATGAATTTATTTTGTTTTGATTTTTATTTTATTATTTAATTTATTTCAACGTATTGTTGTTTGCAGTTTCCTACATCATTATGTTATGCGTAACTGCATTATAAGTCTGACATTTATAGGTTTTATTTAGGTTTATCTATTACAACTTTTTACACATACTACACACTGTTTTATTTCTTACTATGCAATTCTAATTCTATTCTACATACGTTTGGTTAAATGTTCACATCCAATATTATTTAAACAATGATGATCGACCGGCCGATCAACTTTGGCTTAAAGACTCATGTGCAGTAATGGTTCTAAGTTTTTATCTTTTTATCGTATATAGTATCAAATTTAATATTTAATCGTTTAATTTTAAGTGAATTCGATTGGTATAACTAACAAGTGACGGTGTACAATACCCGATGCTATAGAGATAAGACATTGCTTAAGTTACATCTATGAAGTTCGATCTTAGGTTTCTAGTAAAACCGAAATGTCCTACGTTATGATATATTTTTTGTTTTGTTAATGTTTTAAATGTCATTGGCCATTTTATTTATAAAGTTTATTGCACATATTACATACATATACATATAATATATTTATTCGAATGAAATGTAGACTTATTGTATACTCGTATATACAGATCAATTATGTTTTATATCGCTAAACATGTATGAACGAATTTGTGAATAATTTTATATTTTTTTTCTTGGTATGCAATGATTTAAGTCCATAAAACATTTAAGACAAACAGCCCTGCGATTTCCAAAATAAAAAAATTAACTTAAAAAATAACATAATACGGTCCGTACTAATCGGCATCAAATTTTCTCCGATTAGTATATTCGAAATTGAAGGGGAAAAATCCACTGGATTCGGCACCAAGGTTTGAATCGTCTTCAGAGTAATCCTCGTCGTCATAGTTGCTGGGTTTTTCATTGATTGGAGGTGCGGTGGCACTGTGGATTTCTTGAGATGCAATCGACAATGATTCCAAAAGAGCTACTTCGTTTGCTTCTTTTTGTTGAGTGAATTGATAATTATTAAGAGTATGGTGACTTGTCAAACTTGTGGGGACTTCGGTTTGTTGCTGTATGATATCATTTTGCTTGGGTATTTTGCTTACAGGTGAATTTTGTAAATTTTGATGTGTTGATTCTTTGTTCCACAGGTACTGAATGTGATGTCTCTGATAATATTCATGTAAATTTTTATAAAATTGCTCTGCCGATATTTCCGAGGAGTTCATAAGTTGTATAGCAATTTGTTCAGGTATAACTATTTTGTCTGTAAAAAAATAAAACAAACATTTTACTTAAATTCAAAATTATACTTAAGCTTTTAAGTCAATTATTATCACTACAAAATTTATGTGAATATTGAGTTAAAGTGAATCGATGATTACTTCAAACTTTAATCAGATTATTATTATATTTTTTTAAATTTGACCTTGCGATATATGTACATACATAGGTACTATAGGGCATGTGAAAAAAAACTGAACTCGAGATTTTGATCAAAGTTGACATAACAATGATATAGAAAACAAAAAAGTGTGTTCCGCCTGTTTGTCTGTATGTGCGTATGTCTGTACCTCGACTTACAACCGAAACCGCAAAAGCGATTTTCTTCAAACTTGGTATTTAAGGTTCTTTGGTGATTCCCTAGAGAAGAAAGTGAACTTTTTTTTAGCTGCGAAACTTACGATTTCTGCAGAAGCTGCATGGATGAAAAAGAGAAAGAATTCGTCCCTCACCTTTTCTCTACATGTCCTGCTTTATAAAGCAGCAGGACGTAGACTCCATCTGGGAGATTTTTACTGCATTGATCTTACTGATCTGCCAAATATACAGGGTGTCCGGTAATTCGTGTGCCATACTTTGGGACGTGATTCTTGGTGATATTCTTAGAAAAAAATTGTTCTACAATAAAGTCTGATTTTTAACTTTGACATCACTTTTTGACGATTTAAAAAAAGGCTAACTTTGGTGTACCCTGACCCATGTTAAGGTTAATTTCTCTGTCAGTACTTATATAACAGGGATCTCATTTTGGACTTTTTTTAGAAGAAATATTAACCTTTAAAACTACGTTTAAACTAAGCTGATGTATTTTTAGGGTTGCCAGATATTCAATTTTAACTTTATCCTAACAGACGACTTCCTTCTCGAAATGTTTTTGGAAATACCTTTTGAAGGCTTCGAGAAACTGGATTAGTTTCAGTGTCAATATGTGGGCAGGTGTAATTGGAAATAAATTAATCGGGTCTTTCAAATTACCACCCCGACTTAATTCTACTAACTATCTGAAGTTTTTACAGAAAAATCTACCAGACCTATTGGAGGAAGTTCCACTGCTTCAACTAGCTTCATAACAGTACCAACAATATGGTGCTGCGGCCGAATATGGTCATGAAGCTAAAGATTGGCTGGATGAAGAATACGGTTATCGTAGGATAGTCAGAAATGGACCAATTCACTGCACGAACAATGCCTGCACGATCTCCCGATCTCACTGTACTGGATTTTTTTGTATGGGGTAGAATGAAAGAAATCATTTACTCATCTGAAATAACAACTCTAACTGAATTAGAACAACGTATTTCGGAAGGATCACTAAAAGTATGGGTTTTTTATGGGTTTTTTGGTGCACTTATAAATGAGTTTTTTTTTAATAATTGTTTTGTTCATCAGGTAAAAATAAGAAAACTTTATGTTTATTACGCATTTTTTGAAAAAAATTGACGTCAAATTCAAAATTTTGCTCGGGCAAGAAAAATTGAACACCATTTAAAATTAAATATCTGGCAACCCTAAAATAAATCAGCTCTGTTTAAACGTAGTTTTAAAGGTTAGTATTTTTGTAAAAAAAAAATCTAAAATGAGGTCTCTACTACTAGTACTGACAGAGAAATTGACCTTAACATGGGTCAGGGTCCACCAAAGTTAGCCTTCTTTTAAATCGTCAAAAGGTGATGTCAAATTTGAAAATCAGACTTTACTGTAGAACATTTTTTTTCTTAGAATATCACCAAAGTATGGCATGAATTACGGGACACCCTGTAGATATAGGCAATCTCGCTCGCTTCATAAGGAGCTCCAATTGTTTTAACGATTATGGAGAAAGTCTCCAAGATTCAATGTGGTATTGGTATCACAATGGACCGACTCATGGGCTAAGTGTGTCGGCTCTCCTGCTGACATCCACGAACCTTACTATAAATAGGGAAGTCCATATTTATTCCATATTTTGGTCAAACAAATTTAAAAAAAATGTTATTAACAATACCTGTCATAGAACCGTTTTTTTTATATTTTCGACTTTCTCATTAAGGACATTAACGATTTTGATCAACATACAGCATACAGTTAATAATATTGTATGTAGTGTAGTGAATCTCACGACATAGGAAATCTCCATCATACATATTCATTTCACCCTATTAGCACGCATCTTCCAAAAACACTCCAACCACCGATAGTAATTTGACCGCACCAACAAATAACTATAGTATAGATATTATTATTGACTCACAAATGAATCGTCACTAAGTCATCATAATGCTCACTCGCTATAAGTTCGGCTATGAGTTATGAATACCCAATCCGATGCATTAATTGCAGGCATTGAGGAAATACCCAAAATGCTGAGAATGGTTCAAGCATTCACAAGCGTATATGAAATATGTACAATACGAGTATATGACGTATGATGCGGCGGCACTTCTTTGAGGAACAATATTAAATAATTCCAAGTGGGTCACATTTGTTTGTTAAACATTTCGATAATTTAAATTGGGTTAATATATAGGAATTGGAATGAATCGATTGAGTAATATTGGTTGGCAAAGTGCGCGAGTAGGGGTAATATTTAAAAAAAAAGGGAAAACGGTATAAAAGAGCAGGAATATTTATAGAAAAAGTTTTAAACGAATTCTTACTTGGTCGCAGCTCTACTTAAGACAGCGGAGAATTATAGAAAACCCCTATAAAAGAAATGAAGATAGATATACCAGCTAAAGACAGGAGGCCATTCAAGTAAAAAAGAAAAGCACGGCAAGTTAGGCGTTCCAACAATACGAAGTTTCGAAAAAATAGTTTTTGGATTTTTGAAAAATAAAAACATAATTTTTTTTTAAATCAATATCTTGAAACCGAGTGAACGATTTGTTTTTGAAATTATTTCCTAAAATGTATATTATTACATACATAAGTACCTGAAATTGACATTCCAAAATTTTCTTAGAAAAACTTTAAAGAAATTTCTTATACAGGGTGCCTCTTAAGTAATTAAGTTTTATTTTTATTATTGTTACGTCCATTTAAAAAAATAGTGAAATGTTAAGTTGTTCACGTATTTTCTGGAGAAAATTGAACCCAAAGTCAACAAATTAGCTGCTATTTCTTTTAAATAAAGGTCTAAATGAAGTTTCTATCACTAGTACTAACAGTGCAATTACAGGGTACACCAAAGTAAGCCTTTTAAAACTTTATTTGGATAAAATCATATGTTTATAAGCAATTTTAATCCTCTAGTGAAAGTGTTGTGTTACTTACTATTGTTTTTGTTACGAATGGCAACCCTGGCCATTCGTGCTGAATACAAAATAATATAACAATCATGTGAAATGAAATGTATTTAGTCAGTCTCGATCGGTATCGCACCGAGAGAGCAAATGTTGGAGCTCCGGAGAACGGATAAAATAAAATTAGCTGCTATTTCTTTTAAATAAAGGTCTAAATGAAGTTTCTATCACTAGTACTAACAGTGCAATTACAGGGTACACCAAAGTAAGCCTTTTAAAACTTTATTTGGATAAAATCATATGTTTATAAGCAATTTTAATCCTCTAGTGAAAGTGTTGTGTTACTTACTATTGTTTTTGTTACGAATGGCAACCCTGGCCATTCGTGCTGAATACAAAATAATATAACAATAGGTGCGTTTTATTATCCACAAATCTATCTGGATCCGGATCGGGATCATCACTTGATAATAAAACGATACGGATCTTACTGACAGCAGTGTTATAAGCCCGTCTCTTTCTATCCTTAGGTTTGTAAATTTTAAATTATTTCTTGTCTTTTTTCTTTACACTGTAGTTTACACTAGCTTATCATAAAAGCCATCTACTCGCCAGTGTAATAACTAATTTTTGGATCTTTGAAATAGATCCCGATAGAAAACAGGATCCCAAATTGTTTTTGTAATACATGTAAAAACTTAATCCAGATCCGGATCCAGATAGATTTGTGAATAATAAAACGCACCTAATCATGTGAAATGAAATGTATTTAGTCAGTCTCGATCGGTATCGCACCGAGAGAGCAAATGTTGGAGCTCCGGAGAACGGATAAAATAAATGTGGGTTTTTTTATTATAATTTTTCCCACAATAAAAATTCGTTTTCGTTTTATTTAATCGGATCTTAAACATTATGGTCCTTCGAGTCGCGGATTAAAAAAAAAAAAAAATCGGAGTTATAGTGATGTAAAATAGTGTTCTATAATCAATAAGGAGAAAAGGAGATAACGGAGGACTTGTGTGCAGAAGTGGTATGGGACACAAGGATGTGTACACCTACAATCCACTCACACAAAAGGAGTTGGTAAACTAATTATTTTTTTACAATATAGAACTTATTATTCTTCACATATTTTACATTTCAAAATATAATTTTCTTGGTGATTTACAACCACCATATTTTGCAACATTTATTATATTTTATAGTGGCTTACAACCACACTACCTTTTTTTTTCTCTCTTCTCTTCAAATTTTTTATCTTACAAGTACCGCTTTATTTCTTATACATTGGTAGCTGGGAATTTTATTTATATCGCGTAGCTTCATTCTTGAGTTATTTTTTTTTTCTCACAATACCGTTCTTGCCATGCCACTTTTTTACATGTATTGGGATTACTAACCGCCTGCTACGTATATAAAATATATTGCCCCTTAGAACGTATACCCATACCATGGAAAAAATCTACCCGCAAAAACAAGTCGAGACATACATCGGAGAGGAGTCAGCAATCTACCAGAGCAACAGAAAGAAATTTCAAAAAAAAGAAAAACCTGTCCGGAGACACAAATGACAAAATAATAACAACGGAGGGAGCACAGGAGAACTCTACAAGTGTGCGGCAGCTACTCTGCATCTGCACAATATGTGGAAAAAGAAGAGACGCGCAAACCGTCTGCGCACATCTCTTATGGAGAAGGAGCAAGCCAACAAAAATCAAAAACATCTCATCGCACACAATCACGAAAAGGTTCGCATCACTTTTTTTCTTCGGAGGGGAAATGGAAGAATAGCAACCGGCTGAATGGGAATACCAACTCATTCTAAGTTGTGACTACAAAGCAAATAGTTGTGCGGTGAGAAAAAACAAGGAAAAATAAAAACAGTAACAAAATATTAACAAATATAAATAAAGTGTTAAACAAGGAGGAAATAAAGAAAAATGGAGAAAAATAAAAAAGGTAATTACCTACTAAAATGATTGTGCTAGTGCAAATAGCAAAACTGTGTGTGTGTCGTAGGTAGGGAGAAATTTGGAAAAATAAATAAATAATATCGGAGTAAAACAAAAACACATTGAATTTAAAACGGAGAATAAGTGGAAATTTATTAGGAAATAAAAAGGCAGGAGCCAAAAAGAATATATTTATCAAATTGGCAAAGGAATTGTTTTTATGAAAGTTCATTTAGTGGTTGATAAGTGCTGTGTTTGAGCGTCTATCGAAATTCATATACAACGATGTGCGTCGGCGCCATCGATTGAGAATTCATACCAAAGCACAAGCAAATACAGTGACATGTGTGTGTGCAGTCGTCTGCATTCAGAAGCACAGTAGAATGTTTGGTGTCTTTTTTTCGTCCAAAAATGGATTTTTCACAGTGGAGTTGTTAACCCTATTTTGTTGGAAAAATTAATATTTAATTTAAAGGAGAAAAAAAAACTTTAAAAGGAGAATAAGGTTAAAATGTTTCTAGGAAGAAATTTAAATTTAAATTAGAAGAGTTTATGGAGGAAGAATAACAAATGAAATAATATTTTTTTTTCTTCTCTTGGAAATACAGAATGCCATTAGCATTATATCGGAGTGGTTACTTTTCAGATTTTTATCAGATTATTAAAATTCATCAAAGGAAATATTAAATTCTATATGGAGAAGGAGGTAGTTGGGAAATTTAAAATATAAAAAAAAATATATATTTTAGACTATTATATGGACTAGGAGGTATTTAGCGTAGTACAATAAAGCATTGTCCGCGAGTACATTTATAAATAAGTTATATTTCTCTTGAGGACTTGAGAATGATTCTAGGAAGAATCAAAGGGAGGTATGTAGCGTAGCACATGTAGGATGCATGATGCGTTGACCGCAAATACACTTAGGGAGTAATTATTTCTCTTGAGGACTTGAGAATGATTCTAGGAAGAATCATAGGGAGGTATTTAGCGTAGCACATGTAGGATGCATGATGCGTTGTCCGCAAATACATTTATGGAGTAATTAGTTCCCTTGAGGACTTGAGAACTATACAGGAGAGGGGGGTGTTTAGCGTAGCAAATTTAAGATGCAGGGACCGCAAACACATGTAGAAACTCCCTGGAGAACCGGAGAATCAGTCTAGCTAGCAACGGAGGGAGGTGTTATGCGTAGCACATAGATGCTAGGATCGCAGGCACATTAATGATTAAAGAATTTTTTCTTCCCAAGAGGACTTGGGAGGATGAATGGAGTTGGAGGGAGGTGTTCTGCGTAGTACATTTCATACTATCAGCGCAGACACATTAGTAAATTTAATTTTTTTTTTCTTTTTCCTAAAAGGAGATAGAACGGAGGGGGAACATAATTGCATAGGAATGTGATTTCGTTTCCCATCGAGCATTTTGATATTTTTCTTTTCACCAATAATTAACTCACACCACACAGATAGGGCTCCATCTTCATTTTAAAGGGTATAATGGGATTAGGTAGGACGAGTAAACAGCCAGAGTTCGTCATCAATTAAAAATTACAACAATTTATTTCTTTACATGGAAACTTCTCAAACAAGCCAAAAAAGAAGTTAAGTCAGGAGACACAAGAGAGTCAGGAGACACAGGAGAGTCAGGAGACACAGGAGAGTCAGGAGACACAAGAGACACAGGAGCCAGCACAGGATGTGCAAGATAAAGCGTTCATGTCGTTTAGGAGAGCGATTACTAGGAGTGCAATTTTCGCCAGGTCACAGGAAGTGAATAAATTATCTCGTGAAGGATTGTTGTTGAGAGCTGATCGCATCCTTCAGTTTTATGGGACAAAGCCAATGAGCTTTTTTTTTTGCAATTGGTCAAGCGGGCCGATGGAGAAATCTTGGAGAACCTGGAGATGGAGGCAATGGAGGCGGAATACTTCCAAGCAGCGGAGACAATGAGGAGATTGCTAAATAAGGCAGCAAAGGAGAAACAATTGAGCGAGGACCGCTCTGGAGCCAACGACGTGCAGGTTGGAAGGCAACTAAATGTTAACGTAACACGGCCTACCCAACAGCATGACATAAAAATACACGGGGAGAGGAAGAAGCAATGAGAGTTGCAGAGATCATCGGAGACACCACGTATCGGAGAGATGCTGGAGTTTTTGGATAAACAGGCAGGAGCCTTGGAGAATTCCAAAGCGGTATGGAGCCACCACCAGGTAGCAACAGGAGCCCCGGAGACGGAGAAAAATCGGAGAATCGAGCCCTCAACATCCAAGGGGACTTCGAAAGGGCAGTATTACAAAGTGCCATGCGAAGCGTGCGGAAAGGATTCTCATGCCTTATTCCATTGTCCGGAGTTCTTATCATTGAACTTGGGAGCCAGAAAGGACTTTGTTTCTCGGAGGAAAATATGAATTGTCTAAGGAAAGGACACAGAAAGGAGGACTGCCCCGGAATTAAATGTAGAGATGCGAGTTGTCAAGGAGACCCAGCTCACAACAGCATGCTCTGCCCGGTGAAGCAGGGATTCAAAAGCATTCTTACATTGAGAGCGGAGTCGGCAAGGAAGGAGAACTTCCAAATGAAAAGGAAATCATGACTGGAAGGCAAACCAGCTAAAAACAGGAGAACACAAAAGGAGGGAGAAACTGCTGCTGAAAAGGAATCAACGGGTAAGAGGGGGATGCGTAAGAAGTTGTTTTAAAAAAAAAAATAATAAAACAAAATCCAAATGTGTATCTTACTTCAATGCGTTTAATTTTTTCCTCTAGGGTTTAGCTTTATGCCTACGGTAATGGTAAGATTTGAGGGCGAGGGAACGAGAGTTGGACCAATAAGAGGGTTCTTAGACTCGGGGGCGCAGCCTAACGTTATAAGCTATAAATTTATACAGGAGTTTAAACTTTCACCCATTTCTACCGCAAAAAGGGCGGTGGGTATAGACGGAGAACCTTTAATGATTAAGCAACAATTAAGGGTAAAAGTATTTCCATGGTACGGAGGGAAAGAACTGGAAGGAATAGAGGAGAAATTTTGGGTTCTGCCTAAGAATAACAATTGGGAGCCCATGATGCCATCGGCGGACATAGATCCCTCGTTGGTACAGAATCAGACAGGAGTACACTGGGCGGACCCAGAATATTGGAGACCAAACCCAACTCATTTGTTGTTTGGGGTAGGATTTTTGGCTAAGATAGTCAAGGCAGTAATTCCGTGTAGCATAAAAGGAATGGCGTTGATGGAAACGTCACTAGGAGTAATTATTTTTGGAACACAGAACGACAGGGTATATGAAATAACAGGCCAGTCAATTTCTTGTGTCCAATATAGGGAGGAGGAGCAGTTGGATAAGCTTCTGGAGAAACTGTGGCATCAAGACGAGATAAGCTCGTGCCCTAAATATACAGAAGAGAAGGCATTAGTGGAGAAACATTTTTTAGAAACTTATAGAAGGGATGAATCAGGAAGATTTATTATAAAAATCCCCATAAAGGAGAATATAAAAGGGCTGGGAAGTTCTAGGGAGATAGCATTAAAACGTTTTTTGTATTTGGAGAGGAGATTAGCAAAAAATCAGGAGTTAAGGAGAATTTATGTGGAGAAAATAAGAGAGGAGATACAGATAGGGCATTTAGTCTTAGCCACAGAAAGGCCAAAAATAGGAGAAATGGTGTATTACATACCACATCATTGCATTCCGAAGGATAATCGGATTGTTTTCGACGCAAGTTGCAAAACAGGCAAAGGATTGTCACTTAATGACATTCAAATGTTAGGACAAAAATTGCAAAAGGATTTGCACGAAACTATTATGCGTTTTCGGAGACATAAAAAAGCAATATATGCAGATATTAGGAAAATGTTCAATTAAGTGAAGCTTGATAAAGAACAGCGGAACTTGCAAAGGAGATTTTGGAGGGAGGACCCTAACCAAAAGTTACAGGAGTATTGGCTAACTGTAATAACATTTGGATGACGGCATCACCATTTGTGGCAGTTCGGTCAATTATTGAAGCCGCCAGGAAGGCAAAAGGAGAATTACCAATCGCTGCCAAGGCGATAGAAGAGGACTTCTACATGGATGATTGTGTGACAGGATCTCACACAGAAAAATCAGCTATCAAATTAGCAAAAGAAATAGATATCATTATGAAAGGAGCTCATTTCGAATTACGAAAGTGGAAATCAAACAGCCCTGCAGTTGTAAAGGCTATGGAGTCGGAATCGGAAAAAACTTTGTTATTTTCGGAGGGGGAAGGCACAACCATTTTAGGACTGAAATGGTTGATAGAAGAGGACAAATTCACCTTCACGGTAAAGAATCCTAGTTTTGAGGGAGTTGTGACCAAGAGGAGTATAGTGAGCCATGTGGCGCAATTATATGATCCGAATGGATACATATCACCAGTAACCATTATTGGTAAAATTATAATACAGGAGTTATGGAAATCAAAATTGACTGGGATGAAAAGCCACCGATGGAACTACGAAATAAATGGTTGGAGTTTTGGAGATCCATCAAGTATTTGGAGAATTTCAGGATAGATAGGTGGTTGGGTACAGGGAAAGCTTCAAAAATACAATTACATGGATTCTCAGATAGTAGCGAATCGGCGTTGGGAGCAGTAGTATTCGTTCGTGTGGACTATGGGAGCGGAGTAGTGACCAGTAAGCTTCTAACATCAAAAACCAGAGTTGCACCATTGAAGATGGTTACCATTCCACGTTTGGAGCTTTCAGCAGCGGAGCTGCTATCAAGGATGGTAAAAGGAGTCGTGGAGTCAATGGAATGGCCAACTGCGGAGTACGTGCTGTGGACAGATTCTGGCCCTGCATTTTATTGGATTAAAAAGGAGACTAGAGACTTAAGGACATATGTCGCGAATAGAGTGGCATCGATCCAAACAAATACCGATGTTAGATGCTGGCGTCACATCGACGGTAAGGAGAACCCAGCAGACTTGCTGACAAGAGGAGCTCTGCCAAAGAATTTGGTAGATAATGATCTATGGCTGCATGGTCCCAAGTGGTTAACTATGAAACAAAGCAAATGGCCAAAAGGCAAGATAATGGAGGGAATACACCAGGAGGTGAAGAAGGAAATGAAAATATTTTCAGTTTCATCTTCCAAGGAGACGCTGCACATAAGACTTAAGGGTTCTGAGTCGAGCGTATCACTATTGGAGTATACTAGCAAACTGGAGCAAGCAATTAATATTCTTAGCTATGTCGGGAGATTTATTGAGAATTGTACGGAGAAGAGAAAGGAGCTAAAACAAAAGTCGAAAAGGAGAAAAAGGGAACCTGGAGGAGGGGGGACCCAACGGACTGTAGTACCGCCTACTTTGAAAGAGCAGGCGTCGGCTATGGAACATCTGTTACGGAGAAACCAACAGGAGTACTACCAAAGAGAGATCACAGCATTGAAATCAGGTAGATATTTAGCGGAGAAGGAGAGGAGTACAATAGAGGGGTTGAAACCAGTTCTGGACAAGAACGGTTTACTCCGAGTAGGAGGGAGATTGGAGAGATCGGAGATAGACTATGAGATGAAACATCCAGTAATCATCGCGAACGGTTCAAGGTTATCTGAATTGGTGATTGATTATGCTCATAGGGAGACAAAACATGGAGGCGTCCAAGTAATGATGCAGTTCATTAGACAAAGGTACTGGATACCGAAATTGCGTAGTGGTCTGCGGAACCACATTCATAAATGCGTTGTTTGTGCTCGTTTGAATGCACGAATGGAGGGGCAATTGATGGCGGAGTTACCGTCAGAGCGGGTACAGGTAGGGAAACCGTTTGTAGCTACAGGAGTAGATTATGCTGGCCCTTTCGAATTGAAAGTGGCTAATGGAGTAACAAGGAGAATTCGGAGAAAATGTTGGGTCGCAATATTTGTATGCCTAAGAACTAGAGCAGTACATATTGAGGTCGTAGGAGATTTATCTTCCCTAGCATTTATTGCGTGTTTCGAGAGATTCATGGCAAGAAGGGGGAGATGCGAGAAGATGTTCAGTGATAACGGAACAGCTTTCGTTGGAGTATCTAAAGAACTAAATAAAGCTTTAAAAGTATTTTCAGATAAGGAAGTGCGGGAGCATCTTCACCATAAGGGTACCGAATGGCATTTTATGACCCCGGCGGCACCTCACCAAGGAGGGATTTATTAGGCGGCAGTCAAATCCATGAAGTTTCATTGAAGCGGATCGTAGGAACGAAGATACTGCGTACGAGGAGTTTGGGACCTTACTCACCCAAATTGAAGCGATTCTCAATTCGAGACCCCTTCATCAACGGAACGATGACCCTATGGACGTGCAGGCGCTAACGCCGGGACACTTCCTGGTGGGTGAACCATTAATTTTACCTCTTCCTTTCAGATTAGACGAAAGACCAGAGACAATAGGAGTTAAACTATGGAAGGAGAGACAGCAAATGGCCAATCATTTCTGGTGTCGATGGCAGGCGGAGTACCTGACCACTCTGCAGGAGCGGAAAAAACGGAGAAGGGAGATGGAGAAGTAAAAACCATGTTTTTAGCCGGGACTGTTACGAATGGCAACCCTGGCCATTCGTGCTGAATACAAAATAATATAACAATCATGTGAAATGAAATGTATTTAGTCAGTCTCGATCGGTATCGCACCGAGAGAGCAAATGTTGGAGCTCCGGAGAACGGATAAAATAAATGTAGGTTTTTTTATTATAATTTTTCCCACAATAAAAATTCGTTTTCGTTTTATTTAATCGGATCTTAAACAGTTTTAATAGAATAAGATTTTCGAAAAAAAAAACAAACATATTTAATTAAACAAAATCTCAAATTTTTGGAAAAATTGCTTTTATTTGGAACAATAAATGTGTTTCTTTTATTGTTTTGTAAGACATTCATCACTCGCCCGGGAAATACGGTTAGCTTAATGAATTTATTTGAAAAATAAAAAGCAAATTTACACATTAATCTACAAAATAATATAACGCATGAGAAAGTGTATGAAGTTTAAAACGATTTCACCTTCCAATTATCTACTACATTAAATTACTCTATAAGAAAAAAGGTGGAAGTGGTGAATAACGTCGCAGGGTGCAGTTCTTATGAACAAGACGGTTTCTAAACTTTTTTATTTCTGTGGTGTCAAAGTAAATAACCGGTTTTTTTCTCCCGGATTTTTTTGGATTTTACATAAAACACCGGTTTTAACTGAGAGAAAAAAAATCTCCGATGAAAACCGGTTAATTAAAACAAAATAACCGGTTTCGGCTTTAACCGGCCGGGTTTTCCATATCCCTAGGATAGGTTATCCTCTGAGAGTTCCAAATGTTTTGTTCTCTAGGTTGCGTGCTAGGGATAAGGTCTTTCTATAAGAATACCCGACCGTTTGGTTCCTTTATATTCCTCTTCAAGTAACTCACTGAACAGGTTCTCCTCCGAGGGTTCCACCGGTTTAGTTCTCTAGATTGCATGCTAGGGACACAGAGTTTCCGATAAGGATACCGACAGTTTCGTTCCTTCTTCTTCCTCTTCAAGGATAGCGCTAGACAAGGTTCTCTTCAAAGAGTTTCCGACCGTTTTGTTCCCCAAGTTACGTTCGTATTATACGAAATAATATGTTATTTATCTTAAGAGAATAAAAGTAATATTGTAAATAACACTATGAGATACCGTGTTAGAAATACAGAACTACGAAATAAATTGTTTGAGAGCTTAGCAGTATTTAAGTAAGCTATTTTATTCGGAGCTTAGACTTCTTTGCTTCTCTGGGAAGAAGCCACGAAGAAAAAGCATCGCAGTATATGTATACAATTATGCAGCATTCAGTGCGAATAAAACGATCAAACTCACACCATATGTCAATTTCAATTTATATTTTAATGTTGGTCATTATTATAGAAAATATCAAAATTTGATGTCAAAACGTGTATGTACATATGTTTAATTCTAAAATTTAGAATTTCAATAATTTAAAGTTCTATCACCAGCACAACTGTCATTTTTTTACTGGCTTCTTTTTCGCCAGCAATCAACTTGTTGTTGTTTGTCGAGGGAAATTTTGCTGCGCTAGCTATGCAGCAGTGAATAAAACACACCTATTGTGTTATATTATCAACCTCATAGCTGGTACTTTAAATTCAGTTTAAAATACAGTAGCCAATTATCGGAATCGGTCCTAAGCGTAATATGAAAAATTAAAACCAAGTATGTAGACTAGACTGGGCCAAAAAAATTGACTATTTTTTTTTTTTTGAAAGATATATCGAGAATATCATTCAGAATGACAAAAAAAAATTTTCGTAAAAGTTTGAGCCCTTAATATCAATTTTAAGAGGGCTATCATCGCTAATTTTGATTTTTAGTCATAATTTCATGTTTTGCGTCAGAACTGACAAAACATTGAAGTAAAAAAAATTCATTTTGACTTACTTTTATATAAAATTAAATTCCCTACAAAAAAGGTCTGATTGAAAATTTTCGTCAGACAAGCCGTTTTTGAGTAATTAAGCTTAATAAATTGTTATTTTTCTTCGATTTTACTTTTTTAATTTGGAATTTTGTAACTAACGAAAAATAACAATTTATTAAGCTTAATTACTCAAAAACGGCTTGTCTGACGAAAATTTTCAATCAGACCTTTTTTGTAGGGAATTTAATTTTATATAAAAGTAAGTCAAAATGAATTTTTTTACTTCAATGTTTTGTCAGTTCTGACGCAAAACATGAAATTATGACTAAAAATCAAAATTAGCGATTATAGCCCTCTTAAAATTGATATTAAGGGCTCAAACTTTTACGAAAATTTTTTTTTGTCATTCTGAATGATATTCTCGATATATCTTTCAAAAAAACAAAATAGTCAATTTTTTTGGCCCAGTCTAATGTACACACATATACTGTAGTAAGTAAGTACATATGTATGTAATGTAATTTTTGTTTTGTTGTTACAAGTTGAAACTCGCAGGAGTCCAGATATATTTCAATTGTTATGGTTTAAAACTGGAGGCAAGACACTACATGTTTTGCGTCGCGCGGCTTCCGTAAAACAGTCTATGTCCGATTATCCAAATTTTTGATTATTCGAATCGACCCCGGTCCCAATTGATTCGGATAATCGGCGCTCTACTGTATTACCACTTTTCATACATACATACGTTGCGATTTTCTATTGACTTAAAAAAAATAGGAAAATTGTTTCGGAATCCTTTCAGGAAACCTGAATCCATCGCGTTATTGATGATTGAAATTTATTTTCGATGAAATTAATGTGGTGTTCCATTGGTAAAATAAATCAACTTATTTTCGATTTTGGATTCCATTGGGAAAACAAAGTAATTAATTTTTCGATTCAAAATCAGTTTTGCAAATCTGCGGCAGATTAACACCTCCTTGTACTAATTATCAAATGCTAGTTTGCAAATCTGGTTTAAGGTTTGCATATTTTTTATTGTGAAATTGTATCCAAAACACGAAGGAAATTATCATTAGTTAAAAATAGAAGTACTGTGGAACGCCGATCATCCGAACGCCTATTAACCGAATCGCCAATTATCCGAATCGGTCCTAAGCGTAATATGAAAAATTAAAACCAAGTACATATGTACATGTATATACTGTAGTAAGTACGTATGTATGTATGTAATGTAATTTTTGTTGTGTTTTGTTCTAACAAGTGGAAACTCGCAGGAGTCCAGATATATTTCAATTGTTATGGTTGGAAACTGGAGGCAAGACACTACATGTTTTGCGTCGCGCGGCTTCCGTGAAACGGAACGTTGGAACATTTTTGTTTTTTTTTTTCAATTCAATATCTTTGAATTTACTGTCAGTAAACTCCTCCCTCTCTTATTGTGCGGAGCACTGTTTTAAACGGTTATATGATAAGCGAATAACCAAAATGAGTGCAAAGCGGAAACGTGTCGTCGATCACTAAAGGACAGAGTGTAACAGTTCGTTTTTCTTTATTAACAGTCTATGTCCGATTATCCGAATTTTCGATTATCCGAATCGACCCCGGTCCCAATTACTTCGGATAATCGGCGTTCTACTGTACTTTGAAATGATTTAATAAATTTAACAAGGATGGAAATTTTTTTTTGAAACAAAATGACAGGGGTGGCAGTGGTGCGATGGATGTGTGCTCGCCTGTGAACCTCATGATCACAGGTTCGATCCCTGCCGTCGTCTATGTCGTTTTAATTCCATTAAAAACCTTCTAAAATTGTCATCAATGGGTTGCTGGTTTACTCATTACATGTTGTTCAGGCATAACACTAACAACATGTAATTGAGTTAAACTAGTATACCCAACAAGGATGAACACGAATAAAATAATGTGAATCATAAGCGACATAAAAATAAGACACGGCATTCTCCGCTTTAGTTCAGCCGCCATCCCTGGAGATAAAATAGCTGAGACAACAACCTTCAGTCTCAGAACATCGTGCCACACATCTTTCCTATCCTTCTTTCTCTTCCTTAACTTCACGCCCGCGCTGTGTTCAAACATTTAAAGGGTAATCATAATCCCTTGAGCGCGTGTAAATTATAAAAAAAAAAAAAAAAAAAAAGATGCAAATTTACACTTATACAACGCAAAAATAAATCAATTGAAAATCGCGTTCCATTCGCAGCGATAAAAAAAAAACAATTTTTGATTGAAATCTGAATTTTCCAATGTAAAACACCATAAGCTTTGAAGACAGACATAGTATGTATGTATGCATATATTTGTTACTTAGACGTTTGACCGCCATTTTCGAAATTGGTAGTCACTGCTATATGAGAAAATACAAAAATTTCCAATTTGTATGTACATATTATATTGTATATATATTGTATATTTGGATAGTTATTAACTACTTTTTATATTTCACAAAGCCAATACCAATTTGAAAAAAAAAATGCATTTTTTGAAAATGTATTTTTATGTATTTTATTGCAAGTATCATTTCAGGGCAATATTACGGATTTATTTAATAATGTTATGTAATTATGAAGTAGTCCACGTATCTAAATATAATAAGGGTATTCATAATTTTCCGCAAGTAGTTTTCAAAAAAAAAAAAATAGTTTTGAGCCATTTCTCAAAATTTAGAGAATTTCTTAGTTTATCGGGATTATTTCTTCTCTTTCCGCAACAAATTCTTGAGATAATTTTTCTTGAAGTTATTGATTGCTTTTGTTTTAATAATCTATTCTAAATATTTCGAACTTAGCTTTTAGAATTTAATAAAGTTTGTTTTTCTATGTAACAAATATTGTTTTTTAATTTTATTTTTATCTGATCAAATCTTTTCAACTTTTCAGTTCACAAAGAATTTAAGTTTAAATTAAATTTGATTTATTTAATATTCAATATATAAAAAACAATAACTTTACAGCTTTGCAGAAAGTTTTTCCCGTAAGCTCGTTTCTGCGTAGATAAAATTATCTCGTTTCTGAGGTTTATCCGGGTTTTTCGCGTTTACATGAATACCTTTAATATGTATGAATGAATATTTGTTTGTGGTTTAAGTACACTGCGACTTTTAGGACTATTTAGGCCTATTCTGCCACATCTGTTATTCTGCTATAGATTTTCTATTATGAATCATAAAAGATTTCCACCTTAAAAGATCTTTTATGATTGGTATTCAGAGGTTCGAACTTTTATAAAAGTCTTATGCTACTTCGAAAACGAGATCTGTTATGAAACTGAACTAAATCTGTTATCATAATCAGTGCGCCTAGCCTTACACACTATTGGTCACCATACAATGGAACACGATTTTATCTCATATGTTTCTGGGAATACCATGGCCATGTAGAGTACTTATAATGTATGTTTATATGATACTCGTATGTGTTTTAATATATTTTCTTTCATTTGTCTCCTTTAAAGAACATTTCGTTGACGAAATAAAAGATAAATATTCATTTTTACATGATGCACCTGTGTACTTATTGAAAGCTTTTATGATAAAAGTCACAGAAGTTTGTCTTTTATTCTTTTATGATTTTTAACAGTTTTCATAACAGATTTTGGCATGCTGAATACCAAAAATGCTATTCGTAAAAGATTTTTTCTATGTTCGAACGTTTGACAGTTCATGAAAGTTTTCTTAGCAGATTTTATAACAGATTTTAGCATGCCGAATACCAAAATTATAATTCATAAAAGATTTGTTGACAGCTCAAACCTTTGTATGGAAATTCATAACAGAATAACAGAATAGAAGAATAAAAGATCTCGCCGAATATGCCTAATTGTTTCCCCGTTTAGAGCTGAGTGAGACCGCTCATACATGTGTGTGTTAAGAAATTGTTCACATTTTTTGTAATAGCTTCATTTTCAATGTCTAGCTACGTTATAGCTTTAAACGAGAGTAGCAAGTTCCGTGATCGATCTTAGATTTTAATACCACTCAGGGTAACACAATTAAGCCTATTATATTCATTTCCCCAAACAAAAACCTAGTTCATTCTAGAGCAAAGATTTTTCAGATTGACTCAAAAACTGTATCAGCCGTATTAATAAAAAACGCTTATTCATATTTGGTAGTGGCAAGTAAACTCTGAGGAATAAATTCCATAAAATCATTTTAATTTTTTTAAGTTTTCTTGTCACGGAAATAGTTTCATCAAAATCGTATCAAAACATTACAACGTCCTTGGAATATAAACAATGAAAAAAACTCTAAAAAAGAATATTGCTAGATTATGCCTTATGCATATGCATGAAGACCTTGCACCGGTAACTACGAAAAAAAAAAAACAATTTATCTTTGATTGCATTTCCTACGTTTGCATTTAACAGACACCAGATTCGTGCTTATGTATATGCATGAATAATAGAATAAGGATATACGCATAAACTGTATATCACACCCTTCTTCTTTACTTGCCCATTAGAAAATCTCCAATTAAGGAAGTGTATGCAAATTTTGTTTTTCGTTTGAAATGTTCATAAATCACTATTTCATTATTCCACTGTACCAAGAGAGATTGCTTCAACATAAACAATTATTCTTTTTATGCAGCACTTTAGGCTTTTTTTTAAATTACACATTTATGTGTGAACAATATAAATACATACTCGTATTCGTATGTATACATAAATAACTGTTTTCTAGTTCTTTCTTCAATTCAGTTCATTCTATAGAACATCTCTTTTTATGTGTTGAAACGTTTGTTAGGGGTTTGTTTGAAATAATGCATTTTCGTAGAGAGTTTAAAAAATGTGTCAAATATTTAAAATGAAGTGGTAAATTAAAAAAAAATATATAGGTATGAGAATTGAGTATCCTTTGAACAAAAATTTGGGCTCCAAAAGTCTGTATTCTGAATACACAAACTTTATAACCAAAAAGTCTTTATTCTAAAATTCTGCAGCGCATAAAGTCTTCTTTTTTCAATGTTGCGTACATTTTGTTTAAAATATACATAAATCATAATCGTAATAAAGCCAATTTTATCAAGTGATTTGAAAAATAAAACAAGTATATTTCAGTTATCAGTTTCGATTTTTGAAAACATGGCTGACAGAAAAATTTTGAAAATTTAAACTAAATATTTTTTGAATTCGGAATCCAGGGCTTTTCTTACAAAGAATGCAAATTACAAATCCACATTTACCCCACTCACCCGCCTATCAAAAATTCAATTTCGGAACAAAAGTCCTTACTAATTGCAAATTTAAATTAACTAAAGCAAAATTATTTCTACTTACCGCAGTTGGCCATTTTCGTGACAAACGGTCGAATACTTGGGTCCCATATGAACACATAGTAAAGGGACAACATTATCGCAGCCAATGACACGCAAAACACGTAAACGGCCACTGTGAGTATCCTTATGGCCTTTCGATTGTTTTGCGGCTGTTGATAGAATCTACTTATTGTTTCGGTAGGAGGAAGTTTGATTTTTTCTTCTAGTGAGCCTAGTTTCGAAATCATTTTTTTTTGTATTTAATTTTTTGTTGAGGGAAAATTTGAACGCTCTGAACTGATATGTCCGGTAATTCTAATAAATTCTGAAGCTATTATTATTAAAACTAATGCATCGACTTTCACTTGTGCAAATGTATATCAAAAAAATAACAATTATCCGTTGCTTATTGTGTCCCGAATGCAACTGCACCAATAAACTCTCAGATTCGTTAGAGTGTTGAAGATTTAACTTAAAATAGCTTTTTAGTGGAATGTAGTGTAAAGAGCGAACAGCAGGAATGGGGCGCGACAGCAGCGACACACTCATTGGAGCCAAGTCTGATTCTGAAACTGCTTGGTTGGATGGACGACGATAACGACGACGGCTACGGCGACGATTACGACGAAGAGGACGAGGACGTGTGTACATGCACAGCACACTCACTGTGTCAGAAAAAGTCCTGCCTCTGCGAATCGATAATTCTACAACAATTGTGTGCAAAAAGGATTCAGGTTAGTGACCGAGAATTGGGTCAGTAGGACACCATGCAATTTAGAGATTTCTGGTTTGTGTGTATAAAAAGCTTTCAAGGTAGAAGCGCCAGAGTTGTTCGTGTCAAAGTTTTTTTGTAAACTCAACCGAGTCGAGTTGAACCAATTTTGTGTGGTGAATGTGGATGTGTTAATAAATCTAGAGCACCAACGGAATATAATTTTCCAGCTTAATAACGAGTTCTGTATGCCGTACATGAGGAACTTAGATGTTTGTAGGTATATTCGAATGTAAATATTTGAAGTCCTTCAATGATCTGACTATAAATTTATGACCCTCTTTCGAGAAAGTAAAGTTTTAATTATTAGGTTCGAGATGGTATACCTCTGGCTTTGTTTGTTAGTGTTAAAGTTCGGGTCGTTATTTCAAAAGAAAGTTATATAATATGGGATATAGTAAAGCTTCATGATTTATTTTGAGGGTGATTTGGTGTTCTAAATTAAATTTAGATATGAACTGAGAGTTAAGAATCTTTATTGTCCTGCGATAGTAAGAAGGAGAAAAAGAACAATAGAAAGCTCAAGAAAAATAGTGTGGAAGAAAAACATAAGAAGTTGTCCAACTTTTTTCTTCAAAAAATACGTAAGGACAACAGGGCGTATACGCACTATTTGGTTTTATTTTTTTTTTCTATTTTAAGTATACATTCATATCATTTCAGGATTTCTTGATTAAGTATTTTTGTTGGATTGGATATTGATTTTTGTGTGTAAGCACATTTGTAGTTGTAAATTGAATTGATTATTTTCCTTGTCGTATTTTTATCAACTTGATTTAATATTAGAGAAAGTTCTATTTATATGTTGTTTTTGTTTGTGTTTGGCCAATTTTTCTGGGTTAGTAAGTCAGCTATAGTGTTTTATTTTAAAGCTTTATTATATTTAAAGATAGGTGAAAACAAATGCCGATATTTGATTGTTCATTGATGTCAGTGGACGGTAGTGATTTAACCCGGGTAAATAATCATACTCGTATACCGCCCCCGAAAATGTGTCTTCTTATGTTGCTCAGTGTTTAGATTGACAACATGTTAAATTGAAACAAGTTTCAATTCAGCTGGATACAAAATTTCTAACACATGCACTTATTAGAAAAAAACTTTCAAAAGTATGAAATTAAACCTGTAGTGCTCATCGTTGACGCTTATGCAAATGTCAGTTCTGTCTTGGAAGAAATCCGGACCCTATGATTCTACCAGACCGAAATTCCCAACAAAGAGTGAATTTCTCGGTTTGCATTTAGTGCTCATATATTTCGTATAAATTGGTATCGTCCCAAATTCCACAATTTTGCTTCCAAAATGGGTTTCGTCCAATTCATCTTTATATCCCTGACACAAAGGAAATAGGAAACATTGCTATTTTTAACCACCTACTCACACCAATGGCGGCAAAATAAAAAACCTGCCATAAGCTTTTGGATTTGATATCATGACGCATCCTCCTATAAATGTTCATACCCATTATTTGATTATACAATACATACATACCTCCAATCCAAAAATTTGTTGTCGGCTCTTAGACTATTATGGCTACAATTAAATTGTGTGAACATGGTGTGAACGTTTAGGGAAGTTGTTGAGGATTTAAAAAGAGAAACGGATGCATATTGGTTTTGAATGTCTGAACATCACGATGGGCAAATCATTCAAACTTCAAAGTTCATGTTCTGTCGCTAAAGAAAGAATTTCTGAATTTAACACTACCTCCGAAGTTGGGCATTAACTGAAGCATGAGTATTATGTTTGAATACTTTTTTTTTAGGGAGGAATGAAACTGGATATTTCATGCATGCTCGAGAGATGTAAATGTTTCTGTTATACTTCTATCACCTATCATTTTCAAACCTTTTTATTTGTATTCGATCCAAAGAACTCAAGTGAGATATTGGAGCACCTGTCAAAATATGGGAATTGTACTCAAGCTTTGGATGAATATAGACTTTATAGATTATAGAAATGTCGAAGGAAACCTAAACACTTGAAATATGTCGTCACTCCAAAGAAGGTGGTCTGTGATACACTTACCGAGAACTGAAAGCTTTTCGGTTTCCTGAATGAAATTGCCACTCATGTTTGACAGAAAACAGCATTGAATTTTCGAAGTATTCAATTCTAAGCGGTTTATGATTCCTTATTTGACAAAGCTATCGAAATCAGAATGTAATGAGCTTATCATACGCTCTAGATCCACATCCAAAGGACAAGGACTTGGAAAACAATATGAAAAGCTAAGAGTATCTATAGTCAGAAAAATAATTTACTGGCTTAGAATTTTCAGACAAAAGATTATTGATGAATGTGAAAAAGAGAGTCAAAGCCCTGGGGCATACTAGCAATTAATATATGGATAACAGACTTGAAACCGTCCAATATAACTTTTATAGAACGGTTCGAATGTAAAGTGCAATAAACTTACTTTCTCCACAAAGCCCATTTGAAACAGTTATTTTTCAAGCAGTGACACTTTTGTATGGCAAGAAATATTTGTACTCTTGGAAATATATCACGCCTTGCAAAGATGCACTATGAAGAGAAAAGATATGGTTTTTATGTTGCAAAGGCTAGAATCGATCGTAGGAACTTTGGCGTGAAATTCCACCGAACTGAGCATTTCACTATTAACCCTCCTGCTGACAACACGAACAAAAGTTTTGTTTAAGAGTTATATGCTATATAAACATCAACTTCATTTGTATTTTGTTTACTTTAAATGTTATTCTATTGCGCACTTGATCAATTGTACAATTCGTACAGTAAAGTCAATAAATAAACTGCAATGATTATTTATCAAGAAAATCCTAATTTGATTGCCTCAAACCTTTATGTTATTCGACGCGGTCCAAAAACTTTTTCCATAGAAAAATCAGTTTCAAAAAATCAAAAATAGATTTCAATCAGCGAATTGTACCGTAAATTGGTAAAGAAATGTTTTATTAATTAGCATCTTCACACACACATACTTCTCGTACAATTCGTGTTCGAAAACTGTAATGGAGGAAACTCGTTTAAAATCATAATATGTTGCTTTTTAAATCTCGATTTTTACTTGCGACACATGCACTGACGAAGATAAAGAAAATTTGGTAATAATTCAGGTAAAAGTTAATTTGAACTCAACTCTTAAATCTATTTCGCCCAAATACTACAGTGAGGTATCTTCATTCAACTGATTAGGCCGTCGAAACGCATTAGATAAAACTTCTGGCTTACGGGAACTTGTAGTCTACAAAAAATGTATGGGAAGACTTATGTTTTCGATGTACATAGGTTTTCCTCCAAAAAGAGAAATTTTTACGAAAACCGCGTTTTGGGTTTTGCGTTTTTTTACTTGCGATATACGAGTATGTAGGTACTATAGGGCAAGTTCTGCGTTTGAAAAAAAATCGATCTTGAGATTTCAGACATTACGATGATACCGAAGATGAATAAAGTAAGTTCGACAATTCCGTCTGTCTGTCTGAAAGTCTGTATGTTTGTACCCCTCCCTACAGCCTAAACCACTAGACCTATGTTCTTCAATCCCGGTAGTTAGTCTTCGGTGATTTCCTAGAGGGGAAATTGAAATTTTTTTTTTAGCTCCAAAAGTAACGGTACCCCCATACACCAGTAATGCATAATCTTATTTATCTCGAAAACGGTGTGATATTATGCACATGTACATGAACTACATTTTGATAAAAAAAAATGTTGGGTCAAAATGATATTAACGGTACCTTTATAGAACGGTTTTTTTGATTTTCGAATTTCTCACCAACCGCTCCAACGATTTTTACCAAAATTTTTATGCAGAAGCTCCTATGCATTTTAAAAAATATAATCTAAAAATTTTTTCAAAAAATAATTTTTGGATTTTTTAAAAAATAATACAAATTTTTTTTTGAAAATTCAATATCTTGAAAACGGATACACGAATAATTTTTTAAATTACGTTATAAATCAATTATCATTTTTTTTTATAAAAATTTTAAGGAAAATTAAGTACATAAAAAACATGTTTCAGTGTCTCTGTATGTCTGTACCTCACCCTACAGAACCTACTAGACCTATGTTCTTCAATCCCGTTAGGTAAGGGTCTTCGGTGATTCCTTAGAGGGGAAATTGATTTTTTTTTAGCTCCAAAACTAACGGTACCCCCCATACACCCATATTGCAAAATCTTATTTATTTCAAAAAGGGCTATAACGATTTTGATAAAAAAATTATGTGTGATATTATGGACAAGAACTGCATTTTTGTCAAACAAAATTTTGGGGCAAAATGTTATTAATGGTACCTGTCATAGAACCGTTTTTTTTTTTTTATTCCGACTTTCTCATTAACGGCTCTAACGATTTTATCCAAAAATTTTCAGCAATAGCCCTCTTAAATAATAAAATAATATTGTATATAAAAATATTCAAAAAATATTTTTTGCGTTTCTTGAAAAAAAAAAATCCTTTTTTTTTTGAAAAATCAAAGGCGCAAAATTTTAAACAGCCTATTATTAGGTATTAGTATGATACAATTTGCTAACTTTATAGTAGTTTACTAATTTATTCATAATTTTAAACATTTTCTAACTAGTATCGTACTAAGCCAATTTTCTTAATAAATTGCTTCTGAACACACCTAAATCAATGACATTTCGTGTAAAAAAGTAAGTACACGAACCTTTTTTGATATTTGCAAATGTCAAAAAATCATATGAAGCTAGCACGATACTAAAAAAATAAAATAGATATTCGATGATTTTAACTTTAATAAAAGGTAGAGAAAGTATGATGCTATATTGGATTAAAATTATCAAATTCGTTGTTTTAACTTAGTATCATACTAAAACAGCTTAAGCATCGTACTAATTCAATTAAAATTTTGCGCCAATATCTTTAAAACGTGTGAACGATTATTTTTTGAAATTATTTGCTAAAATCTATACCTACTACTAAATACTTAAAATTTGCATCCCAAATTTTGTTCTCGAAAAATTTTAAAGAAATTTCTTATATAAAAAATTAAACGGTTTTTAAACTTTTTTTGCATAAATTCATACTTTTCCGGAAATCGGACGGCAATTCCATGCATTTGAACATTTCTCATTAAAGCCATGTTTTATATTTATACAATGTATTTTTAATTCCAAAGTACTTTTACATAAGAGCAAGTTCGTGCGATCCAGTCGTGCATTTTATTTTTCTATTAAAAACATACACATACATAATGTTAGGCAGACGGCAGTATTGCCATGTCCTTATTCTTAAGTATACAAATTTGTAAACCTTATGATGAAAAAATAAAGAATCTATCTATCTATCTATCTATCTAATGTTAGCAAAGTAGCGTAATGAACAGGGTTCGGACTTTACTTCGATCGAAGTAAATCTACTTCGGTTTTGAAAAAAAAAATAATCTACTTCTCCTTTTTAGGATCTACTTCTGTTTGAAAAAATTCTGCAGCACATTTAAAGACAGCGATGGTCACTTTGTATTACATAATTCAAGGTGTATCTACTTTAAAACTAGTTGAGGCATTTCCTTTTCTCAAATGCTCTATCGAAATTTTAAACGATGAATGGAGGTCATTCCGCATTTACGATATTAGTAAAATAGAATTAAGTGATCTGCCTAAACTATTTTAAAATAGTTATATTTAATTACTATTTTTAACAATTCTGAAGCCTGAATTTATTTATATGTATTATGTTTATATATTTTTTTTTAAGAAGTCTTTATGTATACTGTTATATGTATATTTAATTTGTTTCTATTGAAGTCTGAAGTTTGAACTTTTGTTAACAATTTTGTTTAAAAAAGTTTATTTTTTTTTATTAAAGTGATTTGCCTAAACTATTTTAAAATAGTTATATTTAATTACTATTTTTAACAATTCTGAAGCCTGAATTTATTTATATGTATTATGTTTATATATTTTTTTTTAAGAAGTCTTTATGTATACTGTTATATGTATATTTAATTTGTTTCTATTGAAGTCTGAAGTTTGAACTTTTGTTAACAATTTTGTTTAAAAAAGTTTATTTTTTTTTTAATATCCTAAAACTACTTCGAAAATTTTGGATCTACTTCCGTTTTTACTTCGAAAATTTAAAACCTAAGTCCGAACCCTGGTAATGAAATTCATTTACCTCTATAAATTCTTACATATGTTTCATAAAGGGAAATCATTGAAAGGTTTAAGCTGTACAGTTCATACACAAGACCAAGACGTCAAACGACTTAATCGCGATTCGCGAGTGAAAATGGAGTTACAGTTTCAAAAATTTTGGCCTATGACTAGATGAAGTCAACCTCATTCTAACAAAAAATTCACATCAGAATTGACAGGTATTTCATAAGAACATACTCGCATAGAACATTCAGTGGAGATGATGTTATTTTCGTATGAGTTGCAAAAATAAAAATAAAGCATTCCGTCTCGATGGGGTTCGCTCCAAGTATGCCTCCTACAGAGATGTACTTACCACAACATCATTGTCTATTGTTTTGTAGAAAATGGTTTGATCTTCAACTGTGTTAAAATCACTACGACTGTATTGTATCGTTTTTCTTATTTGATAAACCCCACACGCATATGTATACTCGTATAACTACTCTACTACTCGTATGTTCATGATCTAAAAACAAAATAGTGTTTTGCATCTTGTTAAGTGTGAACGAAGTGTAGGTTACCGCTAGTATACCCATCTACAATCAACCTCCTTCGAAAGAAATCTTAAAACGAAATTAGGGCAAGGATGAAACCAAACAAAGAATAGTAGGATAGTCTCCACATAAATTAAGCCAGAATGAATTCAAAATTGGATTAAAAATGTCACAACTATTTTTTTCGCAGGAAAACTGGCTAAGAAAATAGAACAAGTAAACTCCCCAAAGCAGTAATTGACACCATCTCGTATAGCTAATTGGGTTTAAGAACCAAAACAAATAACTACAAATCTAATTAAAAAACTAAATTCAAGAAATTGTTGCTGTCAGGAGGCGTAGCGATTTTAATCTTTAAACATAATGCCAACTTGATTTGAAAGATGAGAATTTAAAACATTTAATCCCTAGCTATGAATGAATCTTTTAAAAAACTATTAAAATTTGGAGGACAATTTGCCCCACTGTGTGGCAGTAGCCGTCACGCTGCTGCTTTATTTTTCCTTTTAAAAGTACCTTGGGGCTGGTAATGCGGTGACGATTTGCTTTCAGCTGGAAATGTTTTTGTAGGGCTTCATTTCACCATTGAAACTGATGGTCAAGAATAAATTTCTCTTCAAATAGTATTTGTATGCGAAAACAAATCGATTCACGATAAAGTAGATCCAACCTAACTCAGAGAAAATATTTGAACTTGATTTGTTTGTTGTTTATATTTACACATCTGAATTGCGCCTTACAAATCCGGAGCATGCCGATTTGAGGATTTTTAAAATTTCCCCGACTATGAATGCAAAATTAAAATAAATAAATTAGTAGACGGTAGACATGATGAATGAATTTCGATCGTTCCACTGGTTGCATTCTTACTAATAGTTATATATTTGTGGATTTTTAAAATTATATCTTAGTAATTATTTATTCAGATAATGAAATATGCAGGTACTACTTAAGTACGTATACTGTACTGGTGAAAATTTATATACCATATGTACAATACATTCATTGTACATATTTGTGGTTAGTCATGATGTTTAGATATTTTTACTTGTGAAGCTCTTAGGTAGTCTAAGAGAAAAACTAAAATGCAGGGTGAAGCAATATGCAAATCAAATAACACTCAAATGAAATTCAACTGATACCGGTAGAACTGAAGCTATTTTTCTCAAAAGTACAGATAAAGATACATTTTCTTGGAAGAAAATATAGAAAGGCTGATTTTTGTATCTGAAATATTTTTGTGGATGTATCGATTTTTTTTTTTAATTTTACGCATTGTTCTCATTCATCGTGAGCCTTTGAGATAAATATGTTTTAGACTCACTCATTTTCAATAAATTTTTACTTGTATGTATGTACATTCATGTATGTAGGTGCTATGGTATATGGCAACTTATGCATTCGTAAAAAATCAAACTCGAGATTTTGATGAAACATTAAACAGTAGGATGATAGGAAAAAATGGGTCCGCAATTCTATCTGTCTATCTGCTTAGGCTGAACGGTTGGAATGATTTTCTTTGAACTTGGTAGATAACGATTTTTGGTAATTTCAATGTCACGCTTTTTTAAGACCAAAAACAAGTGGTATCTGCCACACATTTTTTTCCGAAATTTATGAAAATAGTTTTTTTTCAAGAACTTTACCCAAAAATTTTAAAATATTTTATAACAAAAGCTAGTATTCCTATGCCGCATTGTCAAAATGAAACTCTAGGTTAACTAGTTTTTGAATTATTTATTGATATTTTTAAAAATATTTTAGGACCGAAAACAATAAGCAATAAGTTCGATATAATCCGATACTACTGGCTTTGACATAATCAGTACTAAGTTCATTACCTACTATACGCAGGCAACGAAGTAAGTTAGGGTCGATTGTTTGCTTGTAAGATCATCTAGCGGATAAATAGAAAATAGTTAACAGCCATATTAAATACACAAATCAGCAGCGCTTTACCGATTGCCAATTTTTAAAATTATGTTTGGAAAACGTGAGAACTCGGTACATCATAGATAGTTTTTTACTTGCGACTTATAGGTAACTATAAGGCAAGTTATGCATTCGGAAAAAAAATCGAACTCGAGATTTTGATCAAAGTTGACATTACGATGATAGCGAAGACCAAAAAGTGGGTCTCGCATTCTGTCTGTCTGTCTATCTGTTCGACTACAGCTAAACGACTAGGCCGATTTTCTTTAAACTTGTTAGACATGGGTTTTTATTTTTTTCCCCCGGATGTTATTTTATTTGTTTTTTTAAGACCAAAAATAACGGTACCTGCCATACGATTTTTTCGAAATTTTATAAATTTTTTTTTCTCAAAAACTGTCCCACAGATTTAAAAAAAAAAAAATCAAAAAATTTCATTTACTTAAAGCTAGCTAATGTTGAAAAAAAATTCCAAAAAATTGCTATTTTTGGTACCCCCCTTGGAACCATTTTTTTGATTTTTGATTTTTGATTTGCTCAAAAACGGTACAACGGATTTTGATAATTTTTTTTTTCTGCTAAAGGTCCCCAATAGTTTGAAAATTATTGTGAATTCAAATTTTCAAAAAATAATTTTTTGGATTTTTAAGAAATATTTAAAACTTTTTTTTCAAAACTCACTACATATTTCGAAAACCCCACGCTAGATTTTTTTAAAACTTCATAAATAAAAGTTTTTTAATATAATCTACAAGAAATGAGAAAAAAATGTATTTTACCTAAAAATAACGGTACCTTATATACAAAAGTTAAAAAATAGTTTTCGAAAATCGTATTTTTCTCGAAAACGGTTTCGAGAATTTTGCCAAATTTTTTTTTCTTTTGATTAATTTCTACGATCTATAATTTAATAAAAAAAATTGAAATCTAGATATTACTGACTGTATCTACCATAGAACGATTTTTTCGAATTTCTCATTATCGGCATAACGGATTTCAATTGAAATTTATAGACAAGCTTCTAAAAAGTTTAACATTACATTTCAAAACTTAAAAAAAAATATTTTTTTGAATTTTGAAAAAAAAAGTCTGAAAGTTTTGTATAAAATTATTTACTAAAAATATTATTCAAAAAAGATATTTTTCACAAGATCTATTCTGCTCATATAGGAAATATATTTGCTTTGAAAGCTTATTTTGATCCAACAATCCAATCTCAGATTCGTTTTTCTGTTATGTTTCTATCGTTGTCAATATTTCTATAAATGTATTTATTTTTTTTTGGGAATTTTTCGTTTGCCTTTATTTTGTAAATATGTAGTAAAATTTTTAGTAAGTGAATTTGCTTAAAATTTTTCAAGAATCTTTATTACGGTTCAATAGTGAATGATTCGTAGCTGTTCCGACTTTAAATTTAAGTAATTAAAATGGTACCTTGTATTTGGAATTCTTAGCTTATGATAAACCGTCTGGAACTGTTTAGTTATCCAAAAAATTCAAGTAGCTATAACAATAAACTACCATTACTATTTAGAATTTTCAGATATTCATGTTTGTATATGTAATGGAATCCTTTTGTATCTTATTTTAAATGATTATTTTCACTATTTAACATTATTAGTATAGGAAAAATGAATTTCCCTTTTTAACACAACGTGCATTTTTAGTAACTTAGAAAAAAAACTCCTTTATTAACTCTTTAGTTAATCGCTTCCGATGATTTTAACTAGAAAGCTTCTCAAACTTTAACGATTATTTTACAAATTTTCATATTTGAAAATTTAATTTAAATCTGAGATGTTTTTTCACAAATTATCTTTATTTAATAAGGAATATGTTTTTTTGGTTTAAAGACCGGAGGCATTTTTGAGTCCCAAAAGAATACGTAATAAAATGACAAACCAACTCCTACACCCGATAAAGCAAATAGATAAACAAATATTGTTAAAAACCGCAGGCATCTTTCCGAATAGCGCCTTCGTCTCGGACGAATAATTTCCTCTAATTCTCTTACTGAGAGCGGCGGTGGCGATGGCGGCGGTGAAGGAGTTCGCTCAGTTTCAACGGTTTCAATTATTTGAACAAGTTTTGGCATTTTAGCGAGTGATATATAGGTCTGGGCCTATTGGAACGATTGACAACGAATCTCAGTTAATACTACTGGCAGATGTCACAATTCAATCTGGATTTGAATTCTTTAATTAAGAATCCAATTACAATGGACAACCCGAAGTGTACTTACATACTTTTCTGACAGTTCAGCTAAAATTAATCCGTTCACAATGTGAAATGTAGTTTGTATACATCTATATACCTAACACCTTCGATAATCCGCACTCGGCCTTCTCAAAATCAAAAACTTACCACTTGTCACAGTTTTCTCTTATCCACCATGATGATGTTGTTTGAACTCAGGAAGTGCTGGCATTTTGGAGTCCCAAAGAAATAAATGATAAATTGCCAATGTCATTCCCATGCTACTAAGCCCGCCTAGATATATGCCTAGCGTAAGGATTTTGAATGTTTGCGACTCAAGAAAAGGAACTTTCTTTTCTTTTTGTTCCTCTTTAGGTGGGTTGCTGTTCTCTGCCATAACTGATTTTCAGAGATATCTTGATAAAATAAACTATCACTTCAAAGCAGTCTTGCTTTTCTTAACTTGATATGTGTATCGGCTCTAAGTTTGGACACAACTAATTTAACCATTGTTAAGGTGTCGCTTTTTCTTGTTTTTCATAATGGAAAACACATAAGGCATGTAATTGGGAACGCAAATAAGCATTAAGAGCTTGTGACTTTTGAGGTGGTTTAGTGGTTTCTTTATTTCTTCTCACGGCCGTAACCACTGTAGTCAGGGCCTGTTTGTGAAATTTGAAAAAAAAAAACTTATTTTGGTTAATAGATATCGTAAAGGGTGGACATTTTTTCAAGACTTGGTTTGTATGGAAGCTAATTTTCAGTCAAACCAGAATTTATAGTGCATCTGTAAATGGCGGCGACTGAAATAATGAATTTCTTCAAAAATGAAAATTTTGGAAACATGAAATTATTTATTTAATCAATAATAACTTTTAAGTTGATTTATAATGAATTTTTAAATGTTTGTATTAAACACGTAAAGGACTCGAAAAAGGCTTGTTTTTGTATATTGTGTCTTCAGTCTTATTATTAACTGAACTGAAGAAAAGGATTATACTGGAACCATCTGGTATGTACATGTATATAACGTATCTACAAATTGTTTGCAGACGTAGGTTGTAAGGTTCTCCCTCTCTCTAACAGCATTTTGTACAAACTTATTGTGCAAGCTGTATAAACTTCATCTAAATTGTTGGTATCACTTTGAAGCAACTTATAACAAAACTGACATATACATATCTTGGTGCACAGTGCGCCTCTGTACTCTAGCGTCTGTTCGCTTTGAACATTTGCACAAATAGATGAACGGCCCTGTTTATTCTAAGTACACTTCTATTTTCATTTATTTGGTTAGATACCGTTTTACGTGTTTTACTCACATTTTGAAGAAAAATAAATACAAAATCTATAATATGTCTTTGTCTCACCCTGTCAGGGGCTAACTTTAAGACAACTTATTGCGTTCTGTAAAGTACTTAGAGAGAGTAAAAATAGATTGAAATAGTTTAATCTCATTGTTGTATACCATAACGCTAACAATACCCAGTATTATTTTTTCTTAGAAAATGAAATGAAAAGAATTAAAAAGAATATCTTTTGTTCTTAATTTTTTCTTTCACTTTAGATCACGCATCACATTTAGGGAATTAATCTTAGTTCAAAACTGACTTGAATTAATTGTATGTGATTTCACAAAAGGAAGTGTAATATATTCAAAACCAAAATATTGAGAATTTTTACTGGAAGTACCTACTGTGGATTGGTAAATTTCTTAATATAAAAAGGTGTCCAGTAAACATTTTTTCATGAACATTTTTGCATTGTTTTTCTTAAACCTTTATTAAAATATTTAGTTCTTATGTACGAGTAATTTGAAAATATTTTTTGGGTTGAAATATCTGAATTCAAGTTCAAAATATAAAATGCGTGAGTGGTTTGTACATAATTTTCATTTTGAATTTAGAGATCAGTAATAAAACTAGATATACAAGGTAGCGCAAAATTAATCACCCTATCGGCAGATGTTATAATTTTTGCAAAAATGGCATCGTACGTTAATCATATTTGACAATTGTTTTTTCTGACCAATAATCGGTTGGTGGTGTTAGCGCAGCATGAATTTCGACGTCGATTTCCCAATTATGTCGCATCAACTGGGCAAAAATTCCGGCGCTAGCTACTAGACTCGAACGGACTGGAACCACAGGAGAACATGCAAGGCGTGGCCGCGACCGGACTTGACGTTCGGCCGAGAATATTGCGGCTGTTGCTGCCAATTTCGCTGAGAACCAAGAAACATCAACCAGACAACGAGCCACGCAATTGCACATTACTTGACGGACCCTACAGCGAATTTTAGTGAAAGACTTACACATCGATACCTTCCCGCAAGAATGTATTAAGCGACATTTTTAAAATTGTTTAGGAAACGAAAAAACGTCTCATTTAGTTATTTTTTTGTGTATTTTATTGGACGAAACAAATATAAAAATGTCGCTTAATACATTCTTACCGGAAAGAAATCTGTTTCGTCCAAAAAAATACACAAAAAAATAACTAAATGAGAAGTTTTTTTCGTTTCCTGAACAATTTTTAAAATGTCGCTTAATACATTCTTGCGGGAAGGCATCGACATGTTCCCGTACAAAGTGCAAATAGAGTTAATGCCTGCTGACAGTCATTTCTGAGAAACATTTCCACTAAGCGGCTTCGTCAATAAGCAAAATCTTCGTTTTAAGGGCACTAAAAATCCGCGTGTGGTGCACTAAGAGCCATTACACCCACTCAAAGCCACTGTGTGGTGCGGCCTTCACGACGGAGGAGTGATTGGGCCGTATTTTTTTGAGCATGCCATCGTGAATAAGGTCACTGGCGAACACTACGGGGCCATGATAAACGACTTCTTACTGTTGACTAAGAATTGCTTAGTTAAATTGTCATATTCCTATTATCTGCTTTATCGCCAATGGTAAGGAAATTCTATATATGGTACTACTGAAATAAATCAGCCAAGTAGAAGACTTAGCACTATTAATGGAGTCCATTAATGGAGTCCAACGTAAATGATTACAATTTTAATCTTGGTTGGGTATAGTTCACATTGGATTTTTGTCAAAAAATCGATGAAAGATGAACTGAAGTTTGGGGTAAACTACTGAAGCAATAAGTGGTACAACCAACGATTTGCTGATTCTCAGTTAAGTCTCAACCGGTGTTAGATTAGAGAACATATTCAATTTCCGAAGACATGTATAGAAACGTCCAACCAGAGAGGTTAATATGGTCGATAAGGATGAAAATGAACGATTTATTTTAAGGCCTAGACTTAAAAGAGTAGTCGAAAACTCAATTTGAAATTGTGCTAGAAAAACAGGTAGTAGATTGCTCGTATCAAATATCCGTCTAGAGATAGCAATAATGTGAGATTTCGCTGGATTTAGCGTAAGGCCATTATTACAGCGACCAATTGTGAATCTCATCCAGATCTTCAATTATTCTGCAAGTTAGATATTCGAGTAAGTTAAAAGTTCCCTAAAGATAAATTTGATTATCATCTGCGTAGAGATGTCATATGACATTTTTGCAAACATGTGATTGATAAGTCATTTATAAACATGCAGAACTAAATAGGACACAAGATGGAACCCTGTGGGACTCCAGCAAGTAAGCTGATTGAATCAGAAGAATTATTGCCACCTTTAACCTTTTGAGTTCGATGACTTAAATAGTCTTGTATAAGACGAACCAAACTGTCACTAACGCCAAAGTAAAGTTAGTTAGTTTCTTGCACAGAATACTATGATTAACTCGGTCAAATGCTTTTGTTAAATCCAGCAAACAGAGAAGTGTTCTTCAAGAACCTTAACCATAGCCGTAGAGCAGCTGTGAACTACTCGAAATCCTCACTGCACCGGAGAAAATAAGTTACAAGTCCGCATGTGGTTTGAAATCTGGTTTGACAAAACTTTTTCTAAGATTTTAGACAGGCAAGGCAGTATACTTATAGGCGAAAATCTGATGCAATTGAAGGATTGTTTTTCTTAGGCACAGGAATTACCTTTGCAAGCTTCCAACATTTTGGAAAAGAAGAGGTCGTGATACAAAAATTTACTATGTGAGTCAAGGTGGGTATAATTTGTGGTAATATCATTTTAATAAAACGTATTAGAACTCCATCTTCACCCACTGAGTTGGATCGAAGAGAAAGGATATACATACATGACCAATTCATTCTCAGAAACGACTTCAAATTGAAATTCAGAAGGAGGTTCATAAATGGCGGAGGTGTTAATTGTGAAGCTAGATGCCTGTAGTAAGACAAATGGATGACAATTAAAGATTTTAAAACTTTGATAGGTTATTGCGGCCATATTGTTGAAACTTCATCTATCGAATTGACTGTTATTTGTCTTGCTAGGTCAACATGGAGAGTTATAGCTTTAAATAACATGTGTAAATGACTTAATTGTTTTATGAAAGTGAGTCTTCTGTTCGAGCAATATTTCGTGTGCTTCGCTTATTTTACGGTTAGAATAATCATCCTACCGAGAGGACTATATGCAACATGGTGGATAAATATGAGTCGACTGGTTTCGTGAACAATCCGCTAAAACTTTAAAATTGAATTTCACTATTAATGAATGTAAGATAATCGCAACAAAGTTAAATCATTTAAAATGCATGACTGGGTCACACGTATTTGCTCTTATACGTTCAAAAGGTTTTGAATTTAAGAAATTGTAAATATGCATATATATATACGAGTATATTTGTTTAACGAATTACCATACTTATTTTAACTCAAACTAGTGAAGAAGTTGTTTTACATGATTACTACGGTAAAATATTCTTATATAAAAAACAATGAGTATATTTACACAATCGGTACCGTTGCAATAAATATTCGGTCTACCTCCGGTATTATCGAGCGTAACGTTTGCACTAAGGGAAACTCATTTTTACAGTAAAGTATTATCATTTGGACGTGCTGTTCAATCGTCTTACTTGCCATGGTCATTTGGGATCAGCAACTGAATAATTAACATCAGATGTCACCAAAACAATATGACCGCAACAGGTTGCCAAAATCTACCCACGCCAATTGAAAAAACCCTTTATATTTAAAACTCATAATAAATAATAAAAAATAATATTTTCTCACTCCATAATAATTTATGCATTCGGGTGCAGTAACACGAATATCTTTATCTAAAAAATAAAAAAAAATGTGAATACTATAGGATTTTATCGGAGTGTGAACAACTTCATATGTTATCGGTATTGGCACACTGGTACTTGTGTGAATCTGTTAATGATAATAGCAACTTCGAGCGACTGAATTGTAAATCTTATTTTATCCACATTCAATCCGTAATCATGTCATTTCAGAAGAATATTTGACTGGCAAAATCCGTCACAGCCATAGTTAATACAAAATTTCATCATTTGTAACGCTCAGATAAACGGATCGACTTGTTTTGAAATTAGATAAAGATTATCAGCCATATTTATTAGATTTCCTCATAACACTTTTTGATATTTGTCAAATTAGGTATTGCCAAAAAATTTTAGCCATACTTGTCTGTCATCTATCGTCCAAAGCTCGAGTACAATTCTCATATTTGGGCAGGTGCTCCAAGAACTCACTTTAAAAATGATAGGTGATAAAAGTATAACAGAAACATTTGAAACTCTTGAGCACCATCGCAATGTTTCTTGTCTTTCACTATTTTAACGTTATTTTTATAAACACTTTTCTAGTGAAATAGCCAGCTGCATTCCTCCCCTTAAACTATTTGACCGTAATACACAGGCTTCACGGAATGCCCATCAGCTTACCCATGAGCCCAAATTCGGACGTACAGTTAAATTCAGAGATTCTTTCTTTAGCCGCACCACACGAATGTGGAATGCTTAACCCGACTCTGTGTTTCCCTCCCACTATAATGTTCAGATATTCAAAAGCAATGAGCATCGGTATCTCTTCTTAAATTCTCTCCCACTTTCCTAAAACGCTCGCACTGTGCTAAAATATTTTAAGGTTCGATTTTTTTACGAATGCATAACTTGCCTTATACCATAGTACCTAAGTATAAGTCGGAATTAAAAATTGTAATCTTATTTCAACAATTGTCTATATATATCCTCATAACATTCAGAGACAAGCGAATGAATTAATGAATTTGAGTGAACTTTTGGGTAAGTTCAATGAGCCAGTTTATCAATTCCAAAATAACTAGTCAATTAGAAGCTTAAAACTTGCCTTAACTTGTTCATTGTATTATTCACTTTTAAAATAAAACTCAGACAACCAATTTTGGTGGCAATCAATACAAAATGTTTATCAATAAAATTTTGGAGTTGGAGAACTATCTTAAGTTAGACATACGTACTAGTACAATATATTTTTAACTTTTTAACAAAATATCACACTTACCTCTTTTCACAAAAAAGCACAATCATCATAATCACTGAACTGAACAAGGCTACTTATGTTTTAGTATAGGTAACGGTGGCATAGACGAATCCCAAAGAAAGATGTGGTACACAGCTAAGGTGAAGCCTAGACCGCCTACGCCACCAAGATAAATTCCCAATGTTATTAACCGAAAAAGTTTCGACTGGAAGAAATTTTCATTTTCATTTGTTTGTTCCTTTTCTTCCGCAGTAGCTGATTTAGGTGTTTGTGTTAAAATTCCGCGTTTACTCATTTCTTCGAAATTAATTAGTTTTTTCGTTTAGTTTTAATGATTTTGTGAAGGGTAGTGTGGTTTTGTTGAGTTAATGTCGAATGTCAAAAGACAACTGATTTGAATTCGAAAATATATTCATTAAATATAAAAATGATATTTTTATTGCATACCGAAGAATTCGAATCATTAAATTTAATCGGATTGCAGTTTTGTATGACAAAACAAAACATAGATTGTAAAGGTTTGCAAGGGATTATGTGTTTCCGCTTTCCTTTTTTTCTTTGATGTTTTACCACCTTGATAAGTAAAAATGGAGAATAAGCTTCTTAGCAAGCTAATGCACATTATATAACATATTTATCGATCAGTGTAAAAAGTAAAGCTACTTTAGTGTATATATTTTTATGTACAAACTTATATTAAAAAAAATAAACTACAAATAATTTAAATTCATTCTAATAAACTTCATGACCATGAACTTTGGCAACGGGTGGCATTGTAGAGTCCCAGAAGAAAAAGTGGTACAATGCGAACAAAAAGCCGATTCCACTGACCAAACACACATACATTATCACTGAGAACAGACGAAATAACTTTGAATCATAGAATGATTCGCTCCTTGCGGATCTGAATGCCTCTTCTTCTTTGGCCTTATTTGTCAAGAGACCGGATTTGCCGGCTTCGACATCAGCATTCGAAGGCATGGTTGGGTTTGTTTGAATTGTTGCTGATTTTAATACACAACTTCAAACGTACAATTTATTTGGCGTCAAAAACCGATTTTTTTAAAATTTTAACTCAACAAATTTTATTTCGAGTAATGATGAACGAGTTTTGTGTTGAAAAATTTGACGACAAGTGTCTGTGTTATTTGTTGACCGCTCGGTATGAACTGAATTTTTTTCTTTTCATGTTTAATGTGAATGGGCACAACGATTCTACCTTTAACATCGATTGAGCTATAAAAAAAAATTCATTTTGTTTTGTTTGTAGGTGCAATACAACTGATAAGTACATGGAATTTACATGGAATCCTCAAACCGAGTGTCGTTTTAAGATTTCTTTTGGTTTTGTTTTTGGTCGTAGGCAGCGTAAATAGAAATATATATATTATCAAAAATACATTATTCTATAAAAAGATAAATGGCGCTAAGAAGAACCAACATAAGAATGAACTATTTGAAAAGTTGAAAAGTACAATGGAATACAAATGTAGATAAACCAGAATGGATCTTTGACGTAAAAGCTTAAATTTTCATTATGTAGTTACTCCAATCTTCATTTATTCATATTTTATTTGTGTGAATGGAAAAAATGATTTCAAACTACTACCTACCTGTCAACAGGCAATTATGAATTGCGTTTAAGCCCTGATTTGGATTTTAGGGTTTATTGCTTTCCATTTGAATATTTAAATTACCAATAAGTAAGCAACATCGAAAATAAACAAAATTACATAACAAATTGTGTGGTACGTCGAGAGTTTTATCGAACTTTATCAAGCTTCTTGATACATCGATGTTAACTTTTATTTTACTACTACTACTTAAAGTACTAACAATCTTTACTTGAAAGTATTTCACTAACTTTTTTTTGAATATTTTCAAACAAGTATAGTGCTGATGGTATTTTTCAAATAAATTGCCGCTAAACACACCTTAAACAATGACAGTTAAAGCAAAAAAAAAACTAAGTTAACAGACCTTTTTTTGATATTTATAAATGAAGTTAGCACAATGCTAAAAAAAAACCAGGTATTTCATGATTTCATGATCGTTGTTTTAATCGTGTATTATACTACGTAAGCTTTTGTATTTATCCTATTCTTCTGGACTCTTTGCCAGTGGAAACAGGAGCTGTACAGCCAGTCCCTAAGAAGGGCGAATACTCCTCCTCCTCCAGTTACGGACCAATTGCACTTATGTATGTCCATTCTTTCTAAATGCTTAGGTTTCCTCAGAAGTTGTAAGCAGTTTTTTTTCCCTTCTGACCTGGCTACAATGTATAAGACATAAATTCAACATAAGATTGAGTATAGCTCCCACATCTGGACAGGTGCTCCTTAAACTTAACTGTATGTCTTAGACAGAATCGAAAACAGGGCCATTAGACTAATTGGAGTCAGTTATATTACGGAAAATTTTGCTTCTCTCGAACACCGTCGTAATTTCTATTGTCTTACTTTGTTTTAGCGCTTCTTCTATAAACAGTGCTCTAATGATGCAGCCAGCTGTATTCCGCCCTTGAAACAATTTAGCTGTAATACTTGTCTTGCTAACAATGTTCATCAGTTTACCTTTGAACCTACATAATTTCGGGCGTACTGTAAAATACAGAGATTCTTTTTTTAGCCGTATTACTCGATTGTGGAATACTTTACCCACTAGATTTTTCCCCCTCATTGTGATGTTCAAGCATTTAAAACCAATGTACATTGGCATCTCGTTTTAAATCCCCTCCTCATTTATTTATTCAAATCAATATAAGGGTATTCATAACCCCTTTAGTGTGCGCTTATTATAAAAAAAAAACTGTACTCATTTAACTGAAATATTGCACCAAGGTTTTTAAATTGAATCTGAATTGTACGATTCTACTTTGAAAGGTAAGAAACAATAGTTATGTGCACAATCTAGTTGAAGGTTGGGGTACAAAACGAATTGGCTCGAACCAGCAGTAAGGTAATACATATCCATCGCACAGCAGCAAATTTTTAAAACATTTTCATGAAAAAAATTGGTATGCCAATAATAAGTTTTTGTATGCCTGGCTAAATCGATTTAGGCTATGCAATGAAGAGTCCACTTAACGAAACTATTTGCAGCACAACCGTTACTACGTTTATATGCAGTATCGAAAGATCGAGTTGGATTAGGGTCGGATTTTCGACCCAGGTTTTTCGTCATTTGAGTTGAGAGCTCGATTTGGAGTTCAGTTGAAATGGTGTTGAGCGATTCTGAAACATTTTGTTAAGCCAACTCCTCGACCCAGGATTTTCGTCTCATACTTCGACTCGACGCCGCCGGCCGCTGAGCGAGTGAGATCGAGCCGAACGAAGCTTATTTCAACTCAATGCCCGTTTACAAAGGGTCGAAGCGAGCTTCAAGCAAGTGAATTTAAGACACTCTTCCTACGTTTATATGAGGTGTTGAAGCCCTTTGTATACCTGTGTTGAGTTGAAATAAGCTTCGTTCGACTCGATCCCACTCACTCAGCGATGACGAGTCGAAATGTGAGACGAAAAACCTGGTTCGAGGAGTTGGTTTATCAAATTGTTTCAGAACCGCTCAACACCATTTCAACTCAACTCCAAATCGAGCTCTTAACTCAAATGACGAAAAACCTGGGTCGAAAATTCGACACCAATCCAACTCGATCTTTCGATACTGCATATAAAAGTAGTATATCTGTAAAAAGAAAAAAGTAACTTATAAAGAAAACTAGCGGCCCGGTACGTGCTTCGCTACGTATAAAGTGAAATAATAAAAAAAAATTAATTGCAACATCAAATTCATTTATTCAAACAAAAAAATATTTTATTAATTGCTAGCTATTTTAAAACTTAATCCAAAACATTTTGATAAACAATATTCTTTGTTTTTCCATTTTGGGCATGAATAAACAAACGGCTGGGGGTACCGACTCTGGAACAGGCAATATAAAGTTGACCATGTGAAAAACATGATTCCTCCAAATTCACACCACAAACGTGAAGTGTTTGCCCTTGATCCTTGTTGATGGACATCGCAAATGATAAACGCACAGAATATTGTAACCATTTGAACTCAAATGGCATATCAGTTGGAATCATAGGGATACGTGGTATCGAACAAACTTCTCCTTTTGATTTAGCAGCTAAGATCGTAGTTTTAATCAAATTTGGCAATAACTTTTTCACTGCCAATCTGGTGCCATTACACAGTTTTGGTGGATTAATATTTCGCAATAATATGATCAAAGAACCAACTTTAAAATTCAAGCAATGCGGTGGCATACCAGCTAGTTCCAATGAATTTAAAAATTCAATTGGATAATTCATTGCCTCATCTTGATTCATAACACTGTTGATTACCACGTAAATCTTGCATTGTTCGATTAAATGCTTCTAGTGATTTTTTATTCGCTGTTGTACACTCATCCCATAAAATAATTGGCGTTAATCGCAGAACTTTTGCCATAGCAGAATTTCTCGAAATATTGCAAGTTCAAGTTTCAATCACCTGTACATTCAATGGCAATTTTAGTGCAGAGTGTGTATTCCGACCACCTTCTAATAATGTAGCAGCAATTCCCGAAGATGCAAGTGCCAATACAATTTTCTGTTGTTCCGATCGAATAGTTAGAATAGCTAAAATCAGTGACATAACGAACGTTTTGCCTGTACCACCAGGCGCATCCAAGAAATATAATCCACCTGCATTATTGGAAACGGCTTGCATGATTGTGTCATATACGATGAAGTTCCGAAACATGTTGCAATTGCTCATTTCTGCGATGAAGTACAATATCACGGGATTGAAACTGATCACCAAGAATTACAATTGCAACCTCATCAATTGTGGGTGCATTGAATCGCCTTGCAAGCTCTCCAAAAGGTGTTCTATCAGCCCTTATTACGATTTTGTGATTATCAGATGGCATACGATCGAAAGCAATTTTGAACAATTGAACTAATGCATTATGGTGATGGAAAAACCTTTGTAGCTCACGAATAATTTCTCGTCTTGTATTCGAAACAATTGCACAACGTTGATCCAATTCACGATTTTCATCACCAATAAAATAAATTTGCAAAAATTGATGATCAGCGTCGAAGTATGGCAATAACGAACCAGCTTGATGATAAATCTGGCCCTGAATCTGTAACATGTATGCAATTTTAGGTAGATGTTAGATCAGAATTTTTAAAACTATCGAATACTTTATGATTCAGATTGATATAAACATGGGACAATCATGTTGAAGTATTTACCTTAAACGTTCGGCATAATTATCTCTAATAATTTTATTAGCACTAAAAGAGGTCATTTGAAATGCCGAATTGTGTTGTTGAATATGGATCAAAAAGTGATTCGACGTTTGAGATGTCCCAAAAATAAATGAATACAATGGTTTGAGTGGAGTTTCTAATGCTGGAAATCTCACTTTGCCATTAGCACAACACATGCCGGGCATTTCACGTGGAAAGTTAGCCGCATCATAATGTGGACTGTTGTAATTAAAAGCAGCACGCATCATTTTAGCCAAAAGAGCAGCACGACGTATTCGTGATCGGCGTGCACGGTTCAGTAGAGGTACAGGGTCAACAGATCTATTTCGTGCATTACGTGTACTGCGATGCATTAGCTTGTGCGCGTTCATCTGCAGTCTGTGATCGACTTAGTAATGCCACATCATTTGCATTACGCGTTCGCCGACCTATATTTGCTCGCCCGGCTTGTGGCATTATTCCTTCATATAAAAAAGAAATAAATAAATAAATAAAAAAAATATAAGTTTCAATTTGACAGCAAAATCCCCACTAACAAAATGATCCGACATTTATTGAATTCATTTGTAACAAAAAATGTGATAAATGAAGAACCACTCGACCGATTTTGTGCAAACTTCACATAAACCATCTACTAAATAGTCCAAACAAAGCTATAAAATTTGGTTTGGATAGGTAAGCCCGTTCTTGAGTTATAGAAACACAACGAAAAGTGGCATTGATTTTTATATATATAGATGAAGCTAAATGACTAGTTAATTGGATGAACACACGTGTTTTCTGGAAGATAGCTCAAAAAATAAATGGCAAAGTATATGTCATCAATCGTCATCTTAATTGTATAACCTAAAGAATGTATTATTATCAACTTCTTAACCAATTGTCTCTGGGCGATGATAGAGTACAATTTATGCAACCTGCTTTTTATGATGAACTTCTAGACCAAACAATCTTGAAGGAAGGGGTATCAATATCCATGAATAGTCTCAATAAGGCTAGAAAAGCGGCTGGATCGGATAGAATACCCTCAGAATTCTACAAGTATGACACGGACCAGGTCATCAGAATATTTATAACTAATTATTAACAAACTGAGTTCTGAAAAACATGGAAACTAGATGGCAGCTTAGAGAAGTCCAAGGTTATATTATTCCGAAAAGATGGATGAAGAGCAAGTGGGCATAACAATAATAATTAGAGGAAGTCGTTTATAAATATAAATATTTATGGGTCTGTATAATAAAACAGAATGGAAAAACATCTCACGGAAAAATTTTAAAAAGCAAATACTACAATCAATATTGCATGGAAAAAATTCTTCAACAATAGGCATAAGGCTAACAGGAACAAATACAAAATATTTGAACCGGGGCTGAGTCAACATTGCTGTATCCAGCTTGGGGTGGAAAGAAATATGAAATAGCTCCTCCGATTTTATATTAAAAGGATATTTTGACAACTATATAAAATTTCCCAAATTATGTACGTGCTAGAAACGGGTGCCGTTACATTATTCACTTAAGCACTAAAATGCAAGTTGACTACATGTAATATCCTGGAAATGCCCGACTTGCTTAATTTACTTGAAATTAGTTGCTACTTTTAATATCTAGATTGCTGAGCCCTTTTCGACCAATTCTCTTCGTACTCAAAACGAAATTCCACCGCCTATAATTAAATTAAAATTAAAATTTAAATTATAAAACCCTTAACATGTTATTGGTAAGCTTAAGTTACTTTGCACATTTAATTGAAAATGGCGATTGGATTTACCAACCATATTAATGGAAACCACCAACCATATCACCTTCCTGTTCATATTTGTTTTCAGATATAATATGTATGTACATGTGTGCGTTATTTATATTTCAATGTACATACATACATCTGAATGTATATAAAATTATTCAGAAGCTATGCAGTATACACGTGGAAATTATTATTTTGTACGTCATTATACAGCATTTGCGCATATTTAATTCTTTATTGTTTTCATAAAAAATTGATTTTGGATTTAAGACATAACCAAAACAAAATTGAATAAATTTTCCACTTGCATGAGGGTATAAAACTGATTGACACTTCTATTTGCTTGCATTAATTTACAATCTCTCAAGTAGTGTCTTTCCAGGAATTTTTTTAAACCAATAACAAAACTAAAATAAAACAAAAACATAATAAATTAAAAAAAATGACTGAAGAAAAAGAGCAAACTAAAGGAAAGGAACCTCAAGAAAAGAAAACTGACTTTTTCGACTCAAAACTGTTTAAGTTCATAACGTTGGGAATATATCTTGGTGGAGTTGGTGGACTTGGATTCACTTTGGCATTGTACTATTTATTTATATGGGAATCGAAGATGCCTGAATTACCGATTTTAAAGAAAATAGGAAGTCCAAATCCTATATAATTAAAAAAAAGAACTTGCCATACAAAACCCTAAAAGTATTATTCGACCCTATTATAAGATTCCGTCAAGCTAAGTATCCGTTACATATTCGTTTGTTTTGCTTTGCGGTGTTCCAAAACATTTGTTAAGCTTGTTTTTAAAGAAAGTTCTTTTTGATTGTGGTTTAATATTGTGTTGGGAGCTTTTGCAATATTCTTCATGGTATTCAATTGAAATATTCTTCATGTTGGATTCTATGAAAGGGTTGGACATATCAAGTACAACTTTAAAGATATTTAAATAATTTATTAATTATGCATTAAGAAATATTATTAAAAAGAATTTAGTGGTTGATAAGTTAATAGTTTATAATCCTTTCCTTTGCACATAAATACAAATATTTATCTACATTTAATCATACACATATGTATGTATAACTTAAATAAATTATACCTAACAAACTACTCAAATTTATCAAATTACTCAAACTACTCAAATTATCCAAACACAGACAATCAATGTATTAAATAAAACTTACATTTTAATGTATAACATTCTTTGTATCTTTAATTAATTTAATGGTCGCTGATTCTTTTCGATGGTTACAGGAAACCGTAAGTATATTTCCGGCATGGTAGAGTCAAAGAAAAATAGAAAATAAAACGATAAAACCATTCCCATACCACTCACGCCCCCTAAATATAAAATTAACGTGATCCATCTAAACAGTTTCGACTCAAAAAATGATTCTTTTTCTCGGTTCAATTCGTCCTCATCTGAAGGTGATTTTCTTGGTTGAGTATCAGCCATTTTAAAACTGTTTTTGAATGCTTGAAATGTGAAAAAGGCATAGTCTTTTATACTATTGCCAATAATTAAAATCGACAGAAAATATTCAAATTAAATACAAGATTTGTATCAATTATCAGGACAGAATGACAGGAGCTGTTGAGAAACTTGCAAGACATGCATAAATTTGTATCGCATGACACTTTCAATTGAAATTAATTATTTTGAATTGAAAAATGTACATAAGTTATGTACTCGTTTTGAAATTAATTTTGTAAAAATATACATTATATAGCATTCAAAACGCATATTGAATATAGGGTAGTTAGATATGTTTTTACTCAAACCATGATATTGAACAACTAAAAGTTAAAAGAAAATGAATTTTTATTTTGAATTTTAACTAGCCCATAGCTTGATTGACAAAACTTTATCCCATTCTACCAATGTTCTATTTCGTTATATACACATACATGTATGGTTTCTGGCTACTTGAGTAGCACTTCAACTCCATCTGGAATTTAGGGCAGGAAACAAAATCCCTCCATTTATCACGATTAGACACAAGCGGTTTTAGCTGTGGCCACGTACGAACATCCTGAGACCTTGCTTTAACCATTAAATTTGACCTCCAGGTTGTTTTTGGTCTTCCAACAGGTCTTGCGCCCTGAGGATTCCATTCAATAGATTGCTTCGAGATGCTATTGTCAGGTTTCCTCAATGTATGGCCAATCCACCGCCATTTTCGTTGCAGACTTATCCTTTCGATTATAGTTGCTATTAAGTTCGGGAACATGGACAAAAACGGTGATACCACGCCAAATATTAAAGTTTTTAAGTCCACCTTTTTTGGTAACTTAATTATAATGTCATGCTTTCAATCACTAGAATAGGTTTCATTTTCCCAAACAGCCTCTACCAACGGTTGCAAAATACAAGAACTTGCATCAGGATCTGCTTTCAAGAACTTTTAAACGGTACGCCATCAAGTTCAGCAGCTTTAATGGTCTTAAGAAGGTAAATCGCGAATTTTATTTCTGCACTTGTTGGGGGACTGGTGTCAATACCTCTGGAAGACCTGTGTGCATTTGCAAATTGAGGATTCAGATTTGCCTCCTGGACATCGTTGAGCAGTGTACCAAAGTGATCCTTCCACGTTCGCAGCTGATCTTCTTTAGTCACCAATAGGTTGCCGACAACATCTAACACCGGATGGTTCTTTTTGCTACGTTCTCCGACAATGTCTTTGGTGATTTTGTACAGATGTTGGGTATCACCTCTTCCTGCAGCTATTTCTGCACTCCGCGCAAGTTTGTCCAACAAAGCCCTCTTGTCACGTCTCACTCATCTGTGAAATGCCTTAGATACAGACATAAACATCAAACTATAAGTTAGACACTTTGTCGCGAAGTGTGGTGTCAAAATTTCGGTGTATGTACATATATTGGGGTCACTTAAAAAATCCATACACTAAGGAAAACAAACCACTTTGGTGTCTACAAAGGGACAAATGAGAACCCTATGAAATAAAATGCAAGACCTAATCGCAATAAATTGCTCATATGTAAAAGCCTAAATATTTTTTAAAAAGAATATCACTAGAGGCAAATTTTCATAACCATAATATTGTTTTTTTAAATTACTAAAAACAACTCATTTTGGTAGATGGAGCTAAAAACAGGATGCCATGTTATTTCTTAAGGAAGAACAAAAATAAAAAATCGTTGTAGTAGTTTAAAAAATAAAATTTTTAGAACATTTAAAAAAAAAAAATAAGAACGACAACTTTAAATTTATTAAGAACTGATAGTTACATGGAACACATTTAAGCTAATTTACAATATCATTTCAAAATTTTGAAAACAATCGGTCTAAACTTTTTTTTCACGTTTTTTTATCAAAATTTAGTCTTTAAATGCGAATTTCTCAAAAACCATTGACATGAGTAATTTAATTTAAATGCAGGATTATAGAACAATCTTCTGGCTTTCAAATGCAGTATAGCACTTTATTGTAAGTGTTGCCGTTGTTTTTTAATATTTTTTTTTTAATTTAAACCATTTTTTCTAAAAGTGCCTCTACCTCCTAAACGGGGGGAGATAGACCCCCCTCCCATAGTAAAAAGTGCTTGTTTTTGACTCCTCTACAAAAATCCGTCATCAAATCTTGGCGGCCAAGTTATTGTACTCGTGTCTAATTTTTTTCTTACATCTTGTAATTTTAATTTTTTTTAAAATCTAAAAATGTTTTTTAACAAAAATTATCATAACCTAGTTTATTAAAAAAAATTACTTATTTAGAATGAAACAACATCCCTTTCGGCTGACGAAATTTTTTAATGATTGTTTAATTCATCTCAAATTTTGGAAAAAAAAAAACACAAAATTCTATATAAACTTAAATAAGTATTTTGTAAATGAAGAATATTTCACAGTTTTAACAACTTCAACAGAAATTATCTCTATACTCTATCCAACAACAAAAATATCTTACAACTCGATGGTGTCAAAAAAGATAAATTCAAATTATTTCAATATACATATATATGTATGTATATTTGAAGGTTATATATTCCGAATCAACAGACAACAACCCTACTGATAATTCTCATAAATACGTGGTGATTCATAGTGCTCAGTACACCAAACTAAAAAGAGCTTAAAAAAGAGATATCTCATTGAAAGCCGCTTCAGTCAAAATGGGAGATACCAACATCGTCCTTGTATTCATAGTATAATTTTTTTAGACAAAGTACTTTATAGTGAAAAATGAAAGTATTTATAGTTTAAAATTAATTATAAATAAAGGGAAACTAAGCTCATTTTTACCTACTAAAAGAATAATAATTTGTCATAAACGGGAAATTAAACGATAAAGGCTCGGTCAAACAGAACGCGTTTTTACGCCGCGTTTCACCGCCGCGTTCAAACGAAGCGTTGTATTACATTGTAATACATGTCCCATGTCACACTGAACGCGTTTTTGACGCCGCGTTTAATTCACCATGGCGTTGCAACGCGGCGGTGAAACGCGACGTTGTGTGAAATTACAGATTATTTCTAACGCTGCGGCAGTCAAAGGAATTTTAAATTTTTTCAAGATGGAAAAATTAATTGAATTGGTGAGAAATTACCCATGTATATACGATATGGGTGATAAATTGTATAAGAACATTGTTTTACATACATATTTAATTATTATTATTGAAATATGAGATAAATTTGGCTCTCACCATAAATGCCGCATTGATAGGTCTTCTGTTATTTGGCCTTCGAGATGTGCGACTCTTCTGTTTTTGTTAATTGGCATGTACCCAAATTCTTTTTCTTTTACGGGAATTTCGTAAAATAGCAAATAGAAGCAATAATTCCCTCTCCGAATCTGAGCTGCTTGAAATTATTTTTGTTAAGGAATTATTGTTTCGTTTGTTCATTGCTTGAAAGCTATCTGTTTGACGTCCTCTGACGCGGCGGTTGCAATGTCGCGTCAAAATAATCTTACCGTCGCGTTAAAAAATCTTAACGCGGCGTTGAAAACGCGGGCTCAACTTTCCTTTAAGGTAGCACGAATTTCCACACGCGGATAGTTTTATTCGATAGATTAGCACTTTTAAATAACAAATATCACAATTTTAAAGTGAGGAAACATTTATAACTATTTTTAATTAATTTTTAAAGTTTCACTTTTTCATACAAATTGAACACAATAATAGCTGCGATGCACATGAAAAACTTTTTTTTTGCTTTATTTTGACGTTTTTCCTCTCTTTCGGGCACCCAAACTCGCACCTACCCCAAATCCTATAGTGAGCCCAAGCAGGGGGGTTGCAGGGGGGCAGCATGCCCCGCCATACATATCTTACTGTTTATGCGCCATAATGCTGGATGCTAGCACTGATGCATTTATGTAAGTATGTATGTAAGCAAAAAACAAAAAGTAGTCTTAGTAATTTTCAATTTTCTCAAGAACTAAAAGACATAAAATCATTCGGTTTTTTGTGTTCGATTCAGAATAGATAGTAACATTGAATACATAAACCAATTAAGCACTTTAATTTACAATTTCGCCAAAAAAATTGAGTCAAACAAAAAGTGAGGTTAAAACCGAAAAGAAAATATTTTTTTTTTAGGATTTAGGGGGGTTTCCTCACTCTAATATTTTAACCCTGTTCTATTGAGACCCATACCTAACTGTAAAAAAAAAATCAACACTATACTCGTGCTACCTTAAAGGAAAGTCGCCCCAAAACGCGTTCTGTTTGACCGAGCCTTAAATTGACATAAATAATAAAATTTAAAATCTTTTTCCATTCGCATCACAAAAAAATTAAAACTGAAATCTAAATTTACAATAAAATGACATACAAAACTTATTGGCTGTGTGCAAGAACGCGCCCATCTTCTGTGAGGAGGATTGGAAGTATTCTCCATTTAGAACTGCCAGCTAACTAGTTTTCCCCCTATATTTGGTAGTTAGAGGAACATCTGGGCGGATTATTTTAGATTAAAAAAATTTCACAGTGCATTTAATTAAGGATCTTCAAAAAAGTTTTCTAGCTTGCTCCTTTTGGAAAAGATTTATTATTTATTTTTAGTCAAATTTGAAGTGATCGGAAAGTTTTTGGGACAATAAAGATGCAACTGGAGACAAAAAATATTTGAATACATTTATAGGGAAAGTGGTTTTTTATCTGGCAGTTCTGTATAACTAACTGTCACAGCATCAAATCACTACACTAATCACTAATCAGCTGTTCTCATTCTAATTCTTAAGTACTATTCACATGAGAGCGACCAACGGCCGACGAATGAACGAACAGTCGCCCATTTTGACATTTCGTTCACATGCATTTTTTTTTATTCGTCGCGAATGGCGTTTACTTAGACAACTGTCTTCTTTTCTTTCTTGTACCTATCTGAATATGAACAGTCGGCCTTGTTGTATAGTGTTGGATTTGCTTCCACTTCCAAAATCAATCTTGCGTCAAATTCCTAGAATTTTTTACATTATTTTAGTATTCCTTGCTTAAAAATTTATTTGAATTTTTATTGAATATATTTATTTAGCTTTTTTTCCATGATCGCTTCAGCCATTACCAAACACGAAGAAAATTATTTTAGAATGATTTTGAGGTTAGTCGCGCGCGAACAATTCATTCGTTGCAGTGTGGATGGTATGTGGAACGCGAATAGTGTTTGACAGTTCGTAGCAGTCATATTGCAATTCGCGACGACCAATTTATTTTCTCAAATTACTCTCATTTAATCAATTACAACGCAAAATTTAATATATTAACATTAAATTAAACTAGATTTCTACCCTTTTGTAAAGTTTTTGTGAAGAATTTAGGCTTATATATGTTTTAAATCCCCTTTCTTTTTTTATTCGTTGGTAGTTGGTCGCTCTCATGTGAATAGTACTTAACATTTTTGTTATGTGGAGTGTGTTTATTTTTATAGTTTGAATTTCACAAAACTTTGATTTTTAAATTTGCTTTTGAAAAATGTCGATTTTAATTCGATTTTCAGCAAAAACATTTGCTCGACCATTGACATATATAATAAATTCGTCGAGACACATCTCACAAAACCAGAGAAGTCCAAATACGAATAAAAACCAACATCCTCAACACTACGACATCATAATTGCCGGCGGTGGTCTTGTTGGCACCGCTCTTGCTTGTGGCATTGGTAATTCTCGTCGTGAATATAGTATAATTCAAGTAATTAATTTAATAAAGCCTTATGTCTTTATAATTGCAGGAAAAACTAAAGTTCTTGCTGAAAAGAAAGTCCTTCTGCTTGAAGGTGCTCCGCCATTCAAAGGATTCACTGGTGGCCAATATGGAAACCGAGTCTCTGCTATTAATAATAGTTCAATTGAATTGTTCAAATCGATCGGAGCCTGGGATAAGATATCTTCAACGCGTTATAAGCCCGTTAAGCAAATGCAAGTTAGTTTCTTTTTTCAATCAGAATTCTTATTAGAATATTTGGTAATATTTGGTCAGTTTAAACTAATATTTGCTCATTGCTCCTAGGTCTGGGATGCCAGCTCAGATGCTTTGATCACTTTCAATCATGATAATTTCTCCGAAAATGTGGCTTGTATTATTGAAAATGATTTAATGCTAGACGCTATATATAGTCAACTCGAATCAGCCCAAAATGTTACGATTCTTAACAAGTCTACGGTTGCGAATGTTGAGCTGCGTATGGATGATAATATTAAGAATATCGTTGGTCTTAAGAACGGAGATTCAATGAGTTGTGATTTGTTGGTAAGTACTATTTGTTTTTCTTTGTTCATTTTTCGTCTCATTCCGACTTTATGTCAAGTAATTAAATGATCATTGTACAAAGATACCTTTTGGAGGCAAATTTTGGAAATCGTATCGCTTTATGTACTCGCACCTATGAAATATATTGCACTTTGGTGAGCTTATGTATGTTTCCTTTTTTTATATTTTGAGCGCTCTAAAAAGATTATGACTATCTTTAAAAAAAGAGCGCTTTGAAAAGTTGCAGGGGATTTAAAAAGAGATACCGATGCACATCGGTTTTAAATGTTTGAACGTCGCAATGGGAGAGATATATTGGACCGGGTAAATCTTTCCACATTTGTGTTGAACGGTTTAAGAAAGAGTCTTTGAATTGAACTGTACGTCCGAAGTTGGGTTCAAGGGTAAACTAATGGGCAATCCCTGGAGCTCAAGTATTACGGTTGACTTGAAAAGGTGACAAATTTTCTTGCGTCGTATTTAATAAGCGCAACATACGCCGTACTAAATCCACATCCAAAGAAAAAAGACGTGAATCTGGAAACGAATATGAAAAGCTGAGAGTGCTATCGTTAGCAAAACTATTTAATGGATTAGAAATTTAAAAAAATGATGAATATGAAAAAGAGATTCGGAGATAAAACGGGAGTCCTGGTGCACACCAGCATTTATTTTATGAATATTGAACTTGAAACCGTTCAATACAACTTGTATCGAGCGACTCGAAAGGTAATTTCTAATACGAGGGAGAGATTCCTTGATACGAAATGCACACATTTTCGATAACGCCAAACTATACCAAATGCTTTTAAAATATCAAGTGCAATAATCTTATTTTCTCCAAAAATATTTTAAAAATTTGTGCTACGCACATATCACGCGTGGACCTATTGCCACCATCGTTCGTTTCTTGTGCTAATAATTTATCAACGGTTTTTACCTTAACTCTTCCAAATGATCATTACATGGTTTTCTACGGTTCTAAGCTCTTACTCCGGTTTTCTTCCTTAGGGTTGGCCTTATAACATCGGATACTTACTTCTCCGAATCTAAGAACCTTTTTACAACTCGAATCAAACCAAAAATTTTCTTTCGCTTTGATAGATTTCTTCCTATTCGAGATAAAACTTCTCATTTGGAATCATGTCTGCACTGGAGTCCACGTCACTCTCGAGGGGCATGGTGACCGGTTAAATTTCGTAAAGAAATCATTGAGACCGTTCCAATTGCCTTTCTCGTATTACCAAACTGTTCCCTTATGTATGAATTCTATCACATCAAATGAGAAATTCATTTATAAAACTCCTTGCGTAAATTACCAATTTGGGGCGTACAAAAATCTACCCAAACATTAAATTATGTCTTGGAATATGTCACGGTAAAATTGTCAACCGCGGAGCGAAGCTCACATTTTATATATCAAGAAAAATCGTTAGCTTTGTGAAAAATTCTATTATCTAAACAATATATAAAAATCAATTGCTGTTCGTTTGTCTCGCTAGAACTCAAAAATGACTGGACTGATATTATTAATTTTGATCTTGAAATATTTGTGGAAGTTCAGGGAAGGTTTAAACGGCGAGAAACATAAATAATAAGTAACAGAAAATACTTGAAACGACAATTTAATTTTCCAATACAAAATGTTCCTAGCATTTGATGTCTTTACACTACAAATTATTACAATGAGACTTTGATCATGATAGAAGATATGTGTTTATTGATGGATTAAGTATTGTCGTGTTTGTGCATGACAGCACCCAATCGTCCAATGCGCGATGAAGTTAACCACGAGTTGCAACGAAAACAACAATACGAGACTGAAGTATTTGCCGAAACAGTTCGTTCAAAAGTTCCGCAATTGAATGAACAACAAAGAATTGCGTACGATACTTTGATGGCAGCTGTGAACAGTGAATCTGGTGGAATTTATTTCCTTGATGTTCCCAGGAGGATTGGATAAACGTTCCTAATTTCCTAAAGATCAGATCGCAAATGAAGTAGCCCCAACATTGACTTCATAGCTGCAACATTGTTAGAAGGTGGACGAACTGTGCATTCTGCCTTGAAATGACCACCAAACATGCAAATCAACAAAGCACCAGTTTGCATCGTCAAAAACAGCGCAATCGCGAAGATTATACAGATATGCAAATTGACCGTTTGGGATGAGTGGTAAGATGGCCCAAAAGAAGTCACTGGAGGCACTTGACATCGTTATCTTCATGATAACCAAAACATTTCTTGATGGTGCCATGATTCTGGTTAGACTCTTTCAATTATTCCCCGATCAGCTGACGATGAACTAAATGCATGCTTAAAATCATCTAATTTGTGGAGGCATGTAAGAATACTCAAATTAACAACAAACATGCGAGTGTTTTTGCAACAAGATCCAACTGCGATTATGTTTTCGAAGCAGTTATTAGATATTGGAAATTGTAAGGTCGCAGTTGACTCATCGACCGGATTAATTAAACCACTAAAAGGAGCTTATTCAGCGTGTTTTTACGGACATAGAACAATAGTTCAGAAATCATAATTGGCTGAGTAAACAAGCAATATTGACCGCCAAAAACAAAGATGTCGATAATCTCAATGCAACCATTCAGGATTTTCTTCCCGGAGAGTTGTTTTCTTACTAATGAGTTGACACAGTTACAAACCAGGATGATGTAATCAACTTTCTCATAGAGTTTTTAAATACCCCCGATTTTCCTGGGCTACCACGTCACAATTTACAATTAAAAGTAGGATCAGTTGTGATTATGCTGCGTTACATTAACCAACCTCGACTATCTACTGAATGAGACTGGCTGTAAAAAAGCTAATGAATAACGTCATCGAGACCAAGATCATCAAGGGAAAATAAAAAGCACAACATGTCTTCATCCCACGTATACCTATGATTCCAACGGATTTGCCATTCGATTTTAAGCGTTTACAATTTCCCGTCCGTCTGGCATTTGCGATGACCATAAATAAATTGGAACACCAGTAGTTGAAAGTTTGCGGAGTCAACTTGGAGTTTCCCTGTTTTAGCATGGGCAAAAAAAACCATCATCTTTATTTATTTACGCACCGCAAAAAAAGCCAACAAATATAGTACATCAGAAAGCTTTGAATTGATTAAGTGTGTAACTGTGTTGCATTTAATGTAGATATAAATTTTGTATTAAGTTTTGAGCAGTTTTTCAAAAATATATGTAGGTGATAGGTGATACGAAGTTCACCGGGTCATCTAGTTTCAAATAAAATTAAATAAAGCGAGCTTCCTTTACTGATATAAATTTATATTTTCTGTTTGTGATAAAGCAGGATAACTCTAAATGTCAATTAAATGTGGTAGAAAGAATTAAATCATTCTATTATTATATCAACTGCTTTAATTTCATAACATACATATTTAACTCCGAAAAATTAATTAAAACTCTGTGGGTTAGCTGTTTAGGTAAAAAGTACGCATTCAAGTTTATAGTTTCATTTACAAAGTTTTTATATTATAAGTTCTTATAATAAAATATATTTGCTCTAACTACATTGAATTAATACTGTCATCGGACTTAAAAATAAAATTGGGATTTTTGTTCTAAGATCTTGTGAATTTTACCCAACTCTTGCATTTGGTTATTTGATTTCTTATCAATACTTTCAGCTAATCTCTCTAGTTTTGCTGATAAATCTTTAAGTTGACCTTTTATGCAATGAATGTCTTGTTTTAGGAACTTAATGTTGTCACTTTGTGGTTTCAAATTCCCCGAGCCCAAATTATGAAATGAATTCATTTGGTTGGGAACATTTGTTGCTGATCGCGGTCGAAGTATACACAAGTTATCTGTTTTCTGGTTTTTGTTCAATTCAGGATTGTGCAGAGATTGGTTGAAAAACAAGCAATTATTTTCGTATTTTTTCTGCTTAAGGCTCTGTGTACGATCTCTTCGTTCGGCAACCATCTTGTAAATGCTTATTTTTAATTCCTCTGGTAATTGTTTGTCTCTTGGATCATTTGGACGCGTGACAAACTGCAGTTGATGTCTAGACGCACGAAGTAATGAACTTCGTTTGCATAGAGCCAATAATCGCCTTGGAGAATTGCGAAGCAGCCGTGAAAATAGTAAACATTCAAGGCGTGATACCAACTCTGCTTGGCGAACTAATCTATCTAATGTTGCTGAAACTTGCAGACCCTATATTTTTATGAATTGACTTTGTAATATTCAAATGAGTTTCGGTGTAGGTTCAACTCTTACTTGTATATCATTTACAGCCAATCCAACCATTAAATTAGTCAATATGACGGTTACCAGAAGTACAAATGATAGAAATAAAATATGTGCAGTTACTGGGTATTTTATGGGAATATCTTTGTAGAAAATGTCTTCAAACTCCAATTCTCCTGACATCATTATAATCGCTTTTAGTAGAGACCTTATCAAATAAGAAGTTAACTCAGATTATTTATAATATTTTAAAATATCTACCAAGCTATATTCATAAAAGCTGGATAATCAGTAAATAGGACACAGAAACTCAATCCAAACGCAATCAACAAGCATGAGTAAGCTAGCAAAAATTTTCCAAAGTTCATGGAAACTGAAATGAGAGGAAGTATTTGAATATAGTAATTTAATAGTAACCGTTAACTATGTACCTTTTGTGAACATTTGAATATAAAGTCCGAATATTGGAAACCGGCCAACCAACATCATTAATTCCAGCCATACGAGGAACACAACTATTGCAGCGACATGGTGTTGCCATTCTGGTACCGTAAACAAGTCATGAGCAATTAGAAGAGCTGGTGTCTAGAGAATCACATAGTAAATTCTTGGTTTGAAGTTGCTTATTAAGATAGGAGTATTTACCACACATAAAAAGACACCAAAAATGATTGTCCACTGCAACCAGTTTTCCCAATACATTGCATAGCCCGTCAGTCCATGCGCCATCTAAAAACAAAAATTTAAACCCTCAACAAAACTCAATTTATACATCATTCAATACCTGGAAAAGCTCCTTAACCAATAGCAACATATTCAGGACCACAACAAAGTAACCAGTAGATGAAATATAATTTGCAGCAAGGCAAGTTGTATTTTGCTCACAGTTTCTTACATATACACCAAATACATAAACTGTAAACATTAATACATACACTGTATGGTAGAGGAGACTCATAAGGAAAAATTTTCGTATTCGCCTCCATTTTAGAAATAAGAATGTTTCGCAGAGTGGATGAATCAGTATGCGCTTGTGACCAACTTCAATGAAGGACATAAGAAGCTCAGTTTCACCTCTTTCCAGAGTTGGCATGGGAACCAAATGTCGAAAGTCTAATTTTATTTCGCAATCAACATCTCCTATCTCATGATCGTTCACTTTAATCGATGCATCTAGATTGGCTATGATTTTGGGTACAACATCAGGTGTTCTCCGTACAATGAATGATAATGCCGATACATTTCCGTCAGTCCTTGCTGTTACATCGGCCCCGTTTTCTAAAATAAAATTTGAATTTAAACTATTTTATATGTACGTAATACGATCGCTTTTTGTTTTTTTTTTTTTTTTGCCTGTAAAGATCCTTAAGTTAATCTTTTTTTCATATTCCTGTTTATATAACTTGTTTTGGGAGAAGTATTGCGGCAAAGTTTGCATTCGATTTTTTATTCTTTTATTCCCATTTGTTTATGAGGATTAATATATAAATATTTTTTACAATAGAATTAACTGTGCGCTATATCAAGAAATAAAGTTCGATTATTTATGGATTAAAGTTCCATGCAGATCAAATCTAAGGTCCGTTACTAAAATTAGTACATATATGCATTATTTATTATTTGCGAAACACGTTCAAACGGGTGAATATTTGTATAGTACTTCAAATTTATTTACTTGATTCATTTTAGCAAGAATGAGTAAAGTAAAAAACAAGAAAACCGGACATCAATGAGTGTTACAAAGTGTAAAAATGTGCTTTTTTACCTCAAACTTAGCTCTTGAACTTTTTCTAAAAAAAAAAAAAATTAAAGGCGAGTAATGTTGATTTACATTCAATCTTTTCTTAATCTTTTTTGTCGCGGAAACAGATTTGTATCTAAAACTAAATTTGTCATTTTACAATGTTCAAGAAAACAATTAAATGTTTTTTGTATTAACAGTCAAATGAAAATCCTTTCTTGAATAAGTAAAAGGACTTAAATTGAAACTCAAAACCAGGGTTCGGACTTTACTTCGATCGAAGTAGATATACTTCGATTTTGAGAGAAAAAAATTAATCTACTTCCCTACTTCTCTTTTTTATGATCTACTTCTTTTTGAAATTCTTAACTAACATATTTAAAGACAGCGCTGATCACTCTGTATTACATAAAAAAACAGCTTTAGGAATCGTTCAAACGTAAGCACCGTGGAAAATTTAATGTTTTTGAGATCACTTACAGAAAAAAGTAAAGATATTTATGAGCCACCTCTTGAATTGATAAAATTCATACAAAAATAGAGGTTCGTTGATGGAAAATTTACTTTAAAATAGTTATATTTAATTAAAATTTGTTTGCAAGTCTAAAATCAGAATATATTTATATATGTTATGTTTATATAATTTAATTTCCTAAAACTACTTCGAAAATTTTGGATCTACTTCAGTTTTTTTCCGTATTTACTTCGAAAATTTAAAACCTAAGTCCGAACCCTGCTCAAAACCGTTTAAATCATCGAAATGAAGCAAGTTGGTTTCTAACAGCAACACGATATGTAAAATAATTTTAAACCATTTCTTAAAATTGAGATAATTTCTTAGTGTATCAGGTGCACACATTCAATTTTCAGTTTCGTAACTGCTGCTAAAATGAAACATATGGGCTTATATGGGACTCCGCGCACATACAGCAATTCCATCCAAGTAAAAAGTTTATTATTTAGTGTTGTAGTCTCCATGTTGTCTGTTTAGTATTTAATAAATGTAAAACAAGTAAATAATTTATATTTATTTAGTTTCTTTTTAAAATATCACAACGTTTATTTTTATTAATGAGCGACGCGTTTCGGATTTTATTTATCCATCATCGGGGCTTAATTTCATGACTTCAGGTGTTGTTTGCCAAAATTAACTTCGTAAGTTAACTTAAGTCATGAAATTAAACCCGATGATGGATAAATAAAATCCGAAACTCGTCGCTCATAAATAAAAATAAAAATAAATGTTGTGCTAATTAAATAATTAAAAAAAAAATCTTAATTATATGTATACAAAAATTTCATTTTACTTGTCTTATATTTATTAAATAAAAAGTTTTTTTTTTTTTGACATTCAACTAAATAGTTGAGTTTTTTTTGTATAAGCCCAAGAGAAAAGTTTAAGTGTGACTGGAAGTGTTGCATGTGCGCGCTGCTAAAACAACTGGTGATTAAACTATTTGATTTCGATTACAGTTGCCAGTGCGCGCCTAGCCTTAAACCTAGTACGCAGATCGAGACAAGACAAATTTTATCTGTACAATTTTCATCTCTACAAAACGTTTCCAAATCTCGCGCAAAAGTTTGAATTTGGAGAGATAAAATCTAATTTAATGTGTTTTGTAGTGTATCCCTGGAACGGGTTGTCTTACAAAAGTCGTTTATACCTTTTTGGAATATTTATCTCAACCATTATAATCTTTTTAAGATTTCAAATGGAAACATTTAACCAATATAAAAATACAGTCTACAGAAACAAATCTAGAATTCGCTAATTGTTTGTGCTTTCACTCCCCTTTAAAAAAAGTAATTTTTTTGTGGTCTTTTTTAATTTGGGTTCCATTGTTCAAATAGTTTGATTTAAGGTCGGTTATAGTGACCACGAAAATGCATCGGGAAAAAATTTCTTTTGAATATTTGAATGTGCTATCACACGATTTGAAATATAAAAAAGATACGAATTGATTAGAAATCACGAGAAATAATTTATTCAGAAACAAAACTGTCTTTAGAACAAATATTTTTCGATTTTTAAGATGATTAAACAAACAATATTGGCTTTAATTGGTATCAAAATGAAGCTGAGTTCTGGAATTTTTGTATTATGAAAAATACTAAATTCTGATTTAGAGTCCAGTTATAGCTATCATTGAAGTGCATCATTGAAAATTTTCATTCCCATTTTTAAGCCGAATAAACAAACTGCAATGGCTTTAATTGGTACCAAAATAAAGGTAATCAGTAGTAGAATTTGTTTACTCTATAAAATACAAAATTCTGGGGTGGAATCGCGTAAGGTGATAGTTGATTATCAATTTGTTGATTGTCGTTTTGACCATCGCTTTCTCTATAATTCTTAATTGATATGATAGAGACAGCTATAGTCAACGAATTGATAGTCAACTATCACCTTACGCAATTCCACCCCTGATTTAGGGGGCAGTTATAGCTCATCAGAAAAGTCCATCAGAAAATATTTTGTCTTTCAAATTTGACCATATTACGACTCGATTTTGAGTAAAATTTTAATGCAATTAGACGAATACTTGCTTGGACTAATTTTTACAAAAAGAATTACAATATTTTGTTGCTAAATTTACTCAGAAAATGGATTTAAATATTTTTTCTGATGGAATTTAATTTTTCTGAACAGCTGATTGCCAAAACTCAAAATATATTCCATTTCGTTTTTCTTTTGTGTTCCGATTTTTTTCTGTTCCGAATGCATCAGAAAAAATTTTTCTGATGAGAAAAATTTTTTCTGATGATATGACAGCAAAAAATTGTTTGTTTTCTGACGTAAAATTATTGGCAGCTATAACCGGCCATCAGAAAAATGTTTTAGATTTCGATTGTTTCAATTTTTCTGATGGACTTTTCTGATGAGCTATAACTGGCCCCTTAAACTTTCTTTTAAATCCACTGATAGAAATCAATTTCAATGAACAGCTGATTTTCGTTTCTTTAATATGGAACACAATCGTTCCACTGAATGTGTTCGATTCTCTTTCTATTCTTAAATGTCAGTTTTCCTTTCAATGATCAACTCTAACCTCAAATACATAGAATTGCTTGATATCGCTATAATTAGCGTGTCAAAAAAGTAAAGTCATATATGACTGGGGCCTTAGTGGAGGGAAAAAAATTCGTGTGGTGCAACGAAATTTGGTATTCCTCTTCAGTTTGCAGTTAATTATTTTTGTCGAAAAGAAATTTATACACTATGCAACAAGCAAAGAAATGATAATACTAATTGTTTTTCCACAAAACGATGACTGTTCATTGAGGAAACAAAGAACTAAATTCATTAAACGGAAATTTGGCAAAGAGAACTACTGAGCAGGGTTGGCCGAATCAACTATACTACATTTTCTACATCATTAACTACGCGTAGATATTTGAATAAACTACATGCCTAATTTACTACAATTTGTTACGTCTGCTACATACATAGTTAATTCATAAGAAATAAATAGAATAAAAGAAATCAAACAATTTTGCACTCTTTTGATCTATTAAAGGTTTGTAAAAAAAATTAAAATGTTTGATTTACCATAAGGATGAAGAATTGTAGGAATTTTTCATGATAGATTTGAAACTTATTTTTGGAGACGAACAATTTACTTTGGCATAATCAAAGGATATGGATATGGATATGATATTACGAACATATGATTTAAAGATATTTTTTATGTATGTACATGGTACATACATACAAATATTACCGAAAAATTGTTTAAAAATAATGAAAATCAAGAACTAGTGTAGTTATATTTAATCTTTAAACTGTTGTATTTTTAAGAAGCGCAGCACACGAGTCGCAGAGATCTCCAATACGATCATTTTCCATTCGAATTGGAGTAAATCCACCTTCAGCTCACATCGCTTATTAAAAATTAATAACTGAACGTTTGATTTCAAATTCACAACTGACAGTAAAATGACAGCTATGACATTTTAAACTACGTCTGCTACAATTTGTTACATTAACTACATTTAACTACATTTAACTACAATTAACTACATTAACTACATAAATTACGTAGCAGACGTAACAAATGTAGTTATTTCTAAAAAGTGACAGTTCGGCCAACCCTGCTACTGAGTAATCTTCTGAGATTTCATTTAGTAGTAGTAGTAGTAGTACTTTATTGAGATTTTTTAAATACACAAATTACATTAATACAAAAATACAAAAGGTAAAAACTTAAAGATTAATTTGCCGACTTAGAATTGGCCTAGCTATACAATAATAGATATTATTAGTTTATTTTAATAACTAAGCAATTTTAATTTAATGAAAATGAATTTTGCGATGTTTGGAAAAGTGTGTCCACTCAACAAGACCACACGAGAGTATATAAAAAAGAAAAACTTAACCTAGAATAATATAAAATAATCTGAGACATACAATTTCGTCTCGGTATAAACACAGCAAAAATAGTGTGTGCGAGGAGAGAAGGTCTATATTCAAGATTTGGTTATGACATTATGATTAAGGTATTATTGAGATAGATATGTACACAAACAATTTGAGATTTTAATAAATTTATCTATTATGTATTTACATGAATGTTTACAAGTTATACTTAAAAGTATAGGTACACAGCCGGGTTGGTAGGACTAGTCAAAGGATTTGTTTTTGATGTTATATAGATACTTAAAAATACTTAGGTATATATGTATGTATATACATAGGTCTATTCACAGCCATACATTTATGGGCGAGTTTGTTTACATATATTAGGTACAATAAAGGTAAGGCAATGGAATTTAAAATAACAATAGTAACATTCTTATTTGTCTATATATTTACATTTTATTTTTAATTTTATTAAGAGAGTAGATTTGTTTAGCCTCTGTAGGTGTCTGGAAAACATTTTTTTTTTTTATAGGTAGTAAGGGCAGGTAAATAAATTGTCATTATCCTGAATTGGAAATCTGAGATAGAATCATCATTGAGTATATATGTCTTCTAAAAGTAAGTCAATTTCAATTTGTTTATCTTTAAAAAGGGAATTTACATTGACAGAGATAAAGTTCAGATTCATGGTAATGGAGGAGAAAGAGAGGCGACAAACCTAAGGTAAGCACCTGGTTTTTGATTAACATCCATTTTAGTATAATCTGGCCAAAATTTTCGGATTTTAGCTATTAGCGTGTTAAGAGGTATGCCAAATAGTTTATCCGATTCGTCTATAAAATCGGAAATATCATTGTTGGGTTGGCTCGTGCGGGGAGGAGAGACTTCCTGTGTTAATTTAAAGCCTCTAGCTTTATCAGCGTAAGAGAACTGCTCAGTGTTTAAAGGAATTTTAGTGAATGAAGCCTTATGATTAACGGCCGAGGCTCGCATAGCTTCTTCTTTTTTTTTTAGTAGTTCAATTCTCACAGGACAACCACCAAAATTTGCGGGGTGGCCCGAGGAGGAGCAATTAACACATGACGCAGTGGAAGTTTCCGTTTTAGGGCCAATATCACACTGTCCAACTTCATGTACCTTGAGACACTTTACGCACCTGTACGTATACGTACAGTAACCCGAAATATGGCCAAAACGTTGGAACCTAAAGCATTGTTTTGTGCCCGAATTTTTCACAGAATCAAATTTGATTTTGTGTCTAAGCAGATATTTGAAACGTTTGATGTTGATAAGGCTATCCCTGTCCCCCAGAGTACAGAGGAAGAGATCAAGTGGAATATCGTTGGCTTTCGACCACTTAGTTTCGAACTGTTTCACAGTCAGTTTCAATGAGGGATCGATTCTCAGAAATTCCTGTTGAATCTCTGATGCAGAAAAACTATTTGAAATGCCTTTTAGAACCACATTAAACTTTTTAAGTTGTTTGGGCGTAAAGGAAAATGACTCAATTTTACATTCTCTAAATTGGTTAATAAAGTAGCTATGCAGATCTACATCTCTAATAAAGATTTTTAATTTTCCAAAGCCATTGGATATAAATTTTACGTTTTCTGGGTCTAGATTTTTCTTACTCATAATGTCCAAAATGGTTTTCGATGAAACACCCTTGGTAAAGATGGGAGGGCACCAGGAAGTTTGAGTGGCCGGGGGTGGAACTGCTTCACTGCAGCTAGCTTTCTGTTGATTGATGTTAATGTTGCTGTTGATGTTGTTGCTGCCGATACCGGAGCTGCTGTCAAAGTTGGTCAAATTGCTGTTAATTAGCTTACTGCTAGCTCTCCTATTATTGCTGGGGTTAGAGTTGCTGCTACTGCTAGGCGTAGCTTGAGGCAAAACGTCGTCTTCAGCTGATGCCAAAAGGGCAAAGCGATTGGTATTGTTTCTAGACTCAGTCACAATTTTTTTTGCATCCTTCAAAGGAGAAGATTGACGCCTTTTCCTAGCGATAATTCTCGTGAACATTTCTTGGTCTTGTTGCAAGAGTTTTTTAAGAACCGCTTCGGTTTCGGCTTGGGCACAATTTCGCCCAGCAACAGTTAAGTCGGCGTTGTCTGAATGACCGATAATAACACAGTTAACCAGCGGCGATAAAGCGCCGTTGATATCGCTTTTCTCACTTGCACTCGCGGGTATGTTCTTAACCTGCTCGTACTCCATTTCGCTTTCACCTTCTTCTCTCAAACACCACTCGTCGTTAACGGATTTAATTATCCTTTTTTTATCTTCCTCTGTTAGCATATGCGAGGGCAAAGTTAAATTGTTTTTAAATAAAGTTTTATCCGGCGGAACCGTAGGAGCGGTGGGTGGAACGCCCTCCGCCATAGTAAATAATAAAATTCACTTTAAAAGAAATTTAACACTCACTAATTAAATTTTTTTATTTCAAAGCACTCTTCAAATGCGACTTGCTCGCACGAAATCACCAGAGAGAGTCCTGAGATTTCATTTAATTTATTCCATTCGGGCATAATGCGACCGACCCCTTAACCTCTCTTATCCATAGAGTCAAACAAAGTAGCATCTTAATGACAGCAGCCTCTATAAATAGTTTGACGTTGACGCTTGGATATAAATTTAAATTTGTTTTCTGTTTACTGTTTGCTGTTGTTAAAAGCTACAAAATTATTAAATAAATTGTAAAAATGGAAACATATCGGATGATAAACAAAGAACTATCAATAAATAATCAAGAACTTAGAAATGTAATAAACAAACTAAAACATGAGGTAACATACCTAAATAGTCAGCTATTTGAACAGCGCGAAGAATTTAATCGTCTCAAAGCGTCTATTGCTAAGACCATAGAACAAAAATACATCGAAACCATGGCCCTCATTTTTCCTGACAAGATTCCAGATCAAAAGCGAACGAGCAAATTGGATATAGTGTCTCACCGACGTTCGTGCAGTAATGCGACGGCAGCTGATCCAATTAAAAATAGATCACACTCTCCACCGGCTGGTTCTTCGTCGTCTGCCAGTGATGTAGCCAGTGATGTAATGGATGAATCGGTATTCAAGAAGCCTATTCCCAGGATTGTTGTTGAAGGAAGTGGCCGGCTAAGTAAATCGCCTACGAAATGCCCCCAACGAATTTCAAATCGAAGCGAATCAAAGAAAAGTGAAGGTAAGCATAAGGGGAGCATTCAATTAGCTTCAGAAGGATAAATGCCAGAATTATTAATTCAATTATTTTGTGTATGCTTCTGTAACTTAATATTTTTAGTTTGAAGAAGAACGGATAACTAGTCTAACAATATTTTATTACCAAGGAAATGTTATATTAATGTAGATATAAAATATATATTAACCAGTAAGAAAAAGAATCAAAAACTCCATAAAATGCCGAAACTAGCTAGGCTAGCCACCAAATATGAAAATCGGCCTAATTGAAATCGCTTGTTGGGGCCTATCGTGAATAAAATTTCCCTGGGAATTGTTCCCAACTTTCAAAATTGTCATCTCGAATAATGTCAAAAGTTTCCCTTGGAATTTAATGATATTGAGAATTAAGTTTCATAGTGACTTTGGCTCTCATTTAAAAAGGCCAGTCGCTAGCTTATAATGAACAGTGCAGAAGTATTGACCTTTCCAATTTTCGAAGATGTGAAAATTTAAAGTGAAACCTTGTTCACGATAGCCCCCATTGTTTTTTGAATATCCAAATCGTAACTTAGAAAATCAAGTGTAATATAACTCTTTTTAAGACGAACTTGGTGGTATAAATAATATTCCTGTGTGGCACGTATTTTCCGAGTCACATTACGAAATATAGTAGATTCCAATAGATCTGTCTGAGTAATTATTCATTTTTCTCCTAAGAACAAAATACTGTCTTTTACCATTTATTTCTATAATTTCTCCAAACGATAAGATATAGGTACTAGGTATAGGAATTTAGAAATATTAAAAAAGAACAGGACAGGAATATTATTCATTTAATAGTCTTTAAATGTTTGGACGGTTATTCAAATAGCTTAATGAATTTTACATCGTATAACACACAGCGAACGTTAGGTAAGGTTAGTGTGAATGCACTTAGACAATAAGTTATTCCATTGTGATACCACAGGAATCAAGTAGACTTGCTACCAATGTTTGTAAAAGAAAATGATTAAGTGAAAAGTACAAATGTTTCGACCCGTGGCGGTGTCATTCTTAGCGATGTATACGTGCACTAAAACACGAAAGGATTTATTTCCTTTCGTCCAGAATGAAAAAAGAAAACATTAAAATGAATGCATTTACATTTCGGTTTGTAGGTTTGTAAAAATGAATTTAAAAAGAACTGATGGCACATATCAAAGACTATAGTGACACAGACATCGTAAACAAACATCAAAAACCAAAGAAAAATGTTCCGAAAATGCGGCTTTCTTAGCATGCGGTCCACTGGTGATCTGATATTGTATTTCAGCGAATATTGGAACAAATTTGTACATCGTTTTGATAAAAGCGAGATTTTAACGCTTGATAATTCGTATTTAATAGAATCTGGCATCATAGTGTTTTAACAAAAATACATGCCTTCGGCAACTCCCGTCTTCAATGGATTAGAAACTATCTTTCAAACTATTCAATACAAGCAGTGCTAAACGGAATTTACTTTGTTAACTAGAAAATAAATGCTTGTATGCCCTAGGGTTCCGTTTCGTATACGACCCTCTTTCTCATTTGCATTAATGATTTTTTTCTTGCAATTTCTAATGTATCAGTCTTAATATTTCCAATATTCACACCTATATTTTCATAACCTTTCAACTGCGGCACTACTTGGAAGTGCTACGTTGTATTCTAAGACAACAACCTTCAGTCTCAGAACATCGTGCCACACATCTTTCCTATCCCTCTTTCTCTTCCTTAACTTCACGCCCGCGATGTGTTCAAACATTTAAAGGGTAATCATAATCCCTTGAGCGCGTGTAGATTATAAAAACAAAAAAAAAATATTTTTTATTGATCCGAACTGTTTATTTTCAAAAAAACGTTAAGGTTTCTTCTCTATTGTAGTTGAAATCAATTTTTCATATTTTCGTGACTTGTTTAATTAAATCAGCTGAAATTTCAGCTCTTTCAGCTCAAGTCACCAGCTGAGCTCACAATTGAACTAGCTCAATTTAGAGCTAGCTTATTTCTTTGAACCGATTGAGCTAGCTGCAGGATTGAGCTAACTAAAAAAAAAACAGCTGAGCGCAGCTCATATTTCATCATTACGGATCAACTCAAACCAATATATTGTACATAATAAAAAGTTGAAGTTTAAAGACTAGTTATTGGTTCTTCGATTCAAATTCTTATAGTATATATTTTCAAAAATCTCATATTAAATTTTCTTGAGAATATTAAAGATGCACAACTTTCGGAAAGCTGCACCGAAGATCTTAATAACTCTGAGGACTCTGAATTAGGACAAACATTGATGACATCAAATGCCAACCTTGTTACAATAAACGAAGAAAAAAGTTGTGGTCCTGATTTGCCAAATGAAACTTTAAGTGATGCCACAATAAATTGTTTACTAGATGCTCCATGCAGCACTCCATACAATCATCAAAAAGTGACAAATGAGACAACTTTTCAACAGAAGCAATTGCGTGTTTTAGTTAAAAAACTTAACCAGGAAGAACTTCTTCAGTTTCTTCAGTTGGATACTCAAAAAGATCATTGTTCACGTGTGAATGTCTCCCGATTTAAAAACACATCATTCCAATCAAAAAGCGCCCAGATTGAAGCCTGCCACACTGAGAGAAAATGTTCACAACTCAATGGTTCTCATATCACAACATTGAACAATACGGCACATAAATACAACATAAATTCATCATCAGATAAAGAATATTTTACTGAAGCTAAACCCATGTTTAAGCTAAAGAAAGAAAACCTAAACTCTTCAAGGGACAAAACTATGAAAAAACCTATAAAAAGAGGAGTACGAAACAAGGAGAATTGTGATACCGATTCAGACTTTACGTGTTCCGATGACGAATCGAACGTCGGAAGAAGAAGGCTAAGAAACAAAAAGCTTTCCTTAAAAGAACCCAGTCTTCGAGCAAAACTACGAAATACAACAAATATCAAATTGTAATAAATATTTAACAAATTTATATTTCGTTAGTATTTTAACGATATAATTTTGTTTATAACTTAATAAATTAAATACTATGTACAAGTAGTTTGTAGATGCAATTGTTACAACAATACAAAAAAATATACTACAAATTGCCATGACTGGAAATAACTTTCGTAGTTAATTTTCTTCAAGAGTGTATTCTTTTGAGGTGTAATTAAATATTTATTTAGTGTAATCAAACAAACTCGAACTATTAGTGTTTGGTGTACAATTTTTAGTATGATAAATGTTTAAAATGTTGATTTTAATCGAATTTAGCATCACACTTTCTTAAGATTGTATTAAAGTTGAGATCATCAAATACGTATTTTATCATTTTAGTATCATATTAACTTCGTATGACACATTTATAAATGTTAAGAAAGGTGTGTTCGCTAGTTTTTGAACGAGGTGTCCTTGTTTTTATATGCAGTTTATTAAAAAAATAACTTTAGTTAAAAAGTGCTTAGAAAAACTGGTTATCAATTTTCTAACTATTAAATGCTATTATGAAAATATATTAACAATAATTTTTTTTTTTAATTTACGTTTAATACGTTTTTATTTAAAAACTATTTTGTCCAATGAGTAAATTTAGATTACGCTTGTTTTCGTTATGAATTTTGATATTTTTCAATATTTTTGTTGTTGTATTTCATGTTAGTATGTATGCATTTACATATATGCTGGTCCTGATATGTGACCAATTTTTTAAAATTAGTAATTATTTGAATGCTTAAACTGATTTTTTTTCTTATATTTGAAATTGTGTAAATTGAAATCCATGCTTTGGTGGGTCAAATTCAACGAATATTCTCTTAATTTTCTTAAGACTGAACAAATAATGGACTCAAAATTTTAATGTTAAAAGGTTTTCAGATTTGATTGCATTTTATTTTCCTATACAATTTGTTTTTAAAAAAAATCAACATTAAAAAATAAAGGAAAACAGATTTTTTAACAAAAAAATAGTTTTTATAATCGTCAATTTTCTTAAAAGTAGAAGCATCGAAAAAAGATGGCAATTCATTATGATCTGTGAAAGTGTGACCAAAAGAAAGCTAAGAATAAATAAAATGCACGACTGGATCGCACGAACTTGCTCTTTGGAATTTAAGATACATTTTATAAATATAAAAAATTGATTTAATGAGATAATAATGTTCAAATGCATAAAATTGCCGTCTGATTTCTAGAAAAGTATGAATTTATGCAAACAAACTTTTCGTTTTATTATTAAATACATTTTTTATGTAAAAAATTTTTTTCAAATTTTTTAAGAAAAAAATATGGGATGCGAATTTTAAGTATTTAATAATATTGGCGCAAAATTTTAAACATTTAAAACGTACTCTAAATCAATTTTAGAATGGGAGTCGACTCTAAATATTGAGTATAAAACGAGAACCGACTTTTTGTTAATTTTAAAGGACATAAACTATACTTTAACGTTAAAGAGCTCGTCTTACTTTAACAGCAGCAAATAGCTAGTTTATCTTTTAAAAGTATACTTTATCCATATTGACAATGGTCATTTCATACCAAAGCAAATCGAAGAAAAAATGTTTACTGATGTTTTATTCGATTTTTTAAAGATGTTTTTGTAAATAGACTGAATAACTGAATATTATAAATTCGAAATAATCGTACGAAAGTGCTCTACGATGAACAAATCTGTAAATACAAATGTATGTAGGTACATATGTACATGTACATATCTTATGTATGCACGCGCGCCGACACCGCCGACCGAGACGAGTATAGCTAAATGAATCTGCACCTTGCAACAACAAATTGCGTTTTTATGCTGTGAATTTGCGATTTATACTTTTATTCCATCTAAAATAATGTAAATAACTTATAAACAATCAAAATCTGTACCGAGGTACGAGTAGTATATGTATAAAATGTACTTTTTTCGGCGAAAAATTATTTGGTTTAGAGTTGTCTGTTCTTTTTACTTTTTTTTGTGTTTTTGTAGTTGTGTGAGTCAGTATCTGTCAAATTAAGGGTTGTTCAACGCAAATTCGCTTAGGTTCTGTTGTAAAACCCACATCAGTTAGAAGAGTTGTCTAACGTGTTTAAAATTATGCAAAAGTTAGACGAAGTCTCCAAGCTAAGCGACTGCGTTAAGTAAAGCCGGTTTTATTCCTTAAACGAGAACTGTTTAAAATTTTGCGCCATTTGGTTTAAAGTTGTCTGGTCTTTTTACTTTTTTTTGTGTTTTTGTAGTTGTGTGAGTTATGTATCTGTCAAATTAAGGGTTGTTCAACGCAATTTCGCTTAGGTTCTGTTGTAAAACCCACATCAGTTAGAAGAGTTGTCTAACGTGTTTAAAATTATGCAAAAGTTAGACGAAGTCTCCAAGCTAAACGACTGCGTTAAGTAGAGCCGGTTTAATTCCTTAAACGAGAACTGTTTAAAATTTTGCGCCATTGATTTTAGGAAATAATTTCAAAAAATAATTGTTCATAGGTTTTGAAGATATTGATTTTTCGAAAAAATTTATTTTTTTTTTCAAAAAAAAACAACAAATATTTTTTCGAATATTTTTATAAACAATATTATTTTAAACTTAAGGAGAATCCTGCTGAAAATTTTTGGATAAAATCCTTAGAGCCGTTAATGAGAAAGTCAAAAATCAAAAAAAAAAAAAACGGTTCTATGACAGGTACCGTTAATAACATTTTGCCCCAAAAATTTTTTTGACCAAAATGTAGTCCATGTCCATAATATCCCACTTAATTTTTTTATCAAAATCGTTAGAGCCGTTTTCGAGATAAATAAGATTTTGCATTACGGGTGCATGGGGGTACCCTTAGTTTTGGAGCTAAAAAAAAAATTTCAATTTTTCCTCTAGGGAATCACCAAAGACCCTTAAGTACCGAGTTTGAAGAAAATACCTCTAGTAGTTTAGGCTGTAGTTCGAGGTACAGACATACAGACAGACAGACGGAATTGCCGGACCCACTTTTTTCGTCTTCGCTATCATCGTAATGTCAACTTTGATCAAAATCTCGAGTTCGATTTTTTTTCCAAATGCAGAACTTGCCCTATAGTATCTATATCGCAAGTAAAAAATTGGAGAAGCATTCAACTTCAAAGAAAAAGTGAAAATGTTCTATTCAAAATTCTTGCAGTGAACTAATCATAGAATAGGATGCGAATCATTTTCAATTCGATATCTTATTTTCGACTCGTCATAAACGATACGAAAATAAAAATCTTTGAATGTGAGAGTGTCAAATATAATGTCGATGCCCCCCCCCCCCCCCCCCCATGACCTCAATCATCTTATCTTGAAACCATTGCGTAGCTGTTGCATTTTTGGTCATTATGCTGAAAGACCATGACCATAGTTTCAACGAACGAGTTTGTTAAACTTTTGATCCAATATATTAGATCAATTTGATAACATGAGAAGCATTACCGTACCATGATTCGAGATATATTTCGTCTTGTGACTGTATAGAGACCGCTTGGTAAAATCCACTAACAATCTTGTTTTTAAACGAATTCGTGGAAAACTACTTAAGGATTTCTTTTAGCTAATTTTGTGTGTATAATAACATCCATGATTTTATAAAAAGTATTCTTTTATGTTCTCATAATTTGAATTGTTAACCCATTGATGATGTTAATGTTAGTTTAGATATTCTTCTATATCTTACCAATAAACGTGTACACGCAGTTGCTGAACTCATTCAAAGCAGCTATATGCAAGGGAGTGTATCCGTAGTTGTCTGCCTTATTTACATCCGCACCAGCTTTCAATAAAGCAATACAGCAATCCAAACACCTTGATTGTTTAACTATGGCTGCGTGTAGAGCCGTACGACCATCTCTGTAATGGGCATTTACATTTGCACCATATTTGATTAACATTTCCACAGTTTCCACCGATTGCGAAAGACAAGCCAAATGAAGTGGCGTTTGATAACCTGCATTTCGGCAATTAACATCAGCCCCATTTTCTAACAAAAGTCTCACACATTCTACGTAATCGTTTTCGGCAGCTAAATTAAAATTGAAAGTGAATTATATTCACAAACAAAATACAATCGCTTACCTAAGTGTAGTGCTGTTAGTTTGCCTTCACCGAATTGTGGTCGAACATCAGCTCCGTGATCAAGCAAAAGCTCTACACATTTTTTGTTCCCTAACGCACATGCCGTATGCAAAGGAGTTTCTGTATAGACCTGCGGTGTGTTTGGATTGGCACCATATTTCAAAAGCGTTTCAACGCATTCCACTGCGTTTTTGTCGATAGCAAAGTGAAGAGCTGATCGTTTTTCTATTCCAATATTAATTTGTGCTCTTCGTCGAAGAAGTAGTAAAATGCAATCTACGCTTCCAGCGCTAAAAATAAGAACAGTCAAAACAATTCAGTTTTTTAATATACTCGTACCTTGCAGCACAATGTAAAGGTGTAACTTCTTTTTTAAAATCCCAACAGTTAGGGTCAGCATCACGATCCAATAAAATTTTTGCAATTTGCGAATTTCCATTAGTGCAAACAAAGTGCAACGATGTTCTACCTTTAGAATCTTGTGCATTTGGATCAGCAAAAAACGTATTAAGAAGAATGAGGACGCTCTCTACAAAACCGTACAAGGCCGAATAGATTAGAGCTAGATTCACATCGGAAGAACCCGAAACTAATTCTAAAACATACAATAATTTATTTAGTTTTCATAAAGTTAATTTAAGAGAAAAAAACTCTTTACCGTAAAATTCTCCACACTTGACCATCTCCTGAATGTTGCTCGAATTCAATGATTGACGACTCAATGTATCCTCAATCTCTTTGATATCCCAAATAACATGGCTACGTTGATTCCAGGGATTTATGATGTCGGTTTCATTACTAAATATATCACTATCACTTTCGCTGGATATACTTCGTTTATCAAAGAAGTCGTCTAGTTCTCTTTCTGAGTTACAATTCAAGTCATTTTCCTAATTATTTTAAAAGTATAAAGAATATTATTCAAACATATACATATGTACATACAATGACATTCATCTTTTTTTTATCTTATATTGATATTGTTGAAAAATAATCATTTAAAGCATTTTTATTAGCATAGACAGGGGCTTGCCAAAAGGTATTTATTGTACAAACATTAATTTTATCATTGAATTTAAGTAAAAATCTTTAAAATCACCGTTTTTTTTTAATTAATACGATCTGTGTTTGTAAAGCTTTCAGGTTGTTCGGTTATTTATGCACAATTAAAGGGAACAAATAATCAAATTCTTACAATATCTTTGGGATCAAATATGATTTCATTATTTTTTCAACACTTGGACACTTACTATTATTGAAAATCGTACATTCTCCATAGTCTGGTTGAACAGATTGATCTTCATTAAATCCAATTCGAAAACTAATCTGCACAACTTTCCGAAACACTTGTTGTTTAACATTCACTGTTAAAAATTCCTATTTATAAAATATATTGGAAATAATAGCGTTCAATCGGGAGAATAAAGAACCTGGGTTCATGAATCTATGTATATAATTCTCTGCCAGGTGCTTTTTCACAAATAAAATTTATATTTTGCGTCTTTGCCGTTCGAAAAGTATTATTTTTCTCTTAAATATAAAATGTTTACATTTGCGCTAATAACTAACCACAAGTCAAATGTAAACAATACAGCATCGATGCGGTTGGGAATTTGTGTATTTTGATATTAATAAATATCTAAATGCTTTCCCTCGTTAGAAGCATTTATCACCTTCTCTCCTGAACAGAATCTTGATCTATTTCTAAATGTTTCGCTTAGGTACTTAGATTTTCCAAAGACAACAAAACGAAAATTAAAGTGTGAAAGAAAATGCTTAAGGTTATTATGACAACAGTGTTATTTTTTTGCTTTGGTTATTTAAAAACGTTTTATTTTATCGGATTGTTGTATCTACGTTAATTTTTGTTTGTGATAAATATATACATAATGCATGTGTATGTACTTCCTTAAAAGTTAAAATATGTACATGCAAACAAAAATATGTAAAAATTCGAGCAGTTGCCTTAACTGAGGTTGTTGTAATAACCGCGTCAACAAACAAAGTTGCGGATCTAGACTTCGAATTAAAGGTGTAACCCTTACAAATTGTTCGTTGATGAATTTAAAGAAAAAGCTATCTGCACAGTTACAATTATAATATAAATTAAAAGTACCTTTATACCAAAAAAGGGAAACAAAAAATAAAAGGTCATGTATGGAAAGTTACGTTTACTGACCCAAAGTTTTTTGAAAAGTTGCAATAATAGTAAGAATTGGGCGTTGCTCTCTCGAGGCCGAAGTGTTGATTCAAACAGATTTTTATTCATTACAGCTCTAAATAGAGGTCAATTTTGCGGAAATCCTGGCGTTAGTTTTGGATTCCTTTAAAATGACTTGGTTCGGTACAGCTGTGAGCCCTCCATATCATCCTAGAGTGGGTCGAACCATTTCATAACTACCCCAAACATATTGAAATGTTTTGTTAAGTGTTATAGTTTCCACAGTCCTAGAAAAGGTATTCTAAACTAGAAGTATTGTTTTCCGAGAACCAGTGAATGAATAAAATTCTTTTTGAAAACATCCATCGAAAGCCTAGGATCAAGACAAATCCATCCTAACACGTAACTGAATCCACTATGAATTGAATCCATTAATCGATCTGGTAAACAAGTAAAAGTAGCACTCTTTGCGAATTCTCAACACTCCAAAGACGTTTCTTTGTTTCTTTTAAATAAACACAAATACCTGTCGCGTTGACACTTCTCACATTGGAATTTAAACTCTGCTGTTAAATTTCTATAGAAGACAATTTGGAAGAATGTAGAAGACTTTGATGCTCATGAAACACTCATTATTGGACTTTTATGATCTTTCTGCTCTCTTAAATATATATTAAAACTAACATGTGTTGAACTTGCTATAATAAATCTCTCCGCCCCTCAACGTATGGCAATAAAAGCCTGTGGAATCGTATATAAGAGTTATCGGTTTTTATCAATTTAAAATACATAATTCGAAACCGTTTTTATTCTAAGTTTTTTTGAAATTGATAATCATAAAAACTGATAAAATGCTATTTTTATAGAATAGATCCATTCGTTTTCGAATTAAATTTGTATAACATTATTTATTTTTATTGAGATTCCACGAATGTTGCTATTTATAAAGAATTTACAATTATTTATCCGTTCGCGTTCGAATGCGAAATTGAACTGATTTCGTTCACGATCTATAGAAAGTCTGCAAAGGTGTTTTTTCTGGAACATAAATTGAGTGTATATTCAGCACTCAAATTTTAATATTTTCCAACTTTCAATATTCATTATTTGTCATGTTGTCCGGCTTCCTTGAATTGACGCTCTCCGACTCGGCCATCGATAAATGTAAACAAAGATCTAAGTGGATACATATGTATGTATGTATGTATATTATGTATGTATATTCTACAAACATAAACATCTTTTTTATTTTGTAAAAATACTTTTTTTGTTTACTTGGAATAAATGTCTGAATCTCTCGTATCTGAATGCATGCACTTAGCGAATCTTCAGTTCTTTTGAGAAAATCATCAATGAATTTCGGGAATTCCGTCGTATTTGACCTACATAGCTCATAATTTCCACGGATACGGAAATATTTAAATTTTATTAGAAATCACCTGCCTACACATGATTTTTGAAATGTCGTGTCTTTGTTTTTGTTTATATAATTACCATTTTATGACGGAATATATATAAGTACTTGACCTTATAAAGCTAAGAATGTATTACCTTTTTGGAATAAATCATTTTAAAAAAAATAAATAACGAAGGAAATTGCGATGGAAATATTTATTTATTTGGTGTGTTCCGCTTTGAGATTGAAGGATGAAATTGAGATGCATATGCTCCGAGGATTTGTTTAATGGACGCTCGTTTTGGAAATAAATAAGTACCATACATAATAAACGTTTTTAATAGGCGTATTATATAAATCATCATGCAATAATTAAACTTCAAAATGTAAATGTAAATATCTAATAATACAAACAAAAAATAAAATAATAATAATTAATAAAAACTAGTGTTTATCCAATGCTCGAAATACGACCCTATACAATAACAACCTTTAACTGCCCTTATGTAAACACCTACTTACATACATATATAATGTATGTAGGCAATTCAATTCAATTTTGTTTTATTGAACATACTATTTACAATTTGGCTTACAACTAATAACATACTATGTATGAAAATTTATTTTTGTAGAGGGCCTAACAAATATAGTGTATTAAGCTTAATTATTTTTATATATAAAATTTACATGCTGAATAAAAAATTTTTTAAAGGTCGGTTGACTGTATCGTCTTCAGGGTGTTCATTCCCGTTGATTTTTGTGGGTTGTGGGGAGGGATGGCGTTTAGGCGCGGTGCAGATCCTCAGTATCTTCCTTTCGAATAGTTGAAGTTTCTTCATAGCTGGCTTCGAGATGGAAAACCAGACTGGAAAGGAATAGCTGATCACTGGTCGCAGGAGCTGCTTGCAGATTAATATCTTTGTCAGTTGGCTAAGACCTGGGGTGACATTCTGTATGGCAAAAGCGAACGAACGTTTTCGTACGTGCGAACGGTTTGCTTCGTATTTGCTTTCGTTTTTGAAAAACGAACGATCGCTTTCGTTTCTTTTTTTACAGAATCTGGCCCCTGATCTTCTTTTCAGCAATGGGCTGAAGGCCCAGTTGGCCTTTTTCAGAACATTTCTTGAATGCAGGTTAAACCTTAGCAACTCGTTGAAATGCACTCCCAAGTACTTGACGTTTGGTGGCTCCGTCAGGGGGTCTCAGGACCAGATTTCTGTAAATTGTTGCGGTGTGAGTGCTGCACCACCAGATAGACTGAAAACTTTGCGCAAATGTATTTCAAGGGTAGTAAGAAACGCTTTTGGAAGACCGGTTTCGATATGTATAACGTAGTTTGGTGTATTATCTGGTAGGTTGAAACATCTTTTGACAAAAAACCTTTGAAGCTTTTCACATTGTATGTACTCTTTATACCCCCATACTTGTGCACAGTAATACATAATTGATCTGGCGGCTGAATCATGGACTTTAAACTTTGCTGAATGAGGTACTAACTTATTTTTCAAGAACTTAGACCAGGTTGCGTTGATTGCATTTTTTGATGTTGCGAGCCTCTTTGTCAGATGTTTAGACCAGGACATATTATATGTAAAGACGACGACGCCAAGATATTTCTACTGGTTTGTTATTTTTACTTCTACACCTTTGAAATTCCATTTTTCACTAACTGCTCTTCGTCCTCCATTCCTAAAAATAACAATTTCAGATTTCTCGAGATTAACTTCAAGGTTCCATTTATCGCAATAGCTGCTGAACTTGTCAATGATTGTTTGAAGTAAAGCTGGACTCTCAGCCAGAATTACAATGTCATCGGCATACAAAAGAACATTTATACCGATTCCTTCCACATGTATTCCGATGTGGAGTTCAGAATGGAGGTCATTTAAAAACAAGACGAAAAGCAGAGCGCTCAGAATGCAACCTTGTTTAACGCCTTTGCTCGTTCGAAAGAAATTAGAGGTACTGCTTTCATTCCAGACGGCGGCAACTGTATCTTGGTATAGTTGTTTGATAATTTTAACCATTTTCGTCGAGATGCCCAATGTAATAAGTTTGTGAATAAGAGCATCTCTGTTAATATTGTCGAACGCAGCTTTTAAGTCTACGAACCAAGCATACAGTTTCTTTTTCTGGCTTAGTTGCAGCTGAATAAGGCATGAAAGATTGAAGATCTGATCAATGGTACTATAATCTTTTCGTTGGTATATTCATTGAGTATATTGTTGTTTTCGCACCAAGTAGTGAGACGGTTTAGGAGAACTGAGATGAATAATTTGTAGAGGGTATCTAAAAATGAAAGCCCACGATAATTAGATACAAGACTAGCGTCACCTTTTTTGAAGAGCGGAAAGATAATTGATTTTTTGAAGGATGTTGGTATTGTTCCTGCTTCGTAGATTCTTTTCAGCAAAGTGTGAAACTCACCAATAAAAGAATTACTCGCATTTTTATAAAACTCATATGGGATGCCGTCTATACCCGGAGCTTTGTTTTCTTTTGAAGATTCAATCACAATCCTTACTTCATTCAAATCAATTGGGTGATCAAGTTCAGGTATTTCAACTAGATTTGTTTCTCGGGAATATTCTCCGCTGCTTAATCGATCTGAATTAAGGGATTTTTCGAAATATGACATAAACTCGAAAGCCGTGATTTGGGTTCCGCTATTCGTAGAATTACCTCGTATCTCTTTGGCCAGTTTCCACCAATCTTTTACTGTGGTAATACTTGCGAGTTGACTGGAAATGCGCTGGTAGTACGAACGTTGTTTTTCTTTACATAGGGCTTTATACTTTTTATTTGCATCACAATAGTTTTTTCTGCTTGCATCGAGATTCGAGATTATATTTTCTGTAAATGTTAAGTAGCTTAAGTAAAGATTTTCTAGCTTTATGACATTCCATATCAAACCAGGGTTTCTTTCGCTCAAACTTGACATTGGTATTAATAGGGTTCCCGTATGATGCATAGATACACTCTTTTAAGGAGTTGCATCGTGTTTCAACGCAAGAGTTTTTCCACAGCAACTTCATCAATTCTGTTTATGTATTGAGCGCGTCTATTGGTAAACCATTTTAGTCTTGGAAGCAACATTGAACTGGGGGAACTATGCGTATCTTCAAAAGCTTTAAGACCTAAAACTAGCGGCATGTGGTCCGAAAAGGTTGTACTATCAATTGAGAAACTTTCAATCATTTCCAATCCACTGTATGAAGGGCAGCAGTAGTCAATCACTGATGATCCTCTAGTTGACACAAAAGTAAACTCGCCAGTTTCATCGCAAAAGCCTCTCCCGTTAAGTATATATGCACCAATGTCTTCCAAGAGCAAAAAACGTATTGCTGTTGTTGTCACTTACAGTATCTTTTGAATTTCTTATGTCAGTGATAAGCTGTGATATACGTGAATCGACTGTTCCTTTGATTCCTGTTCTGACGTTAAGATCTCCCATAAGTATAAAGTGATTTGATTGAAATTCTTCAAAGAAGGTTTTTAATTTTACAAAATCACGCATCCAATGATTGCAGTTTAAATAGTTTGGGACCAAATTTAGAATAGATCCTGAAAAGTTGCATTGCAAGAAAACAGGGGTGGAATCGGCCAAGGTGATAGTTGATTGTGATTGTCATTTGTCATTGTCTGGGTGTTCGAGAGATTTTTTGTTGCAGACATAACGGAGTGAACTTCATCGGTATTAGCAAGCTCAAATACATAGGCAGGTCTGACGTTTTTGGATGAAGTTAATTTTCGGGCACTATTAGCTGTTGCACTCAGACCCCTCTTTACCACTGGGCCCACTGGGCCCGGGCCCAGGGCCCCGCAATCACCAGGGGCCCCCAAATTGCTGAAACATCACTTAACCTCTATTGGACTATTTTGAAGAAAAAAATATTTCAATACAATTTTAGATGCATAAAGAATGATCAGAATTCATACCTTCTTTGCTGAATAACAACCTCTGCTGAACATTTTAAATCACATTCCCTGCGAAATTATATTCAAATTAAAACATAAATATGAAGCACCTATAAACAATGCTCCACTGTGAATAACTAACTAAGTGGCAATGCTTGAATATCACTGTATGGAAAAATAAAGATAATGGTGTTTCTATATTTGCAAGGCGCATACAAGTTTGCATCAACGCAGTAACTCATACATAGGCTATCTAACTATCCGTCGGATGAACGGCACTCAATTTTTAAAGATTTCAAGGTAAAGAGGTACAGAGTTTTTGTTTTTGTGCATTCAATGAGATAGATGAAAGATTACGCTTCTCACTATTTGTTCTATAGGTCAATAGTAAAGAAAAGAATAAGCGTATATTCGAATCGTTTTTGCGCATGCGGAATTTTCGGATATACTTTGGTAGTGTGATTGTGTGACTTTGCTCATTTGATTTTTACTTGCGACTTATAGGTAAGGTACTATAAGGCAAGTTATGCATTTGGAAAAAAAATCGAACTCGAGATTTTGATCAAAGTTGACATTACGATGATAGCGAAGACCAAAAAGTGGGTCTCGCAATTCTGTCTGTCTGTCTGTCTGTCGGTTCGACTACAGCCTAAACCGCTGGGCCGATTTTCTTCAAACTTGGTAGATATGGGTTTTGATTTTTTCCCCCCACACGTTTTTTTTTCTTTTTTTTTTTAAGACCAAAACTAACGGTACCTACCATACGGTTTTTTTCGAAATTTTATAAATATTTTTTTTTTCTCAAAAACTGTCCCACAGAATTAAAAAAAAAAATATAAAAATTTCATTTAGTTAAAACTAGGTAATGGTTGAAAAAAAATTTTCCAAAAAATTGTTATTTTTGGTAGCTCTCCTGGGTCCATTTTTTTTGTTTTTGATTTTCTCGAAAACGGTACAGCCGATTTAAACCATTTTTTTATGCTAAAGCTCCTCCAAAGTTAAAGTATTTTTACGTATTCAAATTTTGTATTCTTTGGATTTAAAAAAAATCAATTTTTTTTTTTTGGAAACTCAATATTTCGAAAACCCCATGGTCAATTTTTTTCAAACTTGACAAATAAAAGTTTTCTAACATAATCTACAAGATCTGAGAAAAAAAAAATTGTTTTATCTAAAACTAACGGTACCTTCCATACAAATTTTAAAAAATGGTTTTCGAAAATCGTATTTTTCTCGAAAACGGTTCCGAGAATTTTGTAAATTTTTTTTCTTTTGATTAATTTTTACTATCTATAATTTAATAAAATTCGATATCTCAAAAACGGCTTAATATTTTTCTTGGAAATTTAACTCTTATTCTTACTTAAAGTTTTTCTTAAAAATGTTTTAAAAATTTTGTACATAAAAGCTTATTTTTTTAAGGAACCACTACAATGACATATAATATTTGTTCTTGCATAAATTCATATTTGCATTGCATTCTGTTCTTATCTCTTACTACTAAAAGAATTTTAAAAATTAATTTTATCCTTATGAACAGTTTTCTTTAATAACTTTCGTTTTTAAAATTCCTAGTCTATTACATAGGAGCAAGTTCGTGCGACCCAGTCGTGCATTTTATTTTATCATCATTCTGTATAAGGTTTGCGTGTTTCATTTGTATGTTTGAAGTGCATAAAAATATTCTATATTAAATCAAAATATGTCTAAGCGATCATATGTAAGTGGATCCGAAAAAAGGAAAAAATCTAAACAACAGAAAGAATTAATTGAAAAATTACCAAAACTGACATCGTATTTCACTTCAACTGTAGAAGAAACGTCTGTAAGTAATCAGTAATCAATACATTAATCCCTACACTTATCTACACCTTACTGAAAAGGGGCTTACATGGTCAAAAAATGGTTTCACATTATGGTTTCATGAAAAACATTCGGCATGACCATATCACTATAGAATCTATAACAATTTCACATAGTAACTGCATGGTGCAGATTGAGAGTAGCGTCATCTATGTTATTGAAGGCACAAACAGTCTTTCCATTTAATTTTACAGCAATGAAGCGCCGCAGATTTTACGGACTGTGGACACAAACACGAAACCTCAATTAAAATTAAATTACATTCTAAATAACTTATTTAATTTTCTGTTATTTAAATTTTGTTTATTTTTGAATTTTATATGAAATATTTTTTTTTCTGTATTTATTTTAACATTGTTTGTGTTTATGTTTTAAATGCTGCAATAATTATTTATCTTTTTAATGAATTAAAAATTTTAATGAATTAAAAAAATATTATTTATTTAAAAAATTGAAAAAATAAATATTAATAATTAATGAATTATTCAAAGTTATGTGAATTTTCTGTATACCTTTATTACACAACATAACATTTTTATATAATCATATAGGAGCCCCATTTTCAAAAAGTGCCCAGGGCCCCCAAAAGGGTAAAGACGGCCTTGGTTGCACTGACTCGAAGGGTTGTGCTGCAAACTTGTTGAAATTGTTGTTTCGCTTCTTCAATGTTCTCTGCGTTTAATCCGTTGACTATCACGTTCAACCTCTTACTAAATTTCTCGGCATCTTCCATTCTTTTATGAAGCACACGTTCACCATCTTTTAGTTTTTCGATTTCCTCCTTAAGTATTTTATTTTCTTCTTGTAGGGCAGCAACTTCCATTTTGATACCATTAATATCTTCCTTTGTAGCTATTTTAACTAGTTTCTGGTCCAAGAGTTTATCTATTTCATCAATAAGGGTAGCTAATTGAAATGATTCAGCCATAACGCACGAAGTGCAGTTTTTTTTTCAAAAAAATTTTGTTTTCAGGTTTAGGTGAAGTTTCTATTAAACACCTCTTATTTTTAAATTCACGGTTCATTTATTTCATGGACAGAGCTGCGAGTCATCGTTTTTTCAGCGAGTTAGTTTGTGTCTCAACTAAGATTATCAATTGGTTTGTGTTCTAACTATCTTGTGATATATGCAGGGTTCGGACTTTACTTCGATCGAAGTAGATCTACTTCGATTTTGAGAAAAAAATTTAATCTACTTCCCTACTTCTCTTTTTTATGATCTACTTCTCTTTGAAATTCTAAACCAACATATTTAAAGACAGCGTTGATCACTCTGTATTACATAAAAAACAAGTTTAGGAATCATTTAAACGTAAGCACTGTGGAAAATTTAATGTTTTTGAGATCACTTACAGAAAAACGTAAAGATATTTATGAGCCACCTATTTAATTGATAAAATTTGTACAAGTTCGTTGATGGAAAATTTACTTTAAAATAGGTATATTTAATTAAAATTTTTTTAAAAGTCTGAAATCAGAATTTACTTATATATGTTATGTTTATATAATTTAGTTTCCTAAAACTACTTCGAAAATTTTAGATCTACTTCAGTTTTTTTCCGTATCTACTTCCAAAATTGAAAACCTAAGTCCGAACCCTGGATATATGTATATGTGACGTTAACAATCAAAACGGTGCTAAAGGCACTTTTTTCAAAATATGGAGTGTGATATACCAAAATTTGCGTATCAAAGAGAGCTATAGAATGGTGGAAAAATTGTATTTCAAAACGGGCTAGTTTAGAAGTTATTACTATTTTAATGTTGAGTTAAGGATAAAAACGAGGCTATTTGTTATTTTTTAACAATCAAATGGGTGCTATTTTTCATACAATGCTTGTAATTTTCAAAACAGCTCTATTTTTCTCTAAATGAAATCAAATAGATAGGATTGTTTTTCAAAAGGAGCTAAATAATTTTGGGCGCTAAAATTGTTGATCCTTATAAAAGGATCTTTAGTTTACCTATCGTATTCTTTGTTATCATTGTTAAATAAGTTTTAATGAATTCCAATAAAAAGAACTTTTCCTTACTTAAATGTTCTCTTCTTTTTTAATTTTACAGGCATTTGAGAATCAAAATTTAATATATATTTTTAACAAACAAAACTGCCTTAAAAAAAAAAAACGTTTCACTAAAGGACGAAAATAAAAGGTCCCTTTAGTATTTTTTTTGGTCAATATAATAAAAAAGACTTCTACAAATTTTACAAAATTTACTGCATTGAATTATCTTATTTATTTTAGGAATTATAGTTTTCCGCCCTTTTGCTCGGTTTCATGTTCATTTTTTTTAGCCTCTGTTTGATTGTTAACGTCACATATATAAATTCACCAAAATTGAGAGAGCTTTTTCTTAAATAAACTTAAAACTGCGTTTTTGTTTACTGCAGGGAAGTGGGGCAAGGAGGCTTTGATAATCCGTATGTAAGTAGGAGAATAGCTTCGCTCTTTTCTGGTCTTGTTTGTTTTAGTATTATATGGTAAATACTCACAGTAATACTTTGTGTTCTGTTTTGACGACAGAGACAGATATAGCTGATTTTCACCACTAAGAATTAGTCCAGCTTCGATGCTCCACACCACAAATAAATAATTTCTTTTATCGTTTTAATGGGTAATAAAAGTAAGCTTTCTTGCTTTTTGTTGGATTAAAGCCGAGATATATGCAAACAGAGAAACATTTTTGAAATGTTTCTTAAATGTTTCTGAAATGTTTTCTTTGGTCTGGACGCTCGGATCCACTCTTGACGAAAATTTTAAAAATAAAATCAAAAAAGCCAATGATATATCTGAAATTTGCGAAAATATAAATTGTGATAAAGATGAAGTAGGAAAAAAAATTCATGCGCTTAAAGTACAACACTGGCGAAAAAAAAAATTACAGACAACTCAATCTGGAAACAATGGGAAACAAAGAAACATTTCAGAAACGTTTCTCAAAGCGTCCACACAAAAAAAAAACAAATCAGAAACATTTCTGAAATGTTTCTCAAACAAATTGGAAACATTTCAGAAACATTTTTTAAACAATGTTTCCTGAAATGTTTCTTTGGTGTGGACATACCTTAACAAATTAAGTTAGTAAAAGTTGGATGTTTAACCCAAATGTTTCTTAAAATATGGCGTTTTCCTTATAAATGCAGATAAACCGATTTTATCTATTGTTCAGCAGTATTTGGAATTTTAATAACTATAAATTTGTATGACTTTTGGTTGTTGAGCCAGAACTTTGTTATGATTCCGTCCATATAAAAGGTTTGGTAAAACGAAAAATTGTAGACCTGGATGTCAAATTTTGTATATAAGAGCCCAGCTTTGAAGTCATATTTGAGTGTTTATTTGAGGAGTAAGCCGCTGTTCTTGGCAACGTTTAAACGGAGGCTAAGAGATGTTGGACTATTTCGACCAAAAAACAAGTTAAACGGTAAGAGTGGCAAAAAAGCCTGAAAGGCGGTCCTTTAATGTCTGGGGATGTTTCACTGCAAGTGGAGTGGGAAATTTGCCTCGAGTTATGATAGATTTATGGTGGGAATAGCTGTATAGAAGGGTCCGGGATCAATGCCACAATCTGCGTTGTGGAATACATGACAGGATTTCTGGAAAAAATATACCATATGAAACAATTCAAAAACTTCTAGTTAGAATGCCAATAATATTTAAAAAAAATTCTCAAATGGAAAGGAGGCTTTTTGGATGAAAAATAGGCTTAAGCAATTTTTTTCTTTTTTTTAAATAAATTGCGATGTGTTAAGAACTAACCCAAATTTTAACTAGCCACACAATTAGAAACACACAAAAATGTGGATATTTCATTAAAAATATTCGAAATAATAATAATATTTTATAACTGCAGCCAATCTTTCTTCACAAGTAGCACAAAATGGTATAATTTCGGTATCACATTTCTTAATTCATTCTTTATTCCTTCTTTATTAGGTATGTCAATTTATGCCTACTTAATTCCATCTTAATATGATCTTAATAAGGTATTGTTTTAAAGAACTTAACTTGGTGTGTTAACTCTACTTAAAGCATTCTTAAATACTTCTTAAATTGGCATTTCTTAAATCGGTTGTTTTTGTTACTTAATTCCTTCTTTAATCCTTCTAAAAACATTCCTTTTTTATTTTGGTATTACCTAAATCGGTATTTTTCAGATTCTTTAATACGTATTTAAGTCTTCTGAAACAGTATGATTTATAACGCCATTTTCGTACTTTTAGTTTTAGATGGAAAGCAAAATGTGTAAACCGAATTTATTAAATCTTTAAAAAAAGAAGAGATTGTTTCATTATTGCAGACAAACAACAATTAAAATAGCATTTATTTAAAATGTGACTTTTTTGATGACATCCGTTTATGTAACTGACAAAATGTCCATACTTAATTCATACTTTATTCCTTCTTTATTGGGTAGGTGTGCTAATTTATGGCTACTTAATTCCGTCTTAATTTCGTCTTTTTTAGGTATTGCTTTACAGAACTTAACATGGTGTGTTTACTTCTACTTAAAGCATTCTTAAATACTTCTTAAATTGGCATTTCCTAAATCGGTTGTTTTTGTTACTTAATTCCTTCTTTAATCCTTCTAAAAACATTCCTTTTTTATTTTGGTATTAAATCGGTATTTTTCAAATTCTTTAATACGTATTTAAGTCTTCTTAAAGAGTATAATATTAAAAACACGAGAGAATTATTTGAGTAGCACTTTGAGATAAGACATTTTAAGTGTCACAGTGGCACAATAGGTAGAGCACAAGCACGGCAAGCGAGAGGACTCGGGTTCGAATCTCAGTGGAAGCACAGAGGTAAATTAAAAAAACTAACTTTTAAAATTCTTTCATTCCAGCAAAAATTCACATAAAGACTAGAATATAATCAACAATAATAAAAAAACAAACAGATAATAAAAAAAATATTTTTATTGTTTCTAATATTTTTTTTAAGAATTGCCGTAGCTCTTTAAGAAGGAGTTAAGAAGTATTTAAGAAGATGTAAGGAACTATTTAAGAAGGAGTAATGAAGTATTTAAGAAGAATGATATCCGGATTTAAGACCATTTTAAGACTCAATTTATCTTCTTATTTCCTTCTATCGGACCGCCCACTTGCGCCTTTTCTCTACTTAATAGGAACTTAAATCCGTCTTATAGAAGATGTCAGATACCGATTTAGAATTCTTAAAGACTTCGTTAAGTAATTCTGTGCTACTTGTGTTGCATACTTTTAACCAAGGAGCGGCATCTTGATGGCATACCCTCCCAGACCTCCTCATGTTTTTGAAAAGTTCCTCCGAATTTTTTGGATTCTTGGGGTGGTTTTTTTTTAAGTTAGGATCACTGCAAATGATCAGCTCTCCGTATGACACGTTTCACGGTTTAAAGACTAGATGTAACGCCCAATCTTACCTTAATTTTTGTAGCAGAATCGTGTGAATCTGCAGAAGTTTTCAGGATAGCTTCTCAATCGGTGATTGACATGGCTTGGTTAGTTCCGCCTATCATGTTTTTCCCGTAGCCAGAGAAGTTCTTCAAAAAACTGTTAATAACGCCGTGGCTTCATACAACATTTTCTGCAATTTTGCAGTAAGATAGTCCCTAGCACTTAGCCTCTTTCTTCTGGACCCATTGGGGGCTATCGTGAACAAAATTTCCCTCGGAATTTTCCCCATCTTCGAAAATTGGAAAGGTCAATACTTCTGCACTGTTCATTGTAAGCTGGCGACTGGCTTTTTTTAAATGAGAGCCAAAGTCTCTATGAAACTTAATTCCCAATATCAATAAATTCCAGAGCAAACTTTCGATAATTTTGAAAGTTGGAAACAATTCCCAGGGAAATTTTATTCACATAGGCCCCATTGTTTTGAGTGAGAATAACCCATAGTTGATCAGTAACTGTTATTGAAATAACGAATTTATTCTTATAAGAATTCCGTTTCCAATAGCAACAAGAACTTGAGTGCTTGCATATAATCCGCTGAGCTGGAAAAAAAAGTAATTGTTTCCAGAACCTACCGGTAAAGGGAGTTTTTTAATTAATGGTAGGCTAATTTTTCTAATGGTTAAAACTGAATATTATGCTTTAAAATGTAAGTGGTGTCACAAATGCTTCCGAAATCACTCAACTTGATTTTTTTAAAAACCACTAGACATATGGCAGTGCAGATCTAAAAATGTCTGTCTTGACGACCCGAGTAATAGATATAAATATATTTTTTTATAGTTTTTTTTTTAAGCTTTTTCTATTTAAAGGTCTATCTCTTTTGTCACAACTTGTCGGGGATTTGAAAAAAGGCTTACTTTGGTGCCCATGTTAACAGAAATGGCTCCATTAATACTTAAAGCAGAAACTTCGTTTAACACTTTATTTTTTCTCACTGAGAACTCATTCATATAATTATATGAGCTCTATTTATATGAGAATATTTAATTTAGCCGCACTTTTTGCTCTCAATTATACAGGAACTACTATCATCATAGAAATTAAAAGTTTTGTATAAATGTCGTTTTAATTATGAGCAGGAGGCCACACCCTTCCAAAAACTTTACCAGAAGCAAGGTTGTTTCAAAGTATCTGCTATTCTTCTTTGCACAAATCTAAACTAACACCAAATTGATAGATTATTCATAAACTCATTTCAAAATTTTATACAGATTGGTGCGGATGGTGCCAACTCAATTGTTCGGAAACAGATGGGTGTTGACGTCTTTTCATTAAACTACGATCATATGGGACTTGTTGCGACTCTTGAATTAGTCGATGTAATTTTTTCAAATAAGCAATTATTATTAAATAATTAATTTACAAAAGAGTTATCTACATAGCCAGGAGATAATTCGGTTGCTTGGCAAAGATTCATTCCCACAGGACCAATTGCTTATCTACCATTGAACGACACGATGAGTTCATTAGTATGGAGTACTACACCGAACGAGGCAAAAAGGCTTGCATCAATGGATCCAAATGAATTTGTTGATGCAGTTAACGAGGCATTTGTAAGTACATTATACATAATATTTAAAATACTTTGTTTGACCTTTCTTATTTCTTCCTAATCGGTAAAGTGGAAGGACTTTCCAAAAAGTAACGTTGTCACAAATGCACTAGAAGCACTGAATTCTATTATGGGTAGAGACAATTTATCCAACCGGCAGTATCCACCTAAAGTCAAGAACGTTGTTGATGGCTCTCGTGCATGTTTTCCTCTGGGTTTTCTTCACGCCTCCTCTTATGTATCCACTGGTGTTGCTCTCATTGGGTTTGTTGTTGTGTTGATGAAAATTTGGAACAATAATTTTAAATCTTTTTTCAACTCCATACAGAGACGCTGCACATAGAATTCACCCTCTAGCTGGCCAAGGAGTCAATTTAGGATTTAGCGATGTGACAAATTTAATTAAAGTTCTTTCTAATGCAGTATATGCAGGAGCTGAAATTGGGGACAAGCACCATTTGGTGCAATACGAACAAAACAGTCTCATCAAAAATGTGCCCCTAATGATTGGTGTTCATGGTCTGCAAAGACTGTATTCAACTACATTCAGTCCAGTGGTATTGCTTCGCAGCTTAGGATTACAACTGACACAAAATATACCTGGAATTAAGGTGAACTACAATTTAGAGATATTTTAGTTTTCATTTCATTCAAGTATTTTATATGTCTTTCAGGACATCTTCTTAAAACGGGCAATAGCTTAAAATCTTAGGATCCTTCGTATTTTCTAGTTGGTTTATAATGGTATTTTTAGATCGAACAATAAATTTATATTATTTAAATATTTGAAAACAGCAAGTGTTTTGTTCAAGATTTTTTCAAAGTGTAATACATGAATAATGGTGTTTATACTAGATGTGTGCCACGGGCATTACGCTTGCGTGTGTGGGTGTATGTGTCCAAAAAACAATATAGCTATTCCACTAACTATGTTGCGGGGGCAGAGCCAGGCGACCAAACTAATGTTCAGCCTGTCTACTAGGCTGGGCCACATTTGTATGAAGAAAAAAAATTAAATGGTGCTAAAATATGAGTTTTGCTACCATATTAAATTTGGTTACAATCAAACTTTATCTTCTGCCTCCGGTTTTATGTTAAAATTTGGTGAAAATCGAGTAAAAAAGACATTAACAGCATTTTAAAGATAAATTGTTCAAAGTTGTAAAAATTATTACAGTAATGGTTATTATTTTTATTAAAGTAAAACTAGCATTTGAAATAATAGCTACAACATGAAAGTAATCAAAAATAACAAAAAAAAATAAATTCATAATAAATAAAATAATATAGACCCTAGTTAGTGGTAAAATCCTTTTTGCTGTCGAATTTCGGCATTGCCTTCCTCGCTTCTAATTGGGTTTTGATGAATCCTTCTCTGCTTGTTTTATAACATAAAGTAAGTGAGGCTTCAGTCACAGCTTTTACAGCCCTCTCAACAGCTTGAGTGTGACAAGGAAGACTTAATAAATCTATTTCTCCTTCCCCTTTTCGTTCAACAAACAATTGGAGATTTTCTTCGGTTATCGACTTTAAAATCGGTGGTTCAGTAATATTTTGTTGCCAATTCAAAATATCATAATATGTTGAAGCATTAAGGTTTAACTTTGGTAGCTGAAACAGGCGCAATTTTTCAGGAGTCTCTGATCTTGCTTTCAAGATTCGACGGGCAGCTAATTCTCGAATATGTGGCTGGGATTCAGTCAGCATTGCAATCAATACATTTTCCGGGTGTGCGAAGTAACTATTTCTTTGAATTACTGGGTCGATAACAGTTTTCAAGTTTGTTGGTAAATACCTAGAAAGCTCGATAAGTTTAAAAACGTGTCTCGGTCCATCTTTACAGCTGGGATGAGTTTTTACAGAAAACCATACTAGAGCGTAAACTTTCACGACATACGTTGCAAGGGTGATTAGATTGTCAGAGGCAGACTCTAGTGAAACATAGAAGCGAAGAATCCTGTTGGCGCGAGTTAGCCATCGAGCATGTGACATTTTTCCTGGTGATTTGTTTGCTAAATCAGTTGGAAATACGCCTGTTGAAATTGCTTCCACTATTCTGTATAGGTATTTCTGGTCTGTACTAATATCCTCAGTAGAAACCGTCGGTAAGCTAGTGGGAATAGGTTGAAACTGAACTACAGGCCGTTTTTTGCAGTTTTCCAGTTCCTTGCCAATTATTATTCCTGAAAATGTCAGAGGTCCAGAAGTACTGCCATCAATGTGTTGAAAAAGATGTCTCAATGGTAGCTCATTCATATGCAATAAACGAATGATCCACTGTAATGGCCTATCCAATCTTTTTTCGAGCATCCGTATAATACCGCCGTGTTTTCCTACATTTAAATTGGTGCCATCACATCTAATTGCGACTAAGTTATCCATCGATACACCAGCATTCATTATAAAGTTGAATATTTCTTGTTCTGTACATTTTGTAGTGCCTGAAGAAGGTGTAATGTACCCTAAAAATATTGAGCCAGGTTCTCAAAGAAATATGTTTCCCAACTATACGTTGTCTGTAGTTTTTGCCATCTTTTTCAGATATCGTCAATGTTTGGTCTTTTCTTCCATCAAAATATAATGCGGGTATCTCTGAAACAGTTTGTTGCAAAATCATAGTTTGTCTGGTCTTTTGCCTTTCTCGACGCAGCTTATTTTTGTCTATTATTTTTTATGTCTATGTGTGCATTACTGCTGATGCGATGGCTGCTCCCGCCCTGTCTGACACCCCAAATCTATCGCAAGTTTTTTGACAGTCAAGCGTAATCAACTGCAGTTGAATTATTCCTCTTTGATTTTTTCACTGAAGTCGGCAACCGCATTTCAAGGCTAGGCTCTTCGAAATCTCCTACGTCACTTTCGGATTCAGACGTGCTATCCAACATTTCCGTACGTATTTCAGTTAGATTTTGTTGTTTTTCCATTGATTTTTCTCGTTCCGATTTTCTTTTCAATGCTTTCGAAATCTCTTTCTTTGTATTTACGTCAATACCACCTATCACCATTTTCCTAGCTGTTCGTTGGTCTATTATGAAGGTGTGTTCTCTTGCTGGTACTTTTTTGACTTTAGAACAAGTACATTTTGTTAAATCTTGGCATTTGCAAGCCGAAATATCAAATAATGCTTTGCTTTTTAGACGAAATTCTTCCAACTTGTTTTTGGGTATATTTGGGTGAGACTTAAGAAGGTTTTTGCACTTTGCATGATATGTTTGTAACATTACCTTCATTCGTTTCGGTTCTACGGTAGGAATAGAAGATTTTGTCCATATTTCCGTTAATTTTTCAACAACTACGATTTCCATTTCTTTATAAGTAGGTTCTTTTTTAGTTTCTTTTTCATATTTAATTTTGTGTCGGGTCCACTCATAAAACTTCATCACATCTTCATAGGTTGGCAATATGTTGTCTTTCAAATCACAAATATCACCAAACAAAGGACACTGCCAACTGTTTCTAGTACGTTCCATTTTTTTTTTTTTGCACTTTAGTTCTCAATACGGGACACCAAATCGTTTTCGACGTTTTGTCTTAAAATCAGACTTCACTTGTATTTTAAAACTTCACTCGATACAACTTTAGCGCTTGGGCTTGAAAATGTTATTATAGCTGCTTACTAATAGGTTGTAACTAAATAAGTATGAACAAAACTTTTCTATTGGAAAACTGCTTTCATGTACCACTTTACTTATTTAATCTTTAAATCACAAATTCACAATTGGAACTGACTTCTCTGCTTGCGCTAGCAGCTTTATATAGGAGCATTTAGGTATCTGTATTAGGTATTATGTAAAGTTTTTCCACTAATTAATTTCTTATGTCCTGCCCATAAACAACCCTGTGGTTTTATTAAGGAGCAGGTAGATTATTTTCGGTTTTTCCACTAATTATTTTCTTATCTAGCGGCAGGTAGATTTCTGTAAAATTATGTAGGATTTTTCCACTTATTAACTTCTTATGTCCTGTCCATAAACAACCCTTAATGACATTTGGTTAATTACTTTTGGGACATGCACACAATTACTACGTTTATATGAGGTATTGAAGCGAGCTTCGACACTTTGTAAACGGGTATTGAGTTGAAATGAGCTTCGTTCGACTCGATCTCACTCGCTGAGCGGTGTCGAGTCGAAATATGAGACGAAAAACCTGGGTCGAGGAGTTGGCTTAACAAAATGTTTCAGAATCGCTCAACACCATTTCAACTCAACTCCAAATCGAGCTCTCAACTCAAATGACGAAAAACCTGGGTCGAAAATCCGACTCTAATCCAACTCGATCTTTCGATACTGCATATAAACGTAGTAAATAACACATTTCTACGGATTTTTTTTTTAAAATGCAACCACAATCCGGAGGCAGTTAAACTTAAAATAATGTAATGAAACTAGGTATATACTAATAACACCATTTAGCACCTTTTTGTCGCTGAGCCCCTTTTTGTCGCTGAGCCCCTTTAGAAATGTAAAAAAAAAATTTTGACCCAGCCTACTGTCTACTGCGAGATCAACGTGAAGTGGAAATCTTTAGAGTTATTTGAATCTAAAGAAAAGATGAAATTTCAAATGTTATGTTAAACAGTTGTTATCATCGATGTTTTTTTTACTGGTATGTCATATGTAGTTCCTTGAAAGCAAAGAAAATTTAACTATCCATTAACGTTTATTCTATTGTATTTTACTTTATATTAAAAAAAAAATTGTGAACTCAATTCCTTCGATTATATAGAAAACGCATTAAATTAACAAAATATCTTTTCCAGTTATATTTACAAATTAATTTAAATTTCTCAAATCGTCGTTCCAAACATCCTTTTAATCGTTTCAATATAAGAAAATATTTTCTTCCGAAAAAAATTTCAAAGAGAAATATTCCACCTGAAAAAAATTCACTATTAATATTTGTACATAGGTATGTATAAATAACTCGAAATCATTCGCACCAGCCAGTCCCCATCCAAAAACAATTGCTATAAAAGCTCCCTGCAGCATTCGTAGATTAATTGGCTGTATAATATAGTCAGAGCTCTGGTTTTTAGACTTTTTATTTTCTTTGTTACTGTCAGCTGCAGCAGCGTTGCTATTTGCACCATCTTGTTGTTCGAATTTACTCATTAATCCATTCACATCAACCAATCGAGAAAGAGCTTCATATTCGGCATTAGTCATTTTGTCAAGAATTCCACCTTCGAATAGTCTTATTAATCTGGAAATCAATTAAAATAGTTAAATGAAGACGTAATTGAAAAATAAACAAAAATTCTTCTTCCAAAATGAAGAATTTAATTTTATTACACTTCGTTAAGACTATCAAGGAACGGACAACCAAGTTGAACAGCGACTGCTGAGTACCGAGTATATAATTTTTGGCTTAGTTGAAACGTTTTAAATCCTATATTAAAAAAAAAAAAAACAAGTATTAACAATTAAACTGTAATTCAAAACTCACTTTCAAGTGTGAAAGATGGCCAAAAAATATCTGTTATTAATATTAAGATACTAAGCAGGGCAACTTTCAATTGTTTACTCAATTCGACCAATGTCATATAGGTCATCTGGAATCGATGAAACTTCTCTCGTGATTCAATTATACTATTTTACTATGTACATAGTATGCTATTTTTGTGTATTTAATAATATTAAAATTAAATATCATTTTCATTTTATACCACAATTATAAAATAAATACAAATACACATAATTGCATAAAAGTAATTAAAATAAATGGAATTGTAAACAAATGTAATGATTATGTTATCTTGTAATAATTACACAACCATTATAATTGAATGCTTATTTTTTTTATTGATTTACAAAATTTGATATTTGATTTGATACAAAACGATAAAGTTAAACAAAATTTAAAAAAGTATATGTATATATAAAACTTAGTGTACACATACATATTAGGGGTATATTAATCAAAGGTCAAGATTGCATCGCTCTGGACCAATTGCAGTATATTTTAATCAATTTTAAACAAATTCAATTTAAGTTTTACTGTGAATACTTCCACTCTTTTTAATTCTAAATTAGGACCACGGTACCATTTCGCTTTAAAACAACTACTAGTATTTTACGTAAAAACTCAATACAATTTCGAAAAAAATAAAATGCACGACTGGATCGCATGAACTTGCTCTTATGTAAAAGTACTTTGGAATTTAAGATACATTTTATAAATATAAAAAATTGATTAAATGAGATAATAATGTTCAAATGCATAAATTTGCCGTCTGATTTCTAGAAAAGTATGAATTTATGCAAACAAACTTTTCGTTTTATTATTAAATACATTTTTTATATAAAAAATTTCTTTCAAATTTTTTAAGAAAAAATATGGGATGCGAATTTTAAGTATTTAATAATATGGATTTTAGGAAATAATTTCAAAAAATAATTGTTCATAGGTTTTGAAGATATTGATTTTTCAAAAAAAATTTTTTTCAAAAAACCCAACAAATATTTTTTCGAATATTTTTATAAACAGGATTATTTTAAACTTAAGGAGAATCCTGCTGAAAATTTTTGGTTAACATCCTTAGAGCCGTTAATGAGAAAGTCAAAAATCAAAAAAACGGTTCTATGACAGGTACCGTTAAGAACATTTTGCCCCAAAATTTTTTTTGACCAAAATGTAGTCCATATCCATAATATCACATTTAATTTTTTTTATCAAAATCGTTAAAGCCGTTTTTGAGATAAATAAGATTTTGCATTACGGGTGTATGGGGGGTACCCTTAGTTTTGGAGCTAAAAAAAAAATCAATTTTTCCTCTAGGGAATCACCAAAGACCCTTAACTACCGAGATTGAAGGAAATAGGTCCAGTGGCTTAGGCTGTAGTGAGAGGTGCAGACATACAGACACACTGAAACATGTTTTTTTGTGTACTAAATTTTCCTTAAAATTTTTATAAAAAAAAATGTTACGCAAATTGTTAGTATTTAATAAAATACATTTTAAAACGTAATTTAAAAATATAATCGTGTATCGGTTTTTAAGATATCGAATTTTTTAAAAATCCAAAAACTATTTTTTCGAAAAAGTTTTTATTTTATATTTTTTAAAATGCAAAGGAGCTCCTGCATAAAAATTTCGGTAAAAATCTTTAGAGCCGTTGGTGAGAAAATCGAAAATCAAAAAAACCGTTCTATGACAGGTACCCCTAATAACATTTCTCCCCAAATTTTTTTTTGACCAAAATGTAGTCCATGTCCATTATATCACACCTAATTTTTTTTATCAAAATCGTTAGAGCCGTTTTTGAGATAAATAAGATTTTGCATTACGGGTGTATGGGGGGTACCCTTAATTTTGGAGCTAAAAAAAAAATTTCAATTTTTCCTCTAGGGAATCACCGAAGACCCTTAACTACCGAGTTTGAAGAAAATACCTCCGGTAGTTTAGGCTGTAGTTCGAGGTACAGACATACAGACATACAGACAGACAGACGGAATTGTCGGACCCACTTTTTTCGTCTTCGCTATCATCGTAATGTCAACTTTGATCAAAATCTCGAGTTCGATTTTTTTTCCAAATGCAGAACTTGGCCTATAGTTAGGGTTGCCATCCGTCCGTATTTTCCCGGACATGTACTCTTTTTTCACTGTGTGGGGGAGGTCCGGGATAGTTTTTGATAATTGTCCGGGATTGTACTCCTTTTACCCATTGTGTATCTATTTACTTTTATGCTACTTATAATTAAATGGTTATTCAAAAATAAACCGAGGCCCATTAAAATTAAGTGAACGAACAGATCCAATATATGAGAAAAGAAATTATAGAACAACTGCCCAACTTATTGTTAAAGCTCTTACACAAAATAACTTATTATCAAAAGTAAGTGGATTTTGCGCTGACAATTATTGCAATACCAATTTTGGTGGAAGACAAAGGAAAGGTTCGAACAATGTCTATTCGAAGTTAAAATCTTTAGTCAACCAAAACATGATAGGTATAAGATGTCCATGTCCACCACATTATGGTCAATGCGATCTACCATGGATGTGATACTTTACCAGTTGACGCCGATATCATAATTGTAAAAATATACAACTATTTCTCTATCTACACAGTCAGAACGGAAAGACTTCGATATTTTTCTGAATTTCTTGAAAATGAATATAAGCCTTTCTTATACCATTCGAAAACCAGATGGCTTTCTCTCTATCTTGCTGTTGAACGTCTTTTACTTATGTACGAGAATCCGCCTAAAATATTGCAAACATTTTTTAAAGACGACTTAAGCGAGGCGTATTTATTTTTGGTTCATTCTCTCATGTCAACATTCAACGTCAATATTCAAAAACTTGAAAAACAAGACATTTCTATTATTGAAACCGTTGAAATTTTACAAAATATTGTCAATAATATTTACGAGCGAATTGATAACGATTTTGTTCCACTTAAAATTAAATCTATTTTGAAGAAGCTTGATGATTCCGGCTGTAAAGAAAACGTTATTAAATTCACGTGGACAAAACAGAGAAACAAACTGTTACCTGATTCCGTCAAAGGAATTATTTTAACAAAGGAATTAATTTAACAAAAAAGCAACAGTGATATACTTAACAGTATTAGATGTAATGAAAAATACAACAAGCACTGTAAAGGCTATTTATTAAAAAAAAAAAACAAATGAAGTTCCTTTTTTTATACCTCAAAGATGTTTTGTAACTTAAAAATGTGATTTTTAAACTAAATATTTATTTTTATTTAAATGTTAATACAATTTTGTGTTTCCTCTTACAATATAAATGTGTTTATTCTGTCCTTGTTTTGTACTCTTTTTTCAATCCTCATTTGTCCGGGAAAGTCCGGGTTTTTGAAACTCCAGTACTAGTTTCATCTAAACATATCTGGCTACCCTACCTATAGTACCTATATCGCAAGTAAAAATAATCATGATATGGTAGGATTCGCAAATGCTGATTGTGCAGCCAACATAGATGATAGAAGCACGCACCTCTTTTGGTTTCCTAGTTCAAGGAGGAGCATTATCCGAAGAAAAATTGTAAATTTATACACATATGAAACGCCCCTAATGCAGAGAAAATCCAGCGAAACGTGGGGATAGTTTATGTATTTGTTCTTCCATTACAGTAGACTCGCGTTAACAAAAACACCGCCTTACGTGAACGTGAACACCGGCTAACGTGAACACAATTTGTTTTACATTGGCTACTCTGTAGCGTGAACACGTTGAGAAAGCCCTATAACATGAACAAATTTAAAATGCATTTAACATACCAAACGTTGTTTTCTTTTCTGCATTTGTCGGTTATTCGAATCGTTTTTATAAAACGGGGAATTCCCGTAAATGATTGGCATTTAGTCCTGGACTGAAGATCTTCCGAGTGCAACCCAAACAAACGAGGTTTTGACCAGTGGATGAAAAAAAGCGAGGACAGAATTTTGGAAAGAGCACATATGTACTAGAATATAGCCTAGTGAAGCAATCAACATTTTCAATAAATCTTTGGAATGGACAAAAAAAGAAAACATAAGTATAACAGATATCAGCGTACTTGAACGTCTCCGCCAAAAGGCCTTGTTCAGCAATTTGCAAAAAAAGAAAATCCGGACAAAGACAACCCCTTTTTTATGGATTTCAACTAATTTTTTTTTCTTAACAAATTTGAGTTAAAACAAATGTCTAATTTATTTGAAAAATTTAAAGATTTTCACCTTCGTAAACATGAACAACTTCGCAAACGTGAACACACTCGGTTTTTAATAGTTCACGTTACCGCGAGTCTACTGTATATTAAATTTGACCAACAAAATATCTTCTGACATGACCTTCGTCAATTTATCTTTCACACCAAAAAGTATTCTTTTGTCTACCGAATTGTTTCATGTTAAAGTAGAGAGTCTCTCGTCCTCCCATCACAACTTTGTTCTCCAAACCATCGGCAATGAGTTTAATTCCAGATTCAACTGAATCGATCAAATAGCCTTCGTAATCCACCTGCTGTTTCATGAGAGCGTATAAATTTCGAAATATTTCAGTTCCATTCTGTTTCCAAATACATAATTTTCAAAATGATTAGAGAAACAACTGTAATAAAGCATTAAAACCTGAAGCATCTCGAGCGATGAACTGTCTTTTTCCACGTACAATCGATAACCATCACGCAGTATAGCCCTGTGTAGTTTTTGTAAATTGTTTATCGGCTGTTCGTGAGCTGGTCTTGCAAACTGGGAAGTAAGTTGCGCGGAATAAACATCGGCAAGGACATACGTAGCGGAAATCCAGAATACAATCATAAGAAATTTGGCTCTATAACCGTTGTAAGGCTCCGAACATGCTTCAAATAAATAGAAAAAAATTTTTTTTTTTGAGAAAACCAAAAATGTTAGCACTATTTGTTCACTCTCCATTACATATATTCAAAGTGATGTAGAATTAATAAATTGGGGAAGTGAGTTTAAGACTTACATTGTTTCAAGAACAGTTGTACTGTAAACCATATGCATCGGTCCAGCATATTCTTTGGCATTTTTTCACTTTGCTCCTGATATATTTTATCATCCTTTATTTTTACAGATGTGCTTGCAGGGGTTATCTCATTTAAATAATCGGCATAAAAAACCATTTTACCAATTTTGTTGTTCTGAAATGACAACTTGTGCGGAATCGTAATGATCAGGTACAACATTGGTCCTGATAGAATAAGAGTTAACATAAGAAAAGGCCACACATCCTTTTTGAAAGGTCTCAGGACCGCCAAGGCCTCGTTTAGTCGGCGTGGGGCATGGGTGACAAAAGCTCCAGAGTCAGATAAAGTGAAAAATGAAAATTCCACCGCTCGTCTTCGTTCCCAACTAAGACTTACATCACCAAGAAGCAAATGAGCTTTCTGAAACAAAAAAATAATCGAAAATATTTTAAATAGGTACATAATAAAATATAATTTCAATTTCGATACCCGTTCCTGTAAAAGTCCTATGCCACCAGTAAACGATGTATTGCTTTCATCGTCTGAACTTAAGGAACCTTGAGTTCTTCCAGGAGTATCGATATAAACAAAATTGAAATTCAAACTGGTTGCCAATAAGGTTAGCAGGCGATGATCCCTTCCGCCCGTCACATTGACTTCTTTGAAGTCAAATGTTTCCAAATTTAAATCGGTATCGTATTCCCAGTTATCAAATGAATAGTTTATAGTATCGTTTTCGTAATTTACCCAAAACCAAGGTGGAGACTAAAATAAAAAGAGTTGCTGGTATATGGGTAGCTAAAAAATTATGTGTTTTACTAACATGAAAAACTGGAACTCGCAGCACTCTTCCAGCTAAATTCGAATAAACCTTAGCGGATGATGGCAATAATGGAGTATGATATAATCCAAGACTTTCAGCATCAAACCAATTGACAAGTTTTAACGTTCCTGATTCCGTGGGTGTATCTTGGTTATAGTAAATCCGAAAACTTGAGTGTAAAAACATAAAACACATATATATGTATGTTTGTACATATATGTATGTATATGTAAAACTTATGTTGCGATTGCCAATTCTAATCAAGAACATTTGGCTTGAACATTTGTTCTACCAATTTAGTTTTGAGGGTTCCATCATGTCTCCTATTACGGAAAAGCCAATTGCCAAATACATTTTGCCATATTGACGACTATAGATTCTGTTAACCATAAGTGTTTTTAACCGAAAAAATACAGTCATTTTTTTTTTTTTTTTTATAATCTACCCGCGCTCAAGGGATTATGATTACCCTTTAAATGTTTCAACACAGCGCGGGCGTGAAGTTAATGAAGAGAAAGAAGGATAGGAAGATGTGTACGTAATTTGTCTTTAAAGAAATGTGAGAAATCCCAAACTCATGGGAGGTAAAATTTTATAAATTATATAATCAGCATGAATTTCTCATTTCAGACTATCGCAAGCGCTGTAATTTTTATTTAATTTAATGCAGATGGAAGCACCCAAATATATTTTAACGAAAAAATCACTCTTCCACAGTCACAAAAGAAGGAGAGTTCATAGTGTGCCAACAAATAAGTACAATTTTTTTCTAAGCGAAATTTTTTCGTGTACGCCGCGTGTAAAACTCTTTAGAAACTAACAAAGAGTCAAGGAAATTTCGGTATATATTCTAAGAACAAAATCCTTTTACAGTATGGGTCTATCTCATCATTTTTCGGGGACCGATGTTAACGAAAATTGCTGTATAAGTACGTACGGTAAAAACTTCATTAAGGACTTTATTTTTTGATAAACCTTTAAAGTTGCGTTTAAATAAAGTTTATATCTTGTTGGGGTCTTCAGATACCCACATTCTAAGTCTTTTGATTTTTTTCTTACCCACCCTAATTTCTGACCTTGAAAGATTTTACTATTTCTTTTAATGAGCGTAACAATAAAAATAAAAATCAATTAAAAATTTGCAGATCTTTTGATACTTTTTTTTTAATCTTGAATAGCTATTAGAAATTAAAAGCGTGCTTGTTTATTTCTACCTGTTTCTGTTTGTTGTTCGGCTACAACCTAAACGGCTCCGTTTATTTTCTTTTAACTTGGTAGATATCATTTTTCATTATTCCATCGGCACATATTTTATTTTTAAGGTCAAAGAAAATCTTTTACAGTACAAGTTAGCTTATAATTTGAAACAAAAATACAACCATAGGTTATTCTTTTTAAAAGCCCTAGTATTTTAATAACGTATACATACTCGTATCTTAAAACTTTATTTTTTGTTCTTTAAAAAAAATACAAATTTATTTTTGAAATCTAGAAGTTTAAGAAATTCCCTACCATAGAACCATTTTGGTAATAATGGTTTAAATTAAATGTTATATACATAAACTTCTGAAAAAACTTACAATATATTGCACATGGAAACTTTCAAAAAATATTTTTTGAATTAAAAAAATTTTTTTTTTTTTTAAATTCTATCTACACATTTTAAAACGTTTCAATGATTTTTTTAAAATTAAATATGAATTTACATCGTAATTAAAATGTTGCAAATTTTGTTTTTTTATTTTTTCAAAAAAATATTATTATAAATTATATTACATACTTTTTAAAAACCCGCTTCAACAATAAAAATTTTTTTTACTCGTATAAATGTATTTGCTTAACAAATCTAACGGCTCATTCATATGTATGCATGCATATGTCGTTCTGGAAGACCTATGTCTTAAAGAAATCCACGTTACCTCGGGTGTTACTGAAGGAAGCCATCTAGGTCCTCCTATCTTTCTGTTACATGTAAATGACGTGCCGAATATACTCGTCCTTAAGTTTTGTAAATGCCTTTTATTCTTTGATGACATACAGTTTTTTGCTGTCATTTCATGTATAAATGATTGTTTGCTCTTTCAAAATGATCTGGATGCATTTTGTAAGTGGTGTACCTAACATGATCTTAAATTAAATATTGATAAATGTGCTTCTTATAACAGGTCTTTATATCATGTAGTTCCATCATATCCGTTAGAAAATGTTGCACTAAAAATTATTCATGGTGTTAAGGATCTTGGTGTTAAATAAATGAGAAACTTCATGTCAACTCATTTATTTCTAAAGCTAATCCAATTTTGAGGTTTTTAAAAGAAACTCGGCGGAGTTCAAAGATCCTTATACTCTAAAATTTTTACTTGCGACTAATAGGTACTATAAGGCAAGTTATGCATTCGGAAAAAAAAATCGAACTCGAGATTTTGATCAAAGTTGACATTACGATGATAGCGAAGACTAAAAAAGTGGGTCTCGCAATTCTGTCTGTCTGTCTGTTCGACTACAGCCTAAACGGCTCGGCCGATTTTCTTTAAACTTGGTAGATATCATTTTTATTTTTTTCCCCCACACGTGTTTTTCTTTTTTTTTAAGACCAAAAATAACGGTACCTGCCATACGATTTTTTTTCGAAATTTTATAAGTATTTTTTTTTTCTCAAACACTGTTCGGCAGATTCAAAAAATAAAAATACAAACAAATTTCATTTACTAGTTAAGTTAAAGCTAGGTAATAGTTGAAAAAAAATTTCCGAAAAATGGTACCCCCATGGAACCATTTTTTTGTTTTTGATTTTCTCAAAAACGGTACAACAGATTTCGATCTTTTTTTTTTTTGCTAAAGCTCCCCAAAACATAAATAGAATTGTGTACCCAAATTTTCAAAAAAAATTTTTTTGGATTTTTAAAAAAAACTTCAAAATTTTTTTTTCAAAACTCAATATTTCGAAAACCCCATGCTAGATTTTTTAAAACTTGATAAATAAAAGTTTCTCAATATAATCTATAAGATGTGAGACAAAATTTATTTTACCTAAAAATTAAGGTACCTACCATACAAATGCTAAAAAATTAAAAAAAAAATGGTTTTCAAAAATCGTATTTTTCTCGAAAACGGCGCACAATGGAACGTCTACTACAAAATTCCGGACATTGGGTGATTTTTTGTTTTCATTATTCGAGATATTTTTTGTTTGATATGCATAGAAAATTGTCGCTTCTTTTGCATATAAAACTGTTTTTGTATGTACACTCTTTAATTTTCAAATAATATTCAAATAATAGGGACTCAAAGATGCAGTATTTTAAAAAAAAAAAAAATGGAATTTTAATGCTTTTTTGTAATTTGTTTTTCTCAGACCCTTTTTATGTTTTCTTTTCGAAATAAATTTTGTAGGTATGCAATTGGTTCATTTAAGCTTAACAATTAAAAAAATCCTTAAAACAAAATTGTTTTAGCCTTAAAAAAAAAACTGTTTTTGTGAGTATTTTTAAAAAAATTCTAATTTCAGGTTTGAAGATGATTTTAAAAAAATGCTCAAAAATGCTCAGTTTTTGGGTAGTCTTAAATGAATTGTGCACTTATTTGGAGTCATATTTTCAAAAAAATGGATCCGACCGCATTCGACCCCGCTTTGTAAAGAGTTTTTAAAAATCTCCCTTAGAGCTGAGAACTCTTAAATAAAATGAGTTTGTTAACTGGAGAAGGGGTTAGGGGCATCTTTGCATTACTCGTATAAATAATAATAACGGACATTAAGAAATATAAAACTATGAAACAGTGCATACATTGACATGAAAATAAAATGCACGACTGGATCGCACGAACTTGCTCTTATGTAAAAGTACTTTGGAATTTAAGATATATTTTATAAATATAAAACATGGATTTAATGAGATAATAATGTTCAAATGCATAAAATTGCCGTCTGGTTTCCGGAAAAGTATGAATTTATGCAAATAAACTTTTAAAAAACGTTTTATTATTAAATAAATTTTTTACATAAGAAATTTTTCTAAGATTTTTCAAGAAAGAAATGTGGGATGCGAATTTTAAGTATTAAATAATATTGATTTTAGGAAATAATTTCAAAAAATAATCGTTCATAGGTTTTGAAGATATTGATTTAAAAAAAAAATTAAAAATTTCAAAAAAAACCCAACAAATATTTTTTCGAATATTTTTATATACAATATTATTTTAAACTTAAGGAGACTCCTGTTGATAATTTTGGGTTAAGATCCCTAGAGCCGTTAATGAGAAAGTCGAAAATAAAAAACGGGTCTATGGCAGGTACCCCTAATAACATTTTGCCCCAAAATTTTGTTTGACCAAAATGTAGCTTATGTTCATAATATCACACCTAATTTTTTTTATCAAAATCGTTAGAGCCGTTTTCGAGATAAATAAGATTTTGCATTACGGGTGTAGGGGGGGTACCGTTAGTTTTAGAGCTAAAAAAAAAATTTCAATTTCCCCTCTAGGGAATCACCGAAGACCCTTAACTACAGAGTTTGAAGAAAATAGGTCCAGTGGTTTAGGCTCTAGATAGAGGTACAGACATACAGACAGACAGACAGACAGACAGACAGACGGAATTGCCGGACCCACTTTATTCGTCTTCGCTATCATCGTAATGTCAACTTTGATCAAAATCTCGAGTTCGATTTTTTTTTCAAATGCAGAACTTGCCCTATAGTACCTATATCGCAAGTAAAAAAGGGAGGGGTGGGGATTCTCCTTTTATGTTTTAGGTTATCATTATTTGTTATAGACTTAATGGCAAAACAAAGTATGGCTCTCATGCTAACTGTTATTTTTTCTCTCTTAATTTTAAAAAAATGTAATCATGTGATTTTATAATAATGACTGCCATTTTTCTTTAGTTTTTTTTTTTAACAAAGCGATCGTCTAGTACACAAATAATTTTGAAGCCTTCTACTAAGTTAAAATGGTTGTGTTTACTTACGAAGATTTTGTCAACGTTTTAAAGGCTAACGGGCGTGACTTAACTGACTATAAATATTGTTATCCAAACAGCGAAAGTAAAATGTCGGGAAAAAAATTGGACTTGTTTGAATTTTTTCGCAAGTTTTGTTGGAAGGTGGAAAATGGATTTGTAGAATGCAGTAACAATAAAATGCGAAAAAACGGTTTAAAACGTGGCTTTAAACAGAATTTAACAAATTAACCTTTATAAAACCACTCCCATCAACCGCTAACAACACAAACGAACAGTTTGATAACTTCAGCACTACGCTTCTTTTAGCCGAGAAAATGAATCTGAAAGGTGAAGTTAAGCTTAATGCTTCAAAAGTAATGGATTTTTTTAATAAAATACCATGAAAAGCCAAAAGAAATTTTGTATAAACATATATTAACTAGAACAATATTCAATATACATAAATAACATTCAAACTAAAATGTGAACGATGTCTCGAAATACATATTTTAAAAAAAAAGTTCAAAAATGCACATGAAACTTGTAATATGAATTAAGAGCAGTATATATTTATTGTTTCATAAAATTAATTTTATTTACCTAAAGCTAAAGTTTGAAAAGTTTCAGGGGTTATGTTAAATTTTTTTTTTGGAAAATTGCTCATTTTTTCAGAGTTTTTTTAAATATAGTATGAAACTATAATTTTTCAAGTACAAAATAGTGAAAACCGTTTCAAAATCAATCCATTATTTCAAAAGTTACAGCCCCATGACCACTTTTTCATGTTTTCGTTCCACTGTGCGGCGCCTAGAATTTTGATAAATTTTTTTTCTTTCGATTAATTTTAACGATCTTTAATTTAATAAAAAAATTTTGAAATTAAGAAATTACAGCTTGTACCTACCATAGAACCAATTTTTCGAATTTAGAATTTCTCATTATTGACATGACAAGCTTCCAAAAAGTTTAAAAAACATTGCATTTCAAAACTTTAAGAAAAATATTTTTTGAATAGGTATTGAAAAAAGAAATCTATTTTTTTTGGAAAATTCAATATATCAAAAACGGCTTAATATTTTTTTCTGTAAATTTAATTTTTATTCGAACAATAGTAAAACTTTAAATTGGCGTACCAAAATTTTTTCTTAAAAATGTTTTAAGAATTTTTTATATAAAATCTTAGTTTTTTAAGAAACCACTACAACGGCTTATAATTTTTGCAAGTTCGTGCGACCCAGTCGTGCATTTTATTTTTAGTATTGTTAGACCTTCCTTGGAATATGCTTGTGTTGTATGAAATCCATTAACTCAATGTGATATAAACAGGATTGAAAGTGTTTAAAGGAACTTTTTGCGCTTTATTTTAAGAAAATTCTTCGATAATATTAACATTTTACATCATTCTTATAGTCTTAATGTTTGTTGTTAACTTTTGTTTGAGATATTCTTGGCAGTTTTATTGACTGCGAAAATTTACTATTTGAGGTTGCGCATAGAACTTGTCATGGATTACGTGAGCCTTTAAGCCTTTGTTGTAGATTTTTTAGGAATTATACAGGGTGATTGGCATAAGGTGTGACAAAAAGCTAGGGCGTGTAGGTTGGACTTAGACAAGAAAAAAATCGTATGGGAGGGGGGGGCCTATTTTCGACGACATTAGGTGCATTTACGAAAGAAAGGATTAACTTTAAATAAACAGTAATTATGTATTTTATCTAAATATGCATGTATTTATTATTTAAATTGATTTCAAGATTCAGGAACATTTTTGTTCTTATTTCGCAATTGCATTTTTCTGTCACTAGTTAGGGCGTGTAACGCTGCATTATTTAAAAAACAATCGCAGATCAATATTAATCCAATGCTCTCGCGCAGGTGTTCTCAATGAAAAAATGTGTTATTGTATGCTTATAAGACTGATAATAAAAAAATTTTACAAAAAAAGTTAATCCTTTCTTTCGTAAATGCACCTAAGCCAAGCCGACCCCACCATAATAAAAAAGTGGCAGGTCAATTTTAAACCAATGCTCTCACGCAGGTGTTCTCAATGAAAAAATGTGTGAAATATGGTTAATCCAGTACTTTGTCACATTATTGTATGCTTATAAGACGATAATTAAAAGAATAGTAAAAAGAAAGTTAATCCTTTCAATCGTAAATTCACCTACATAAGAATCCAAAAACGTAAAAACTAAAATAAAAGGCTTTTCTTAGAACAAAAGTAGTTTTTGTTATTTTTGATTTTCTCAAAAACTACAGAACATTTTGACATCCGGTTTTTTGTGTTTGATCAAAAATTAATAAGAGCATTGAATATTGAATAAAAAAATAATACTTAATTACGTAAAATTTTGAAAAAAATTGTTTAAAAAAAAAATTTCATTTTTTTTTTCAAAATTTTGATTTTGAAAATTAATTTTTCAAAAACTATTCACTCGAACAACTTTATTTAAAAACAAAATTAAAGAATGTACTTCTGGCTTTTCAAAATGCTATAGCATTACTCTGTAGGTATCACCGTTATTTTTTAATAATTTTTTTTCTGTTTTAAGTGATTTTTTTCTTAAATTGCCCCTCCCGCCTAAACGGGGGGAAATAGACCCCCCCCTCCCATACTATTTTTTTCTTGTCTAAGTCCAACCTATACGCCCTAGCTTTTTGTCACACCTTATGCCAATCACCCTGTATTACAACCTAGATAAGTTTAAGAAAAACTATGATTAAGTATTTAAGGCTTATTTAACCCAAACATATAACTCTAGGATTTAAGAACTTGTAATTTCGAATCTGTTCATTATAGATATATAATAGGTAATAAATATATACAGTACAAACTCGATTTACGCAACTAATAGAAATAAAGGCAGTTGCAATAACCGAGGTTGTTGCACTTACTGGGTTATATTTTTTTTAATACAAAATTATAGTTGTAATGGCTTATTTTCTTAGAGATAACGAAAATGTTATAAAACAACATTATTGAAACCAAACAAATCGTTTTTGTTGGTTTGATGTTTTGATTTTAATGAACAAATGCATAAACACAAGAAGTTGCATTAGTTGATGTAACATTTTTCAAAACTAGCACTTATAGAGTAAAGATGTGCTTCAATTTTCTTGTTGCGAAAATCGAGGAGTTGCGCGAATCGAGCGTTGCGTTAACCGAGTTCGTACTGTATCTCGTATGGTCTTGGTTTTAGTATCATTGAAATTCTTTTGATTTCTTATGGGAAATGAAACGTTTCTTGAATCGAATTTTAACTAACTGTGGGTGATGAAATTATTACGACCACTAATACTTATTTTCAGAAAATCTCGAAAACAAGCTGAAAATGCAAAACAAGAAAAACTCATATGCATTTATGTTTGTCTGTTTTTAGTAATTCCCAAATTCACGTTCATCTCCTTCAGAAGTAGAATTGCAATGGTATCGTATGATAAGCACATTAAACTCTGAGCTTTTCAGCATTGTTTAGTGGGGTATGAAAAACCGTATGGAGTTTAATTCTTCGAAAACTCAATGCTGTCTATTGTCGTTGAAGCAAAATGTCCCCCTCATGCCATTGTCCTTGAATGACACTTGCATCGAAGAAACCGAAAAGCTCTCAGTACTCGGTATGTATGTATGTCAACGAAGATCTTCGTTGGAATGCCCACATTCCCGAGGCCGCCAAAAATGCTTCTAAATGCTTAGGATTTCTATATCGATGTTAGAAATTTTCCACCCCTTCTGATCTGGGTACCATTTATAAGGCGTTTATACGTCCAAAACTCGAGTATAACTCACATTTTTGGGCAGGCGCAGCACAAACTTCTCTCCACTTATTGGATAGAATTCAGAACAGAGCGTTAAAACTGATGGGAAACAAAGCTATCATGGATTCATTTCCATCTCTTTAACACCGTCGGAATGTTTCATGTACTTCCTTGTTTTATAGCTGCTTTCACAAGCAATACTTAATCGAAGTAGCCAGTTGCATTCCTCCCTTTATCAGTTCAACCGTGATAAAGGAATGCTCATAAGTCATAAGTTCACGTTTGAGCCTAATTTTGGCCATACCATCAAATTTAAAAAAAAAAATTATCACCCACAATAACTGTACTATTTTGAAATGGGTACTTCCTACATAGTTAGGATTTTGTATACTTACGCTTTTTTCCTCGGCCGTGTAATTACAACAGCTCGCATTGGTTCCTCAAATTGTACTTCAGAATCCTTTGGAGCACGTTTTGCTCCCCAATAGAAAATAAACAAATTGAGTCGATGGGCAAGTTTTCGCCTATGAATTGTTTTTGACAAATCGAATGGCTTACCAAATATCAAACTAAAACTCTCAATCGAACTACGAATATTATTTTCAATGAATTGAAAATATTGCTCAATATCATAGAAAATCAAAGACTTGTAATAACGCCTATGAATTAAATAAACAAATTCGTCAATTTCATCAAAATCATACGTCGAATCTATGAATATTGCTAATTGCGAAGGTTTCAATCCATTGATTGTTTCTGTTAGACCTGTATGCATAAAATATAATAATTATTTAACCATAAGGGCTTTTTTAGGCAAACAAAGCAAAAACTTACCACTGGAAACTTCTGTTGTGTTTTTACAAAATGTTAAATTTAATAAACCACTTGTTTTGCAAAATAAACAGATAAATATTAAAATGAATTTCATGATAACCAACGTTGCGTTCCGTAGATACCTTTCCAACTGCGACACACAATTCATATTTCCTAGTTATAACATCTGAAAAGATTGGCATTTAAATAATGGTAGGCACAATTAATACGCCAATCAAAATTCAAAACTGTCTAAACTTGTTGGCATTTTAATATTTCTTTTTTATTAAATTTGTTAATTTTAAAGCTCTAGATATAAAAAAAAATATTTTACACATTAGTGTATGTGTTTTTCGGTATCGAGGGAATAAATTGCTTTATGTACGTATGTATATAGTTCATACAGAGGCGACTTTTGATATCTATTCTATGGCTATTCCCGTTCATTGCAGTTTTTGGTCAAATATTTAACACAAAAATAACTTTAACACACATATTTTTTAGTAATTAGTTTCTCGGGGAAAATTATAATACTAAACCATCTATTAAATAAAAACTTGCTCAGCAGCCAGTGACTCCATGAAAGGTTTAACAACGGCACTTGTTGCGAAGCAGAATATGAGACCAAAAGTGATGGAAATCGGAAGAGCAGGCAAAGCCTTCCGCCATATAGCCAAGAGCAATAATGTCAAGCACAGTCCAATTAAAATTGCAACAAAACAAGCAATAGTTGTTGTCCAATCGCCGTAGCTGGATGCTTTTCCAACAAGAACAGAGTAGAAAATGAAGTCACCTAGTCCGAGTTTTATACCACCTGTAGAGAGAATATAGATAAAAACATCTCTGATTTCATGTTCATGTTACTTACGTTCTTCTATTAATTCTCCATTCTCACACGGGACTGTGGTAGGATGAGTCACTGTGCGGTACTCGGTGGATCGACTTGAACTGCCACCATTGCTGGCTTGCACTTCGATTTGTCGCCTAGCTATTCTCTGATCTATATTTGTGGACCATTCCTGGGTGAAGCCAACATCCGCATCTAACAAATAATCAAATTTATTTTAAAAACAAACTTAAACTTTTTTAAATCAATAACAAGATTATAATTAGTTTTTGTGTTAAACTATAGAAAATTTTTAATTAATGTTTTTAAACATTACAAGAGTCAGTCAATAAATACTCTATTCAAAGAGATTATTTCCATTCAGACTTTCAGTGGAAAATGTCTGATAAGTGAAAAAGAATATTTTTTTTTAAATTATAAATAAAGTTAATAATTAGTTAGTTTAAATGAGTAGTACCATTTGCGCGTGAACTAAAAGTCACTAGAGGCGTACCTTCAGGACTTGTTGTTGCTTGTTCACTACTCGTATTACCTGACCGTCTTACTGAAGAACCAGCTGAATCATTTCTGCTACTGACAGCGATTGCATTGGGTCTTGTATTTAAACCATCGTTAGGATCAAATGTTCCCATGTAAGAGTATAGGATTGTTGCTGAAAGGAAAGTAAATCTATATATATAAAAACGAGTTTAACTTTTGTGTGTGACCTTATAACTAGAATACGGCTGGATGGATTTTTATAATTTTTTTTTTAAATGAAAGGGGATTATTTGGAGATGGTTTAGAAACAAACTTTTTGAAAATTGGTCCAGCCGAAGTTTTGTAATCCGAGCTACATTTAACATTTAAAATAATACCTCAATCGTGATTATAAACGAAGTTCAGACGTAATCTAAATACCTTTCGATTTCGTATACAACTATCTAAAATGAGCGAAACTCTATCAAAATACACCAACACAACCCACACTATAAAATAAATTAAATATATAAGACTTTCGAATTGATTTTTCGGCACTTTGACTGTGGAAAAAATTATTTAATTATAATTTTTTTTTTAAGGCATATGTCTGTTTGTAATTTGTTTTTCTTTCGTGAGAGTGAGGCTTGGAAAAAACTTTCTTTTTAATTGGTGCAACGTTCTAGCAGCAAGTGTTTTTTTTCGTTAAGTTTTTTTAAGTTTCAATTTTCAGCTTAATTAGATTTGTTTAAGGTAAATAAAATGGTTTTCTAAATTATTTTTAAAAATCGTGGATTGTGAATTTTTCTTGAGTAGGTTATTGCATTTATTTTTTAAGTTGTGTAGATATATCCAATAATTTAATATGTATTTGATTTAGTATAGCGAAGAATGGAAGGCAAAAAAAGTTATTATAAGGAAGAATAAGATGGAGTTATCAAGCAATGGCAGTGCAAAAAAGAACAGCTTAAAAAATAAATAAAGGACCAAAAGAAACAGTTCGAGAAGCATCACATAGAACAAGAAAAATACTTGAAACAATCGAAAAAAGGATGGAAGACCAAATTAAAGAAATTGTTGTAAAGTTAGTTAAAGAGAGGGATGCTTTGAAAAAAAAAATACTGTGTACTGCCTTCAACTGATAAACCATCTACATCTAAAGGTCAATTTAAGAAAGTTGATGATGATCGTGAAGAAATGCGCATAAGTGAAATTTTTAAAATTGTTGGCCTTGAAACTGCTTCTAGGACATCAATCAAAACATCTTCGCATATGAAAAAAAGTGACACCGCTGTGCTTGGTATGTATATATATTTATTTTATATGCCAGTGATTTAAAAAATTTGACGGGAGTTTTTCAATGTATAGATTGGGATGAAGATAATTTGGATTTAAGTTTGATATCTGATTAACTTATGTCTGGAAAATATGACTTAAAAAAAATGAGAAAGAGAAGAATGCTTCTGTTTCGTCATTTAACAAAATCAAAGACACAAGTTCTATATGGATAGGTACAATTAATGTTTGGCTTAAATGATTCGATCGATTACATTATTCTTTGAATTCGATGTATTTCATTTGCAGATTTGTCAAATGAACCATATTCAAACGTCAGTGCTTCTCTTTTAAAGGATCCATCATCAAATCGATCATTGACTCTCGCAATAATAATTTCAACATTTTCACCTTGAAATTCGCTTGAATTATGGCACAACCATCAAGATGAATTGTCAGATGATATTTTACGTAGATTACGTACCATTAATTCAAATCCAAATTTGCTAATTATTAATTAATCCGGAAATCCACAACGAAGCTCTTATTTTGATTGAAGATATTTGTATGTCAATTATTGCAAATAAAGCTTTATCTCAGTTGGGAATGATAGCACCTAATCGTTCGGCGCAAGATTTATTCAACATGGAAATGCGGCGTGAATTATGTTATAATTGTGTTGAATTGGAGGCATTTGTGCGGTGAAATGTTCCAAAATTAGATATTGAACAGAAGCGTGTATATGATACAATCTTGCATGCTGTTCGTAATGAAAGAGGTGCAATGTTTTTTTTTAGATGCACCTGGTGGAACTGGAAAAACATTTTTGATTTCATTACTTCTAGCGTCCATACGATCAGTATCCCAAATTGGATTGGCACTCGCTTCTTCTGGAATTGCAGCAACTTTATTGGAAGGCGGTCGAACTGCACATTCTGCACTTAAATTGCCATTGAACATGCATGCTACTGAAACACCTACATGTTAAATTTCTAAGAATTCAGGCATGGCAAAAGTTTTGCAGAAATGTATAATCGGTTGGGATGAATGTACGATGGCTCACAAAAAGTCTTTGGAAGCGTTAGATAGAACGTTGCAAGATTTACGTGGGAAACAACGGATTTTTAGTGGTGCCTTGATATTGTTAGCAGGTGGTTTTCGCCAAACATTGTCTGTTATTCCTCGATCTACAGCTGCTGATGAATTGAAAGCGTATTTGAAATCATCGTATTTGTGGAGGCATGTAAAAAAACTAACCCTAACTAAAAATATTCGCGTTGAATTAGAGAATGATCAAACAGCAGCCGAATTTTCTAAACAGTTATTGGATATGGAAAATTACATGTTGATAATTCAACTGGCTTAGTAACACTACCAACCAATTTCTTTCGAATGACTCAATCAAAACAAGAATTGATTAATAGTGTATTTCCAAATATAGCACAACAACACAATAATCATAATTGGTTGAGTGAAAGGACAATTTTGGCTGGAAAAAATAAAAGACGTAAATGATATCAATGCAGACATTCTGAATAAAATAGCAACTCAATTTTTTGCATACAAGTCCATCGACACGGTTATGAATCAAGATGATGTTGTGAATTATCCCACTGAATTTTTAAATTCTCTTGATTTGCCACAATATTATCTACCATTAAAAGTTGGCGCGCCGATAATAATGCTACGCAATATTAATCAATCTCGGCTTTGCAATGATACGAGTACAAGACTTGCAGTAAAAAGGGGGTTTAACAATGTGATCGAAGCAACAATTTTAAAAGGGAAATACAAAGGTGAAGTTGTCTTAATTCCGAGAATTCCAATGATTCCAACTTATTTATCATTCGATTTCAACGTCTGCAGTTTCCTATACGACTTGCTTTTGCCATTGCAATTAATAAGGTATAATGCCAATCTTTGGGAATATGTGGTATTAACTTAGAGGTTCCAGTATTTGCGCATGGGCAACTATATGTTGCATCTTCACGTGCAGGCAAGCCATCTGCCTTAATAATTTTAACAGATGGAAAAACGAAAAAAGCACTACAATAAAATGTATTAAAAATTGAACACAATACAAATAAATTTTTTTTATATGTTGTATTGAATTAGTTATTTTATAGCACCCGGCGAAGCGGGTGTATTTAAGCTAGTATAAATATAAAAAGGGAATACATACTACTTTAAAATTTATTTTATTATTTTCGAATTCATTGTTTTTCCAGTTATTTGCAATAGCTGTTAAGTCACGAGTTAAGTGACGAGTCGCTGAGCGACGAAAAAAAATTAAAACACATTAAATTGTATGGAGGTGGCCACATAAACCCTGAGCGACTTGTGAATGGTTTAAGCGACAGAGCGACGCAAAAAAGTTAAAACGAATTAAATTGTATGGCCACATAAACCCTGAGCGACTTGTGTTTTAAGCGACAGTGCGACGTCGGTCGCTCAATCGTTCAGTCGCTCGTCGCTCAGTGCGTTTCCGAAGCCTAAGACCAATATTTACTTAAATGCAACGTAGATTGCATTATGGCGATTAATGATTAATTTTCAATAGGAGCGCTACAAAAGTTTTTTTAAATAAAACAAAAACGGTTTTGGATATCAATGAAATTCTTTATTCCTGTGAGAGTACGTTCAATGCCATTATGTATGGAACTCGATTTCTTTTGCATGGCCACCACGGGCACGCTTGCAGAAGTCCAGACGGTTTTCAAATTCGCCACAACGACGTCACAGAGATGCCCAACGCTTGAGAACGACGTGTGAGAGACACATTTGGGCTTTCTGCAACTGAAGCCTCAGCGGCAGCAATATTCTCAATATACAAATTTTTCCACTAGACGCTCAATTGTTGATCTGCTAGGACGATTATGACAACCATAAATTGGACGTAGCGCTCTTAACGTTGATTTCGGTAGTAAATTTTAATAATTTCGACTCGTTGTTGGCTCGTATATCTTTCTATCATGAAATGGCAAACCTTACTGAAGAGAAATGTCAAAAGAGCGGCAAGAAATATGGCGTCGTTTGCTGCCCCTGTCGCTCTACTTTTATAGCGTCCCTGTTGAAAAACCCTTTATTTGAAAGGTCATGGGTAAACTAATTTTTATTAATCTTTTTCCGTAATTTGAGTTTACTGCTGGAATTAGATTTTGATTGAGGAATAAAAACATTTTTCTAGGTTTCCATTTGTCTTTGAAAGACGCAGTTTGGCACGGTAGGATGGGTGATGACAGATCTGTACTACTTCTCTTTTAAGTTTTTACTGTTGGTATAAGTTAATCTGTCTAGGCAAAGTGCGTCTTTGAAAGACAAATTCTAGGCATCAGAGACCATCTTTTGTGGAGTGATCACATATTTGACATCGCCAAAAACGCTGCTAAGTGTTTAGGTTTTCTTCGCCGATGCATAAAGTGTTTTACCCCTTCTGATCTGGCTGTTATATATAAAGCTTTTATTCTTATGAAACCCGAGCACAATTCCCTTATATGGACAGGTGCTCCAAAAACCACTTGAGTCTCTTGGACAGAATTTAATAGAGAGCTATAAAAATGTTAAGCGACCGTTGTCTAACTGAAACATTTGTATCTCTCGAGTACCCTTGAGCACAATTTCGGACGTACTGTTAAAAACAGAGATTCTCTTTTGAATTTGAATTTTTGAAATTCAAATTGAATGATTGATCTCTTTTGAATTTGAATTTTTGAAATTCAAATTGAATGATTGATCTAAACATCTTTTTCAACATTTTTAAACAAATATAAACATATAGAAAGGATATGCCTATAGTTTTTGTTATAAAGTCTTTTTAATTTTAATAAAGTATATAAAAGGAGGATAAGAATAAACTTTTAATCTTTCAAAACTTCAATTCAGTTGCCTTAAGAAGGGTGTAAACACATCCGAAATGTTGCAGCTCTATATTTTTATTGAAAATCAATATTGAATATTGACCTTAAGCCCACTTAAGATCATATATATAATTATTTAAAAATGTGGTAAAAAGTGGCATAAATCCAATCTAGACAGGAGATGCTTGCTTGCTGATGTCACAATGTATGGCCTTTTCAATTGGCAATTCTAAAGAACTCTCCGATCCGGGATGTCAATAAAAGAAAAACAAACCCAATTCGATTCTGAAGTTTTCGTACAGTTGTGTTTGTGAAACTACGAGTATACAGTAAGAAGTCGCCATATTTTGAAGATAAGAGTGATTTAAAAGTTACTCGCAGACATATTATTGTTTGTATTCGTTTTTCTAAAATTATTAATATTTTTAGCTTTTTTTACAATAAATTTGTCATTTATACGCAATCCTTACACAAAATAGCCATTAACAAAAATATATTAATTAGAGGGCTAAGATGGTAGGAACTGCTCATGAAAAAGATTTTCTTACGTCGATTTCCTTTACACATGAGAAATCAATTTCTGTGTGAAGATTTCGATCTCTCGACAGATTTTACGTTCGTTCCTTCACACCAAAAAAATCGATTTTGTTTGACAGAGATCAAATTCTTCGAATCCGTATTTGATACCAAAAGAAAAAAATTGACACGTCATCGAAATCTCTAATGTGTAAAGGAAATCGACATTAGATTCTCACTTCCTCGCAAGAGGCAATACCTCTGGAAAACATCCAGTTTTCCAGTTCAACGTGCTAACTATTACACACCTTATGCTAACAAACAATGACTTCTGGTATTCCTCCAGGTGGTCAGTTTATTTGCAATCTTACATAAGCCACTCTTAACATTCTTTTAAATCTTTTTAATAGAATAATTAATACCTAGTTCACGAAATTATACTTTCTAACTAAGAAAAAAGCTAATTAGATTTAAAGGACACACCAAATTTCGTTCGATTTGCCAACCAACAACATTTCTTCTGAAGATAAGATAGAATATTTCTGAAAACTAGAAGCTTTCAGAGGTATTGAAGTTATTCGGGTTGCCAATGGAAACGCTATTATTCAAATGTTTTATTTCTTGTACTTACACGAATAGATTAGTGCTGGGAAAATTTGCTCGTTGCGTTCTTGCGCAGTTTCCACGAGAATTCTTAGAGGTCCTTTAGGTGTCAGTACCGCAACCAAATCTGAAGATACATGTTTTAACATTGTATTACCAGTTGATTATTTTTGTTATACTTACCCCAGATTGAAATTGCAGCTAAAACAGACCAAGCAGTCCATTCTGGCAAATACTTAATGAAAACCAAAGCCATAAGAGCAGCTACAAAAATCAGATAAGCTTGCTGCAAACGCAATGGTCCTTGCCAATGTATGGACATCATACCAGCAACACCGAAATTCCACATTATCAATATTGCAGTTGGATAATCCATAGGAATGTTATAAGCTCGCAAGAGTTCCCTTTAAAGTAAATAATATTTTCATGTTGTTACAGATAGTTATGTATAAACAACTTACTCCAAATAGAGATAACTGAAAATGAAAAGAAGCATAAGACTGGACAATATCAACCATCCATGAATAATTTTGTAGCAACGATTCTTGTACAAAACAATCAATAACACCGTCATAACGACAATCACCACCATGAGAATAAGTGAATTAGCAATAGCGTTCCAAAACTTTGTACCCGGGTCTGGGGAAGACTCATGGAAGGGTGTATACAATCTGTGATTGAAAAAATAATTAAACAACATTTCCAAAGAGCTAAAAAAATGAATTTTTTACAAATAGACATCTGTGGAGGAATAGAAACTGACTGCGTTTATTGTTGCAACCACGACGAGCATACAAAATGAGACAGGAACAAATAGTTTGATGACATGCTGAGCTCCATACTTCAATCCTTCATCTTCTTCTTCCTCTGGCATTTCATTAGGATTACCCCCCGACCCTGACGGATTATTACCACCTCTGGCTCCGCGAACACTTCTTTGTCTTTGTTCTCCAGTTGCTAACGGTGGCACATCTCCCAGAGACTTTTTAAGTTGTATTAAGTGAAAGTGAATATGAGTTGATAAAAACTTCATACTGAAATATTTACCCCGTAGTTTCCTTCATGAGGGCCACGTTCGCGTTTCTTCTTTGAACTGCGTTCTAAGCGATCGGGACGTTCGGTGCTCGTATGCCTTAAGCTAGATTCTCCAATATGTCCATCCATTAGGGGCGTCCTTTCCGTTACAGATCTTGCACTTTCAATATTAACTTTCGAGATCTGGGCACTTGAGGATGTTAAATCAGAAAGACTATTATTCATACGGACTGAATTTCATTAGAAAATCCAAGAAAAAAAAACAAAAAATTAAAACAGCTGAAAACTTTTCACTTCAGTTGTTGATGGATTTTTACAAGTAAAAACTTTCATTACAAAGGGAAGAATGCAGACATTCTGAATTGTCAAAATACATATGAATACATTCAGCGGAAATACAAGTTCGCATAACATGAGGTGCGTTTTATTATTCACAAATCTATCTGGATCCGGATCTGGATCTTCCCTTAAAAATAAAACGATACAGATCTTAGTGACAGCAGTGTTATAAGCCCGTCTCCTTTTATCCTTGGATTAGTAAATTTTAAATTATTTCTTGTCTCTTTTCTTTACACTGTAGTTTACACTACCTTACCATAAAAAGCCATCTACTCGCCACTGTAATAACTAATTTTTGGATCTTTGAAATAGATCCCGATAGAAAACAGGATCCCAAATTGTTTTTGTAATACATGTTAAAACTTAATCCAGATCCGGATCCAGATAGATTTGTGGATAATAAAACGCACCTATGATATCGTTTTGACTGCTTTGGCTGCTTTTAAACGAAGCAATAATAGCCAAACCACAATCTCGCGTTTGGTCGGTCGGGCTTTGACATTTTGAATAAAAACAATAGACTCTTATGAGGCAATCTGAAATGTTACCTCCGGCGTTGCGACCGCTTTATATCGTAATATCGTAAACGTCAGACCAACGCCAGGCCAAAGCAAAAGTAGATCTATTTAGCCAAACCACAATCTCGCGTTTGGTCGGTCGGGCTTTGACATTTTGAATAAAAACAATAGACTCTTATGAGGCAATCTGAAATGTTACCTCCGGCGTTGCGACCGCTTTATATCGTAATATCGTAAACGTCAGACCAACGCCAGGCCAAAGCAAAAGTAGATCTATTTTCTATTCGGTCGGGCGTTTGACAGTTCATTGTCGGCCGTATTTTGTATTTGTTTTGAAAGTTGAAAATTGAAGTGAAATAAGAAGTAAGTAATTGAAGTTCTTTTTTTATAAATATGTAATTAAATCAAAAAAAGTGTGGTTCTGTTTTTATTTAAATAATTATATTGTTTCAGAAATCTTTAACCTGGCTATATGAATTCTATTAACTTTGAACCACCAAACTATCAACAATCGGCGGCGCCGGCGTGGATAGCGGCACACTGCACCATCATGAAAGCATTGGAAGCACATCTTGCGATTTTTTTGAACAGTTTGTATAATTTATTACAGCAGATAGAAATAAAGACAAAAAACCATAACAAAGTCCAGCAAAGCTGGCCAAGTTCTTTGTTTTCAATTAAAAACTAACCTAACTACCTACTTATCTTGGCCAGCGCACCAAGGAAGGTATATATTTCTTTTGTTTTTCAAACATATTATATTTATATAATAATTTTTTTTCACTACCTATGTACGGTGCATATAAACATAAATGCAGTCTTCATTCTGTCTGCAATAAAGATGTGCTTCCAAGAGCAAAAAGTTTTTCTTTGTTGACAAAGGCCTGTTTTTTAGTGCATTTTTAGCTTTGCTTAAGAAAAAGTAGCATGTTAAATACAACAACAATTTGGTATAGCTCCGTATTATTGTTGTATTTAACATGCTACTTTTTCTTAAGCGAACATAAAAATGCACTAAAAAACAGGACTAATGTTGTTAAAATACGCAATATTATATACCTTGTAAATTAATAAAAAGTAACAAAATTCATTGGAATATAACAATTAAGTAGGTACTTATCAAAGATGTAATGGAAATGTCAGTCAACGCTCGAGGTTTGAAGCTAAATTTCGTTTTACAAATGCTACGGTCGCGATTTTTGACACACAAAATCGTATATACGATCAAACGCCGGACCGACGAACGCGATATTGTGATTTGGCCATAAGGGTATTCATGTAAGCGCGGAAAAACCTTGCAAACCTCGTAAACCAGATAATTTTATCTCCGCAGAAACGAGCTGTCAAAATTTGTATGGGAAAAAGTTTCTGCAAATCTCATAAAATTATCTCACAAATTTGCTGCGGAAAGTGCAGAAATAAACCTCGTAAGCTAAGAAGTATGGATTCTGACTTTTATTTTGACATTTCACAAATATTTCCCACATTTACGCAAGTATTTCTTAGGGGGTGTTCATGAAAACATGCTGCGGAAAGTTATATCTTTCTACAAAGCGGAAAATTATCTCGTTACATGAATACCCTTAATATTACCTTGCGATTTTTAAGCCCGTAGGAGAGAGACGTGTGTGTGGTGGCGGGGTTACACAAAGCGGAAGATGTAAATGCAGTATTTTACACGAAAGCGATTTTTAATCTTTGATTCTCTTTTGGCTTCCTTTCGATTGCATGGATGCCTTTAAACACAGCGATTTTTAATGAAAGTTCACTTTTGTTCTATTGAAAAGGAGTCACCTCTCCGCACTCTTTACTCTAGTGAGTTAATCGAAGTTCGCTGAGCGAACGCCAAATAGAGATGAAACATACCTGAGAATTAAAGAAAACCACAAAGAAGAAAGAACGATAACTCTGCAATTTTTCCAACCTCAGCAATTTTGTGTACCCCCGCCACCACGCACGTCCCTCTCCTACGGGCTTAAAAATCGCAAGGTAATATTGCTTCGTTTAAAAGCTGTCTTTCATAACGAAAATGAAGAAAATAACTTCTGTTTAAGGCCAGATATACATTTTCAAATGCATGGCATGCGCGTGCAAATTTATTAGTACATTCTGATTGAAGTTGCATATACACACACATCAGGCATAAGTCTTCAATCTTTTATTTTTTAATCGCCGGTGTGAGAGGACCTTGTATTTAATTTTTGCGCTTTGTGAGTTTTTTTGAGATATATTTGAGATTTTTTAATTTTATCCGAGTATGTTTTATTTTTTTTTAACATACAATTTTCGTTTACTATTTTAATATTTAAATCAGTGCGTATGTTGTGCTATGTTCTCATCTCTTTAACATACTTACGCAAATGAATCAATACATGCATGCTCAGCCATCAATCTTGCATATACTCTTTTTCAATGCAGTACGCTTGATTGAAGGAAAATCAAAAGACTGGCGCAAAATTTCAAACATTTAAAACCTACTCTAAATCAATTTTAGAATGGGAGTCGACTCTTAATATTGACTATAAAACGAGAACCGACTTTTTGTTAATTTTAAAGGACATAAACTATACTTTAACGTTAAAGAGCTCGTCTAACTTTGACAGCAGCAAATAGCTAGTTTATCTTTTAAAAGTATACTTTATCCATATTGACAATGCTCATTTCATACCAAAGCAAATCGAAGAAAAAAATGTTTACTGATGTTTTATTCGATTTGTCAGACAAATTTTCTGACAATTAATTGTAAGACTTCACTGACAGATCTGACAATATTGTAAGATCTACCAATCGTGTACACTTAGCTTAAGTATTTGTCTAATTTTGTAGGGATATGTCTATGTTGATTTAGGCTAAGTGCGCACATTCAATTTTTAGTTTCGCAACTGTTTAGTTGCTAAAATGAAACATATGGGCTTATATGGGACACCGCGCACTTAGAGCAACTCGATTCTCGAAACTAAAAAGTTTGTGTTTTGACACAAACTAAACAATTGCCTTCGCAACAATTGAGCTGTTTTCTATAAGAGCAAGAGAGAAAAAGAGTGTGAGCGTGAGATAAAGAGTTGCCAGTACGCGGTTCTCTTTCAACTGGTGATTAAACTATTTGATTTCGATCACAGTTGCCAGTGCGCGACTTGCCTTAATATTGCTACGGATTTTGGAATATACATATTTGAATTTAGGCTAAGTTTGAATTTAAATTTTGTTTTTTACTAAGAGCCATTGTCTAAAGCTAGATATACACAGCCGTATTAATAAAAAACGCTTATTCCACCTATATTCCATGGTTTTGCTAAACCATGGAATAGGAGTTAAGCCATGGCTTAAATATTTACATTAATAAAAACAAAATGTTCCCGGAATAGTAAAATGACATTTATCAAAAATCCTTTTAAGAAAATCTTCTACAAAAGTAAGCAATCTCTTTTTTATATTCTGTGGCTACCTAAATTGATTGTCAATTGCTTGTGTCTGACTGTGGACATTTCTATTTCTTATTCCTTCGCTAAACCACCTACTTCGGTGGTTTAACTTAATCATAATTAGTAAACGTCACTTAACAGAAAATTTGTTTTATTAATGAAATTTCGCACTTAGTCCAGGACTTAACGATAAACCTCCACTAAACCATCTTTATTAATATGGGTGACATTGCTCAAAGGCATGACAAGCATGTGCGTGTATTAGTAAATTCTGCTTGAGGTTTCAATGCAGTACCCTTTTTTGAAGGAAGATCAAAAGATTTAGATTTTGCATCAAGCCTACACCTAATCTATACATCTATACGTGTGATTTTTTTACTAATACACTTGAGCGTGCTTGTCATGCATTTGAACAGTGTATATCTGGCTTAAAAAATTGAAGATTATCGCATTATATTTTTTCATTCTACATCACCCTACGGTTTGTTAGTCAAATACTATCTTTTACTGAATGAATTCATTTATTTTTTAAGCCCATGAAAAACCTCAGTAATATGTTAAAGCACCACTGTCATCTGTCATTCTGCCGTGTTAAAAAATAATAAAAAACGATTATGTTTATAGTTTTATATAACGAATTTGATAATGTTTCAATTTAAATGGTTGCGAAGATTCGTGCGTCGAAACACTAATCCAATACAAGAGACAACTGCCGAATTATGGAAACGCCGTCTCAGCATTGGATACGCTGTCATTGCTTGGCAAGCATTCGGACTTGTCTGCTACAGTATCTATAAAGGAAAAAACGATTGGGCAAAATATCACGGCCTAAAAAGTGAAGAAGAACTTGCAATGTCTCCAGGTATTGATTCTGTAAAGTAAATTAACCAATAGAAAAGTTTATTAGGATTTTTGTTATTCCAAATTTGCAGCTCAACAATTTTCAAAAACTCTCAATGTCGAAAAGGGAACAATTCTTCGATTCAGAGGTTTCACAAAAGTCGAGGAAATTCCCTTTGATAATCGTACCGATAATGATGAAATATAAACACCCGATGAAATTAATGTATATAGGTTAAGTTTTTTATTGTAAATACATACAATACAAAAAACACACAAAAACTCTTTTTCTTAAATGCCAAGTATAAAATGTAAGGCACTATATTTAATTTAACTCCGAGCTTAAAGATATCCTGCCGATACAGTAGTTGCAAGGGCGTAATCTATCACACTTTGTTTTAATCCTTTAAGATATAACACGTTAAAAATAAATATGTAGATGCGTCTCAAGTGATTATGAATTCAATATAAGTTAGTAATAAGGTAAACAACATACAAAAATATAGTGACAGTCTATTAGAAGAATATTCACAGCATACGGTAGGTAGGTAGTATGTGCGAGGATCGTAATTTTGATCAAGAATAGGATAAAATTTTAGTGATAATCCAACCGCTGCTGCTGTTTATTTTCATTAGATTCATGGAATTCACTCAGAATTCTGTCCTCCTCAGCTCGGCGATTCTTTTGCAGGATTAATGCCCGTCTAAAAGAAGAACAATATTATTAAGTCGAAACGGAATATAAAGTATCTCTGACTCTCACCTATATCGCTCATAAAATCCAACAATAGTTCCCAATTCCTGTTTAAATAAACGAACCAGCATTCCATCGAAACATTCAAGCTCTTGCAGACTAAACATATTGAACTGAAGCATATGATCTTTCGAAGAATCAGCTGAAACAAATACAAAATTTATGGATGCAATTCTGATGGGATTATTTTCAACCTTCTGAGTATACAATCAGCCATTTGGGTATCTCTTCCAGGAGATACGGATTGGCAGGTACCAGAGCATTATGTGGATTGTATTGGGTGGGTTGCGGCTCAGGGTGGATGGCTTTCGGTGGTTCGGCAGATGTTGTGTACACGTAGTAAGATGTGAGACAAGGATGATTGAGTTGTGTTTGTCCGGTGAGTTGACTACAAATAGGTTTTATAAACAAAACAATTCAAAATTTCGTTAATGAAACATACTTCTCATAGTAAACACCATGAACTTTGGACACAACTCTACGCCAACCGACTGGCAAACCTTCTCGTTCCAGAGGATGTGACCAATGGGTAGTGTGTGCATTGTGATCGATGTAGTATTTTCTGCCATGCAGGGTGTACTGGGTAGCCCAACCTGGTGGCAGTGGAAGCTCTTCCTCAACTGACTGCTGTGACGGCACACGCTGTACCATCTGATGTGCCGATGGATTGTGGACTATATGGGCAGCTTCGTAGTTGTTCATTGATGGATATACCGGAATCTTAGCTTGTACCAAAGCGACATTCTGTCCTAAATGTTGATATCCTATTGCTGCAGCAGCAGCGGCGTTTTCATTTTGCATATTTGAATACAGCGATTGCATTGAACTGTTTGGTCCATACCTATGTTTTGGAAATAACATACATTAATGAATATTAGGATGTGGAATTGCCCTCTTAAAAAAAAATTCTCAATCATTTCTGTATGTTATTAATCGGTGGGAATGGAAGTGACCTACATTTTTCTACTGAGCCGAAAGGGGGTAATATGAGAGACACTTACATACTTATGATAAAAGATACTGTTTGAGGATTTTCCACTACCATGCCAACGGTGGCACATTTTTGAAGGTGCCATAGGCCCAACAACGATCAACTGAACACGCTCTAGAAACTACGTCAAAAGGAATTAGCCCTTTTACCTATGTATGTATGTCCTTAGATTAAGGATTAGTCCTGCGTTCATTTATAAATTTACAGCAAAAGAAAAAAAAGTTTTTCAATAACATTTCTTTAAATTAAAGAATCTACAGTTAGTTTATCCTAAAAATTGTGAAAAAATAAACAATTTATTTCATTAATGCAATCAATATATCAATAAATTAATTAAGTTTTTTCAAATTAATCATAATAAAAACATAATAGTCTAAATGAATCTGATATCAAAGCTGCTTTATTCATGCATGAAGCAATTCATACTGTAGATCATGCTAAGAAAATTATTTAATCTTGGTTTTAGAAGCTTTATTCATTATTAGTTTGCATCTTACTTACATAATCGTGGTCAGGGTAAAAATTAAAAATATTCTTAGTGCTTCTAATTCCATTAAACAAGATATCCCACAAAATACTGTCAAGGGACGAATTTTGTTTTTTAAATATCGTAAATTCGCAACCTATCAAGGGCTTAACGACTGCATTTGACGATAACACTGCCTTGACGTAATCAGTAAAAGTTATTTTAAACTATCTTCGGACATACACCATGATGTAGCAGATTTTGGACATAAGGGTACAAATCTGTATAAAAATGCCTTTAAAATACCATTATCTTTATTGCAAAAGGTTCATGATACTCTTTTTATTCAGATATGCGGTGTCAGTACTACTGCTTTGTCATTTTTCAACTCTTAAAACAAATTTGGATTTGTATTGTGTAGTAAGTTTTTTTTTTGCAAATTTAATAAACTTGAAAATAATTACATACATATTAAATAAAAAAAGATCCGCCTTTGGAATCTGATATGTGGGTCTTCTCGTTTTAATTCCGGTTCTATAATAAAATAAAATCAAATTGAAAGTTTTGCGACCTTTAGTCCAAATGCGTTTCGCCCAGGCACGACAGTTGGGCTCATCAGTTAGATGCTGTCGTACCCTTCTAAGACGCGATATATTAGTCGATGGTTATCAATACACATACAATTTACAGCATGAATGCAATGTAAATTATATTTTTCTAGGGGAATTTGTTTAAATTCAGACACCTAGAAAATGACGCCCGTGGTCTGGCTAATTTAAGAAAAAGGGAAACAAAAGATATAAAGACAACAAATAAACACAATTTTTGTAAAAAAATATATAAAGACAACAAAAAAATATAAAGACAACAAATAAACACAATTTTTGTTGTCTTTATATTTTTTGTTTCCCTTCTTCATAAAATAAAATGGTTAGTTTATATCCTTTTTTATTTTACTTAACATTTTAATTCTTGTTACATCTGTGTTCATTGTACATACAGCAAATTCAAATCTGTTGATTCCCACTTTCCAATAATGCCACATAATCATTACTCATAAACGCAATTAAACAAAATTCAAATTATTGGTTTAACACTCAAAAGGTCATCGCGTTTATCCCAGAATAATGTAATGGGATAAGCCACCAGGAGGCCTCAAGGCTACTTGACTTAACGTCTCTATTCAAAGCAAGTGAGATTTGACCTGATACCTGCTATTATACCTTGTAATATAGATGAAATTAGCCTGGAAGTTAAAACCATCCGGTTTAGAAGAACATTTGTAAGACATCTGTTCCAAGTAACATAATGTACATCAAATAAAGTGGAAATCCTATTTGTTGTCGTAGGTCCGACTTTTTTGTAGTTAGCTCTTTAATAAGATCAAGGGCGGTTAAAGATTCCAAACATCAGTTTTTTCATATTTTAAACTCACTGATTTTCGGAAACGCTTTTTTTTCTATCTTCTTAGTGTACAAACAAAGTGAGGCGTAGAGTGAGAAAGAGCAAGAAGCAAAGCGATGAAGCTCAACTCGATTTTCGTGTTTGATTTTTTCACTTTGCTCGTTAGTCTGCTTCTGGTCATCCTTCGCTCTACTCATTTGTAAACTTAAACTTCAAATATTTTAAATTGCTAGCTGTACATTTTTCATTGCTGTATGAAGGAAGACCTGGGAGTTCTTCTTTTTATGGCATATTTAGACCTTGGAACAAAAACCAAAATGAAGTCCAGTTCGTTACAAACTATTTCGATGTCAAAGATACTAAACGAAAAAATAATAAATTGCTGTTGTTTAGCGTATTAATTCAGTTTCGAAAAGAACGACGACGAGGCCTTAAAATGTGTTTTTTTTTTTAATTAAATTAACTTGACGGTGCAACAGTTTGTAGAGAACTAGGGCAGGGTGACTTACAACTCTCAGTTATTTAGGAATGGAGGAGACCTACAATTTTCTACCGATTCCGAACGGCTAGTAAGCAGCACTTATCATGACAACAGATACTCTAAGAGGATTTGTAAATTGCTCGCAAGAGGGAGTACACCGCTGAAAAGCTTTTTTACAGATGCTTAGAATCGAACTCAAGATCCTCTGCATGACAATCCAAAATGGATTAATACGATAGATGGCGGCATAATTGAAAACAATTACAAATAGAATCAAAGACAACACAAACCTACCTTGAGTTACTTGGAACATCGTATGCTGACAGAAGATTTGAATTAGTATTACTGTATATTGGCGACTCTGAACGCTGAATCATCCCAATTCCTCCAGAGTTCGATGACGATGGCCCCACTGGTGCACCTGCAGAAATAACGTTATTGCCAACAGCGGAGTTATTCGATGTTTGATAATGATTTTCGTAAATGGGGAAGTTCTCCGAGCTGTAATTGCCACCTGACGCTAAAGTGAGACTCATCTGGGAATGTTGCTGTCGCTGCTGCGACATTGGGGGAGACTGGGGCCTTGGGGACATGTTATGGCGATTTCGAATCGCATTTGCGTACTTTTGGATAGCAATTAAATCCTCCCTGTCGCCCTTGTAGCGAGAATCATATGTGTGTGCGTGGTTTTGATTTACGGAGTAGTTGCGATGAAAGTTATCTATCCGCCCACCTCGCCCACTACCGAAGCCACCAGCATTGTACGAAGACGAAGAACTGCTGTAGGGCAGTTCGGATTGCTGGCGCATTCTATCGATCTGATCGATATTGACATAGTTGCTGTTACTGTTGCTCAAGTTATTGCTGGAGAAGGAAAGTGTCGCGGGCAAGTATTGTTGCTGTTGCCTCGATGGCAGTTGGGAGTGTGCTCGGCGGGCATGGTAGACATCGTGTTGGTGCGAATCGTGAATCGAATACTCATTGTAGGAGCTCGATTCGCAATTAGGGGAGGAACTAGCACAACGTCGGGTTAGGTTGTGCGATGAAAGACTAGGGGTAAACTTTCCAAAATATCCAAGACCGGAGGACTTGACAATGTTCTTGGTGCTTCCGAATTTATCTTTATCCGTCCTGTGCGACAGGGTTTGACTGTTGCGTCGAGTTTTTCCTTTGTTCTTATTGTCATCGAAAGACCAAACGTTAATCACTAAATTCATTTCAATTTGTAAGCATATTTTCCACTGGTAGTTATTTTTACTAATTTGATTTTATGTGTGGGTAAATTACCTGGAATTTCCGGTGGTTTGTCCTTTTTTACATATTTACCAACAACACCTTCTTTGAGCGATTTGTCTTTGCTCTTCCGAGAAAGCATTTTTTGTTATTTTCTGGTCTGGCCAATTCGCTTTTAAATTATTCAAAACTCCATTGCTTATGTAAACTATTTAGGTGTATATAAAAATAATCTCATATTTTTTTTTTAAATAATTAGTAAATTCAATCCAAATCTATTAATAAAATTTTGTATATTTCATGACAGCCGAATTCAACTGGATAAACTTTTTCTTTGGATCTTGTAATCTATTAAGCTGAGTCTACACTCCAATATAACAGTTTTAGGGTCTAGGCAAACAGAGCGGAGGCTGCCGGTTCAGTTTTTTTTTAAATAAAAATACGGTATATACTGCTTTTACACGGAAGCGATTTTTAATCTTAGTTTCTCTTTTGGAGTCATCTTCCGCCTTATGTAACCCCGCCACCACACACGTCTCTCTACCACGGGCTTAAAAATCGCAAGGTAATATATTGCTTCGTTTAAAAGCCGTCATAGTTGATGTATCAAAAAAGTAAAAATGTCATCATTTACTACGTTTATATGCAGTATCGAAAGATCGAGTTGGATTAGGGTCGGATTTTCGACCCAGGTTTTTCGTCGATTTGGAGTTGAGTTGAAATGGTGTTGAGCGATTCTGAAACATTTTGTTAAGCCAACTCCTCGACCCAGGTTTTTCGTCTCATATTTCGACTCGACACCGCTGAGCGAGTGAGATCGAGTCGAACGAAGCTCATTTCAACTCAATACCCGTTTACCTTGAGTTAGTTTTTATTTAAGAATGGTGAAAGAAAATGGTTGATCTTTCAAAATACATTAAGAATAGGAATCCAAAAAAATTTGTGATTGCATTATTTAGAAAAAAATGAATTATTATAGCTAAAATAGATGACAACATTTTTGCCTGCAACGAAATTGAATTACACATTACTTCACGATGTATCGATTTCTAGTTTGGTTGCGAAGATTCTTAAACGACAACAAACTACAAAATCTTTTATAATTAAATCTTTCGTTACTGGGATGGACAAAACAAAAGATAACGAAAGCAAAACATTTCCAAAATCAGCAGTTTTTGACCTAGCCTTACACTATTTGTACCTGGACCACCCAACTAACATTTCAGCTTCGATTCGGTCTAACTAAATATATTTGCGAAGTTCTTTAATACATTTGTAAGGGTTGTTTAAGAACAAAAAGGAGAATATTACACAAGCTCACAAAGCCTTTTATGCACTTCTATAAGTGATTTCTGAAAATCCTCTTAGAAGTACCATGCACAGATCTCTTAAAAGTGCCAGCTTCGTGTATGAACTATTAGAAGTTTAACAGAGTCCTATTCGAAATTGAACTGAAGTTCAAGTTTTGACAGATGGCTTCAATAAAGCTTCGCAAAAATTACAAACGCACGGCTTTTTATGTCTATTACAAGCTTACACCCGAACTTTTACCGAGCCTGAAAAATACGAAAATAAAAGTAAATTTATATTTCTTTGAAGACGTTTTTCCGACATTTAGGTTCGTATTCACCGAGCGCTCCTAAACGGCTCTTAACTTTACGAGGCTCTTAACTTGAAATTTCTGTGCGGTATTCACCAACCACTCGCAAGTGTTTTTCGAAGTTCGAAAATGAGAGCCACTCTCTCTTGTTCAGGCATACCCAAACTGTGAAATGTTGTGTAATGTTGGTCTTGACAGCAAATGGATACTCTTCTACTTGGCATTGCTCACATGGATTCGAGTCAAATGCGTGCGTGGCACACGCACAAGCGAACAAATTTTCGAAGAGAGCGCTCGTAAGTTAGGAGTGGTCGGGACCACTCCTAACTTTTAAGACCGCTCGTAGATCTTCAGTAATATTGCTTGGTGAATACGTTTATGAGCTTCTTAAGTTATGAGCGCTCGGTGAATACCGGCCTTAGGTTCGTATTCACCGAGCGCTCCTAAACGGCTCTTAACTTTACGAGGCTCTTAACTTGAAATTTCTGTGCGGTATTCACCAACCACTCGCAAGTGTTTTTCGAAGTTCGAAAATGAGAGCCACTCTCTCTTGTTCAGGCATACCCAAACTGTGAAATGTTGTGTAATGTTGGTCTTGACAGCAAATGGATACTCTTCTACTTGGCATTGCTCACATGGATTCGAGTCAAATGCGTGCGTGGCACACGCACAAGCGAACAAATTTTCGAAGAGAGCGCTCGTAAGTTAGGAGTGGTCGGGACCACTCCTAACTTTTAAGAGCGCTCGTAGATCTTCACTAATATTGCTTGGTGAATACGTTTATGAGCTTCTTAAGTTATGAGCGCTCGGTGAATACCGGCCTTAATCAATTTTAAACCTGAAACTATGTATCACATTGGAATTGTTATTAATTAATGTATTTGGAATAATTTTAAAACATGAATGACATTATACCTTATTTGGGGATCGAACTCGGCATCTCTTGTGTAATAGTCCATCTCTCTACGCCCTGGGCCATATTGAATATTATTTGGAAGATGCAAAAACTTAATCAGCCTATTTCTTTCTCAAACTTCAAAATTAACACACAAGACTGCGATATACAATTTTGCTAAGGCCACGTTCACACAAGAAAAACAAAACCTAAGCAAATGTCTTAAGTTTCCTTTGTTGGGTTTACCGACAAAATGTTTATTTAATTTTCAGTATTGAGCCCTAATCTTCATACCTAATGGGAGTGCACAAAATATCTTTAAATTGCTGACCGTAGTGATTTGTTTTATGTTTTACTAAACTCTTTATTTGTTTTGATTTGTGTCCTTAAAAACGATTCATTCATTCATATATATATTAAATGTTTGTATTCCGTTTAGTTTGACATTTGTTATGTTAAGTATACATTATGCCTTTCTTCAATATCGTGAATTATTTTCATGTAATATTTATTTATATTATTTGTAATAAAACCATTAAACATTTTGGTCAGTTCACCCATCTATAGTTTTATGCATTTCCACTTTGAGGGATATATAGAGGTATCATGCTGGATTTACATATATGCCTCTTCCAAAGAAATTCACATTTATATCTAATATATGGGCACAGTAGATCAAAATGAAGATAATCATATAAATGCAGCTACATTATATGTTTGAAAACAAAAAAGTTCTCGGATATTCAGGTTATAACTTCGCACCTGTTTCGAAACGCTCGTTTATAATTGCAATTCAACTTTTAAGAGCCGAATGGTTGATCTGAAATTCAGCTGCCTGCTTTCGAAGGTATTTTTGCTTAAATTTTGGTTATTCGTCACTTCAACTTCATCTTCGCTAGACTCTTAGGGTAGGCGCGCACATTCAATTTTTAGTTTCGCAACTGCTTGGTTCGAGCAACTAAAAAGTTTGTGTTTTGACATAAACTAAACGATTGCCTAAAATGAGTTCGCTATTTTGTGTAACATATAATTTGAAAAAAGAATAGAATATTTTAAATTGAAGTATGATTAAAGATTGGTAGAAGACGTTCGACGTCATCTGGAATGCATAAGACATTTAGAAGGATGACGGTGTCTTCAACGCGGCTCAGTGCCAGATGACGATGGGCTGGCCGCCGTGCTGCCGCTTCTCGCTGTCAGTCGGGTGTAGTGATGACAGCACCTCTTCTTATGCCGGAACTAAAAAGAAGGAAAGGGAAAAGGTAGACAGGAAAGAAGTAGGGCGAAGGTGAAATAGAGAGGAGGATCGGTGACAGGAAAGAAGAAAGAAAAGAAGAAGGAATAAGGTGAAGAAACCTGAAAAGAAAGAAACACGACATAGGGAGAAGAAGAGAAAAGACGCACGATGTTCGCTGTGAGGGTCGCGGCATGCTTGTTCGGCTCGGCTATGACTCGCCGGTTGGTGGGGGGGGATCTTGCCCTCACAGACGAACTACTCCTTTTTCAAAACATAGATCATGCCTGAAAGCTATTATACACAAAAAAAATAAATGCGATACCACCACGTAATTTGATTCACCACACTCGATGCTGATGATGACGCTTCAGCTTGGCCTCATATTTCCCACCCCTCCGTGGAATCCGGTAGGCCGCTCACGAATACGGATTCCCCTTAGTTGGACTCCTTTAGCCCACCATCACATCCATTTGCTGCATACTTATCGTCACTCTCCTTCGCTCACCCTTCTCACCCCCTTGGAATACTTCCTACTCCGCCATCGAGCTATTGGCCCGATCACAGAAAGAATACAACAAGATTTTTTGTTTTCAACGTATCATACATCGATTTTCTCTCAACCTTTATTCATTACTCGTAAAGTTTTATCCAAAAGATAGCGAAAAAATTCGAACAAATAGCCGTTATATATGATAATTTTAAATGTGACATATAGATGATTATTCTCAAGCAGAAACGATATATAAAATGATTCTTAAAATTTTAGATTGATCAAAAGTTATAACAAAAAAATATTCAATATCAAAAATTAACGAAAATTGTATGACCAAAAGTGTGCACGTACCATGCGCAAAAAAACAAAAAAACCCTGGAAGAATCTCCGGTTTTCTTCGGCGGAAACCCTCCCCACGGTCTCGCAACTAGGCGCTATGCGTAGCAGTTCACGCTAGCTATAAAGAAAACCAAACGCTAAACCCTTTTGCCTTCCTATAGATAGAGCTCTATTTATAGCTACCTAAAAGGGGCAAAATCTTGCTTCCCGCGACCGAGACCCGGACAGAATCCCACCGCGAATTCTTATCAAAAATGCCGGTGTAGGATTTTCCAAACTCTTTTGGGCGGCGGCACTTAGATTTTATCAAAAAAAAATTTTAGAATTTGGTCTTAACATTCACTAAATTATAAAATTTCGTCTATCATCGCTTGAATAAAGGTTCACAATATACTTAAATCTCAATTGACAACAAAATTAACAAAAAAAAAGTGTTCTGGAACTCAGTAACTTCTGGCTGGACTCTTGCTCCTTATCTCCTCTCGTCTTAGCGGTATCCGCTTGTTCGGGCCAGTTACGGACAGTTCCGTGAGATTACGGGGCGGTTTACCGTAAATTCCGCAAGGAACAAAAAAAATGATATGAGTCGGTTGCGGAAATGTCCGCAGGATTACGGAAAAGGTTGATCCGCAAGATTACAAAAAAAAAATCTGCGGGCTCCCAAGAAAAAGGGAAAGGAAAGAAAAGAAGGAAAGGGGTGACGCCTCTTCGGCTCCCGCTGAAATTCGTAAAAAGTCTATGAATCCCTAACATCCCTATTACTTTTAACTAGCACTCTCTTACTTGGCACCCGGAGAATCACGGGCTTACGCTCAACCTTTTTTTGCTGTGCCGGTTCTGGCAATGGCCACAGATGATTCCACAGTATATTTTTTTATTTCAGCCAAAATCACCCTGGAGCGTAGCAAAGGAAAAAAAACGTAGGGCATTAGTTCCGTCGTATTTTCTTGCACACAGAAATTACTTTTCACAAAAACAAATGCAAAAAACACTCACCCTTTCATAAAAAAAATCACGAAATTCACACAAAAAAAATAATTCCTCGAGTTTGACTTCTGTACTTTTGCAAAAAAAAATTTATCGCGAAATGTTTCCTTTTTGCACCTGCTTTATATCTCACCACGGTTAAACTTCAAATGCCTTCTTCAATTACATGACACTTCTCTCTAACCTCAGCTTGAAAGTTCTCGAATCACTTTGTCATTCGTCCAAAAAATGCATCGTCATGCACTCGGCCATTTTTTAGCTGATGCTCTTGTCAAACTTAGCTATTAGCCTGTCTGCAATTATGGCTTTCTTCTTGCTGTGTTTGTTCGTTGCCGAGCAAATGTCATGCAATTTGCCGTCGGCAATTTTACTACCCTAATTAGAGTTCGTTTCAGATATCTAATATAGGAATTACAATGTAAGCATTATTTTTTTCTATGTCCATTATTATTTACCTCTATTTTATATTTTCTCTTATCTTTGAACTTTTTATTGTAGTTATAGCTAGTATTTAAGTTTTGTTTATTTCAAAAAAAAAAATCATAATAAAAATAAAAATTCTCATTTACACAAAAAAAACTAATTTGTTTCAATTTATTTACGATGATCATCAATCGTCACAAAAATGAACCATCGCGCAACTTCAATACGTAAGAACATACATCAAATCTAGTGTACGCCTACCATTACTAATTAATAATTTAAATTCCACTCTAGATAACCACTTCCAGCCACTTGTCATCCACATTCCATGAATTCCTTCCACTTCCTTCTTTTTACGTTCATTCATCTTTTTAATATACTATTTCCTTTTACTATTTGCAGTGTCGGCCATTGAGGAAGATGAACCCAGAACCCACCACCATGCAAGCGGAGCCGGAGGACGACGAGGACGACAACGCCACACAAAAAAACTGGTAAGTTTCATGTTATATTTCAATTTTCATATTTCAGGTTTATATTATTCAATTTTATTTATTATTTTACTATATTATTTGTTTTCTTTTCAGATTACCTCTCCCTGCTGATGATGATCAGCAGAGAAGATGAGGACGGAGGTGATGGCGGCGCGGCGGTGACCTCTCGCACGGCAGCAAGAAAAATATCGGTAAGTATCTACCTAATCCTTTACTATTTATGCCATCCGTTTTCCGATAACGAAAATAACATTTATTATCTTTATTTTCAGCTTCAAATTTTAGCGCCAGCGACGCCTCAGCTGCCGACACAACATGCGTCAAGGGGATATGATCGACTTCAGCTCGGCAGCGAGCATCAAGTATCGTAAGTATTTTTCTTTGCTTCATTGATAATTTCTAATCAATTCCATTTTTCTCTTTCAGGTACAACTTCTGCGCCTGCGACGCGCTGTGCTGCCGCACGTCAGCGCTCAATCTTTTAGCCAACGAGGCAGCCGTAACAAAACATCGGCGCTGAGACGAGGGCATATTGAGGCGCAGTGACGATGACCGCTGCCGATGAATTATTATGTGCCTGTGGGGAAGAACCCACATCCCAAAGCCGGGCCATTCATAATATTGTTTTTTTATTTTAAGTTTACCAATGCAGGTATGTATTATGTTTTTGAATTTTATTCTTTAGCTTACTGGATTAATTTGCTTTATTTCTTTTCTTTCCAGTTTCCTTACCTCTCATTAATAAACCAATCTTCATCATCATTGCAATCAAATCGCAATTGTAGTTCCCCATTAACCAAAAGCCTTATCAGCCTCGGTACCACCAGAGTTTGGCCATATACCGCAGCCTCTGCCTTCTCGTTCACGAAATATTTTCCCCAGGTAAATTCATTTTCGGTTAGATAAAAAGTTAATATTATTGGACATTTTTTTTTTTTTTTTGTAACAGTGTACCAACGAATGATTCACCGGCCAATGTATCTTCCAAAGAAGACGGTCGATTCTAGTAGATCACGAATGCGTTAAAAGCTAACAAAACATTCGTGTCTGACATGATATTGAGACTGGTGAAAATATATCGCTTGCGGGACAAGGGGCCAAACAGATGAAAAGACAACTCCACATCTGCCACAGTATGTACATACATGAACTCGGAAGTACATGGTGTGGATATGCAGCAACAATCGGGTGGTCTTTATTTTAGAGATACCGAAAGGATAAATGAAGAATACAAAAGGATGACTAATCTCTTTTGTGAAAGGGATATACAACACAAAATTTTACAAAACCAGTAGATCTGAATGAGGAATCTACATCCACAAATTTATCGAATAAATATAATGCAGAGTTCACCTAAAAAGACGTAAGTCCTACATACTCAATACAAACAAAACTATTATAATAATTTCTTGAATTCTAGTGTCCCCACCTTCGAGTCATCAACATCCGCTTCATCAACCTCATCAACAGCAACATCGCCCTTTGCCAGCTGTTGCAGAAGGCGGATACATACTTCCGTGATTATTGGATCTTAGAAGAACCACCTTCAAGTACTCACTGCTCCTCAGTCTCCGTCACCACCGCCAGCAGAATAACAACAACCAGATACTCATAGGTGAAACTATGAAATTGCGTTCCAGCACTGAAGGCGATGAGGTCATGCGTTTGCAATGTGAATGGCCAACAACAGCTTCATGCATATGAGTCACTCGGGTGATGTGGAGACGATTAATAAATTGTGAACATAATTGTTAATAGCAGTATTAGTGTTAGTGAAACGATTCGTTTTGAGGATCTCACATGATGCAGAAACGGCTGATGCTTATTGGATGTGTGTGTTCTGTAATAAGGGATCTCATAAATTTTGGACTGGGAGTTTTATTCGGACCCTATAACATAACGACAACGTGTGAAGATTTCGAATTTACGGAGAAGGGTGTAACCAAGAGTGAATTCATAAGTAAAACATCGGCAACGTCATTTAATTCATCATGCCCATCATGGATCCAGGTACGAATAGATTTAAGGATTATTTAGTATGCAATTATTATTATGAATCCTATGTACTTTTTTCGCTTTAAAAAAAAATATTTTCCTGTGTTTATAATTTTAATGACGGAATTTCCGTTAACGAAATCTGAAACGAATTCTACGGGGTTTAAATCCTTCGTTTTGTATTATGATTAAATGAGCGATTTTACTTATATAAGAGCGTTTTTATACTTGTGGGCGGCTATTGTGGGTTGATATACTCTTTGTTTTTATTGAAGGGTTCTGGTTTTAATCTGGTTTTATTGAAGTGTTCTGGTTTTCATCTGTTTTTATTGAAGTGTTCTGGTTTTAAATAAGGTTTAAGTTATTCGAATGGGTCGATTAAGAGTTGCATTGATAGGCAGTGCTGCCGGTTGTATAGCCTGCCGAAGCGGTATATCTGTGGTTTGGAACACTGTAGGCAATTGTTTTATTTATTTCTCTTTCGAGTTATATTATAAAACTATTTTGAATAATTTAACAAAAACAAAAGTTGGACGGACTCAAGGTTAAAATATCACAGATGGAAACTTATAACTAATTAAAACTACTAAAAAAAAATATCACAGATCGAGCATTGGTCAAAGGTTACGGATGCCTGGACCATATCACAGCTTTAATAAATTTTAAACGTGTGATTGCGCGATTTGCAGAGTTGATACTCTACATATAGTGATTTTTGAATTTAAGTTTTTGTAATCGTGATCAAATATATTAACAAATGTTTCAAGACTGCATAATTAGTGATGCATTTGAAATGTTTTCTTGATTTTGTTCGTTTATAAACGGGGTTTTGTGGTCATATAGTATCTCAAGTATCTAACGGATTTTCTTATATATAATTCAACCGATTGGGTTTTCTACCATTCTATTCAGCCTTTTGAATAATATTATGTTTCCCTATCACAGATGATGCTTATTATTCTAGTCAGTCTTTTAAATGTTTGTTATCCTAACATACATAAGTTGGATTCTTACTACTCTAATCAGTCTTTCGGTATTCACTTTTACTTATCACAGTTGTTGCTTCTTATCCTAGTCAGTCTTTTAAAATTTTTGTTTTCATATCACAGTTAAGGCTTATTATCCTAGTCAGTCTTTATAAAATATCTTATCTCGTATCACAGGTTAGCACTTAAATCTAACTTAACGCTAAACTTAAAGCTAATCAGGTACGGTTGTGGATATTGTTTGTCGATGAGTACAGGTACTTATGGACATCAGTCTGGATATGCATTGTCGTCAACACAGACATTAAATAATTTTTTTGCAACACATGGTGTTTATTGCACATTGCTTTAAGCTATATAATATTTAATATGATTACTGACTGGTTTGACTAGAATAGTGTAAAGTTCTTTCAGTTAGCTAAATATCTTTTTACTGACTAGAATTGGCTATGAGCTGAAGAGAATCAAACATGGATACGCAACCAAAAGGTCAATTTTATTGTTTCATATCTTTCGCATGAAAGATACCAATACTTTTACCAGCTAAGTTTTTTTGTTCGTAAAGGTTTTTACCTACAGCTTTGACTACACGACACTTAATAAATTTTGGACATAACTTGGCTGACAATAGTTTTGACGAATCACTGAGGATAAAATTTCGTTTGAAAACTTCTTGACCAGGAAGATACTTTACATTTCTGGAACGGAAGTTATAGTTTTTTGCGGTTCTTTCGTTTCCTTTCAAGATGTTTTCTTTTAATCTATTGCGGATGATTTGCAATCTGGCTTGCCTGGGTAGTGTCGACACTTCTCCATCGGCTAAGTTACTCAACTTGTTCGCGAGTTCATAGCTGGTGCCATGCATCATCATGTTTATACCGAACAAGGCGTAGTACGGTGTTGTGCCAGTAGCTGAGTGAGCAGAACTTCTTAGAGCCGCTGCTATCTCGCTTAGATGTTTATCCCAATCGCGCTGATCAGTTTGCAGATAGGAACGAATGGCTGACAGCAAAGTTCTATTCACTCGCTCTGAGGCGTTGGATTGCGGTGCATAATTGGCTGTTTTGAAATGCCTTATGCCGTAAGTGGACAAGAGATTTTGAAATTCTTTCGAAAGGAATTGTTTGCCGTTATCCGAATGGATTAGTTGCGGTACTCCAAAAGTGTTAAACAATTCATCTCGTAAGAAACGGACGACACTTGAAGCTTTTGCTGCACGCAAAGGTTTCAAGAACACAAACTTGGTCAAGTGGTCTAGGACAACAAATACATAAGCGTTACCATTTTTGGAACGCGGATACGGACCTATAAAATCTATGTATAGTTTTTGGAATGGTCTATCGGTATAGTAATTACTGGTAATTGGTGGACGTGACACTACATTGGACGCTTTTGACTCTTTACATATTTTACAATTAGATATATACTGACGAACTTGAATGGTCATGTTTGGCCAATAGAAAAATTGTCGTATTCGGTGTAACGTTTTGGCTATGCCACCGTGTGATGATCGTGGCGGATCATGAGCTTTTTCAATTAATTCTTGTGTTAAATTTGAAGGAATCCACAGACACCATTCATGTTCATTAAGGACATCACTATTTGTTGGAAAGCTGCGTTTGTAAATGAAACCATCTACGATTTTTAAGTCTGGGAGTTCATCTTGTCGAAGTTGAATTGTTTTAATGAGTTCAACATACTCATCAGACTTAAACTCCTCTGAATCTAAGTCAATCAACGGACTTACTTCCTCCAAAGAAACTGCATCTAAGTGTGCCCGAGAAAGCGTGTCTGGCACAACGTTTAGCGATCCTTTGCGGTGCTCTATGTTGAAGGCATATGATTGGAGTTCTAGGCTCCACCTAGCGAGACGACCACTTAGATCCTTCATGGTCATAAGCCACTTCAGGCTAGAGTGATCGGTTATGATCGTGAAGTTCATACCTTCAACATAGGGTCTGAATCGTTTTACCGCCATCACTGCTGCCATGCACTCTTTCTCGGTCACACTGTAGTTCTTTTGACAAGAGTTCAGCTTTTGCGAGAAGAATGATATTGGCAGTTCGCTTTCATCATCATTTTTCTGGAACAGAACTGCACCTATTCCAGAATCGGACGCATCGCACTGGATGAAAAATGGTTTCTTGAAATCGGGGTGTGTTAGCACAGGAGCTGAAGTTAAAGTTCTTTTAAGTGCTTCGAATGCTGCACAGGCTTCTTCAGTCATTACGAATTTCGTTTTTGAATTCTTTAAAGTATCCGTCAAAGGCGCTGTTAAGGTGGAAAAATCTTTTACAAATCGCCTATACCATCCCGCTAGGCCTAAAAATCTCCGAACTTGCCTGGGATTTTTCGGTATAGGAAAATTTGCTACTGCTTCTACCTTTTCGGGATCTGTTTTTAATTTCCCACCACCAACGATAAAACCTAGGTATTTCAGTTCCTTGAAACAAAACCTAGACTTTTTAACGTTGATGGTGAGATTCGCGTGCCTTAGACAGGTGGCTACTTCATCCAACAATTTTAGGTGAGAATCAAAATCTGGAGCGATTATCAACAGATCGTCTAGGTATACGAAGACGCGATCCCGTAATCGTGCAGGGATTACCTTGTCCATTAACCGACATAACCTTTGAGCCGCGTTACACAACCCAAAGGGCATGACGGTGAACTGGTACAAGGGTCTCCCTGGCACCGCAAACGCTGTCTTTTCCCTACTGGCTTCCTCCAGCGGTATTTGCCAGAAGGCTTCCTTTAAGTCAATGCTGCTTATATAATAGGTGTCAGGCAAGCGACTAAGTAGACCCTCTATGTGAGGCAGTGGATTTGCATCTTTTTTCGTAACGGCATTAACTCTGCGCGAATCTAAACAAAATCTATATTTTATAACACCATTTTCTCCTGCTTTCTTAATTAAGACTACCGGTGAGCACCACGGGCTCTCACTTTCCTCGATTACTCCTATTTTAAGCATTCTATCTAGTTCTTCATATAGCAAAGCTTGTACCGCTGGAGAAACCGGGTAGTGACGTTGCTTTACCGGGATCGCGTCGCCGGTGTCAATAACATGGCTCATTAACGAAGTCTTTCCAAGACCATGACGTTCATAGTCTAGGAACCTCATCTTGACAGCTTCTAATCGAGACTGTTGTTCGGAAGACAAAAGATGTGCATTGGGATGCGGAATATTTTCAGGTTCCGTAATGGAACTAATTATGTTTGGAGCTACACGAAAAGTTCTCCAAAAGTCGACTCCCAGATAACATTCTTGGTCGAGACCTGGAACTAAATAGAATAAAATTTCATCTTCTACACCATTATACTGTAATTTACATTTTATTTTTCCTACTATTTGTTGGTTTTTACCATCGGCAGTTTTAACTCCCGATTTATATGGCATAACTTTTAATCCTATATCTTTCACGAATTTCGAACAGTTTTTTCCCAGTATACTAATACTTGCTCCGCTATCTAATAAACCATATAACTCTTTATGACCTATTTTTATTTTTGCATAAGGGCGAGGATCTGAACTGGTAAAAACCGTTGTCGCTGATATGCAATTTCTTGCATTCTTTCTCAGACGGTATCTTTGACGTGTTTTCAAAATTCGACTTGATATCGCGTTTAATTTATTATTGAAGATTCGTTCTCTTATTTCTTTATATTCTTTGAGACGGATATGTAAAGGAATGAATTGAAGTTTACTTATACTACTATTTTTCGACTTATCATTTATCTTATTATTTGAATTATTTCTTTGTAATATGGTAATTGGTTTATTGCTTTGAATATTTTGTGTTTGAGCGTCTATGACGATCGAGTTGGTTCGTGGGGTGTCTGTGTCGAACGCGACTCCCCCAGACTTCTCGCGTTCGATCTGGAGTTTCCCGTTCGACACTGCGGACAATTGGGTTTGATGACGTCTTCTTTACCGCATCCAAAACAATAGATTCTATGACTTGGAGACAGACAATCTACGTAACTGTGTCCCACTTCGTGACAATTCCAACATTTCAACTGACTTGGCTCGTTGTTATTCCGGGACATACGAGGTCTGCTGTTGGATTGTTGAAAAGCGTCGACGTGGTCTTCTTCGTACTCTGGACTTTCGAATGCCAGTTCGTTCGCTGCGAAACGGTTTGGTTGCCTAACCGGCCTAGTGATTTCACGCTCCCGTTCTCCTCCTCTCGGTGGAAAAGCGAACTCAGCATCCTTACATGCTCTTCTCAGTTGGTCGAGATTGAAGAGCGCTTGAGGGTATACCAACTTTCCGATGCGGTCGTTTAAATTTCGCTTTAAAATTCGGACTAATTCTTCCTCGGAGATCTGAATCCCGAGTTGGCTTTTCAATTTGTATATGGCCGCAAAATAGGTATCGATAGGCTCCCAGGCTCCTTGACGTCGGTCCATAATGTCTCGCATTATCTCTAAATCTGATTTAATGTTTCTGAACTGACGCATTAAGGCGTCTCTAAGTCCTGGCCAGTCTGGACGATAGCTAGTTCGTTGATACTGCCAGTACCATTCGTAGGCTGCTCCTGACAGTAATAAGTGGAAGTCTCTCAGGATCTCCGCCCAAGAACATCCGTGCTGTCGTTGAAGCACTTCGACTCGAAAGATGAAATCTTCAACAGTTAGTCGATCCGGTTTACCTTCGAACAGTATTCCCCACTTATCGATACGTATCGGCGGTCTTGCTGCTCTAGTATGATAAGAAGGTGGTGTCGTAAATGGTGGTTCTGGATACCGGTTTTCTACGGGATAGTAACCATCCGGTGGATATGGCATCCTATGGCTGTTGTTGTCATTTCCATAAGGCTGATTTCTCTCAACGTGCGGTGGTTCCTGAAAACCTCGACCAGAATGGTTCGGTAGCGGTACATGTCCGTTCGAAAAATGGTTTGTTGGTGCCTGACGATGTTCAGGAATCGCTCGTTGTGGGTTGATCGATGGCAATTGTGGTATGTTTCTCGTAGGAAATTGGTTTGCTGCTGCTAATGGCATCTCTGGTGTAACTCTGGGAGCTGATGTCCGAGTAACCTTCGGTGGACGAACCCTCTCCTCGAGTGGTGGAATCGGTCGCGTAGCGTAGTTGATTTCTTTCATGAAATCTAAGAATCCCCGCTCAACTTCGCTTCTGACGGATTCGGAAACATCACCACTTATTGAACCGGTATATGTCTCATAAGCGTTCACTACGGCTAAGTTAATGAGTGTCCTTAACTCAGCTGATACACTGCTCGCGGTAACTTCTTGTACTTGGTTATTCTGATTTGGAATCGCCTGTTCCGCCGCTGCTTCACCTCGCTGAGGGTTCGCTGGGAAATCATCCATTGGGCTAACGCCGACAGCGCGGTCTCCTTGAGCGTCAACTAGTAGCCTAGGGTCTCTAGTATGACTTCTCTCATCTGCAGACATTATAGTGCTGTAAGGAGGTGTTGAAACTGTTTCGACGGCTTCGTCGGACCCGCTTGTGCCGTTCGATGAAGGCTGCGTAGGCGGTTCTGTCATCGTAGTCTCACCCACGACCTGATTCTTTGTGCCACTCGGCTTACTTGCTGGTGGTGGCTCTTGCATGGTCGGTGGATCACCGGATTCGCGTGGGGGTGAATGTACTGTGGGCATTTTCTCGGTATTTCCCACTAACTTGAATTGACTACGCGTGACTGGTCTGTGGAAAACTTTATCTTTGCGTGGAGTGTTGGGTTCTTTGCTTTGAGACTTATTACTCATTACCTATCTCACAAAAAATTTTACTTATGACAAGACTGTTTAAGTTATCAAAAATTGTACTAATTGGGATAAAAACTAGTTGATTCTTGAATAGATCAACAAAAATAAATAACAACTAAGTATGTAACTGATTGACCAACTAATGAACGTACTGAATGAGATTTGAAATTAAACTTTACTCGAACTAACTTTGACTAAGAAAAATGTATTTTGATTATGAAATTGGAAATTTGACAATAAATATGAAATTTCGTTGACGGAATATGAAATTTGACGATATAAATAAAATAAAACGTTGACGTTGAAATATGAAATTTGACGAAATCACTAATATAAAATTCTGTTGACGGAATATGAAATTTTGATGACGAAATATGAAATTTGATAAAGAAATTTGAATAAATAAATAAGGAAATATTAAATTTTGATGCTGAATTATAAAATTTCGATGACAAAATATATAATTCTGATAACGAAATTTGAATAAATAAAAGAAAATAAGATTTAGACGAATGAAAATAAATACGATTGATGAAGAAAAAAAACAAAAATTAAGACTAATGAACTAAAAAAAATAAAAAAAATGAAAACTTTAACGAAAAAGAAAAAAAAAAATATAAGAAACTTTGATGAAATTATGTAAATTTCCCCAAAATGACGAGAAGAAAAAAAAAATTAATAAATAACAAGGGAAAAAAATGAATTGATAAAGAAAATGAATTATGAACTAAAAATCCTAAAATCTAAATAAAAAAAAATCTATCTATAACAACTGTTGACAATCAAAACTGACTAACCAACCAAACAAAATTATAAAAACTAATATCTAAACCTAATGCTATATATTTTTTTGTTGATTTTATGTTTTTTGACTTATGACCTAAAACTTATTACTACCAACCACCTAATTGACTAAAACTAAAATATAAAGAAAATAAATAACTAAACTAGAACTGAACTAAAAACTGAAACTTGACAAAAAAAAACAACTGACGAAATCGTATTATTCGCTAACAAATTGCAAAAACTCCAAAAAAAAAAAAAACTCTAACGAAAAACTCTTTAAAAAACAATTCTTTCAAAGAAAAAAACCATGTATCAAAAATATAAACGTTGCTTGAAAACTTGAATTATTGTTGTTGTATTTTGTATTGGTGATTCGGGGGTGTTTGGGGTAGCTACGGAAGTGACTTGCTCTGAATTTGTTTTGATGAAATTGTATGACTCCTATACAGAATTATGATGGTGTTCCAGGAGAAATTGTTTTACTCTGAGTGTGGTGAACAAACAAAAAAAAAACATTGAAACGACACGAAGACAATTTCGAATTGTTCTTGCTGTCGAGGTCGAAACACAGCGTCGCGATTTGAAAAGCTTTCTAAAGAGCTATCTTAACAAAGACTTACGCTTCGGTTCGATCCCGTCAGCAAAGACGACTTGAACTGAGAATGCCAATTGCGGCTTCTTTAAACTCCGACCTGTTAACCGCGATCCAAAGGTTATGTAAAAACTCTACCTTTGAAGACTTGAAAACCTAAAATCGAAGGAACGCAAATGACAAGACAACTAGATGTTTCGACCGTTTTCGCCTTATACGCCAAAATCAACACGTCGCAATTAAAACGCTTTCTAATGAGCAATCGTTATTAAGACTTACGCCTCGATTTGATGTATTTAACGCCAAGGTCGGAACATTGAAGGAAAACACTTGGGACAACACGTTGGGACAACACGTTGGGCGCCATTTGAAAAAAGAATAGAATATTTTAAATTGAAGTATGATTAAAGATTGGTAGAAGACGTTCGACGTCATCTGGAATGCATAAGACATTTAGAAGGATGACGGTGTCTTCAACGCGGCTCAGTGCCAGATGACGATGGGCTGGCCGCCGTGCTGCCGCTTCTCGCTGTCAGTCGGGTGTAGTGATGACAGCACCTCTTCTTATGCCGGAACTAAAAAGAAGGAAAGGGAAAAGGTAGACAGGAAAGAAGTAGGGCGAAGGTGAAATAGAGAGGAGGATCGGTGACAGGAAAGAAGAAAGAAAAGAAGAAGGAATAAGGTGAAGAAACCTGAAAAGAAAGAAACACGACATAGGGAGAAGAAGAGAAAAGACGCACGATGTTCGCTGTGAGGGTCGCGGCATGCTTGTTCGGCTCGGCTATGACTCGCCGGTTGGTGGGGGGGGATCTTGCCCTCACAGACGAACTACTCCTTTTTCAAAACATAGATCATGCCTGAAAGCTATTATACACAAAAAAAATAAATGCGATACCACCACGTAATTTGATTCACCACACTCGATGCTGATGATGACGCTTCAGCTTGGCCTCATATTTCCCACCCCTCCGTGGAATCCGGTAGGCCGCTCACGAATACGGATTCCCCTTAGTTGGACTCCTTTAGCCCACCATCACATCCATTTGCTGCATACTTATCGTCACTCTCCTTCGCTCACCCTTCTCACCCCCTTGGAATACTTCCTACTCCGCCATCGAGCTATTGGCCCGATCACAGAAAGAATACAACAAGATTTTTTGTTTTCAACGTATCATACATCGATTTTCTCTCAACCTTTATTCATTACTCGTAAAGTTTTATCCAAAAGATAGCGAAAAAATTCGAACAAATAGCCGTTATATATGATAATTTTAAATGTGACATATAGATGATTATTCTCAAGCAGAAACGATATATAAAATGATTCTTAAAATTTTAGATTGATCAAAAGTTATAACAAAAAAATATTCAATATCAAAAATTAACGAAAATTGTATGACCAAAAGTGTGCACGTACCATGCGCAAAAAAACAAAAAAACCCTGGAAGAATCTCCGGTTTTCTTCGGCGGAAACCCTCCCCACGGTCTCGCAACTAGGCGCTATGCGTAGCAGTTCACGCTAGCTATAAAGAAAACCAAACGCTAAACCCTTTTGCCTTCCTATAGATAGAGCTCTATTTATAGCTACCTAAAAGGGGCAAAATCTTGCTTCCCGCGACCGAGACCCGGACAGAATCCCACCGCGAATTCTTATCAAAAATGCCGGTGTAGGATTTTCCAAACTCTTTTGGGCGGCGGCACTTAGATTTTATCAAAAAAAAATTTTAGAATTTGGTCTTAACATTCACTAAATTATAAAATTTCGTCTATCATCGCTTGAATAAAGGTTCACAATATACTTAAATCTCAATTGACAACAAAATTAACAAAAAAAAAGTGTTCTGGAACTCAGTAACTTCTGGCTGGACTCTTGCTCCTTATCTCCTCTCGTCTTAGCGGTATCCGCTTGTTCGGGCCAGTTACGGACAGTTCCGTGAGATTACGGGGCGGTTTACCGTAAATTCCGCAAGGAACAAAAAAAATGATATGAGTCGGTTGCGGAAATGTCCGCAGGATTACGGAAAAGGTTGATCCGCAAGATTACAAAAAAAAAATCTGCGGGGAAAAGGGAAAGGAAAGAAAAGAAGGAAAGGGGTGACGCCTCTTCGGCTCCCGCTGAAATTCGTAAAAAGTCTATGAATCCCTAACATCCCTATTACTTTTAACTAGCACTCTCTTACTTGGCACCCGGAGAATCACGGGCTTACGCTCAACCTTTTTTTGCTGTGCCGGTTCTGGCAATGGCCACAGATGATTCCACAGTATATTTTTTTATTTCAGCCAAAATCACCCTGGAGCGTAGCAAAGGAAAAAAAACGTAGGGCATTAGTTCCGTCGTATTTTCTTGCACACAGAAATTACTTTTCACAAAAACAAATGCAAAAAACACTCACCCTTTCATAAAAAAAATCACGAAATTCACACAAAAAAAATAATTCCTCGAGTTTGACTTCTGTACTTTTGCAAAAAAAAATTTATCGCGAAATGTTTCCTTTTTGCACCTGCTTTATATCTCACCACGGTTAAACTTCAAATGCCTTCTTCAATTACATGACACTTCTCTCTAACCTCAGCTTGAAAGTTCTCGAATCACTTTGTCATTCGTCCAAAAAATGCATCGTCATGCACTCGGCCATTTTTTAGCTGATGCTCTTGTCAAACTTAGCTATTAGCCTGTCTGCAATTATGGCTTTCTTCTTGCTGTGTTTGTTCGTTGCCGAGCAAATGTCATGCAATTTGCCGTCGGCAATTTTACTACCCTAATTAGAGTTCGTTTCAGATATCTAATATAGGAATTACAATGTAAGCATTATTTTTTTCTATGTCCATTATTATTTACCTCTATTTTATATTTTCTCTTATCTTTGAACTTTTTATTGTAGTTATAGCTAGTATTTAAGTTTTGTTTATTTCAAAAAAAAAAATCATAATAAAAATAAAAATTCTCATTTACACAAAAAAAACTAATTTGTTTCAATTTATTTACGATGATCATCAATCGTCACAAAAATGAACCATCGCGCAACTTCAATACGTAAGAACATACATCAAATCTAGTGTACGCCTACCATTACTAATTAATAATTTAAATTCCACTCTAGATAACCACTTCCAGCCACTTGTCATCCACATTCCATGAATTCCTTCCACTTCCTTCTTTTTACGTTCATTCATCTTTTTAATATACTATTTCCTTTTACTATTTGCAGTGTCGGCCATTGAGGAAGATGAACCCAGAACCCACCACCATGCAAGCGGAGCCGGAGGACGACGAGGACGACAACGCCACACAAAAAAACTGGTAAGTTTCATGTTATATTTCAATTTTCATATTTCAGGTTTATATTATTCAATTTTATTTATTATTTTACTATATTATTTGTTTTCTTTTCAGATTACCTCTCCCTGCTGATGATGATCAGCAGAGAAGATGAGGACGGAGGTGATGGCGGCGCGGCGGTGACCTCTCGCACGGCAGCAAGAAAAATATCGGTAAGTATCTACCTAATCCTTTACTATTTATGCCATCCGTTTTCCGATAACGAAAATAACATTTATTATCTTTATTTTCAGCTTCAAATTTTAGCGCCAGCGACGCCTCAGCTGCCGACACAACATGCGTCAAGGGGATATGATCGACTTCAGCTCGGCAGCGAGCATCAAGTATCGTAAGTATTTTTCTTTGCTTCATTGATAATTTCTAATCAATTCCATTTTTCTCTTTCAGGTACAACTTCTGCGCCTGCGACGCGCTGTGCTGCCGCACGTCAGCGCTCAATCTTTTAGCCAACGAGGCAGCCGTAACAAATTATATGCACCTGCGCGGACATTTGTTTTCTATAAGCAACCAAACAGTTGTACAACTAAAAATTGAATGTGCGCGCCTAGGATTAAGGTTCACAAGGCAAACAATCAAACTAATTGTCTATGCTATATATCATAGGGATCTCGATTTATACTCTTATACTTGCCTGAGTAATATCTAAAAAGTACATAGATGGATTACAATAAATGTGTACAAATAATTAGTTGATGCATGCAATTTAATATTCCTAACTTTAACTAAGATTAAGGCCGGTATTCACCGAGCGCTCATAACTTAAGAAGCTCATAAACCTATTCACCAAGCAATATTAGTGAAGATCTACGAGCGCTCTTAAAAGTTAGGAGTGGTCCCGACCACTCCTAACTTACGAGCGCTCTCTTCGAAAATTTGTTCGCTTGTGCGTGTGCCACGCACGCATTTGACTCGAATCCATGTGAGCAATGCCAAGTAGAACATTTCACAGTTTGGGTATGCCTGAACAAGAGAGAGTGGCTCTCATTTTCGAACTTCGAAAAACACTTGCGAGTGGTTGGTGAATACCGCACAGAAATTTCAAGTTAAGAGCCTCGTAAAGTTAAGAGCCGTTTAGGAGCGCTCGGTGAATACGAACCTAAATGTATTAGCTTCTGTTAAGATTCATTTGCAGATTTCTTAGAAGTTTGAACATTGACATTTTCTTTAAAGACTTTTTGTTAAAGTCTGCTAAGCTTAAGAGACGTATTCTATATAGCTCTTAGGAAATTGTTATAGTTAGAAACCTTTTGAAAACTCACTGATGTAAACTTCTATATCATATCACATTGCAATCTTTATACAAGTTCCAGCTTCTCTATTTTCATTTATAAGACCATATCCGAAAAATTGGTTCTAGTCTCTGAAAAACTTTGTGTCTTACTTGCAAAAGGTTTAAAAGAAGATGATATTGAAACCGTGACTTCTATAGGAAAATTATTTTTGAAGAAGGCTCCTTAGAAGCATGTCCTTCCAGCATGTCCATATTTCTAAGCTAATAGAAAGTGAAATGTTAGTTGGACATGGAATACAATTTTACCACCTGCTGATATTATGTATATTAATATATATTTTCTTACATTTCTCTTCGTTCTTTACATTAGGTGCGTTTTATTATTCACAAATCTATCTGGATCCGGATCTGGATCTTCCCTTGAAAATAAAACGATACGGATCTTAGTGACAGCAGTGTTATAAGTCTGTCTCTTTTTATCCTTGGGTTAGTAAATTTTCAATTATTTCTTGTCTTTTTTCTTTACACTATAGCTTGCAGTACCTTACCATAAAAAAGCCATCTACTCGCCAGTGTAATAACTGACTTTTGGATCTTTGAAATAGATCCCGATAGAAAACAGGATCCCAAATTGTTTTTGTAATACATGTTAAAACTTAATCCAGATCCGGATAGATTTGTGAATAATAAAACGCACCTATTATGTTGACGAGATAAAATATCCATTGTTACTTTTAATATACCTGTCTACTTATTGATATATTTTATGATAAAAGTCACAGAAGTTTGTCTTTTATGATTTTTAACAGATTTCATAACAAATGTTGACATGCTGAACACCAAAAATACGATTTGTAAATGATTTTTTCTGAGTTCTGAGAACAGATTCGCGCTTCTCGATTTCAAGTCAGAATCAACTTAAGAAGCACTAACACAAATACTCAAATATCAAAATAAAACCCCGGCAACAGCTTCGTTCAGAAAGAAATTCTTTAATTCAAAATACACGAGTAATAAATAATGTTCTCAAATTTTTAACAACACTACAATTTACTGATACAAAAACCGCTCCATAATACTGCGTCTCCACTGAACGATAATCTGAGATTTACTCAAATCTACTTGAAATCTTCCTGAAATCACTAGATTTACCATACAAAAATTAATCATCTCGATTCGAGATTTCAAATAAATCTACTTGAAATCTACTGTACTGAACGGATTCACTTTTCCATTTCCAATGAATCTGACAGTTTGATGGAAGAAAAAAGTAAAAAAAACAGTCTGTTGACAAACTGAACAAAAAAAAACATTTTAATAACTGACACTGCTTGTAATTAAGGTTTTAGATGTCAAAATAAATCTAACAAATCCAGTGGAAACACTACTAGATTATTTTAAATCAAACTGGAAAATAATCTAGATTATCGTTCAGTGGAAACGTAGTATTAGATAAGAATGATGGATCCTTTAGTGACACGATACATTGTAGACTTATGCGCGAAACAGATTAAACCAGCAACAGCACCAGCATCGTCAACAGCAAACAGCACGCTGACCAGCAAACATTTCTAAAACACATTGCCACCAGCAACGTCATTTCATCTGCTTGACATTTCATATGGAAAAAAAAGCTTTTCATTGTGGTGCCACTGAATATTGCAGTGAGAATGTTGACAACACCGCACCAGCAACAGCAAATTTAGGACTTTGGCCTAACGACGCTGTTGGTGTTGCTGTTGCTGTTCTAATGTGTGTTGAACAATTGAAATACATTGGCTCTAAATTAATGGCGGCCGCTGTTGCTGTTGACGGTGCTGTTGCTGGTTCAATCTGTTCCGCGCTTTACCCTCAAAGTATTAACAACTTTGAACGCATTCATTGATCTATTACATGAGCCTAACCCATTATGCAAACTGTCAAATTTGACACTTTTTTGACAAGTTCTTTCTAAAAAAATATAAATTTTGCTTCACTTAAAAATGTTCGTAAATTACTTAATTCAAAGGCAAGTTAAATTATATTTAAGGTTTTATTCCACAGTACCAACAACTTTATAATTTGAAATTCAAACCCAATCCGTAGGCTTCCAATAAGAGACATTCTGAGCCGCTCGATAAACACTTCATCCGTGCTCAATATTCATGCAACTCGGGCCTTATTTGCCGAACCATTGAAAAAGAAGAGAAAAATTGATCCACAAGTACTAAAGCAACGAGAGGAGAGGAAAAAGAAAAAAATTGAAAAACAAATTAGACGATTAGAAAAAAACGCAAGACAACTAAAGCCAGTTGAGGAATTAGATATACCAATAGAACTACTTGATGAAAAAAGGTAACATCTTAGCTTTCAATAGAAATTTAACTGACTAATTTTGTTTGTAATTTTTGCCTAAAGTCAACGAACAAGGGCTATAACAATAACTCCTGAGGTTCTGGAGCAGAGAGTAGCTCTTAACAAGCAATGGGCCGCATACAAACACAAAGAAAAGGTAGCTGACTTCCAAGTTATTGATCGTGTTTTGCAGTTTCAAATGAAAGCTTTAGATGAATTACGTAAAGAATCTGAAGATCTTTATCTGGAAGCAATACAGCCCGACGCTCAACTTCTACCAATTAGCGTAAAGGGACCTGTATCCACGCCTCCTATCGATAACTATCCCAGTCCGGATGGAGAATATGTGCACTTAACCAAGAATTGGGAATAACGCGTATGCGAGTGGGTTAAGTTATATTTAAAGAAAGAACTTCAATAAATGATTATTTAAAACGTTAAATATTTCTAAAGATTGCTTACTCTTTTTTAGCAACCTAAGTTTTTAATAGAATACACTTTTCTTTTAAAGGATAATGCCGATATTTTTCTATTACCTTTATTTAAACTAAACAACCCGATAAAACCGCAAATCGCTTAAAAATTTAAATAGAAAATATTTTAGTAGGTAGAACACAAACAAATATAAAATGTACGACTCTTCTCTACCTAAGGCCCCTTATACCAAGTTTGAGGTAAATAGCTCAAGATGCTTTTAGGGTGTAGGATGAGGTAGACAGACGAAATCGCGTGTTTAATTATCAGCTCAAGAAATATCTTGATACGAAAACTTCTCAACCGGCAATTGAGCAAAAAGTCCACTTGTGATCTGATTGTATATCTCACCGTGTAGTGGCACAAATCTTTACATTTCTTTGGAGAAAGTATGATGATAGAGGTTGGTATCAAGCTCTCTTATCAAAAATGCATGTACTTGGTATTGATTGATGAACCGCTCTATACTTTTGTATTGCATTGTTTAAACTTATTTAAAGTCTGTTATTCATAAAATAAACGCTGTTGTACTCTAGGGCCCCATTTTATCTCCGACTCCCTTTCTCATATTCATCAATAAGCTTTTTAATCATTCGATTTTTTTGCTGACGACAGTACTCTGAGCTTCTTATATTCGTTTCCAGATTTGCGTCCTTGTCCTTCGGATGTGGATTTAGAACGGATGCGTATGATAAGTTCACTAAATTGTGATCTCGATAACATTGTCAAAAGAGGAACCATAAACCGCGTAGAATTTAATGCTTCAAAAGCTAAATAAAGCGCAAAACACCCCCTGCATCTATTCATGGGCGGCACTGAGAAAACCGAACAGCTCTCAGTTCTTGGTATGTGCATCATAGATCATAATTGACGCCGCCAAACACGCTGCAAGTGTTTAAATTCCATTCGTCCAAATTAAATCCTATTCGTCCAAAGCTTGAGAACAATTCCCACATTAGTGCAGGTGAACCACCAACACACGAAAGTACTGTTAAATTAATTTTTTCTCGGTTTGTGCAATGTTTTATCCCATTCAATCACCCTTATTCCAATAGTGGTTTTACTAAAACGCCAGTAAAACGACTAAGTTCTAGAAACGAAAATTGGAATTTTATTGAAACGATTATCATTATAACGCTTAGAAAAGTGAAGAACATAGAGAACGCTGCCCTTTTCGTATTATTTAAACACCAAAATGTGTTCTCTAGAGCCTTCTCGTTTTAAAGGCGTTTTATCAAAACTAATGTGCATCGGTTTCTCCTTTTGAATCCTCTCCAACTTTCCTAAACGCTCGCACTGTGCTCAAACATTTTAAGGGTAGCCATAATCCCTTTGGGCGCGCAAAATTATACAAAAAATCGTAATATAAAGTTTGATCATGAGTTCCATTTTTTTTAAATGTAAAGATTTCGCTTTAGTACCTAATATGTACGTATGAATATAGCAAGTACAAATAAATAGGTAGGTATTGTTGCGGCAAATAAATTGAATTTAGAATATTCTAAGTAATTTCAATTATATAAAATTATGTAAATACATATATATACTTATTGTAAAGTTTCGTTTTATGAGTTTAAATAATCCTCATTCAAATATTGCTTGAACATACTTAAATTGAAGGATTGAACGTCACGACTCAAAATTTGTTGTTTCGAGATAAAAGTTGTTAATTGTTTATATGATCTTTCTTTTGTATAAAATGAATAGAAGCTAGTTTAATTAAACAATTCAATTAAAAGAGGTTATTTCGCTACGATGCTACGTTTCGAGCATGTAGGTACACATACATAAGTATGTTCTTCACCATACGAAAAAATCGATATGTGGGCACAGATACCTACATACATATATCATATTCAACCAGGTAAAATTGTATTAAAGAATATAGCAATTTTGAATTGCCTAGAAACGAGAAATAGAATCAACAATAATCGATATTTACAAACGAGACTTATTTGTTTTATACCTACATATGTATATAGTAAATTTATTTATTTAAACTTTCAAAACAAGATACCTACAGTCAACTTTAAAAACAAACAAAGTGTTTAAAAACTAAAAAAAAAAATAATACACTATTTAAAACTTAAAAACGTGATCGAGACCGGTTTATAGGCTATATCGAGACTATTTAAAATAAATTGAATAAAATGTTGATCTTATTAAAGTTATTTGAGAATCTAAAGAGAAAACATTAGGTAGATCGCCGAAAAATTGGGTATTTCGCGGTCCTTCAAATTTTACCAAGACAATGATCCCAAACATAAAGCCCATATTATTAGCTGTTATGGCCGTGAGTGACATACAAGATAAATAATTATAAGCAATTTATAATTAAAAGTTAAGCTTTATTACTAATTATTAAATATACTCAAAAAGATAAAAGTTACAAAAGAAGTGACCGAATGCAAATGCATTTGAAGAGTGAGTCAGACTAGCCAACATAAATTCAGGGTTGGTTTTAAGTAGCGGTTGTAGTTATGTAGTTCGCATTACTCCAACACCTCCTCCACTTAAGAGGTATCGTAGTCCTTCATCCATGCTGGTGCATGTACAAGTCGTTCTGATGAAGTTACTTGTCTTGGTTCAGGGGTGTGGGATCTTGAAGGAAAACCCAAAAATTCAGATACTTCTGAAGCTGATCCCTCAATAGCATCTTCAAAATCGGCTGTTACATCTGGACCCGAATCCTCATGGACCACGTGTAAAACATCTTGTTCCAAATTAGGCTGCTTATTTGTTTTGATTATTTCCATTAGCTCGAGAAACAAATTCGATGAATTCTCTTCAACATTTGGAATATCGATTCTTGATTTGATTCGTATGAGATCTAATAAGTTTTGTTTTGTTTTTGCTATTTATAAGGACATTATAATTAACGTTTCCTTTGCGCTCAATAATGGTTCCTGGCACCCAGCATTCTTTATTATTGCGGTAGATTTTGGCGTAGACAATATCGCCGGCAATAAAATGTTACTCCTTGGCACCATGATGTCTATTGTACTGGCGATTCTGTTTGTCGTTACTAGTTGTGGAATTATATTCTTTCTTCTTCAGTAAATCCAATGAAGTTGTTATTTTTCGACCGAGAAATGCTTCTGCAGGCGATTTAAAATTAACAACATTACGATTCGGTGTAGAACGATAAGTCTGTAGGAATGTTTCGAGGTTCTGCTGACATGTTCCTTCCTGCTTTAATGCTTGACCGTTGGATTGTGGATGAAAAGGAGCAGTTCGTAAATGTTGTATTCCACGTGAATTCATGAAGCTTTGGAATTCAGCACTTGTAAATTGAGTTCCATTGTCCGAAACTAGTTGTTTGCAATCACCATATCGAGAAAATATTTCTGTCAATTTACTTATTATCATGCAGGGTGTAATGTTAGTGACTTGTAGAGCTTCCAGAATATGAATCCACAATAACAAAATAGTAAATTCCGTCACAAGGACCTGCAATGTCGATGTGAATACGATCCATTGGTGCTGCTGTAGTTGGCCATGATTCAAGAGTTGTTTTAACAGGAGCCTTCGCTGCACTGGCACAGGCTAAGCCTTCTTTTCTGGCACAATATGGGGAGATTTGTGATGGTATAGGTGACTTCCATCCTGAGTTCATGTTCTTGATGACAGCTTGTAATGTTTTACAATTTGATGTTGCTTGCTGTATCATTTTAAAATTAACTGGAAGCGTGTTAATTGTATATCAAGCAGATTAACTCTAAAATCTTCTTCGAATCTGGTCGAAGCAATAACGTAATCCTCGTCTAAATTTGCTTTGGTGTTGATCAGACGTGAGAGTACGTCGACGAATCCAAATTCTTTTGTCGAAATATACTTGATCTCGAAATCGTACATCATCAACGTTAGCGCCCACCTCTGTATCTGTAGCCTGTTGGCAGTGTAAATTGGTATGCCTTTCTTACTACCAAATATTGCTAAGAGAGGCTTATGGTCGGTGAGAAGCAAAAACTTACGTCCGAAAATCATTCGATGAAATTTTTTAACGGCAAAAATAAGTGCGGCGGCTTCTTTCTCTATTTGACTATAGCTAGTTTCAGCTGATGTCAAGGACTTGGCTGCATGTGAGATGACTTTCTCATCACCATTTGGAAAAATGTGCATAATGCATGCCCCCATACCAACATTTGATGCATCTGCTGCTACTTTTATAGGTAATGCTGGATTATAATGAACGAGCATAAGATCAGATGCGAGTATGGATTTGAATTTAGAAAATGACTGTTGGCACTCTTCAGACCATTTGAATGTAAGATTTTTTCGAAGTAAATTATCTAATGGTGCACGAATTTCTCTCATTTGTTTTACAAATTTCCCGTAGTAATTCACGGCTCCAAGAAATGATCTGAACTCGGTGATATTTGTTGGTGCAGGCATTGTATTTATTCGTAAAATTTTGTCAGGGTCTGGCCGTAATCCATTCGCATCGACTATATGACCCAAATACTTAATTTTCGATACAAAAAATGAACACTTACCGATTTTGATTCGGAAGTCATAATCCAAAAGTCGTTGAAGAACTTTATTCAAATTAAGCATGTGGTCATCCCAATCTTTTCCGCTAACGACTATGTCGTCAAGGTATGCTGCGACTCTATTGATACCAGAAAGCATTGCGTCCATCAACTGTTGAAAAGCTCCTGGTGCAGATTTGACTCCAGGTGCAAGTCTATTGAAAGTGAACAACCCCTTGTGGGTGTTGATGGTGAGTAGCTTCGTTGGTGTTACGGAGACCTGAAGATACGCATCTGGCAAGTCGATATGCGTGTAGTATGGGCTGTTGGCAATTTTCGAAAATATATCTTCGGGCAGAGGAAGTGGTAACTGATGTGACTCTAGTGATTGATTCAGACCGGATGAATAGTCTCCGCAAATTCGAACACCTCCAGATGCTTTTCTAACGACCACAATAGGTGCTGCCCAGTCTGAATAATCAACTGGAGAGATAACATTACGGTCTTGAAGGCGCTGGAGTTCATCTTCAATAAGTGGTAGGACTGAGTATGCCACTGGCCGCTTAGCCCTGAAGACTGGCGTTGAATTTTCTTTGAGATGAAGTGGCACTTCCGTTTTGGTGCATACTGATGAATCTTCTTTAAACAACTTTGCATATCGCTTCTGAACTGCAGAGTGCCCTAATCGGCTGATCCCACAAATTAAAGGCTTCGCATAGATCAGTACCTAAAATGTTTAAAGATTTAATCTTTGAAACGAAAAGTTTACAGGATTTGACTTCCCCGTTGAACTGAATATCGCATGTAAATTCAGCTATCAACTTGATATCGTCCAGCGATGCACTCTTCGCTTGGCGTCCTTCAAGTTTTGTTCCAGGTTGACCCAATTTTTTCCAGGTGTGAATGTCCACTATACTAATATCGGATCCTGTGTCAATTTGCAGCTTCAGTGTGTGCAGTACCATGTTTTTACTGAGGCGAATGTTGACTGACACATATTTTCGTTGCTTCGCATGGCTGACACAGTTGACCTTCAACCGAATTGCATTGTTCTTTGGAGAAAACTTTTTACGGTAATGATGTGGTTTGTTTCCATTGACCTTATCATCTTTTTGACTTGTTTTGGAAAAGCAATTACAGTAAGCCTCTTTATGCCCAATTTTTTTTGCATTGCTGGCATTTATGATCCCGACTGAGCATGACTGAGTATTGCTTTGTAGGTTGCTACTGCTACTTTGTTGATTCTTTGACTTCGGTCCTGATGGAATGAACTTTTCTTTTCTTACAGCATTGATCGAGGCGCTTGAAGTTGATGCATTTTGGATTAGGGCTGTATCTTTTTTAAGGTTTATATATTTTTGGACTCCCGACAACAGCTTCGATAAATCCAAATTCGCATCGTCCTCCAACGATGAAAGTAATTTCGTGCGAATGTCTGTATCGGCTGATGACTGCAAGCCTGTGTGGTTTGGTGTAAGCACATTTAGCTTAAAATCCTCGCACAATTTATTAACTCGTGCTGCGTAGCTTGTGAAATCTTCTTGTCCATTTTTGACGGTCTGTAGGTAACGATATTGTGTACTGAAGAGACACTCTGGGGCACCGAACATACTCCGGAGGATGTCTGTGGTTTCTTTAAATTGGATATCTAGTGTATTCTTTGGAAGGATATATGATGCGTACTTCTCGTGTGCAATCGGGTTGAGTTTGTGCATAAGCAACCGCACTTTCGATGCGTCATCGAGGTCTTTTCCATCTACGCAAAATATATCTTCGTGTCGAGAAAACCACCCTTCGAATGTAATTCCATTTGCAGGATCATAAAAAAATTCAGATAGACTATTTGATAATGAATCCATAAGAAGTTCTGGCCTTGATTTGTCTTTTTTTTTTTTTGTGTATTTTTTTCTTCTATGATTGCTTGAAGAAGCTTTGACTGAATGTCCAAAAGTTCCAGAATCTTCGCATCGTTAGCCATTTTGTTTTTTTCTTTTTTTTTTACACAGACGCCACAAGATGAAATCTGTATTTAACCGTGGATGTTCTAAACAAAAGATCCTCGTCCCCAATTGTTATGACTTTGTCGCCAATTTTTATCCTCGTCGCCAATTGTTATCCTCGTCGCCAATTGTTATGTCCGTGAGTGACATACAAGATAAATAATTATAAGCAATTTATAATTAAAAGTTAAGCTTATTACTAATTATTAAATATACTCAAAAAGATACAAGTTACAAAAGAAGTGACCAAATGCAAATGCAGTTGAAGAGTGAGTCAGACTAGCCAACATAAGTTCAGGGTTGGTTTTAAGTAGCGGTTGTAGTAATTGCAGTTGTAGTTATGTAGTTCGCATTACTCCAACATTAGCGAATGGCTGCTGTATAACTGTCCAAAAGTCATTGCGACCCCTGCACAATCTCCAGACCTCAACAATATTGAAAACCTGTGGGATGACTTAAACCGACGTGTGAGGGAGAATCCTGCTTCTTCTACAATTGATTTTAAAGCAACACTGCAAAAAGAATGGTTAAGAATAAGCCCAGAATACAAAATAACAAATTTAATAAAAACTTTAAAAAAAATCGAATATTAATGGAGTGTTATTTCTTAATTATGATCACTTTATTTGTATATTTTTTATATTTTTTTGTTTTAAAACGGTTTTTGGTTATGTTTCTAACTCTTCTAATGAATAACAAGTCTATTTTGCTGATATAATCTGAAAAAAAAATTTGTTGAAATAATGGTGCAAAAATAATATTTTATAGGTAGTCTTTGAGAAAAATATTTCATTTAAAACCTATTAATGGCAGTCACTGTAGATCGTATCCTTTAATCATTTTTGTACGGCGATCCTACATTATACAAATGAATTCCTACAAAGATACGTAGGTATACCTACCCTTTCGTTACATTCGATCCTAAAAATTCAAATACCTATACCTATAGCTGTAATTGTATTTATTATTTTGGTAAGATTTTCCTATGTTCCCCATTTTTTTTACCTGATATCACCTGATATTAGTCTGAAATCTGGAAACACCCTGCATTAGGAATGGATTCATCAGTCTCTAGATGTTCGCAAATTTTAAGACGACCTATACAATAGTGTAGATAGTTATATTCTGCTTACATAATAAATCCAAGGGCCAAGGACGAATTTTCCTACATCTGCGCAGAAAGAAAAGAAAAATATAGAAAACAATAAACAATAGATTCAGCTGGGAATTGCATTTATTTAGGTAAAACGTTTCTCATATATTTACTATACTATGTACCTATTAGGGTTACTTTTTTCACGTGCCCTACCTAGCCAGCCAAAGTTTTATTAAAATTCAGTTTTTTGAACAGCTGTTTTCCATGGTAAAATATATTCCATATAATCTGACTGAAAGGAATTATTTATGTTTATGTATACCTGCGTGTAGGTATATTGAAGACAAAAAAAAACCAGACAAACTCCACAAATCCAGTTATACAATTCATTTGGTTAGGTCTATCGGCACACTTACACTTACGCACAAATACTAAAACATCAATTCAATTATTTGTTTTTAGATGGAGATATGCATTGAGAACGGTATACATAGCTCAGTGAAAAATTATGCAGATGAAATTTTATAACCACAAAAGGTAGATGCCTTATACAATATGTAAGTTGGTAAATGGAGGTTGTCATGAGTCAAAAGAAATCACATACCTACATATGTAAGTAATGTGCTTCTTAGGTACTTTTTATCAGGTCTTTGTTCTGGGGCAACTGCAACCATAAGAAAAAATCAATTAGGGCATGATTCATTTTCAAACGGAAGAAATAAAATACACGACGGAAATTCATTTTCAAAATGGCAACAACTCCTTTAGTAGTTTCGTTTGAACTGGAAAAGCATTTGATTTCTTCAGTACCTATAGGTAGGGTAGGCATACCAATATCCGGCCAGTCACATGTGGCGCTACAGCTCGGTGTGGACCGGGACCTCAACTAACAAGCTTCTCCAGCTAGCTGGGTCCTTAACTAGCTGTATCCAAGTTGTCAAGCTCATTGAGGTCCTCTCCTACTTGTTCGCGCCACCTGAGTCGAGGTCTTCCTCTACTGCGCCGCCCTCCCTCGGGGTTGAATTCGAAGACTTTCCGGGACGGAGCATTTGGGTCCATTAGCTCTACATGACTAGGTCGGTTTCGGTACAGCGTACAGGCCGTACAGTTCATGGTTCATGGAGGAGAAGATCCTCCGATCTGCGTCTATGCAGACGGGACCAAAGATCACACTTTCATCCACTTTCGACAAAGTCCATGTCTCTGCACCATAGATACAAACAAAAATATTTCAAGCCTGTTTTACATTTTGTTACAATTTGACGATTAACAGAGTTCACAGATTTGTAGGAAAAAAAAAAAATAAAAAACTAGAGTTCCTACGCAAAAACCATGCCCCAATTCGACATGAATAGCATAGTTAGGTGTGTTAAATGGAAGCCTAAATATGTATAATTTTGAAAAAATATCTTTGGAAAGTTTCGATTTCGAGTCGAACAAATAAACATGTGAGTGTGAGAAATTAGTATTACGGTTGGCGAATCGAGAACCTTTGATTCGACTTAAATGTCATATATTTAATATTTTTAATAAACAATCAAATTTCGAACTCGAATTGTAAAGTTCGCCAACCGTAGTATGTCGAATGTGTAGTTCGCTAGTTCGATTCGCAAACCGTAATAAGGGGGTATAATGCACAAATTTCATCGCCGTTACAAGAAACAGGGGCCAAATTACCGCATCAGTTATCGAGTAATACGTGACTGAATTATGTGAGTTTGGCATTACCGCTTACGTTATCGAGCAATAAATTACTCCAATTTGACATTTTCATTCGATCACTGATGGGACTCACTCACTCGTCACTGAAGCGGTAATTCGGCCCCAGCTTTTGTTAGGATCATCAAAAACTTTAAACTTAGTAGCTAGATCTATAAAATAGTTTTTGAAAAATTTTTTGAACATGTACGTAGTTAGTGCTGATTTTGATACAGCCAATTTTACCAAGTATGGTAATTTCTGAAACTACGATTATTATTAGATCTTAACACCAACGCGCCTTTTTATTGAAAAGCAAACAACACTCATAGCCATGAATTACATTATTCACTTACACATCTTCAATCACAAATTTTATACAAACTTTGAACACTAAAAAGACTTCAGGTAATGATGACATCTCAAGTTCATTAATCAAAAATGCAAGTTCATTAATCTCTAGCACCTGCTATACGCCTTTTTATTCGCAACGTATATACATACCAGTGGCGTAGATAGGGGGGGGGATCAGGGGGATATATCCCCCCCATTGGGATCGATAATTGTTCAACATAACCAGTCATGAACCAAATAAGTTAAAGAAACGCACTCTGAAATTTTTTGTACGTCTCTCACCAATTGATAATACGTAAACGTGCAAGAAAAAGAACTTCCATCCAGCTATATATATTTTATTAAAGATATTAGCTACACTGCCGGTTTCAATGTCAACTCCCGAAAGAACTTTCTCCAGTCAGTAAAGAGAATAAAAACAATACAAAGAATCATGACCAACGAAGTGAGATTATTAAAAATATGTCTATTTTAATAACAGTGTGATAAGCTTTGGATGTTTACTTATTTGCAGGATCGTTTGAATGGTTTGGCTGCTCTAGCTATTCATAGCGAAATACCTATAAAAGCAGACGAGGTTATAAGTGTTTTATCTAAAAAGAACAGAAAATTGTATTCTATTTTGTGATTTATTTTTTAAATTAATATTATTTTACTTACTACAGTGCCTTGCATAAGTATAACCGCACCTGTAAAAATGCGTTTTGTAGAAAATTAAAATGGGAATGACACCCTACTATTTTTTATTGAATGGCATCACTAATCAAGTAAATTGAGAAGAAAAAAAAGTTCCGTTAGTTTCTCTTCTGGTGGTTAAAAATTAAAACAGATTTTTTTTTATTGCAAAAGTATAACCGCTTTTATATTTTTATCTGTTTTTTTATTTTAAGTAATTTTTTTCGGCTAAATTAGTAAAGGACATTGCTGCCCCTATCTTCGACCAATCTAAAAATTGTTTTTGACATACTGTTGACAATGTTATTTAATATGGAATCGTCTATACAGTTCAATTCTTCCACAATCGCCTCTCGCAGCTCAGCAACACTGTATAATTGCCTAATATGGGCATACATTTTGCGGGTCAAAATTCCCCAAAGATTTTCAATAGGGTTACAATCTAGAAAACGTGCCGGGAACACCATAAAATGTATGTTATTCGATTCGTACCATCCCAAACTTTGACGACTAACGTGAATTGGGGCATTATCATGCTGGAAGACATGCCGAACTCGACGAAATCGTCTTAAGTAGGGTACTAAATTATCCTGAAGCACCTGGGTGCAAGCTGAACTGTTCATCTTTGCAGAGGTGAAGGCAAGTGCAACCTTACCACGGTCGCAGAAGGCCCCCAAACCTAACAACTGCCAGCGCCAAAGTTCCTCTTGGAAAAAACCTTTTTTCCTTTCTCAGATCTTGCCAATATCCGTTAAAACCACTTGACCCATCAAGATTAAACTTTTTTTCGCCACTGAAAATAATCTAAAATAATCTAAACTTATGGTTTTCCAATTCCGTTTCATGTTTTGCTGGACAAATTCTTACTTTTTTATGTAGACTGTTGTCAAATTTGGAGCTGGCATCATTTTGCACCGAACAATCACCTTACTGCTTTTTAAGGCACAAAAAACCGTTGAAACCGAAATTCCTAAGCCCAATTCGTCACGAACTCCCGCAAAGAATGCACCGAATCGGATGTAGCATTGATTAAACGCTTCTTATCTTGACGTGTCAGCTTCTGCGGACGCCCGGGTTTTATTTTTGTCCCATAAGATTCTGGATCTTGTAATAAATTTCGGATGACACGATCGGATCTTGAAATTTTCCTACCAATAGCCCTTAAGCTTAGGCCACTTAACCGAAAAGCTTGAATTTTGCCCTTTTCCGCATCGCTTTAATGTGTACCATGCGGCCTTTTTGTTTGTCATTTCAAAGCACATAACTGAACGAAGCTTCAGCGAGGTTTGCATTGTGCGGTTATACTTTTGCAATACATACAAATCTGTTTTTCATTTTTAAACACCAAAAAAAAAAATAAAGGAACTTTTTTTTTCTTCTCAATTTACTTGATTAGTGATGCCATTCAATAAAAAAAATAGTAAAGTGTCATTCCCATTTTAATTTTCTACAAAACGCATTTTTACAGGTGCTATTATACTTATGCAAGGCACTGTATATCAATATTTATTCTAGTTCATATTCAAATTAATGCGTATATTATCTTTAAAAAATATATTTTTTTATGGCATACATAATGAATTCAATGAAGTCTTGTTATTTGTTTTTTTTTTTAATTATTAAAACTTTAAAAAAATGAGCGAACTAGATCCATCCCCCCCCATAGCGAAAAGCTATCTACGCCACTGATACATACATACATAATGTAGGTATATATGCATACAAAAATCGAGATTTTTATCAGACTTGACATTACGATGATAAGGAAGACGAAAAATTCTCGCAATTCTGTCTGTCTGTCCTTCTGTTCGACTACAGAATAAACGGCCCAGCCAATTTTCTTAAAGCTTGGTAGTTAACATTTTTAATTTTTCCGCCCACATGTTTTTTTTTTTTAATTTTATAAATAATGTTTTTCTCTCAAAAAAGATTTCATACTTTAAGGCAAGTACCTAATGTTTGAAAAAAACTTCCGAAAAATGGTTATTTAATTGTACTCCACCTAGAACCATTGTTTTGTTTTTGATTTTCTCAAAAACGATGCAACCGATTTTGATAATTTTATGCTAAAGCTCCCCAAAAGTTTAGATACTACCTATTACCTATTCGAATTTTCTTAAAACTCAAAACATATACTTACATATATTTTGAAAAAGCCAGGGGCCGAATTACCGCTTCAGTGACGAGTGAGTGAGTCCCATCAGTGATCGAATGAAAATGTCAAATCGGAGTAATTTATTGCTCGATAACGTAAGCGGTAATGCCAAGCTCACATAATTCAGTCACGTATTACTCGATAACTGATGCGGTAATTTGGGCCCAGGCTTTATATTTTAAAAACTGGATAGTTAAAAGTTTTTTAATACAATCTAAAAATAACGGTACCCACCATACAAATTCTCGAAAAATTATTTTCGAAAATCGTAGTTATCTCGAAAACGGCTTCCAGAATTTTGGTACATAGGTAAATTTTTTTTTCTTTTAAGGTCTATATTTTAATAAAAAAAAATTTGAAATTAATATATTACTGACTATACCTATACGATAGAACCAGTTTAAATAAATTTTTTATAGAGAAGCTTCTAAAAAGTTTGAAAAATATTGCATTTCAAAACTTAAGAAACAACTTTTTTTTTAATTTTTGAAAAAAAAAAAGAAATTAATCTAATTTTTATCTGAAATACAAAAATAAAAGCTTAAAGTTGGCGTAAATATCCTAAAAATGTGCTTAACATTTTGTATATATGAGCTTAGTTTTTTAAGAAACCGCAACAACGACTTATAATTGATCTTTCACAAATTCATAATTTGCTTTAGAACTAAATCTTATGGCATTCTGAGTTTAAAAAATTAATTGTACGCTTATAATGTGAACAATTTCTCTAATAACATTGGCGTTAAATTTTAAACAGCTTAGTATTCAGGTATTATAGTATGATACTACTTAACGATTTGCTAACTTCTTAGTAGATTACTAACTCTTTCTTATTTTAAACATTTTCTAACTATTATCGAGCATTATCAACTAAGCATCCAGGGAATTCTTTATTCTAAACAATGATATCCCTCGCACCTTTCGCACTTTTACAGCAGGGCCGACGCCGTAAATTCAAGAGGATATACTCGTAATTAATTTTTGAATTCAAAATAGATTTCATTTTATAAATCAATGTATCGTATACTAACCCATTATTATGTAAACATTTACATATGTGTCAATACAAAAAAGATACAAAATAATAACGTCATAAGAAAAGATACTAAAATGAATTTCAAGCAACAATAACATTTAAAAGTTCATTAGGATATCAATTAACAAGGTAGGTATTCAGTTAAGAATGGATAACCTTGCAAACTGTTGTAGGCAACTTTTAAAAACATATCAAACGAAATATTTTCCAAGTGATCTTATATTTTTTTTTGTTGAGAAAACTACCTACCTACAATTTTCCTCAAATACCTGAACACTTTCATCAGGAATGAATGATTTTTATAGTTTTTTTTTTATTTTTATAATATTCTAAAATAACTGTAGGTACCTACTCCATTTTATTCATTATAATTTCTTTAATTAATTTACAAGAAAATATTTCTGAATGAAATGTTTATTTTCAACAATTTGTTTATTCATTTGTACTGAAAAATTTAAAATTATTTGTACATTAGTAATGGCTGTAGTCACTGGATTAAATCTTGAATGCAGTGCAGGTAGGTAGGTAGGCTTAATATATTTAATTACTTATTATTAAACCTACCTGATGACCAATGCTAAGTCGATAATAACACAATTAATAATACCTAATTAAGGAGCTCAGAATAATAATGCTTTAAATCCTTTTTTGCTTAATTGAATTGTTTTTTTTTTTTTTTTTTTTGTTACCAAAGATGGGACAGTAAAATTATAGGGACGACCCTTTAATATAGATTTTTTTTAAATACAGCTTCATAGCTGTATTTACTGCCAAAAATCTCGCATTTTTTTGTTTGAATTCTGTATTCTGTTGATTAATTAATAAAAAAGAGAAGTGCTTCTCACCTCTTACCGAGAAATGTTGTTCAGGTCTCCCCTCCTGCTTAGTCAATCTTATTGTTTTTTATGGATCAAAATATTAAATAAATCGTTTTTAATGTAAATTAAATGTATTTAGTGAACTGAGCATTTGAAAAGATATGCTCAGATAAAAATAAAATGAAAAAACAATATTTGAGTTACATAAAAAAACAAACTTAATTAAATTCTTAAAACTAAGTAGGTACTAAAAATGTAAATTAGACTAATTAAAACATAAGTAATCAATTCTTTCAACTAATCTGATGAGTTATTTTGTTTTAATAAAATCAATTTTACAACTAAATCATTGAATTTCTTAAAAGATTAAGGAAAACTTTGAACGCAGATCGAATAGGTAGGTAAGGATGTACATATGTACATATTTCATTATCCTCCTTTTTGATTAAATGCGTGTTAATCCTAAGCCAAAAGAGTTAGAGAATAAATTGTTATTATTTGTAAACACGCTTTAAGAGATCAAACCTTCTTTGGCGCGTTGTTAATACCTACAAAAGACTTGAAACTTTTTAATTTGGTGCTTTTGGAAATTTTTATTGAACTTTAAATATTATTTTTTTGAAACCCTACCTTTTTCAATATTATGTACATAAATAACTTAGGTGCCTAATTGAGACTTGAGTCAAATCTTTAAAAGGTTGTCCTTTTACTTAACCCTTTCACTGCTGTACTTAGGGCCCATTCAGTTTGACTGAAAGCTTAACTTAACGCTCAACTGAAACTAATTTGATCGTGTAAATGAGGCTTCAATTTGGCTATTTAGATACCTACCTATTCATTTGTTTTCTTTTTTTAAGATAAGAAGGTAGGTACATACATATATGTATATGTATGTACTATAACCTGTTAAGCAAAAAACTGAACTTCTCTTAAACGACTGGACCGATTTTGATGAAATTTTTTGTGTGTGTTCAAGGGGATCTGAGAATGGTTTAGATTCACAATCTTTATATATATAATTCTTCTGTGAGTGTGTATGTCACTGAACTTCTCTTAAACGACTGGACCGAAAGTATTGTCGTGTTTGGGCATAACACCACCCAATCGTCCTATGCGCGATACATTTAACCATGACTTGCGAAGAGAACAAGAATACGGTACTGAAGTATTGGCCGAAACAGTTCGTTCAAACGTTCCGCAATTGAATGAACAGTAAAGAATTGCGTATGATACTTCGATTGAAGCTGTGAACAGTAGATCTGGTGGAATTTACTTCTTTGATGCTCCCGGGAAACTGGAAAAACGTTTCTAATTTCATTGCTGTTGGCAAAGATCAGATCGCAAAATGAAGTAGCCCTAGCATTGGCTTCATCTGGAATAGCTGCAACATTGTTAGAAAGTGGAAGGTGCACATTCTACCTTGAAATTTCCACTAAACATCCAAATCAACGAAGCTCCAGTTTGCAACATCGCCAAAAATAGCGCAATGGCGAAGATTCTACAGATACGCAAATTGATCGTTTGAAATGAATGTACGATGTACAAGAAATCATTCGAGGCACTGGACAGAACGTTAAAAGATCTTCGTGACAACCAAAACATTTTTGGTGGAGCCATGATTCGGTTGTCAAGTGATTTTGGTCAGATTTTTCCAATTATTCCCCGATCAACTGTTGCTGACGAACTAAACGCATGCTTAAAATTCTCTAATTTGTGGCAATATGTAAGTACACTCCTATTAACAACTCACAAGCGAGTATTTTTGCAACAAGATCAAACTGCTATTATGTTTTCGAAGCAATTTTTAGATATTGAAAATGGTAAAGTCACAGTTGATACCTCAACCGGATTAATTATACTACTCAAGGATTTTTGTCACTTCGTCGATTCAAAAAAGTAGCTTATTCGGCGTGTTTTTACGGACATAGAAAAACGGCTCAGAAACCATAATTGACTGCTGAACGAGCAATATTGGCGACCATAAGCAAAGATGTCGAAGTTTTCAACGTAACAATTCAAAATTTTCTTCCCGGAGAGTTGTTATCTTATAAATCAGTTGACACAGTTACAAACCCGGATGATGTAGGCAACTTTTTCACAGAGTTTTTAAATTCTCTGAATTTGCTTGGACTACCACCTCAGAATTTACAATTAAAAGTAGGATCAGTTTTGATTATTCTGCCTAACATTAATCAACCTCGACTGTGCAATGCTACGAGACTGGCTGGAAAAAACCTAATGAATAACGTCATCGAGGCCAATATCATCAAGGGAAAATACAAACGAATTTGCCATTTTTTCGTCCGTTTGGCCTTTGCGATGACAAGGCCAGTCTTTTAAAGTTTACGGAATCAACTTGAAGTTTCCCTGTTTCGCGCATGGGCAATTATAAGTTGCGAGTTTGCGAGTCGGAAAACTATCTTCTTATATATTTACGCACCGCAAAATAAGACAAAAAATATAGTACATCAGAAAGTCTTAAATTGATTAATTGAATAACTGTGTTGTATTTAATGTATGTAGATAAAAATTTTGTATTAAGTTTTGACCACATTTCCCAAAAATATATGAAGGTGATACGCAGTTTACCGGGTCATCTAGTTATATATATAAAGATATACATATAGTAAATTTATTTATTTAAACTTTCAAAAAAATATACCTACAGTCAACTTTAAAAATAAACAAATTGTTTAAAAACTAAAAAAAAAAATACACTAAAATACACTATTTAAAACTTTAAAACGTGATCAAGACCGTTTTATAGGCTATATCGAGACTATTTAAAATAAACTGAATAAAATGTTGCTCTTATCAAAGTTATTTGAGAATCTAAAGAGAAAACATTCAAATTCAAATTTTACCAAGACAATGATCCCAAACATAAAGCCCATATTATTAGCGAATGGCAGCTGTATAACTGTCCAAAAGTCATTGAGACCCCTGCACAATCTCCAGACCTCAACAATATTGAAAACCTGTGAGATGACTTAAACCGACGTGTGTGGGAGAATCCTGCTTCTTCTACAATTGATTTAAAAGCAACACTGCAAAAAGAATGGTTAAGAATAAGCCCAGAATACAAAATAACAAATTTTAAAAACTTAAAAAAAATCCAATATTAATGAAGTGTTATTTCTTAACTATGATCACTTTATTTGTATATTTTTTATATTTTTTTGTTTTAAAACGGTTTTTGGTTATGTTTCTAACTCTTCTACTGAATAACAAGTCTATTTTGCTGATACAATCTGAATAAAAAAATTTGTTGAAATAATGGTGCAAAAATAATACTTTATAGGTAGGTAGTCTTTGAGAAAAATATTACTACATTTAAAACCGAATACCTACCTATTAATGGCAGTCACTGTAGATCGTATCCTTTAATCATTTTTGTACGGCGATACATACATACAAATGTTTTCCTACAAAGGTAAGTAGGTATACCTACCTACCCTTTCGTTACATTCGGTCCTAAAAATTCAAATACCTATACCTATAGCTGTAATTGTATTAATTATTTTGGTAAGATTTTCCTATGTTCCCCGTCTTTTTTACCTGATATCATTCCACAATCCACAATACAGTGTCGGCTTAGTCTGAAATCTGGAAACACCCTGTATTAGGAATGGATTCATCATTCTGTAGATGTTCGCAAATTTTAAGACGTCCTATACAATAGTGTAGATAGTTATATTCTTCTTACATAATAAATCCAAGGGCCAAGGACGAATTTTCCTACATCTGCGCAGAAAGAAAAGAAAAATATAGAAAACAATAGATTCAGCTGGGAATTGCATTTATTTAGGTAAAACGTTTCTCATATACATATTTACTATACTATGTGGGTATTAGGGTTACTTTTTTTTTCACGTGCCCTAGCCATAGTTTCATTAAAATTCAGTTTTTTGAACAGCTGTTTTCCATGGTAAAATATATTCCATATAATCTGACTGAAAGGAATTATTTATGTTTATGAATACGTGTAGGTATATTGAAGACAAAAAAAAACCAGACAAACTCCACAAATCCAGTTTGCAATTCATGTGGTTAGGTCTATCGGCACACTTACGCATAAATATTTGACAGATCACGCGGGATTTCAGACATGGTGTCAAAGAGAAAGATGCTCAGTATGCTTTGACATTTCATCATGAATAGACTTACTAACGAGCAACGCTTGCAAATCATTGAATTTTATTACCAAAATCAGTGTTCGGTTCGAAATGTGTTTCGCGCTTTACGTCCGATTTATGGTCTACATAATCGACCAAGTGAGCAAACAATTAATGCGATTGTGACCAAGTTTCGCACTCAGTTTACTTTATTGGACATTAAACCAACCACACGAATGCGTACAGTGCGTACAGAAGAGAATATTGCGTCTGTTTCTGAGAGTGTTGCTGAAGACCGTGAAATGTCGATTCGTCGCCGTTCGCAGCAATTGGGTTTGTGTTATTCGACCACATGGAAGATTTTACGCAAAGATCTTGGTGTAAAACCGTATAAAATACAGCTCGTGCAAGAACTGAAGCCGAACGATCTGCCACAACGTCGAATTTTCAGTGAATGGGCCCTAGAAAAGTTGGCAGAAAATCCGCTTTTTTATCGACAAATTTTGTTCAGCGGTGAGGCTCATTTCTGGTTGAATGGCTACGTAAATAAGCAAAATTGCAACATTTGGAGTGAAGAGCAACCAGAAGCCGTTCAAGAACTGCCCATGCATCCCGAAAAATGCACTGTTTGGTGTGGTTTGTACGCTGGTGGAATCATTGGACCGTATTTTTTCAAAGATGCTGTTGGACGCAACGTTACGGTGAATGGCGATCGCTATCGTTCAATGCTAACAAACTTTTTGTTGCCAAAAATGGAAGAACTGAACTTGGTTGACATGTGGTTTCAACAAGATGGCGCTACATGCCACACAGCTCGCGATTCTATGGCCATTTTGAGGGAAAACTTCGGAGAACAATTCATCTCAAGGAATGGACCGGTAAGTTGGCCACCAAGATCATGCGATTTGACGCCTTTAGACTATTTTTTGTGGGGCTACGTCAAGTCTAAAGTCTACACAAATAAGCCAGCAACTATTCCAGCTTTGGAAGACAACATTTCCGAAGAAATTCGGGCTATTCCGGCCGAAATGCTCGAAAAAGTTACCCAAAATTGGACTTTCCGAATGGACCACCTAAGACGCAGCCGCGGTCAACATTTAAATGAAATTATCTTCAAAAAGTAAATGTCATGGACCAATCTAACGTTTCAAATAAAGAATCGATGAGATTTTGCAAATTTTATGCGTTTTTTTTTTAAAAAAAGTTCTCAAGCTCTTAAAAAATCACCCGTTACTAATACATCAATTGAATAGTTTGTTATTTGTTTTTAGATACAGATACCTATGCATTGCGAACGGTATAGGTACATAGCTTAGTGAAAAATTATGCAGATGAAATTTTATAACCACAAAAGGTAGATGCCTATATACATTGTACATAAGTTGTTAAATGGAGGTTGTCATGAGTCAAAAGAAATCACATACCTACATAAGCGATGTGCTTCTTAAGTACTTTTTATCAGTTCTTTGTTCTGGGGCAACTGCAACCATAAGAAAAAATCAATTAGGGCATGATTCATTTTCAAACTGAAGAAATAAAATACACGACGGAAATTCATTTTTAAAATGGCTAAAACAACTCCTTTAATAGTTTCGTTTGAATTGGTAAAGCATTTTGATTTCTTCAATACCTATAGGTAGGGTAGGCGTACCAATATCCGGCCAGTCACATGTGGCGCTACAGCTCGGTGTAGACCAGGACCTCAACTAACAAGCTTCTCCAGCTAGCTGGGTCCTTAGCTAGCTGTTGTCAAGTTCGTTGGGGTCCTCTCCTGCTTGTTCGCGCCACCTGAGTAGAGGTCTTCCTCTGCTGCGCCGCCATCCCTCATAGTAGAATTCGAAGACTTTCCGGGACGGAGCATTTGGGTTCATTAGCTCTACATGACTAGGTCGGTTTCGGTACAGCGTACAGGCCGTACAGTTCATGGTTCATGGAGGAGAAGATCCTCCGATCTGCGTCTATGCAGACGGGACCAAATATCACACGGAGGATTTTCCTCTCGAAACATCGTAAAACGTTCTCATCCACTTTCGACAAAGTCCATGTCTCTGCACCATAGATACAAAAAAAAATATTTCAAGTCTGTTTTACATTTTGTTACAATTTGACGATAAACAGAGTTCACAGATTTGTAGGAAAAAAAAATAAAAAACTACATAGAGTTCCTACGCAAAAACCATGCCCCGATTCGACATGAATAGCATAGTTAGGCGTGTTAAATGGAAGCCTAAATATGTATAATTTTGAAAAAATATCTTTGGAAACTTCGATTTCTTTTAAATGTTATCCCCCTTTTTACGGCTGTCGAGTCGAACAAATAAACATGTGAGTGTGAGAAATTAGTATTACGGTTGGCGAATAGAGAACCTTTGATTCGACTTAAATGTCATGGCGCAAAATTTTAAACAGTTCTCGTTTAAGGAATAAAACCGGCTCTACTTAACGCAGTCGTTTAGCTTGGAGACTTGGTCTAACTTTTGCATAATTTTAAACAAGTTAGACAACTCTTCTAACTGATGTGGGTTTTACAACAGAACCTAAGCGAATTTGCGTTGAACAACCCTTAATTTGACAGATACATAACTCACACAACTACAAAAACACAAAAAAAAAGTAAAAAGAACATACAACTTTAAACCAAATAATTTTTCGCCAAAAAAGTACATTTTATATACTACCTCTGTACAGATTTTGATTGTTTATAAGTTATTTACATTATTTTAGATGGAAATAAAGTATAAATCGCAAATTCACAGCATAAAAACTAGGGCTCTTGATTTTACCCGGGTAATACCCATTTCATCAAAAATCCGGGTACCCGGGTACCCGAGCAATGCGGGTATTACCCAAATTTGCGGGTACCCGGGATATGGCAACTGGCGGGTACCCGACAATGTCGTGTTACGGGTACCCAGTACTTAAAAATGCTACAATTGCTTACGAAATAATATTTCACAAGAAGAGGAAGCAGAGAAGCAATGAAATGTGATTTTTAAAGGGTGGTTAAATTTTAGGGGCCGATGTTGAATGTGTACCACACCTAAACATCAAGTTTTTTCTGCATTTTATTTCACATTTCTCAATTTCAGACTAACTCAATTTCAACCATGGAAAGATACACAATAGAGCAACGCGTTAAAGTTATTCAAGCTTATTATGAAAAAGAGCGTAAAATCAAAATGCATATCGTGCACTCCGTGATTTTTTCGGTCAATTTAATCGCTCAAATGTGCGTACAATCGGAAAAATCGTGCAAAAATTTGAGCAAACTGGGTCTGTAGGAGATGTGAAAACATCTCGTACTGCAGAAAATATTGCCGCTGTTCGCGATAGTGTGGCTGAAGACCCGTCCACCTCAACTCGTCGTCGCGCCCAACAATTGCACCTCTCACGATCGTCGTTGATCAACATTATGCATAAAGATTTGCATTTACACGCTAACAAGGTGCAATTGCCTCAAGAACTAAAGCCTCTTGACCATTTCAAGCGTCGTCAATGGTCAGAATGGTGACAAGAAATGGCAACAGTCGATGATCAATTTTCGAAGAAAATCATCTTCAGTGATGACTGATGATGCACATTTTCACCTCAGTGGATTCGTCAATAAGCAGAATTGCCGCATTTGGGCGTATGATAATCCAAGAGTGACTGTCGAAAAACAAATGCACCCACAAAGAGTGACTGTTTGGCGCGGTTTATCGTACCGTATTTTTTCCAAAATGAGGCCGGTCAGGCAATTACTGTGAATGGTGTTCGCTATCGTGAGATTATAACGAACTTTTTATGGCCCGAATTGGAAACAATAGCTCTTTTGCGCGACAAATTCAAAAGTTGTGTTATCTGACGTGGTGGCGATGTTGGACTTCTTTCTTTGGGGTTATTTGAAAGAAAAGGTGTACGTCGATAAGCCAGCAACAATTCAAGAGCTAAAGGATGAGATAATTCGGCACATTAACGGCATAGAATCAATTAAGTCTCAGCGTCATCGAAAATTTGGACCAGCGGATGGGCGTGTGCCGCCGAGGTCGCGGCGGCAATTTGGCCGATATTTTGTTCCATACATTACATAATTGAACCATACCATATTTTCATAATAAAAAGAAATGACAATAATTTCCTAAATAATTTGTGTTTCATTCAAAATCAACATCGGCCCTTAAAATTTAACCACCCTTTATATCCATAAGCATCATGCTGTACTTAAATGTTATTGAAAGTACACTGATGATGATGAAGATACATTTTTTTTTAATAAAAAATTTTGTTATGAATCTGTTTACCTTTTTTTTAATAAAAAATGTTGTTATGAATCTGCTTATTTTTATTTTTACTGCTTATTTTTAACCAGGGCTACATAGTCGAATTAAAATCTGACTGCTTATCTATGTATGTTGTATAAGTGGTAAGCAGCAGAGAAATAATATAATTATGTTCTTCAATCTTTCTTTAAGTCTTTTTTTATAACTATACACGATTATGATTTGGGTACCCGGATTTTACCGAGTACCCGCAAGAAAGCGGGTACCCGAAATTATGGTACCCGGGTAATACCCGTAAGTGCGGGTACTCGGGTACCCGGGTAATTACCCGGGTATGCGGGTATCAAGAGCCCCAATAAAAACTCAATTTGTTGTTGAAAGGTGCGGATTCATTTAGCTATAATCGTCTCGGCCGGTGGCGGCGGCGCGCGTGCATACATAAGATATGTATGTACCTACATACATTTGTATTTACAGATTTGTTCATCGTTGAGCACTTTCGTACGATTATTTGATTATTTCGAATTTATAATATTCAGTTATTCAGACTACTCGTATTTACAAAAAACATCTTTAAAAAATCGAATGAAACATCAGTAAACATTTTTTCTTCGATTTGCTTTGGTATGAAATGACCATTGTCAATATGGATAAAGTATACTTTTAAAAGATAAACTAGCTATTTGCTACTGTTAAAGTAAGACGAGCTCTTTAACGTTAAAGCATAGTTTATGTCCTTTAAAATTAACAAAAAGTCGGTTCTCGATTTATACTCAATATTTAGAGTCAACACCCATTCTAAAATTGATTTAGAGTAGGTTTTAAATGTTTAAAATTTTGCGCCCATATATTTAATATTTTTAATAAACAATCAAATTTCGAACTCGAATTGTAAAGTTCGCCAACCGTTCGAAAGTTTGTTCGCTTGTGCGTGTGCCACGCACGCATTTGACTCGAATCCATGTGAGCAATGCCAAGTAGAAGAGTATCCATTTGCTGTCAAGACCAACATTACACAACATTTCACAGTTTGGGTATGCCTGAACAAGAGAGAGTGGCTCTCATTTTCGAACTTCGAAAAATACTTGCGAGTGGTTGGTGAATACCCCACAGAAATTTCAAGTTAAGAGCCTCGTAAAGTTAAGAGCCGTTTAGGAGCGCTCGGTGAATACGAGCCTTAGTAGCTAGATCGATAAAATAGTTTTTGAAAAATTTTTTAAACATGTAGTTAGTGCTGATTTTGATACAGCCAATTTTACCAAGTATGGTAATTTCTGAAACTACGATTATTATTAGATCTTAACACCAACGCGCCTTTTTATTGAGTAGTAGGTTTTGGCCGGTTCTGGATCAATGAAGCGGAGCAATTTAAGCGGAGCAATTTAAGCGGAGCAATTTAAGCGGAGCAATTTAAGCGGAGCAATTTAAGCGGAGCAATTTAAGCGGAGCAATTTAAGCGGAGCAATTTAAGCGGAGCAAAGTGGATTTTTAAGAGAGAATTTAAGGGGATTTTTAAGTTGGATTTTTTTAAGTTGGATTTTTTAGTTGGAATTTAGAGAGTAGTAGGTTTTGGCCGGTTCTGGATCAATGAAGCGGAGCAATTTAAGCGGAGCAAAGTGGATTTTTAAGAGAGAATTTAAGGGAATTTTTAAGTTGGATTTTTTTAAGTTGGATTTCTTAGTTGGAATTTAGAGAGTAGTAGGTTTTGGCCGGTTCTGGATCAATGAAGCGGAGCAATTTAAGCGGAGCAATTTAAGCGGAGAAATTTAAGCGGAGCAATTTAAGCGGAGCAATTTAAGCGGAGCAATTTAAGCGGAGCAATTTAAGCGGAGCAATTTAAGCTGAGCAATTTAAGCGGAGCAATTTAAGCGGAGCAATTTAAGCGGAGCAATTTAAGCGGAGCAATTTAAGCGGAGCAATTTAAGCGGAGCAATTTAAGCGGAGCAATTTAAGCGGAGAAATTTAAGCGGAGCAATTTAAGCGGAGCAATTTAAGCGGAGCAATTTAAGCGGAGCAATTTAAGCGGAGCAATTTAAGCGGAGAAATTTAAGCGGAGCAATTTAAGCGGAGCAATTTAAGCGGAGCAATTTAAGCGGAGCAATTTAAGCGGAGCAATTTAAGCGGAGCAATTTAAGCGGAGCAAAGTGGATTTTTAAAAAAGAAAATTTAAGGGGATTTTTAAGTTGGATTTTTTTAAGTTGGATTTTTTAGTTGGAATTTAGAGAGTAGTAGGTTTTGGCCGGTTCTGGATCAATGAAGCGGAGCAATTTAAGCGGAGCAAAGTGGATTTTTAAGAGAGAATTTAAGGGGATTTTTAAGTTGGATTTTTTTAAGTTGGATTTTTTAGTTGGAATTTAGAGAGTAGTAGGTTTTGGCCGGTTCTGGATCAATGAAGCGGAGCAATTTAAGCGGAGCAATTTAAGCGGAGCAATTTAAGCGGAGCAATTTAAGCGGAGCAATTTAAGCGGAGCAATTTAAGCGGAGCAATTTAAGCGGAGCAATTTAAGCTGAGCAATTTAAGCGGAGCAATTTAAGCGGAGCAATTTAAGCGGAGCAAAGTGGATTTTTAAGAGAGAATTTAAGGGGATTTTTAAGTTGGATTTTTTTAAGTTGGATTTTTTAGTTGGAATTTAGAGAGTAGTAGGTTTTGGCCGGTTCTGGATCAATGAAGCGGAGCAATTTAAGCGGAGCAATTTAAGCGGAGCAATTTAAGCGGAGCAATTTAAGCGGAGCAATTTAAGCGGAGCAAAGTGGATTTTTAAGAGAAAATTTAAGGGGATTTTTAAGTTGGATTTTTTTAAGTTGGATTTTTTAGTTGGAATTAAGTGGAGGAATTTAAGTGGAGGAACTTAAGCGGAGCAATTTAAGCGGAGCAATTTAAGCGGAGCAATTTAAGCGGAGCAATTTAAGCGGAGCAATTTAAGCGGAGCAATTTAAGCGGAGCAATTTAAGCTGAGCAATTTAAGCGGAGCAATTTAAGCGGAGCAATTTAAGCGGAGCAATTTAAGCGGAGCAATTTAAGCGGAGCAATTTAAGCGGAGCAATTTAAGTGGAGCAATTTAAGTGGAGCAATTTAAGTGGACCAGCGGTTCGGGGAAATCAAATTATGTCCTTTTTGGTGCTATGGATGCTTAACAAAAGAGAAGAAAGAAATATGCCCTAGTAAAAAATAAAAATACAAAGTTTTTAATATGATTTAAATTTTTATTTATTTTATTTAAACTTGATAGGTTTTACAGTGTTAATGTGAAAAATTATCTTTATTTTATTTAAACATTTTTCGTTTTAAAACTACTAAAATATAATATTATAATATATATATAATATAATATATAATATTTTTTTTATAGATACATATATACAATAGACAATCATATTGGAATATTCTTATGCCCCCATGCATATGTGGTCTTTGAATCCGCACAAATAAATCTTTTTGTATCACCACAACTTAATGCTAACTTATTAATATTTTCAGTATATATTTTATGATTTCTACTTCTAAAGGTATACATTGATCTATATTGATCTTGTTTCTTAATTAATCTATAATCTCTTAATTCTAAATTATTTGTTACATATTTTTTAATACCTTTCGCCTTTTTTGTAACCTCACCGGTATCTACTCTATAGCAATATAGTTTTGCACGTAATCCAACGAAATCTAACATTATTCTCGAGTTATTTTCATCTTTAAATAGACCTATTTCCTTGCCGTTATTTAAGGGAAAGTTGTGTATATTGTTGGGAGGATACTCAGAAGTATCAAATCTAGATCTATCAGGATTTATTACGTCATCATAGATATCAGCATAAAAATCATCTGTAAATATGGAATAGATGAAAGAATCTGTATCCATATAGTTCAAACGAATTTTGTTGTTAAATTTTGGTTTCATGTAGTCGTAGTGAAAGTCGTACATTAACCACTTTGATAGGTCAAGAACAACAAAACCCAAGTAAATTGGTTTATCGAGTTTGATACTCCCTTTCTTCATTTCAATAGCACACATATTCGGTGAAAATATGTTACTACTATGAAAATTCGGATGAGCAATTAGCTTTCTTGCTGAAAATTGGTTTCTTATTGCATGCCACTCAGAAACAATTTTTACATCTCTACGTTTTTCAACATTTTCCATGGTCTTACCATAAACGCTATTGTTCATCAATTTAAAAAAATCTTTTTCAAACTTATTTTTGGCTACTTTTCTGTATTCAGTGTTAAGCAAAATATATTTCTGAAGCCAGTTTGATTGATTAAACGTCATGACTCTGTGCACTTTAGTCACTATTAATCCGTTAGAGATACACTGCTGTAAGTTTCTTAAATGGATTGTAAATTTTTTTCTCGAATTGAGATGAGCAATAAGCTTAGGAATATTACATCCCGAGGTAATTATATTTTCAGGACAGAATGGAAGATCATTATGTAAATCGTGGATACTAGATGGGTAATCTAAGTCTACTTCCAATACATATCCAACATTATCATCTTTGATGTTGGATATATACTCAGTTGTATATAACTCAGGATTATCCCACTGAAAATTACCATAGGGAAGGGGTTGTGACATAGCCCATCCATATAAATTATTAGCATCCAGATACATTAAATATTCCGATGCTTTATTTGGATCATAGCTTGACATATATTTATTATTTGCAACGGCATCTCTGTGACTGCACTGACACAACCCACCCCGAATTCCACTTTTAAAGAAGTTGTACATATCAACGTCTGTTAAAAGCTCCAACTTTATTTTTGTTGTTTTGAGCATAGCATCCCATGATAAACCAGGAGCGGTAAAATAATGGCAAGGGTCAAGTTCGTATATAGAATTACAAACTGTTCTGAATTTTTCAAAAATGTCTGCTAACAGGAGAACATCACTCTTTAGATATAGAATGGTATAGTCTTTAAATGTTTTACATTTAAAATGATTCCATACCTTTAGAGCATGATTATAATCCCCATCTAAACATGCTTCATCTACCATCTTATTATGAAATTTAGTAATAGATGGAAGTGATGGTTCTTCAAATCGCTCCCATGAATCTAAATGATCATAAGGGAATACGCCTTTCCTTATCATTAAATTGAACGATTCGCTCTCTTGAAAAACACTCTTTGTATTTTTCAAGTCGTCAAGAGATAAATTATTTGCTAAAGAAGCAAGGCTTGATTGAAGAAATCTATTTGAATCTAAAAATCTTATTTCAAAAAATCTTTTTTCACCCAAATAAATTCTTTTAGATAGGGATATATAATTTTCCTTGTTCATCGGAATGATGTTAATGTCTCCTTGAATTTTTGCGAGACTTTTAATAAACATATGACAATCATAGCCCGAGAAATTATGAAAAAGAACTGGAAAAAATTTTGGGACACGAAAATCTAAATTACACTTCACATGTGCAGGTCCTATAAATATACCAGTGAGATGGCAATGGTTCCTTACTCTAAGCTCGCTGTCCTTAAAACTTAATTTGCAAATTGTACAAAATGGATTATTTACTTGATAGTTGTTTTCTGCATCAGTCAGTGGATTCATTGGCTTCGGTTTCTCCAACACATCCTGATATAAGGTAGTTAAATCCGATGTCAGCATTTCGATAAATTTATCTGGAGAGTTTTGGCCTAAAAGAAAGGAAGAAAAAAAATTATTATTCATATCTTTTAAAATAATGAAATGTGGGTAAAATAAATGTTTTATAACAAGTTAGATGTAAGTACTCACCAACAAATGTCACTTGCTTATCAAGTTTTTCATTGAAACTGCACTTGATGAAGTAGGAGAAGGCACAAGGTATATGTTGCTGGACAGCTGTTGTTGATGAAAATGTAGGATCGGGTGTTTGGTGGCTTATCGGAGCTAGGATGGACTCAAAGTCAGCGTACACTACTAGTGGAACTTGAAGTTGTCTTCCATAATTTTTGAAATAAATATTTGTGTTATCTTCCTCTGGCATTTTTGTTATAAGTCTACAACATTCGCTTTTGTGGTTTTCAAGTTTAGTCTTACTAGCAAAATGTTGTAGACATCCGTTACAGAGATGCATTTGATGTTCTTTACCCGAAATTTGACTACATATTAAGCGAGATATATTGTTGATATAAACGTAGTGAGTTCTACGATCAATGTTTATACAATACATCAAATTAATGTGTATATTCTGCTCCTTTTGTGTATGATATAATGGACCAATGATTTTAACACTTTTCTTTTTATCATCAGATTCATATCCAAACACATTCACACTTATCTCTGGGTTGTTCTCTTCAAATTTTTTTACATCTTTTAATACCAGAGGGAACTGCAAATTTTTAAAGCTGATTAGTTTACCACATACATCAATCAACTCATCTGTTATGTTTGTGATATTATACGAACTAGTTCTCGAGCGATTATTCGTAACTTCTGTGCTTAGAGCAGCTATGATGCTCCATTTAAAACAATATTCATCATTATTTTGAACATTGATGCAGGCTTTCTTTTTTATTAATTGAAGTGGTAGCTTGAAATATGAAGATCCACTAATAGGTCTATATTTGTTAATGTTTACCTCTATCCTTAAAAATGACAATAAAGCCCATTCACTGTCTTTACATTGGAATTCCTCCAATTTATTTTTTATTTCGGTATAAATTTTTTCGAGATGATCAGCCAATTCATCTTCTGAAACTACACTTAGCATTTTGGTTTACATGCTTTTAGTGAGAATAATTGCACTATCAGGATCATCCGAATGTTTTATAAATTCCCCAAACACTTCGAGATTGAATTTAAAGGAATTCATCGCTTGAATTTCCTCTTATAGAAGCCCCATGATTATGGGGTGCTTCTTATCAACAAGCACCTTTATGTCATCCAAATTTTTGATAGAGAAAGTCTTAATTTTATTATTGAAAGCGGACGTCGTTGTACGTTTTGAACCTGTTTGTACGTTTTAAACCTAGTTGTTAAAGTCGTTTTGGGTTTTGTTATATTTTCTTTTCATATAAATAACGAATATATTCGGAGATCTCTTAGAAAAAACCTCTATAAACCATTTCAACTAATGGGAAGTATCCTTTTAAAGATCTATAAATGTAAGAAAATCTATTTTTGAATGTATCCTGAAACCACTATTACTTGTAAGAAAAAGACGTCTCCCATAAATATATCATTCAAAATAATGAGATAATAAAACGTCGTTGTACGTTTTTTTGAACCTCTTTGTAGGTTCTAAACCTAGTTGTTAAAGTCGTTTTGGGTTTTGTTTTTCTTATTTGTTTTTTATTCTCATTTTCCCAATCTGAATTACATATCTTTCTCATCCAAAACAAAGAATTTTTATTTTTTTATTTTATTTTAATTTTTATCTTTTCATAGAAACAGCTAATGAATCCGGAAACCACTATCACAACATGGCTCCTATATATTATTGAACTAATGGGGTAATAAAAGATTACTGTCATCCTTAAACATTCTCGCTTATCGGGAATAATACATACTATAGAGTTTTCTAATGCTATTAAATGAAATTACAAAATTAGGAAAAAAAAATCAAAGTAACCTAAAATCTCTATCACTTGTAAGAAAAAT